>CM040750.1:15752193-16432193 GCA_022829145.1 Albula goreensis
CTTCCTCTGCACCCCTGCACTGGGTCAGCTGGTTTATGGGTAACACCCCTCTCCAGAGCCCATTAGTGAGGAAATGGGGGCCGCCTGGCTGCTTACCCCCAAACACCCCCATTCCCTCACCCCGCACCCCAGCGCCCGCCTGTCCATCCATGCGTCTGTTTGTTTTCATAGCGTTAACAATTAACACATGGCTCTGAGTATTCTGCAGCCTAATTGGGCCAGTGACAGCGCTGATTGTGATAAATGAGAACTTTAGCCGGCTCCACCATGGTTCCTTTCATCTGAACCCTGCTTCCATCCTCAGCGCAGACCTGCTTTCTGGTCTTCCCATTTTCCAACATTTGTATTTCTGACACATTTCTTCATTCCACTTTGGAGGCTAATTTGAAAATGGGACTGTAAATGAGCAGAAGGACATTTTCAAAAACAATTTAAGAAAGAAGATAGACAGACTCTTCACAAAGCCTTTCCTTTCATAGCTGGATGACTGCAGGGCCTGCACTCTTTCATCCAGCCACCTCTGAGCCTGTGAGCCCTCACCAGGACCAACTGGACACATCTTTACAAGGTTACAGGGTCAATGAAGGCCTCTAATGACTCTTCCTTGACTCAGGTTCACATCAGCTCTGGCCTAACACTCCAGCAGACGGCCATTACGGCTCAACAAACAAGGCTCAATAGTCAACCAGGAAGAAAAATCACCATAAAACTGAGGTGCAATCAAACACACATTACACGCCAGAGAGATAAGGCAACTGACCAGAGACACAGTTATCTCAAGTGCTTTTGCAAATAGGGGCAATATGGTTCTCTTTTAAAAAGGGTTAACAGCAAGCGAAGAATCATAGAGGATAAAAGCAAAGTAAAAAAAAGAGACAAAACAGACATATTTAGTTGTTTTTAGCATAGTCCTTCCACTTATGTTGTTTTGTGCCGATATTTCTTTCTGTAAAACAGTGGCCATGCTGGAAACGTTGTACACCATATTAGATACATTAAGCACTTGGTCCAACTGCAATGACAAGGTGTCCCGATAACAAGATGCCTTTGCCTTATTTAACCACGCCCTCTCTTTGTTATTTGTGTTCCATAAATACACTGTGTGTGTCTGTGTGTGTGTGTGTGTGTGTGTGTGTGTGTTTTATATCTGTTTGGCAGGGTCAGCGCATAGCAGGCTGCGTTCCCGACCAGGCGAGTGCTCATGCCCTGTGTGATGGCTTTATCCATAGGACATACTTTTCACCAGGCCTCGTTGCCCATGTACTTAAGAGGAGAGGGCGTCCCATAAATCTCAGCCTTTACCCAGACAGTGATATTATTCAGCCATAAAACAACGAGGAAACAAGGTGGAGGGAAACGTGCAGGGCGTGTGTGAGAGGGGGGCAGCGATGGCCTCGGCCGTCGGAGGGGATTTTGTGCTGACTGCCAGCCCTGTCATGTCTGTCATTGTTTCCAGCAGCCGTTTTTTTTTTTTTGGAGCCAAAAGTGTAGGACTGACAACCCAGACGAGGGTCATATTTCTGTTCTGGGTTTTGTTCTGTTTCCTAAAGGTGTTGAATCGGACCGACGGTGGAAAACAGCAGGATGCCCCTACCCCCCCCCTTTCCAGCCCCCCAAGGCAATGGTGACTCAATGAGGAAGAGGAGGGCTGGCTGACAAGTGGACGTGGTGGAGCAGCCTGGGACAAGACGGTGATGAAAAGGTGCCCGGCGACACTGCGGCAGATTAGACTCTTGCGCTGCTCTTTCAAGGCGTTCCAGCGATTTTGCACGGCCTCCCCTCCTAGACCCCTGCCTCAAACATGTGGCTGGGACAAGCCTGGCTGCTGCTTGTACACTTGCCCACTTACTTCTGTAATGCAACACCGAAGATGAAACACAGAGTAGAAATGACATGGAAGATGCACATGAAAGTAAGATGGTGACTGAGTGACTCAGAAGCAGAGGGTGATGAAACCGTAAAAAAGACGATCACATTTTGTCCCTGAAACGTGATGACAACCTTGTGCTACTCCCTCCATCGTTGGCCGAGAATGAAGGCAAGAGATTCTTAAAGTTCGTGCAAATCTCTACTTCGACTGAGGACGCCTATGACAAAGCTGTTCATCACCCTGTTTTTGGAAACGGAAACAGTGAGGAAATGACTGCACAGCCCTTCACTATGAGTAATGGGGCGGAAAAAGTTGCAAAGCATTATGGGTGCAGTTTCAGCATTGAGAGGTCTCAGTGTCCTGACTCATCATCAGCACATGGACCCTAGAGATAGTAGGCAGGGGGAGGGGGTTTGGAAAGGGTGAATGAGGAACATGAAGACTGTTCTAAAGATGAAGGACACTTTAGTATGCCATCCTTGATAAAAATAGATTCTGCCTTCTCTCGCCCTCCGTTAACAACTCATCACCACTCACCTCTGCCCTCGCCTCCGACAGCTAGCCCAGATGAAAGATCAGCATGTCTATTATAGCACATTTGATACATTAAGCACTTACTACATAAAACAGAGAGGCGTTGTGCTCCTGCTCTCTCCGGTGAGCATGCCATGCGTTTCTGGTTGAGGGACAGGCTCTGGGCGTCTGCGTTTGGCTGAAGGGGGAGGTGGTGGTGAGTGAGTTTAGCTGTGACGTTGCACAGACCCGCTGTCACTCAGCAGCCCTTTAATGGCGGTGTTTGATGGCCCAGCGCTCAGGTGAAGGGTCACAGTGGGCGGAGTTTCTTGATTGGCGTCACTACACAGCAGATTTGCCGCCCGGCCGGCGTGACAGGGTTTATCGCAGTGCCCTGTTGACACTGGCCAGGCTTTGATGTCCCGAGGTTTGGGGGGGAGGGGTGGGTGGGTGGATGAGGGTGGGGAGGGGTCATCCTTATGATGAGCTGCCCAATTGTGCCGCACTGCAAAAATCTACACAACACACAACAACCCTCAAACTCCAGCATACCCATCCCCACCTGCACCAACATACCTGTTGAATCCAAACCTACACCCACACCTCCTAAACCTGTGCACACGCAAACGGTTCTAATTCTAATGTATGCAAAACACGCAGACATAAATCAAACATCTGTGGGTACACAAACAAACCCCAAAACACACGCACGCACAAACACACAAGCACACATTCATTCAAGAGCTGCGTCGTAACTTTCATCACGCCCTCAGAGAAACAGGACTGCATGTACAACTGACTTGTTTTTTTGGAAATCGGGTGAAAGACTTGTAATTATCATAATTAAAAGGTTGCGATTTTGTAAAGACAACTTTTTAGGAGTTAATTTTCATGTTGGTGTTTTTTTTCATAGTTTTATTTTTTTGGGATAGAGGGTGGTCTCCCTCCCGTCGCTTGTTTGTGTGTCCTGTAGGAGCATGTTGAAGGTAGGCCTTTCGGGCAGGGGTGGGGGTTTGGTGGTGGAGTCTGTGGCGGAGGGGGCCCCTGGCTTGCTCGTACTCTCTGCAGGATCTCGGTCAGCAGTCGGGTGGCGCGGAGAGGCCTGTGATTATCTCACAGAAACACAGTGATTAGGGAGACTATGGTTACGAGTGGAGATGGCAGATTCCAACAAAGTCTCCAGGAAAAAAAACAACGAAAAAAAAAAAACTCCTGAACCAAAAACGAACAGCAGACCGTTCATTTTGCACGATATTAAAAGAACTGACAACCTTGTAATTTAAGGGAATGTGAATTGTACTTACAAATGATTAATATGCTACACATTTTACCAGCTCACAGTGGTAGTTTTGCCTCGTCAGTCATGCACAGACTTTCAAAAACACCCAGCAGCGATCGTTTGTGCGGGCCTTGCCAGTAAATATTCAAATTTTCACTTCCAAGGTGAAATGGTGCTTTTTCTGTTGAGTAAACAAAATTTCATCCTGATTAATGTGCTCGTGTGCTCTCTCTTACTTGCCAGGACTGCTACTGTCTGGATTTGACTAATGGAACACTTTATATGTTTTTTTTTTTTACCACATTTCAGAACATTTTCCTGTCTCAGTTGGGAATACCCAATCATATTTGTGGGTCGGTCCAATTGCTGGCACATTGACTGTAAATTAAGAAGAGCATAGACAAGCTCACATGTCTTCTGAACTTTGTGCTTGCTGCTGTTGCCACAGTCTGTTGGCTGAGCTGTGCAGTCATTGTGTAAGAGGAGTATGAGGTCACATGTCTTCCTGGTGCCCAGTCGATTACAGGTGTTGGGGATGGGGGAGATTTTTCCAATTTTTCCCTCGCTGGGCGAATCCAACACCAAAATTCTTGTGAAAAGTCAACGTTTCAGTACAGACCATGGGGTGCATTATATGTATATGTTTCGCTGTAACGATGGAAATGCTGTTGTCTTCAGCTGGATGTAGGAGCAGCAGCAAACAGGCCACCATGACAATGAATCTTCTGTTCCCACGGCTGTAACTATAGGCCATGGGAGAAAATGACCACTTTGAGCTAAGAACTGCATGGCAACAGGTTAGACCTGTGATTGGTGGAGTTTTGAAAGGCAGCTGCCATGATTGGTGGGCTTGTATGCTGTAATTTCCATGAGAAGGTGAAGGCACTGCACATTGTGGGAGGAAAAACAAATGACCACAGAACAGCATGAGGGCCGACTCTGCAATGTCAGAGGACACTTGAATTCCTATAGTGCATCTTGATTGGTTAACTTACTGTACCCTCTATGCTAAAGGATTTTGATACCTGGCTTCTTTTTACTGATGGGCTTTACTATATTCTTACAGGGGTCAATGCCTGCATCCCTGTACCCTTGAAGCTAGGGCAGAGGTTTAGCAGTAGAACAATGCAAAATATTTGCTAACCATTGATCTTGAACAGAAAAGCAAGCTACAAAGTGCACATAAAGGCTAGCTCTGAAGCTGCCATTGAAATAGGCACAAAGACACGCTCACACCCGTGTTGCAGTCATCAGAGAGAGATCAACAATACCGTGATTGTACCCCCCCCCACCCCACTCCCAACAACGATTGTGCAAGATGCAAGTATCCATGGAGATTGCTAGGAAGGACAGAGGGGATCAGAACTGTTTCATGCTGTTAAATGTGAGGCAAGGTTATCAAGATTATGGCTGACATGTCAGACCACAGCTGCTTTAGGAGAAGAGGATTCTGGGAATGCCACACACCTGCACAAAATGTCTGGACTGCAGGATATCTGGGACAGACCTTCTGGATGGGGGTTGGGTGGATGTTGAGTGAAGGGGCAAAATGGTGGTGGTAAGAGTGGCGAAAGTGGTGGTAGTGGTGTTTGTGTGGGGGGCAAAGAGGAAATGGGGGCAAGAAATTAGGAAGTTTCTTTTCATTTTCCATTCCATTAACACATACAGATACAGCTGCAGTGTGGAGAGACAGTTTCAACCTTCTATCTGTCAAGCTTCCCAGGAGGCCAGTGCTGAAGCCTCCCACCTGTCTCCCGCACGCGATCGATGGCCACTTTGAAGCCTGCCCAGGCTGGGGCCTATGAGAGCCTCCCTGTCCCTGGGGGCTGCCCCACTGCAGAACCCCTTTGATTTCCACAGTGCTGTGTGCAGCCCAAGGGAAATGTGCCTTGGGACCCCCTGGCCGTGGCAGAGCGCTGATTTACAGCAACAGGTGAGACAGAGACAGGCAAGGTCCCCGGGCTGAGGAAAACAAAGATGTAGCACATACTGCATAAACACAGAGAGGTGTGGGCTGATAACATTTCCAGTGCTGATTTCAATGGCATTTTTTGATTTCACAGTTAACATCAATTTGCATTTGTAATTTCACTGCTAATTTAGTCAGTCGAATCAATGCAAATTCACAGATAATGATCCTCAGAGTGGGTCAACAGTGTAATTCTTTCATACATTCTAAAACATATGTATGTTCTTGCAATACATAAAATGTGAATCTGTCTAACAATTATCTTTGCTCCTGTTAACTACTGATGCTAAGCAGGATAAAGCGCCGTTCTCAGACTGCTGTTAGCACAAAGAAGCGGGATGTGGTGGGAAAGACTGAAAGCAGGAGATCAAACAAGGAGGAGAGAGGCAAACAGAGAAGGAAGCTGAGAGAAAAAAATGGGCAAAGGTGGAAAGAGAAAAGGGAGGGAAGAGAAAAACTGAATGAAAGTTGAACAAGGGAAAGAAAAAAGGAGCGAGAGAGTGAGATAGAGAGAGACAGAAAGAGAGAGAGGGAGGGGGCAGAGAGAGAGAGAGAGAGATGAAAGAAGTGAAGAGATGAAAGAGGGACAGGGCTCTCTTGTTTGATTCTGGGTCCAGTTCTTGCTTTTGGTAAGTGCTAAGCTGGATGCAGCTGAGGACGGACTGGGACAGAGAGGGACAGACAGGGACACTGGCCCCTCTCTTGGGGCAGAGAAACTCAGATAAGACGAGGAACACAGGAGCCATTGTCTGCACGTCCTGGTTAATGTTTTAATGAAGGGGAGGCTGCCAGGGAGCTGGCATGGCCGATGGACTGGCCCAGGGAATGATTAACACAGAGTAAATATGTTTATTTCCCTGCCCCACAATACAGCGGGTCTGACAGTTCAGCTATTTTCAGCTGGGAGTTGGGGCATGTGTGTGCGTGTGCGTGTGTGTGTGTGTATCTGTATGAGCGTGGATGTGCATATCTGTGTGTGAATGGGTGTGTGTGTAGCTCTCAGAAGTCCTTAAACCACTAGAATTAAGAGGGCATTAAGGAGCCATTGTGCCAAGCGTAGGAATTCACTTTTTCCAAATTATCGTGCCCTGAGAAAGGTATTATTTAATAGCGAAGCGCTTTATTTTTATTTTCCTTGCAGATCAGGTCATTTATTAAATGGGGCTAAAGTGAGGGACAAGGCCACTGAGTCATGGACCATGCCCGTCTCTGCTCAGCCACTCAGCTGTGCTCGTTTCAGCAGAGCCATGATGTAATCCCTAATGATTCTGTTTGTGTGACTTTGGATTTGACATTTTAGTGGCGCTCAGATGTCATCTGTCGACCTGCCGGGCAGGTGTAGAGGTCAGTTTCAGCGCTGCAGGTTCATAAACCACCAGAGCATCCGCCCACCAGCTCTTATCAGGTTTCGGGTGCACACCACCACGCTTTTTAGTCTTTTACACCCAGGGGCGGCTGTCAACGGCTCACCATCTGACCAACAAGCAGACAGCATGCACTCTGCAATGGTCACATTAAGGCTGTCCTTTCCGTACCAACCTGCCTTGACTGATCTGGGATCAGTTCGAACCATCAATGTCTTCAATGGTCTAACCCGAAAGCACAGATTATGCTGCTTGAAAGTCATTGTCTTTTATGGTACCATATTCAAAGAAACTTGCTTTCAGTTTGTCAGTTCTACAGTGCCAAAAGAGATCAATCTTATTAAAGCCGTTCTACATTGGGTAAGACTGCAAGTAGCTGTATGATTGAATGGTCGCATAGCATTATGGGTAGTAGGATAGCATTTGCCTTCTGAATTCACAGACACACATTCCTCTTCAAAAACCTTCTGTTCCCATGTTCTTCTCTATATAACGTTTTACTCAGAATTTAAACCTCTGACACAAAAATAAATACCAGCCTGAACTGTGGCACTGTTTTCTGTCACAGGAGTGAATCCAGGAAGCAGGGGCAGAAAATGCTGTAATGTGGTGTGTGTGTGTGTGTGTGTGTGTGTGTGTGTGTGTGTGTGTGTGTGTGTGTGTGTGTGTGTGTTTAGGAGGCAGGATGGAGGACACTGTGATGTTGACCCACCGTTGGGCCAACCCAGGACAAAGTCAGGGCCCATGAGTGTTAAACATTGGCCCTGTGCTGTCTTGTCCACCTGCGTACCCACAACACTGTAAATATTAATCCCGTCCTCCATGTTAATGAGGCGAAGCATGGGCTGAGCTGTTTGGGGAGGGAGAACAGCAGTCCATTGATCTCGGAAAAAAAAGCTCAAGACCTCCTCCTGGTTTCCATAGCGAGGAGGCAATGGACAAAACGCGTCCCATAATGCATTCTCCAGCTGTCGCCGGAATGTGCAGAGGGGGCACGGCTGCTCTCCAGATGTTTGCCGACCAACAGCCGTCAGTTCCTCTGAACAACACGCACAGCCCACCGTAGTCTCCCTGTCCATCGGCTCAACTGTCCACAGATGACACCCCAAACACCCCCCACCCACCCAAAGAAGGCAAACACACGTTTTCACAGTTTCAGTTGGTGAAGTGGCAGTGGGCTAGCCACTGGGTAAATATCAGTGACGTGTGTAGCTTTCTGCTAAGTTGAAGGGGCCGGCAGGTGCGTTTGACGAGATTTACGCAGGTGTGTTTGATTGCAGCTTCAACCTGAGTGACACACCTGATGAGAGTGTTTGCTGGGAACTGTTTGCTTGAGTGTTTTTCACTCCCGGTGCCCAGTGGCGGGGGAGAGCAGAGGATTGTGGGAGGCTGTGGGAGTAAGATTGGGCACAGGCTTCGTGTGAGCTGTAGTGTGTGGCGTAAGCTGATGAGATAACCAGACGCATTTGAACAAGCCGTTTAGTTTTGAACTGTGAGTAAACCAACCAGGAACGGAGCCAACCCTACTCCCTTCACCCTCCCAACCCCAACCTCCCCCCCAACTCCAATTAAGATTTTTTAGATCCTCGCAAAAGTTCAAATTACCTCTAGTCAACAGCGATTCGGATTTCAAAACAGACAGAAAGCTAAGCCGAGGATATGATGTATTTGGAGGTGGGTAAGAGGAGATCCTGCGATGATGGGTGGGTGGGGGGGGCTGGTCAGTGGGGGGCGGTGGGGTGTTCCTGCCAGGTCATGCTCCACTGGGCGAATGATGTGTGGTGATGGTGAGGATGATGATGATACGTACAGAGCGATCAGCACTGTCTGGGAAGCTCATCAGGAGCTGTCATGAGTCAGGACTAGAAAACAAACACACACACAGACACACACACACATGCGCGCATGGAGACAGACACATGTATACACACAGACCTGCATGTACAGACACAGGCAAGTGCATACACAGACTCATTTGTGTGTGCTGAGACAGACAGAAGCATACACACATGTGCAGGCACACACATATACACACACGTCAGACATATACAATACACATAAAAATACAGTTCCACATACAAACACCCCAACTCAAACAAACACAAACACACACACACACACACCTACACAAATCACAGATCCACAAACAGAGACAGACGCATATATATGCATATGCTTAAACATACTATTTCACGCACACATACCCCTATATATAAAAATGCATACACTATTTACATGCAAGAACACCAACACACACATAGATGCAAATACAGTTACACGCACACACACACACACTCACGCACGCACACACACACACTCTTACACAGACACCCGGGGAGCTGGAAACACAAGAAGCAGAGGGGTGTTTCAGTGGCAGGTTATTTATTGACTCCCATTAGTGCACATAAAGCCAGCTACATCCTGGCAATGCTGCACCCAGGGCACTAAAAAGGCTCTTGAAAGTAATCTCTGGGCAGGCAGGTTAGGACTCTTTTAAAAAATGATTTCATGACTGTTATGAATATACTGGAGTCACGCCAACCTCACCTACATCAGTACTTGGAGGGAGGAAAATAAACGGAGCCTTTATTTGTGCAATTGATTGCAGTATGTAACGGGATCCCTGGTTCTGCCACCCAGGGAAGCCTGTGTGTGCTACAGCTACAGTACAGAATAAAATCACACCGAACGCATGCACACACACACACACACACCCACACAGACACACGCACACACACACACACACTACACACACACAGACACACACACACACACACACACACACACACACACACACAGACACACACACACACACACACACACACACACACACACACACACACAGACACACACACACACACACACACTACACACACACAGACACACACACACACCCACACACACACCCCACACACACACACACAGACACACACACTACACACACACACACACACACACACACACACACCACACACACACACACACACACACACACACACACACACACACACACACACACACACACACACACACACACACACACACACACACACACACACACACACAGATGCAGATGGGCACATACAGCACATATATGCATGTGCACACACTAATGCACCTGTCCTCACACACACATTCATGCAGGTACACACATACTGAAATACACACTCACACACCCACAGAAACACAGCCAAAAAAAAATAGCTGGACACTGATTTTTGGGGTACCTCTCATCCTGATCCTCTGTACTCTTATTCTACCATCTTGAACCACCTTATGCACACACCTGAGCAGTAGCTGAGACAGGTGTGGCAAAATCTTACGATACACACCAGGCATGACATCTGTCACAGCCGATATGTGGATGATCAGGTAGAATGAGTGGGGAAGAGACAACGAGAGAGAGTGTGAGAGAGAGTTAGAGAGAGGTAGACATTCTCCAGAATTCTTTTGCTTAACGCAAACTTTTCACACCCAGTTCTGGCTGGGTGAATGTGGTCCTGGAATGCCTGAGCATCCCCTGGTCTGTGTTTCCTTCAAACTCCTAATTACTTAATGGGTACAATCACTGGCTGTAAAGGGTATAAATCACCATGTGTTCCACATAGTTAGTAAATTGGTCATTTGAGACAGAAAAAGCAACAGCATTGCAATGAAAAAAGTTTGAAAAGTTGCACATATTAGTCTGCATTGCTAGAGGCTCCACATCCTAATAACCCCCTCTGTCTTTTCCCTTAAGGCTTGCTCCTTCTTCTGGCAGAAAAGGTGGAAGCAGTGAGCTGTCGACTGTCTCAGTGCTTCATGTTTTTCTCTTTTAGAACAGGATGTGTTGTAAGAGAGTAATTACACCCCTCAGTGAATTCAGATACCGCCATCGACAGTATATGAGCACCCCCTTGTGGTGGCACTGCCTTTATTTTCTTGGGCTGGGACAACAGCTATGGTAACACTCAGAAAAGATTCAGAGATTGCTCTTGGTTGCAGATGCCAAATACAAAAGACAGCTGGATCTTGAAATGGAATATTGAACCTGGATGCCGTTTGCTCACACGCAACATTTATTATTCTCCATACCTCGAAAAAAATCTTTGACATTTTCCTATAATTCCATGCATGCAAGGACTAAGGATCAATACATCAGAGATTTGATACACAAAAGATAGTATGTATGATAAAGTATTTATTTGCGTGGTGGGCTTCTGAGTCCCGGGCAACATAGACACTGTTCCTACATCAAGCAGCACATCTGCTGAAGCCACTTTGTGTTAAACGTCCTGATCTACAACAAAGTTTTCCTCCAATTCTTTCATAACACTACACTGCAAGAACATATGGCGAAAACCATATATGTTCCACCTCCCTCCTTTTCTCCCTCTCTCTCTCTCTCTCTCTTATTCTTAAGTGAAAGGAGAAGCTGGCCCTTGGTGCAATCTTTACCCAGTGTGCACACCCATGTGATTTGGGGCCTATCATGTGACCCCTGAAACATATGTTTATAGAAAAACAGAAAATGTGGTGTGGTGCTCTGGACTGACCATCCATCTTCCTAGGCAGGCCCATGCAAGTGGACATACTTGACTATGTACCTGCTGGGCAACAAATTGCACTAATGGACTTCCAGTATGTGTGTGGAAGTTGGGGGGGTGGAGTGATGGATGGGTATTTGGTAGAAGGGATAGCAACTGATCAGGGTTATTCCCCAACAGCAACACTAGCCCACTGATCAATCACCATGACCGTTATTCATTCTGTGTGTGTGTAGGTTTGCATTGAAGGACAGTGAAATAGATAATGCGTGAAAAAACTCTGCCTGTCTCCTAGACATGCACACACATACACACACACACACACACACACACACACACACACACACACACACACACACACACACACACACACACACACACACACACACACACAGTGAGGTAATGAAACTCCACTAAAACCTCATTGACTCATAGTATTCACTGCTCACGATTTGATGGCCACTAATTTCTGAAATCACAGACATGTCTGAGAAACAAATAAACCTTAAATTAGGGAGAGGGGATTGGTTTTGTGTGTGTGTGATTGTGTGATTGCGTGTGTGTGTGTGTGTGTGTGTGTGTGTGTGTGTGTGTATCTGGGCTTGTGATGAACTGCATGGGTTATAGGGTATCCTCTCCTCTGCAGAAAGTAGGCTTAGGCAGGGGTGCAATATAAAGGCACAAGCATTAAGCTGATGTGAGTGTGTGTGTGTGTGTGTGTGTGTGTGTGTGTGTGTGTGTGTGTGTGTGTGTGTGTGTATGCATGAGTTTGAGTGACAGTGTGCTACCAGAACAAACTTGCTCAGTGTCCTAGAATAGCACATTTCATAACTGAATGTAGCACATGTTGTCCTGAAGGACAGAAATCCATACCATTCAGAGATCTGTGAGTGACAGAATCAATGCTCACCAATGACCACCATTATTACCAACATCCTGCTGGAGTCTTACAGATGTGGACGCATTTCAGGGCCTGCTTGCATGAACATGCTTCGATGACCCTGGAAAAATCCCAGTCTCAAATCTGCCCCTGTGAGCAGAGGAGTAGACCCATTTCACCACCTTCCCACAAGCTCAGTCGGTTCCCCTGGTGATATCACTCTAACCCATAATATAAAAGCTGGCAGTCTGGCCCTGTGTCTTCCCAGACCAGTGTAAACTTGGCCCCAGTCCAGAAAGCAGAGGAGAGCAAGCATATGCTTGAGGACAGCTCAGGTCTCGGGGCTGGACCTCCGAGCAGGCTGGCCTTATTGTTTTTACAGCCATTCAAACATTTACAGTGTCTTGGGTGAATTCAGCCATGGCCAAAACACAACTGAATCACTTGGAGTTTGGTGAGAGGCTCCCCTTGAGCTGAGTGCACTGTACTGCCCTTGATCTGAGTCACAGTCCTGGCAGAGAGCTCCATCTGAGTCACAGTGCTCTATGAGAGAGAGCTGTGATGCGCCCACGCTCGCATGCTGTACATGAATCTACATGTAAGCAGGTGGGGACATGGCCAAACACACAAACACACACACAAACATGCAGACGGCCAGCGAGGCGGACACGGCGGGACATAACCTTGACTGACGTCAGGGTTGTGCGGGGAAGTTGGGGTGTTAGAATTTTCCTCATTCCCGGGGCCGGTGCCCAGCCATCAATCTCCGTCTTGTCGCGGGAGGGCCTGAATCCATTTCGCCGCGCTGGTTGGCCCTGCGCCAAGAACATTTTGTACCGTACAGGCCCCTTCCGTGTGGAACTGCTGTATACGTTTCTGCACCCCTTATAGCCAGAAGAGCTCTACCTTCACATATCACATACAGCGCTAAATGCAACCAGATGAATGCCAAAAGTCTCCCCCCTCCCTCCAACTCCCCCTTCCAACCAGGGGTTCTTATACTGGACACACCCACATGAGCTGCCCGCTTGCATCTTACCCAGGACCCCATAGGTCTACATGATGGAAAGTAGGGTGTAAAGGGGTCCCGTGGGCCACTGTGAGTATATGTGTGCGTGACGGTGATGGATGGGTAGCTTCTCTCCCAGGAAGGAAACGGGCCGTGTCTCGCTGTGCTGAAATAGCATTGGGTCAAACTGATTGTCAGGAAAGGAGGCTGACGGCGTGAATTCACCTCCCCGGTTAGATTTCGCAACGGCAATCACCCACATGTGTTGCACCGTTTCGAAGAAATGCCCACGCGACAAATACAGTGAGCGTATTGTATTCCGCTTGGAGAAAACCGTTACTTTACAGTGCTGTATTATTAAGATCTCTTTTTAAGGGCTCTTTTATTTGCCTTCCTGGAAATCGTCCTGGTTCAGGTTGTAAAAATGTGTGTTTTCAATCCACGTGAATAATGCTGTCTGTTGTTGTCTTGCTGGCTGTTCTGGTCACAGACGAACCCTTTGGCCCTTGAGAGGAGTGCTCCATGAAGCCTACGTGTAGACGCACATGTAATTATGTGTAGTAGAAATAAAAAATTGGAAAGGGTAATGCCGTAAACACTTCTTATTAAATGTAATGAATTGACACCGTGGAAAATTTACGTGACAATAAAACGTGGTCCAGTCCAGTCCATGCCAGACAGGCTGGGTGTTGAATTTACTTGACAATGCCTGAGAGCTATTCTTTGTGCTGTGAGGAAAACAGAGTCAGCAGAATTAAGAAAACTAGCATATGACATAAAACAAGTATTCATGTGTGTGTGTATGTGTGTGAGTGTGTGTGTGTGTGTGCGTGTACAACATATGTATGAATACACAGTGTATGATCTGTCTATGACACGTCTCCACTATGACATTGTGTCGGCAGAGCTTGTGTGTTCCCAGCGCAGGCGTTGGGAGACTCCCGAACATGTGGGTGCAGCGCGCAAACGCTTGGGCGGGAAAGCTGGTGAGCCGGTGCCAGCCTGAGAGAGGAGCGATCGTGATTCATCGCATTCGAGTGGAATAAGAACAATAAACATGACAGGGACTTGGATCGGCACGGACCAATTCTTGGCAAACCTTTTCCGAGCTCTCTTTTGATTCGCCGTGACTTCAGCATCCAAAATCCTCAGATCCACGGCTTTGGTGCGGTTGTTGTATGAAGTTGATGACCGTCCAGAATACACATGGCGTCATATCATTGCATTACTTGCAATCAATCGATACTTGAAAGCGTAATACCCGTGAACTTGGTCGCCTGAACACGCACGCTCGCAGCTATTCCGTTACAGCTAATGCAGCTCTCAGCAGATCCTTTCTTTGGCCTTAAAGCTACTTTTGGCAGAATGCAGAAACACCATTTAAAGCTCTTCCAGATGGGTGGATCATTGAAGTTTCTTTAAAGGACCTTTTTTTGTTTTATTGAAGTAAACTGCAGTCAGCTCTTGTAAGGGCCTTTTCCATTGACAGCAAGTAACTGGGTCAGATCGCTGTCGGTACCAATGGTGGCGAGTACGAGGCCTACATCTGCCCGAAACCTGGGAGGATTTCACTAGGGTTTGAATCCGTCACATGTCTTTCCAACACAACGGAATGAAAACTCGCTCCTGGGTTGCTTGTAGAAAAGTCATGCTGGTTTTCCTCCCTTTTGGGTCTGTTCAGTCACTGGCACCTCAAGAGGAAGGGTATTATGGGCTTACACGTTCCATCATTATACTCCAAATGTAAAACAAACAGTGACCACTCCTTCTCTGTTTGGTGCTCATTCGTAAAGCCCAACTGGGGTGTTGCCTTGCCTATGTAGGCCCCGGCACTCAAATAATTCAAGTCTGATTTAAACATCTCGTCTCTGGTCTCCAGCTTCACCAAAACAGACACAGCACTCTAATGCATGTTAAGAGAAACAAGCAGTGGAATGTGTTTTATCTTCCTCTCACTCTAGGATACTAGCAATGATCCTTGCCATAAATACAACCGGTCAGTTTGGTTATTTAATATCCTCTCAGCAGTGCAGAGACACACAATCTCTCACATACGTACACACACACCCACCGATACACACGGACACACAGAAACACACACGCATGCACACACACACACACACACACACACACACAAACAGATTACCACGCACACATACTGACACATGCGCACACACACACACAAACAGATGCACACGTATACACACACGCACCCACACAAACAGATACACATGCACAGATATAAACACCCACACAAACAAATGCATGCACACACACAGACACAATCAGATACACATGCACACACCCAAACAGATACACACACACACACACATATACAACCACACATAAATGTGCATGTGCAGTGAAAGGGACAGAGACATAAATATTCTGCAGAGGAAAGTAAAAATTCCTCAGTTATTGATTCCCCATTGCATCCGTCTGTGCACAGGGACTGCCTGCACTGGGAGACTCTCCCTCTGGTGTCATTTTGGACACGCTGACTTCATTAGCACTCCGGTGGGATCAGCAGTGTGTCAGAGGGCTGGACCTGCTCCTACAGGGAGGGACAGGGCCGGATGCAATTCATGAACCCCCCACACCCACCAAGAGAAACCTTCTGGTAATGTGCACCGTATGGGAAGATCCTGCACCCCATTTCTCTCTGTGCATGCAGACTGAGGCAGGTGTGACCAGCAGGTGTGATCTGCAGCTAGATTCATGTCTCTTGCCTCCATCACCATTCCCCCACTGGAGTTAAGCTATGGCATACTCTAAACAGACCTCTTTCATTTGGCACTCTTTCATTAAAAAACTGCTTCTCTTTTTTATTTTCTTTTCTTAAAACCACCACTGATGTCACTAATTTCATATGTAGGCTTATCTTACTATCAAAGCTATTCACATAAGCTAAACATAATGATAGTCATCACAGCAGTGCAACACTCTCTTTTAATCATTTTTCTGTCCAATCAACTTCTTATTCAGTGTGTTTCTTTTATCATTTACATTTTTTATCTTTAGTCTGGCACTAATGTCTTTGAAAAGCATTTTAATGGTAACAAAAAAGATCAACAGATCAGCCAATCTGGTTTTATAAGCAAGTCAGCTGTAAACAGGAAAAGGCTGTAAACGGCCTGCGACAGCGTCACCAGGATACACCGATGATCGGAGGCGAAAAGGAACAATGAGTCTTGGCGCTAATCTCTAAAAATAGACAAAGCAATTCGTCAGCCCGTCTGGCGGTACCTGTTCAGAGCACTTGTTGAGCCCTGTGGTTTCAAGTGCCAGCATTCAGAGTGGCTACAAACAAACTTGCGGTTTTTCCCAAGAATGGTGCAATTTCCTGCTACGCGGTGAACAAGCCCCTGAAACAAGTTTGGACAGGAGACCTGAGCTGTGCACTGCAGTGTTTTTCATATCTCCAGGAAATGACAGCACCAGCATAGATTTTATTTTATTTTTCCCCCAGAATCTCCAGCAGTTTTAACTTTCTCAGAAATGACTTGCGAAAGAAATCATTGATAGAAATCTACTACTGAGTATTGCTTTCCAAATGTAACCGCCACAAAACCAGAAACAAGAAAACACATGCAAAAGCATATGCACACATTCACATGCACACACAAACTCCCAGCCACACAAAGAGCATCCTGACAGAGAGAAAAAAGCAACATACGCTAGTTATACACACACTTAGGGGAGAGAATACATCAGGTCATCCTAATCTCACAGATATAAACACCGCTAGGCTGTGCGTTTCTGTAACGGGTGTAAGTGCTCAACAGTTTGTTCCCATTTCAGATGGTTTCCTGTCTCATAGTAATCCCATTCTAAACTGTTAGCATTGCATGCCAGCAATGGAACATAAACATTTACAGCATTCTCTCTTTTTTCTGGGGCAATGCTTCAATGACTATTGACTACGTGTTGCTGTTTCCCTGTCTCTGTGTGAATTAAATTCACCTACACAAACTTTTGACAAATTGTTGATGCATACCTCTGTGTTATTACAGCTCAAACAAAGAAAGTCAAGAACCAGATTGGCCATTAAGCCTAGCTAAAACCATAATATCTAGTGTACTTTCTTGTGCATAATATCAAGTCTGTACTTGAACGTTCAAGGGTTTCTTCAATAGTCTTACATAACTGCACAGAGCAACGATAAACTGTGAAAAAAAAAAACATTTTTAATCAAGATTTACATCACAGTTAAATACTTTCCCACTCTAATCTGGAATCATGTCAGGTCACTAATGCTCCCCCAACTGTGCAAAATGACCAGCCCATCTGAAACGAGTGATTTTCTCATTCACAAGACATGACTATTTTCCACACAACAAGCCATGCATCACTACAGGAGAGATGGCACAAATCGAAGGAGAGTTTATCTGACTTGTAGCAAGTAAATACCTGGCCATCACTGCAATGCAGTGTTAACCTGAGGGACCAATCAGAACACCCCATCTGTACTGACCGAGTGCCTTAGCCACCTTGGCAACCAGTTTAGTCAAAAAAAAAAACAAAAAAACAAAAAAGGAAGGTCAGAGAATTTTGTGGTTTTCCCAAAATTCTTAGATCCATCCTGCCAGGTGTTAAAAATACATACATCAAATTGCACATTGATTCATTGAGATATGCTCTGGATATGTTAGTCCTATTTGCTTTGGAAAAGGCTGAATTCCTCCCTGCTGGAAAAAAGCTTACATAAATAAGTGCTACGGCCATTATTTCTCATCAAGATTGTTCTTTTAAATGAATGCCAAAAAAGCTGAAGCTATTAGCACTGAATGTTCTCGGCGTCTGTGTCTCTAACCCCACACCCTCCGTTGAGTGACATCAGACAACAAGAGGATCTGGGTTGTTCACACACACAACTCATTAAATGAGCCCCCCCCTCCTGACAGTCCCCCCCCCACCCCACTCCAAAATACACAATCCCAATAAACATGTACTTTAAGAGTACCCCTCACCCCTTAGAAATGAGAGCTATTTTCGGCATGGCATACAGTGTCCTTTCATGTAAATCTGCCCTGAAGACAAACTGATATCATTATGGACACAGGGGAGACAAATTAAATCAAACTAAACCACACTAAAATGTACCTGTTCAGTTCAGGACCAGATTTTGCACTTTTTTGCACAAATTATTTTCAGCATTTTAATAATAGCATTAAACGAGAAAAACAAAGCCAAGCCTTGTCCAACCATTTTCTTGTAAAATGATTATTGGCAGTCAAAAAGCTGATATGATATTGTGATGCCTTCTCTGGTTTCATGAGAGCTCCGTATGCTTGCTCTCAAAGGAGTTCCAACACTATACTTTTTCTAAAGCTTGTCTGTTTTTGAGTGTGTGTACATCTGTGTTTGTGTACCTATGTGTGCACATGAGAATATGTGTGTGTGTGTGAGAGAGACCTGTTTGTGTCTGTATGCGTGTGCAGGTATGTACGCTTGCATGCATATGTGTGTGTGTACACTCATGCAATACATAGGGGCATACCACTTCATTCCTGGCCTCTTCAAATTCTCTTATCTGTGTCTGCATGTGCCTGCTGAGAGAGCACATTAGAAAGAAGGGAGTGAGCGATTGCAAAGCGATAGCCCCTTATGTATTCCATCTGCTGGCACAGGCTCCTGCAGCACACATAGAAACAATGTTGTAATTCACCCGAGTAAACAGATTGTCAGAGCAGAGTTAAAGCAGGATGTGAGGGCAGAGAGTCAGAGCAAGGAGTCAAAGCTCAGAGTCACACGGAGGAGTAAGTTCTGGGAGTTAAATTTGAGAAAACAATAGGAGCATGGAGTCAGTTACTGTAATGAGAGTTTCTGGGACTTCTGAGACACATGTTGAACATACATTCTCTTCACAGTGAGGTGGTGTGGATTTTGAGAGGGCTAAGGCTTCATAGACATCCCAGAATAGTCATTTATTTTTCAGTGTTCTTTCAATGACAGTTGGACCATTTTTTAATTGGATGCACTGGACTCCAGTGAGAGAAAGGATTGATTTATTAGTTAATATAATAACTTCCTGTGAGCCTTTCTGTGAATGATGAATACCCATGCTGTAAGATTCCTGATGGAAAATTGGGTTCGAGTTGGACTTGAATAAATATGCACACATTTCCTCCCCCCTTCCCTTTAAACTGGGGCTGGTAATAAACTCCCAATTCCAGAGCAATTTCCTGTGTCTTCAGTGCTGATGTACCTTGAGCTGTGGTCCAAAAGTAAGGCTTTAAGATTTTAAGCACATGTTCATTGAAGTGGTGTCTATATGTACCGCTAACTGACAGACAATGAGAGTTTGGGCAGCCTTTGTACAGCCATGAGAGACACACATGGTAACCAGTGCTGCAAACCAATATAACAAAAATTATTGTGATAAAATATGTATATGATGCCTTTGTATAATGAAATCTAGAAACGTGCTGGAATACAAAGGATATCCCATCAGCTGGATTCTTGTCATTGGCTCACCCTGGTGGGAGGGGGTGAGTCTATATCTAGGCCTGAGATCTATGTAAAGCTGCTTGTGACAGCGCTCTTGTAAAATAAAAAAAAAAGTGCTATGCAAATGAAATTCAACAGCCCATAAAACTGAATCTCCTTTAAGGCAGGATCATAGCTGTTAATGCTATATTCACAAGTTCGCTCTTCTTCATATACGAAGCCATATAATTCAGTTTATCAGTGAATAATGAAATTCCAGCTTGGTGACGTGGCTTGGATAGCATGATTTCACTTGATTTTAATTCACCAGCAAGTGCCAGCACCTGACATGGAAACTGCCGGAACTCTGAGAGAACATTCCTTTTATCTGAGGTCTTGGACGGAGTAGCAAGACTGCAACATCAGACTTGAGGCATGTTATGTTGTCTCAGACCTCTCCCAGACCTTGTATAGTAGTAGTGGCTTCGGGGGATTCTGGTGCTGGTATCACACGTGTGTCACTTTGAGGCCATTTATGAATAAAGTCTTGAAATTAGATTGCGAACAGCAGCCGCTGCACTGAAATATCTCTCTCTCACGCACTCTCTTCCTTTCTGTCTCTCTCACTCTCGCTCTGTGGCTCTGTCTCTCTCTCGACCTTTGACATTTTGCAAACAGACGTTGATCTTTGACTGCTGGTAAGTGCTGTGTGTTTGATGGTTCTGCCTCATATAACTCCCCTTGTTTACACTGCACGTTCCCACTACTGATGTCTAATGTCACCCAGGCTTTTCTTCAACAGACAGGCTTTACATAAGCTGACACATTCAGGGAGGGCAACTGAGGGTGGGGGTGGGGGTGAGGACAGCAAGGTGGAGTATGGGGAAGGGGCTGTGGTGACTGCCGTTCTCAGCCTGACTGGTGCTTGAGGAAAACCAGGCCTTCCAACATCCCTCTCAGAAGAGGTTGGGTGTCATGGGAATATTTTAGCAAACTACTGAATTTTATTTCCGAGGTTACCCATAAACATGTGCGGTTAAGCGTTGTGCATTGTAAAACAGCAGTGTAAAAGTGGGATGGAGGGAAACTATATGGGGTGAACAGAACATGTCACCCTTTGCACCTCAACCTTTGACCCCATGGCAAGGGTGAGTACGACAAAAAGTTCTCTGGCCTCAAGTTTTGGTATATCACCATGGTACTAGATATATATGTATATGTGCGTGGACCTTTACATGCTGTAATAAGTACATAGTTTATAGACTATATCCTTTGTGGGAGAGATTTGCTCCTTCTTTTCAATCAAAATGATGGTAAGAAATGTTTGCATGTCGGGCAGTTACCATAAGTACAGAGGGAGAGAGGCTCATGTTTAACACGAGGAAACCAGCAACTAAGAGGTTAAGGCCCATGGCCGATTACCAAGGATCCTGAGAATGTTTTTTTAAAAAACCCAGAAGGTCTAGGTTTACAGTGCCTCTTTGAGGTTCACCAAATAGCTGCTGACTTTATGAAGAATTTATTAGCTGATCAACATCTGCGAACTATTTCAGCTGTTGTTTGTGTCGGACCGAGCCAACCAGAACGCCCTGCGAGCTGCGGACCGGCGAGTGGTCCCACGGGGTCAGCCAGCCTCAGAGCGTCATTAAACCTGAGGAGAACGAAACCCCCTCCTGCCATTACACGGATAAAGAGCCCCCTTCCACCCCCACCCTCCAACTGGGATCATCTTGGACAGTGTAGAACATTTATGCGCGATCACTTTCAGCACAGAAGAAATCAAAGCTTTTCCTCTTTTTTTAGTGACCACTGAGGACATCATATTTCTTATGGTTTGTTTCGTATGAAAACTGTGCTTTTATTTAGCCGACCGAATCCCACTCCATGTTTTTACTTTATCCTCCGTCCACCCACAGGGTTCTGGGGTCAACAGTGCAAAGAAAACTATATTACTACTACAGTTCATTACACTACAACTTCTTTTGCTGCTGCAGTTACAACTGCTCTCTCTGCTTCACCTACTGCTACTACTCCTGATACTCACAGCGGTCATAATTATTTTAAATGGAATGAAAAGCTCTCAGTTGTATTGGTAAAACACAGAATTTATAGATTCTTTTGGCATCAGACTAGGCAAAACAAAGAAATGTATAGTATTGACCAAGAATTCTGAATTTCATTTGATGCTTGAAAATACTTTTCAGGGTACTTTAACTCCATTGTGCAATGGGGAAAAACAATCTTACCAAATTCAATAAAAGGTAACTTCATCAAAGAAGTCAATTAGGAAGGGCTGATGATAATTTGATAATCCTTTTCACAAATTCAATTTCACTTTGGAGATACTGAACAAGAGGGTGAACAGCAAGGTTAAAAGGACCACAGTCGCTTTGAATAGTTGATTGGATGCAATTAAATGTTATTCTTTTTTTAAGTTTTCTTTTATTAGCCACACCCACCATTTAAATCATTGTTAAAATATATTACATGAAAGATAATGAACAAAATTTTGCAGAAAAACTGTTGTATAAAAGATGCAAATAGAATGATTCATTTAACCAAATGTGTGGAGGCCATTACTTTAAAATTGTGGGTGTGCCCTTTTTATTTTCCAGGTCTAATATACAATAGCCTTTACTGCGAATGTCAGATCACTGATGAGTAATTGCGGGGAAACTCTTAAAGCTGAATGCTGCACTCTTCCTGCGTCTCTACTTGCCTAGGGATTATTTTGGTTTGGGCACAATGGCCTTCTTTGTAGGATGTTTATCCCATGCACAAGTAACCATATATGTATTAGGATGGATTTAAGAGATGGATGTAAACAGCAATGCTTTATTTATTATATACATAATCAGCAGGTGCTATGGATTAGACTGTTGATCCTTTGGGTGGAGCTTTCAGGTGAAGTTCGGTAAATTAGTCGGTTCAGCTGTCACGGTTTGGTTTACAGGGATGAGTTGTGAACGCCCTGAGGAGTCTTGTTACTGCAGAGGTTCCGTGGAAATGGAGAGAACTCTTGCGATGTGCTTAAAGTGTAGAATGTCAGCTTTAAGTTTTTCTAAAATATAGTATGAACCCAGTAGGAATTACAACTTCATTAATATACATAGTCCTCAAATTTTAAGGGCTCAAAAGTAATTGGACAAACTAACATAATCATCAATTACACCATCTGTTTTAATGTGGTACTTTGTTGCAAAATCTTTGCAGTCAATGACTGTCTGAAGTGTGGAAGCCATAGACATCTGCAGATGCTGGGTTTCTTCCCTGGTGATGCTCTGCCAGGCCTTTACTGCAGCCGTCTTCAGTTCCTGTTTGTTCTTGGGGTGTTTTGCCTTCAGCAAGTGAAATGCATGCTCAGTTGGATTCAGGTCAGGTGATTGACTTGGCCATTGCGGAACATTCCACTTCTTCGGCTTAAAAATTCTTGGGTTGCTTTTGCAGTATGCTTTGGGTCATTGTCCATCTGCACTGTGAAGCGTCGTCCAATGAATTTTGAAGCATTTGGCTGAATCTGAGCAAATAATATACACCAAAACACTTCAGCTTCTGTCAGCAGTCATGTCATAAGTAAACACAAGAGGACCAGTTCCACCGGCAGCCATACATGGCCATGCCATAAACACTACCTCCACCATGCTTCAACGATGAGTTGGTGTGCTTCGGATCATAAGCAGTTCCTTCCCTTCCCAATACTCTTCTCTTCCCATCATTCTGGTCTGTCCATTATATGCTGTTCCAGAACTGTACAGTCTTTTTTAGATGTTTTTTGGCAAACTCTAATCTGGCCTTCCTGTTTTTAAGGCTTACCAATGGTTTACATCTTGTGGTGAACCCACTGTGTTTATTCTGGTGAAGTCTTCTCTTGATTGTTGACTTTGACACAGATACGCCTACCTCCTGGAGGGTGTTCTTGATCTGGCCAACTGTTGTGAAGGGGTTTTTCTTCCATAGGGAAAGAATTCTTCAGTCATCCACCACAGTTGTTTTCCGCGGTCTTCTGGGTCTTTTGGTGTTCCTGAGCTCACCAGTGCTCTCTTTCCTTTTAAGAATGTACCAAATAGTTGATTTGGCCACACTTTTCATGTTTTTGCAATCTCTCTGATGTTTTTGTTTTGATTTTTCACCCTGATGGCTTGCTTCTCTGGCAGTGACAGCTCTTTGTATGTCATATTGAGGGTTAACAACAATGGCTTCCAAATGCAAATACCACAACAAAAATCAACTCTGGACCTTTTATATGGTCACTTGTAAATGACCTAATGAGGAAATAACACACACCTGGCCATGGAATGGCTGAGCTATGGGGGCTATGTATAGAAATGGTTGTAATTCCTACATGGTTTATGGTATATTTTTGAAAACACCCTTAAATTACAGCTGACAGTCTAAACTTTCAGCACATCTCCATCGTTTCATTTCAAATCCATTGTGGTGGCATACAGAGCCAAAATGATGAGACTGTCCAAATACTTATGGACCTGACAGTAAACACAGTCGATCAATCAAGCAGTCGATAGCACTAATACATTTGCCATCTCCTCGGTGGAAGCCTTTGTGATTTATTAGAACAGATGAATTTTGCAGTACTGGTGTTTGGTTTGACCAGCTGGGTGAGGTGTTTTGAGGTCATGAACATAGAATATTCATGGACTAATTTTGTTAATTGATCCTTAGTCAGACAGAAGTTCCCCAGAACAGGTGACATCATTTAGGCAGAGGATGACTCACGGACAATGACACTATTGGATACAAAGGAGACGGAAATGCATTTGAAGGACTGAGATTCTCAACATGCATCACAAAAAGCATGAGCAATAGATGTCTAAAAAATGGGGATCTTAGGATTTAGCTAGAAGGGATACTCTAACAATTCAGCTCTCTACTCATCCTTATTAATGTCTCTGCATGCATATATTCATATCTCTAATACCAATGCTAAGTTCATTAGCAAAATGACAGCAGTGTAAGAGAACAGCTTCCTAGCTCCTCTCAAAAGGAAAGAAATAGATTGTAACCCTAAAGCTGAGTGGTCTATAATTTAAAAGCTATACAAGGGATTTGAAATTTTTTTAAATGTCATAATTTTCCAAACCAACAACTGGCTTACTAGGTTGCCACTATTGGAGGAGAGATTCTGTTAGCCACGTTTGGGACTATTTTCAGTATTATCTGCTTACTCTTTCCACAACTCTAATGCTACAGGTATAATTTTGTAAGCTTACTAACTCGCCACTGCTATCATGACACTCTACTGGCCAGTTGTGTTGTTAGTTTGAGAGGCAGCATAAAATTACAGAAAATAACAGATCCTAAAACAACTACAATTGTTTTTTCATTTAATTTTAATGTATGGAATACATTCACGGAGTCCAAAGTGTTAACTGCCCAGATTTAATGTTAACGGAAGGTGTATTTCCTTATTTTTAGAAGAGAGAAGTGTTAAGTAGCTGTTCCTGTAGACTTCCAGTCAATGCGCTTAGCATTGGTTCTGGAAATATATTGAAATGAAAATGATACTCTGGTTTAATTGCCAAAATGTTAGAGCAGCAAGTTTCCCATTAATCCAATCATTCTTTGGTGGGGGTGTTGGGCACGTGGGCAGGACTATGTGGAACCCCGGTGGGGGGTGGAGGGTTGAGCTTATCAGCATGGGAACCACTGAGAACGCGCAAGGAGATCTTGTAAACCAGCTTTTAGCTTCCTCTGTTTACTCTCTCACCACATGTGATAACTATGGAATTATGTGATTCAACAAGAGCAGCGATTCTCCTTTGTGGAGGAAATCACTGTGAAAACAAGATACGCCACTGACAGGCAGGAAGGATCTTCCCACTCGCAAAGGGAACTTCCATACTGTGAGGAATGGGCCAGTACCTGCGCCGAGTTTCCACCCCACGCACTGTTGATGGTGTTTCATGACTGACCCCCTCCCACCCACCACCACCATTTGAAATGCTAACACTCCCACTTCCTGTAGAAAATGAAGGACTTCCTCCCACTACAACCACCACAGGGTCAGTGTGACAGCTCATTAGAAAAAAAACTATTTCTTTAAAGTTACCTGCGTTCAATATTACATGTATTGAGATGGAACCAGGCACAGTGTTTTTGCTGTGTCTCAATTATTTTGTTTCCATGGAATACATTTGTCTGTGCAAACACTGTAATCACAATAAAAAGTTTACATAAGATAATATCACAGTGAAAATGTCACAGACGACATGTGTTATTGAAAAGGACAGATTTGCTGTTAGGCAGATATACACTGTGGAGGAACTCTCGCTGAAATGCCTGCGCTGTGCCTTTAAACAGCAGTATATGCTCTGACTTCTGCTGAAGAGCCTGCCAGGAATCTCAGCGGCCAGGCACTTCGAAACGCACCGACCAAACACGCTGGGTGAATAATGAGCCGTTGCACTGGGAAAGGAGTGTCGAGGTTATTACTGAGGCAGTTATATAACCAACCCAATCCCACTGAGTCATCATCCATGTCTGTGGAAAGAACAGAGGCTGACAGAGAACAGGAGGTGGGGACAGATCCACCAGAGCATGATGGGATAGCGGAGGACAGAGGGAGTGGGGTAACGGGATACGCACCAGGCAGAGGAGGGCTGGGTATAGCACAGGCCAAACGGCGCAGTCAGACCGCAGCCTGCTGCAACACAGGCCCGGAACATTGCCTTTGCCATTTTAAACAAACTGCTGAAAAAAAATTCCCTTTGGCACACAGATTACACAGCCAGGGATTTTTTTTACTTGTCAGTTCCCGTAATATCAGTCCTCAACTGACAGCTCTCTTATTTTCTGCAGGTGTGTTGTTCTGCCTATTGTTTTGCACAGACCAAAAATAGACACAGACAGCACAGGCCTTAAAGCACTCAGGTCTGGCTTAAATCAACACTAATGCTGAAGGTGATTCAACATTAATTGGTCTTGGTTTTTTTGTCCTTCATCGATAATCAAAAGGAAATGTGTTTGAACAGCAAATCCTTGCATTTATTTATTTTCAATGTTAAGGATAAATGCTGATTGAACACAGGTCTTGGTCAACATACATAGATTCACTGAGATTCTGTGATTCAGTCATGCTCAAATCTTAACTTTTCCAGTTGTGACAGCCCTTACTTTCACAAAATGTTAATGAACGGGACTGCAAGTGAACCTTTTTTTTTTTCTTAAATGTTGAGTTCCTTAACCTCCCAATTAAGGATGAAAGGAGACGGCAGTTGCACTTGGAGGCAGACAAATAAATCTTTTGGAGTTACTTTAAAAGGCATTGAGCACAGCAGTCGCTGCACCTTTAAGACACTGGAGAAAAAAATCTGTCTTTAATGAATCCACTCAGTTTGTTTGTCCAGCCACCCGAGGTCCAGGTCGAGATTAAATCACGGCGGATGTGGTTCGCATCTAATTTTACAAAAACAAATTTCTGCAAGGCGGTGTTTATGCAAGGCCCTTGCAGGAGGGGTGACCAAGCCCCCCCGACCCCCTGCTCCCACTGAAGGAATAAGAAGCTTGTTAGCCTTGGTGCTATTTTTAAACCGGACTGGACTGGGCCACATTCTGAAAAAGGGACATTATTAGAAAGAAGGGAGACCAGTTGTTTGTTTGTGTCCCATGTGGAGGGGGCGGAGTTTTAGTTGGAAAACAGGAAACTAGGCAGACAGCTTCAACAACAGTTTTCACTTTTTTCTTATTCTTCTCCTCCGCTTCTTCGTCTTCTTCTTTTCTTTTGCTTCTTCTTCCTCTCCAGCACAGAGCTTACTAAACCTGGCAAGTGGTGTAAGGCCTGGAATTGACTAAGAAGGTCAGTAAACACTCAGGTCATAAGCCAAGGCAAATATTGACTCGAGACCTGAAGCCAGTATAGAAAAAACAAGGCCGGATTTGTGGAGACATGTTGCTCCATGTATGCAGGCTGTGAGCAGGGCTACAGAGCGGCTCACCTGAGCAGGTATGATCCAAGGCGAAGGGAGACACACCTGAGCACCTGGCTCAGAGCACTGGCGGGAAGTGAAACACTGAATGACATAAATTTTTATGCATTTCATTTTTTCCATTTACAAGTATCAATGTGTCTATGATACACAGCTGAGACTACTTTACATGGTCTGATAATCAGAAAGGAGCCATTCCATACATTAAAACAAATATACATGTTTCGTATATATCGAGTTGTAGTATGCTGCTAGAGTGTAGAGCAAACAATACAAAACAACTCAAAAGAAGCTATTGCTATATCTGCAGCAGTGAAGCATGCAACATATCTACTGAAGTTGTACTGATCTTGCTACAGTCATCGTCATCATTGCATCCACTATTTGAGACTATTATAGTTGGATGTAGTCAGAACTGAACTGGAAAACCAGGAAGTTCACTAAAATATCATGTGATCAATGAATGAATTCTGGAGCATCAGACTTTTCAGACAACAAAATTATATGTTATCTGAAGATCAGATTTACTTTTATTTCCAGTGAACTTCTCACTCGAAGAAATTCTAGAAGTAAGAACCAACATACCATTTACTTAACACAAGCTTTACAGAATCATACCTTTTACTCTTTGTTAAATATTCTAAATTAGCAAACATTATTTTGTGTAAACACAGAACTGAAAATGTTAACAAGTATGATGTATTACACCAACAACCAGGACTTCTCCCTAACTCGCCATCTCTTTTTCACTTATTTAGACTAATTCTCTGCCACATCTCCCTAGGTAGACACAGCTAAGTTGGACACAAGAGTAAAACGCAGAACAGAGGGACCAGTTCAGAGATTTGTACTCCTATCACTGTGTTCATTTATGTATTGGCAATAATACTGTCTCATTAAAATGGAATTACAAATAATTTGATGGAAAATAAGTTCAGCATTTTAAGGATAATTGCACAACTTACTTTTCCAACTACTGATAATCATGTTATGATTATAGTGGCATTATTGTCCTAAGTCATTAAGGTAACAACATTTCCAGAGAGGTCAGCACACCTATGGCTACTCTCCTGTTTTGATTGCTTCTGTATTGTCCTGTTTTTCTGCTACCCTTTCCCCTGCTTCCTTTAGCCAATGGACAGCAGAGTTTGTAATTCAGCATAGCCATGTTTTTCTGCTTTGGGAATGAGTAACATTTCCATCTGACTCAAGAGCCTCACCAGAATTTCAGTATGAAGCTCCCTCGGATCCTGTTATCTGCACAGTCATAAAAACAGGAGGGTGGAAAAAAGAGAAGCTTGGCCTCTCAGAGCAGCACTGGGAATTCCCAGTGGAGTCTCCGGATGTTCCTTGGATAAAGGAGTTTTACCATTTAATGACCTCACTCCTTTTCTCTCTCTCTCCCTCATAACTCCTTTCTCTCCTTCTCTACCTCCCTGTTTTCTCATTCCTCTTTTCTCCCCATCTCTCTTGCCTCTCTCACACTCTGCCCTCTGTTTCTGTCTCTATCATGTCCCTCTTCCTCTTCTGCCCTCTCCCCTCCTTCGCTACTTCCTCTACTTTCTGCCATTAACCTTCCAAATTGTCCACTCCCTTTGATTTTTCATTTTTCTTTACATAATTCTGATTTTCTCATATCCACTCATCTTTCCTCTTTCTTGCTCCTTCTCACTTTTCCCCACACCCTCACCCCCTATGTTTTCCCCACACCCTCATGCCTTAATCCCATTTCTGACACCACTAAAACAAGCAGCTTGGCCATAATAAGGCCAAGGCCATAATAATAACAGCACCCATGCCCTAGAGAGGAAACAACGTGGGACATGCTTTCCATGTCACCAGCACTACCGTATGCCGTGACTGACTGCAATAAATACAGTCTGGGAATGACAGCAGTAATCATTTTGTGAGGTGACATGCTAATGTTCCACCATGGACAGGTAGGCTGATCGACACTGTTGCTAAATGAGGTGGGAATGATTCTCAGCTGAAAAGCATTTGACTGAAAACTATGATAATGGTAAAACAACTGGTGGAATTCTCTATAAAGTACAAAAAGGTATTTCATGAGCCTTCAGAATATTGTGTTTCTGGTTCTCGAATTTTGAATGGAAGGCAGAAGAGTGCATTTGTTTTGGAGTCTGTCTGCGTGCAGAGAAAACTGGCTGGCCCACCTTTTCTGTACATGGCCTCATAGACTCTTTCAGTGTAATAAGCAGTTACCTGATACTCCTGTCAATCACCCCCTGTTCCTCTTCCTTTAGACCACAGCACGTCAATCATTTGAGGCTCAGTAGGTTAAACTGGAAGGGCCAGAACCCTGGGAGATAAGAACATGTGTCAATACCACTGAAGAGTCAGGTAATATACATATGAAGACACTCACACACAAATGCACAAAAACACATTTAGCACTCACAAAATTACATATCCATACACATAAATGTGTACGCACACACATACAACAACTTAAGAAACACACACATACACATGCAGTACCCAAAGTTGCGCACACACACACACACACACAAATATAATTACTCATATATTCTGTGTTAGCTTGTTTAATGCTGGAAAAAGTAACACGTTTGTGCAAAATGAGAGGTGCAGAATGTATAATAATAAGCTACCAAATGAGCATCCACAGGACCGTTGTTGGCCATAGCTATTAGTTTACCTGTGTTCTACAAAATGGCACAGCAACACCATTCATCAACTAGTTTGCTGTCTCTTAACAGCTGTTCTCTCTTGACTGCCTCACTATGGATGTCTGGTGCCCAACCGTTTTTAGGGCCTCTTTACAAAATGCTGGTTGACTCAGAGCTGTGCTAATAGCACTCTGCTAGCGAGCCACCGTATGCTTGATAGGTGGGAAACAATGAAAAGGTTACTGGGGGACCTGGGGAGTTGAGTCAGCAAAATAGTGACTTGCTAACCCTAACTCCAATCTAGCTCAGAATCTAACCCACTTGCGTCAAAATTCAGTCAAGTTCCTCTTGACTGAATTCCTTCCCCATCAGACTCGTCCCCCTTAACACACCTCTGAAAAAAAAAAATTCTTGCTCACATAAACAAAGTTTCCACATGGACCCATTAACCTGTGTGAGTTTGCACTGTCCTCCACTCTCCTACTCTCCCTCAAGCCATCCCGCGGCAGGAGACCTCTCTGCCTGCATTGTTTGAATTCCAGTGACCGCAAAGAGAACACGGGCCCTGCCAACGCCTCCCCTCCCTCCAGCCCTCCTGCACCATAAAAACACCACCTCAAAACCCTCCGCAGAGCAGACCCGCTCAGGCCCCGCTCATTCCTGTCAAACCTACTGGCTTGCACAATATCGGTAATCCCCTCGTTGGCAAGATGCTCCTGCTCTCAAATTGTTGCTTCATGGGACCGGCGAAAGCCAGACTACTTTTGGAGTGCATTATAAACCTTATAATGCTTTGCAGGTTATGTGAACAGCCAAAAAAGAAAGCACACAGAGATCCCAAAGAGTAAACTGTTTACACAGAGCGAGCATCATTTACGTTTTCATGTCCATTTTGTGAGCCGTTTAACTCTTTGACGTGCCAATGAGCGAAACCACTTGTTTTTAGCTCATAGCAGAGACACAACAGTCTCGCAAGAGATACAAGGAACAAGAGTGGCTTTTTATTTTATTTTTTTTTTTGAAAATGTTTGTTATAAATCTTTCAAACAGATACAAATGAGAGACTTTTTGGCCTTTGTCTACTCAGGATGAAACAATGGACTTTCTGCAGCCAGGCACTCCTGGAAGTTTAAGTAAACCCACAGGCCTTACAATGGCAGTGCAGAACAGGACAAGAGTTCCTGAACCAGCCAACTCAGCGAGGATCCAGACCACCCATCAAATGGAAACAAAAACGAGTCCTATATTAGGACCCACTGGTGAAAGAATAATATAAAATGCTTAACGCAAATGATGCTATGTCAACAGAGCTGAGAAATCCCTAAGGAGGGGCTAAGCTTCAGAGAGCACACCGTCACAACAAACAGAAAACAACCCAGGGGAGAGTGGAACTGAAAGCATTCTCAGAAAACTGTTGACACGTGTCAAGAGGAGGCTAATGACTGCATATCAACACCAGTGGATGGTGTGGAATATTCTCCTTTTGGTGGGGGGGAATGAGAAAAACTGAAAAATTATATACACAAGTTATTGTGAACTGACCACACAATCTGTCAGGTTTTTTTTTTCTTCAAATGAAAGAAAAAAAAATACATGACAGCAGGGGATTCAATCAGAGAGCAGATCCCGGGAAGAGCCAACAAAGGAACAAGTCGACAGCACACTGTAGCGGACTATGATAGTTACCATGGACAGCCTCCAAGAAGTGGGGGAGAAAAGCCCATGAGAGGGCAGCTCTCTCATCTTTCCTCTAGATACTGGGGGAAAAAAACACTCAACCTAAATGCATGTACCTCTTGGTACCTCTCAATCAGACAATGAACAGTGGGTGAGAGGTAGCACAACCTACAGCCTCACTCGGCCTGTGGATCCATCAGTGACTCAATACACATGGTGCAGTGTGGATACTTCACTGAAGCAGAGGCTCATAATCTGTAGCCGGCGTCTCTTGTACCAATAGAACTCCTCATTACTTTAATACTAAAATTACAACCATCTGAAATATCACCCAAGGTTCAAACATATACTGCAGGCTCACCCGCCACACTGTTACTGTTTTTGCATTTTTTGTAATCCCACCACCCCCTCCCCCTCCGCAAACCCCTGACTTTCCCCCTGCATTCTTTTTTTTTAGATTAGGCACTTCAAGACGTGCCAAGCATAACATGATTACTGTCGCGGCCTGAGATTGCGGGGCGAATGTTGTTGTTCGTGAAGCTCTGTTTATTAATCGATTTATTTATTTATTTATTTCTCCGAGTGGAAAACGCAGAGGGCCCTGGGCCCAGGCGGTTCTGCATGAACAGCTCAAATCAAAAGGGAGGAAAAAACATAAAGGAAATTTAGATCAACCCCACGGCGCAGAGGAGAGAAAAAACAGCTGCCATGTGGTCCTCATTTGAGCTGGGTTTGAACGGTAAATGGAGCAAGGAGAGAGCTGGCTAGCCACCCCCACATACCCCCCCTCCCCCTCCCCAGAGAGGAGGAACGTCGTCCCACAGCGTTAAACACACGATAGAGTGCCGACAAAGAGCCGAGGAGTTACAATTCCCGCTCTGTTCTACCCCTCCGCTGTTTCCCATTTTCTCACGGATTCTTCTCATGCCAGCACTCCTCGTTTCCGTCGAGGTTCGAGAGCCAGCCAGGGAAACAGTGCTGCTGGGGCATTTGGGCGGGGGCGTAGAGGGTGGGTGGAGGGGGGTGTACATGACCGTTTGAGTGAGGCTCCTTGGGTCTGTACTGTGCAGGCACTGTGCAAGTTCAGGATGTTTCTGTAACACAGGGCGACAGCACATGCAGAAAATGCCACAGTACATAAAAAAAAACATCCCAGAGAGTGTGGGGGGGGGGGGTCAAATCATAACAACTGCTCGACGGGTAATTAATTTGAAATACAATATAGGTGGAACCCGTATTGTAAATGCAAGAAGTGAGTTGTTTTTAAAGTGGTGCTTTTTAAAATCTAATCCACAAAACTTTTTTTTCCAACATGGAAAAGCAGTCATGGAAACGGGTTATACAGTAAATAAAAGTGGTAAACCATGGCATGTTTATACTGCCATAAACAGGAAGGCATTTGCATGGCAGGGTAACGTGTATGTAAGTGATGGTGGTTGCTAAAACGGCTGGATTTGCATAATATTTTAAAACCAGAGGATGAAAAGCAGGGTGCATGCTGTGCTGCACTGCATGCTGGGATTGAGGAGGAAACTCAGCCCCCTGCCTGCCCACGGGGGTCAAAGTTGAAAGCCTCCTCCGGGGAGTCACGACGTAAGGGATGTGAAAGGAATCTTGTTTTGGTATCATGACAGACGGTCATTTTTCACTCTCGTGTTTGACATGTGTGGAGGTGCGGTGGACCAGGGGTAATGCGCTCCGTCCGTGACTTCTCCCTCTCGAGTCGGGATCCCATTTGGGGTCACGCTGCCGTTTGCCCAGATGTTGGGCTCTTTTGCGAGCTCCCCTCAGGTGTACCTCGGCTTTTATGCAGCACTGTGATCACACAGGAAGTCACTCTGCCCTCCAGGATCAGCAGGAAGCTGATAAATCAGGGGGCGTTTGTTGGTCCCCTGACTGGGTGCAAATTGCAGGCGCTTAAGTCCTGCTTCATAATTGACCCCCTGCCATTTTTTCCCTTCTGTCCGAACATGCTATCTCAAGAGGTACGAGCAATTAACTCCTTGAACCACATGTTGTAACATTTCCCGAAAGCGTCCCTTAACTAAGAAACATATGACACATATTAATCGCAGGACATTTTGTGACACAGGCCGTCATTTCCTTTCACCTTGGGAAGTTCTGGACAATACAGTGGAAAGAACTCCGATGTCAGTTTTCCTGCCCATTGTTACCATCTGATCATTTTTGTCTCCTTGTCCTGTTTAATGATTTATATCTCACACAGACAACGTGCAGGGAAGAGTCTCGACTGCAAGGAATGATCATTTAATACAGTCCTGAGATACAAGGGGTTTCACAACACTCCGTTATGCTTCTAATGCAATGTACAGAGCTCATGTACACTGGTACCTACACTGAGTCAGGTGCAAACAACACATGCAAATAAAACTGCTATGCCAGCAATGAGAGAAACCACTTATGCCGAATTTAAAATGATTGAGCTCAACTTGTGTCAACAGTGTCTTTGACCCCTGTTTCAGTGTTGAATCAAGAGATTTTCCTCTGTGCCTTGTTTGTTTGAGGAATATGCCTTCTTTAACACTCATTTTTCACCCACGCTCTTTTTGCTGTGATTTATCTCTTCAAATTTGCTTTGACATTGGTTATTTGGTCATTTGTTTGTTAACATGACTATGGTTACGCTGGACAAAGAATTATCATTGTAATCTGAAGCAGTCATCTAGCAGGAATTTCCGATGAGTCTCCTCCTGATGATTGTTTTTTCGAAAGGCAAATATACAAACAAGGAACTTGGCTCGGTCCCATTAATGCAAGCCATGTTTACCGGGGCTCTACATGGTGCTATTTGTTAAACGGAACCAATCAGCAAGAATTTCAGGTACAGCCTCTTCAAACTGCCAGAAACTCATTTCCTCAAAAAAAAAAAGGTCCCAGGAGTTTATTATTACTACAATTTACCAATTTGGCAGACATTCCTCTGTGACTTCTTGCACATTAGAGTGCCGTAGACAACATAAAGAAAACAAGCAAGTGCAATTGGAATACCTTGGCAAAGGGCCAAAATATCCAACGACTAACATGTTTCATAACCATTATTGTTGGCTGTTGGCTGTCATTGCAACTGAAACCCAAGCTGTCAGATCTGCAGTTGGTGGCATGTCTCCCATGGCATTGTAAGTTGGGAATGGGAAATCAATGAGGCATGCTAGCCTAGCTTTCCCCCTCATGTTCTGTTGATCACAATGTCTCCCTCGATGCCTCTCATACTGTCTCTCTGTCAGGGGGTCTCATTTATATCTTCAGTACTTTGTCTATGAATATTGTTTCATTGCAACAGTACATATCCTATCTTTCAAGTACTTTTTCTCACACTCTTTCTCCTGTGTTTCATGCACTACCAAACACAATCTCTCCTGTTTCTAATTCAATCTATCACTCAAGATCTTTATCTCAAACACTTTTATTGTTCTCACACCCCCGCAGTTTGCCTTTTCACAAACTGTTGCGCAGTGCTGCAAACTTTTGAACTGTGTCACAGTACAGTTTGTACTAGTGCAATACAAGCATGAGGGTTTAAACTGTAAATATAGCATCTACAATGCTAACATGCACTCAAATGTAAACTGTATGCCGTCTAGAGCCATACAGATGTTTGCTGTTAAGAACACTTTGGTCCATCCATCCAGTCATCTCCAAGCTATTACTGACCCAGTATCTCCAATGAAAGGTTTATTTTTCATGTGTAAACAACAAGCAGAGGAATCATTCCCCAAGGAAAATCTGTATACAATTCAAGGCATAAGGTTTTAAAGTTTTCAAAAAGTTGTTTAACACTCGTTATCTCTCACACATACAGCTGTGTAATGCTCTTTTGGGCTCATGCCTTCCTCAAAGATGAATCGAGAAAAGATGTCAGTGTGGAAACTCAGAGTCACGTACAGCTGCCTCCCTGGACAGCTTCATGGAGATGACAAAAGCTGGGCTTCATCAGTGTAGGTTATGAACGGTGGATGAATATTAGGCATTCAGAATAAGCTAGCAATGGTGAAAACAGATCAGAAACAAACATGGCCAAATGTAAGGGGGTCTCTGGAAGGAATGCTACTGTGTAGTGAATCCTACAACCGTGAAGGCCAAAAACAGTGTATGTTTGAATGTATTTTATGATAATTAAGGCTTGAAATCTTATTAGAGAGCATTACTCAACAAGGATTTTACCCCAAAAAAATCCTTGAGACGTTAGGTACCTAAACTTAAGATGAGGCCTGACCGTGTGATTGCCCTAACTTTCATAATGACATGAAGGGCGTTCCTGAGGTCAGAGAGTTTGCAGTATGGAAGAGAGAGAGAGAGAGAGAGAGAGAGAACAAACAGAGCCGCACCCCCACTACTGCTGTGTCAACTCTTTCTTTTCATTCACAATCCCTTGCTTTTTTTTCTTTCTGGCCCAGATTGATTAATGAGGTGAAGAGTGGCTGCCAGGGAGTTCCACGGAGACCATTTACCTGGGGACGAATGTGCTGCACGGCTGCCAAGCAGGTGCACGCCCTGCTCGTTATTTCTTTAGTCCTATAATCCAACGTATTAATTAAGGTTCACACGTTCCTTCTTTGGTCTGGTTTACCTTTAAGCAATGTACTCTCAAAGAGAGATGGTTTCCCAGTCTTTCTATTCCAATGAATCACTTCACTGACTGAAAAAAATCAAGACTTGCACTATGTCTGGCTTCCATTTTTCCATGTCCGACTATTGGAACAATTTTTATCTTAAATACACATTTTTCACTGTGTGGAACAAGGAGCTCTTTCAGAAAAACAGAAAATATGGCTAAGCTTGCTTGATTACTGGGCAGCCGTTTTCCTCTGACCCCAAAGGTCATCCTAGGGTCATCCTCTGCCTACAATCCCTTTCTTTTCATTGTTTGGTAATAACACACAAGAATTTATTAATCTGACATGCACTCCAACAGATTAATTTGAGGAACGCTTTGATCAGGCACAGTATCCATGTCTGAAAAATTTAACCAATCAACAATAATCAATTAGCAGACCAATCACGGGAGGAGGGCTGGGTTAAAAGGTGAAGGCACCAGGCATTAATCTCTGTGCTCAGCACAAAGTACAGTCTCATTATGGCCAAGCCTCTAATCAAGGAAAAGACATAGATTAAATGAACATTAGCCATGATAAATGGAAAAATTAAGAGAGGTAAACAAAGAGTCGTATTGCAAGGCCCCTCCGGTCAAAAGGAAAAGGCAGTGTTCTGGCTTTCCACTCCTCCCTCTGTCTTTCTCTCAGTCATTCTTATTGTCCATCGATCTCTTTACATCCCCTAAGATAAGGGCAAAAGTGTTGATGGAATAAGTGTTGACAACCAAGCGACTATGTCAGCAGATACAAGAGATCTGCAAAACCAAAAACCATTCCGCAAAACCAAGTGGCATTTTTATGCAGAAGTTGATCAGCGTTATTTTGCTTGAGATAAAAAGTACAGTGTATTTAAGTGTATGTGTTTATCCTACAGTGCCAAGACAAGTAGGAAACCACTTAAAATCTGTTAAAGGAAAGCAGCATTTTGAGGTTGGTTAGACAGCCTTCTGCTTTGGCAAACTAGTTTCCATTGATGCATTCACATTAGAATTGTCAAGATTATTTTACTGCTGTATGAAATGCTTTAAACATTAAATTAACACAGTTTTTCACACTTCCTTCTTTGAACTGAGATATGTTGAATCTAGCTGCTGAGAAACTCTACCTGACATTAAAATGTTGTGCCTTGTCCCTTATGAATCTGAGAGACAAAACTGTCATTTTGACCGAAGTCAAGCTGCTAGTTTTTTCAGGACAGACACCAGACTTTTACAAAGTGAAAGACATATTTGACAAGAAGAGATGAGCCGTGACAGAACCACGATAAGCCACCATAGGCTATTTTACTGGACAAATATGAGTGAGATGCCTTGTGTTCATAGTGTGACAGTGTCACACTGAGCAAATTAATACTGTTTGTACAGTATAATATGGAATAAGCATTTTAGCAATTGTATTTGCAATATTTTGTCTAATCAGAATACAAACAGCAACTGAAGTCAGAAAAAAGTCAATGCTCTAAATTGTACTGCCTTCAGGTTTTCAACTTGCAACAGCCCAATGCTCCAAACCTCCTTTTGGATTGATATCACATTAACAGCATGATATCACATACTGATGAAGATTAAAATGAGTGGATGTAGCTAAGACAGTATTTGGCATTAGACTTGCTTTGAGGAATTGACTGCATAGTTCAGGGAAGCATATGACATGATATGTCCCCCACTGACACTTTGTTGTGGTTGTGGGCCTACAGTCACACAGACCTGGTGGGAGGGTTGTTATAGGCAGAAATGTTCATCTTCCAGCAGCATAGTCAATGATTTACTTTCAATGTCCTTTATGAAGAGGAATTTTAAAGAAAGTAATTAAACTGTGATTGATTGCAGACTATCATGTGATTATCATCTGTCATGTAAATATTTTTAAAGAAATGATAGCCCAAATCTGTATGTATGTATGTATGTATGTATGTCTGTACATCTGAGTGCCCATGAGTGTATGTATGTGAATGTGTCTGTCTTTGCAGGATGTCCATGACAGAGTCAGTGAGGAAGGACCAGTAAGTTGGAATGGTACAAAGAGTCAGGGGACAGAGGAGTATTATGTAAGGAAGGACAGACCCATGACAAGACCTGTCAGCTGCTGTCACAGCACTGGCACTGGGTGGTCAGACTGCAGGGCAGTGCTCTGGTGTGCTCCCTGTCACATTGTGGAATTTCTGGAACTTCGGCTCAGACAGGATTCAGATCCACACACCGAGAATCCAGTGGGGGGGGAGGGGTCATGGCAACCATGACCTGTACCAAACAGCACTATTCTACAGCATGTCACACTGCACTTGACTGTACCGCAGCGGGGGAAGGATTTGACAGATGACTAATCAGCATGGGGTATCATGTAGACTTCATCACATTCCAGTCTCATTCATGCTGTGGGAATGGCGTGGGTCTGCCAGTGGAAGCTGATCGGAAATGGAGGCCGATTCAGCGTGTCAGCATCCATGCAGATTGAGGATTCCGCTGCAAAGAATCCAGCCATCAGCACTGTCACTATTCACCTGTAAGCAATTAAACTCAATGACAGTCCAAATCCCCTCTTTATTTTAGGGACTGAGGCAAGACCCCACATGTCATCCTATATGAGGGGGGGCACAACCACAGACTAACTTGCCCAGTCCTGCTCACACCCTATATTGTGCTGGAGGTGAACGTTTGGGCGCCAAGAGCTGAAATGGATAAATCTAAAAGCAGTTTCATTGTATGGGTTTATAATGCACCATTGCTACAGCACGGTTCAGCTCACAGTAAAGGTAAGCATCATTGCAACAAAATCCATTGTGTTTATACGCTTGTCAGACAAAGAACAAAAATTGAGAGCAATATCAACATTCCCCAATACCAAACTGACAGCGTGAGCTTCTGCCCTTCCTTCTTAAGAACTACATTTACTTAGTGAGGAAATAAGCCGCAACATTTCAAAACCACTGCTTTGTCTTTAACCCTGGGGTGATTTTGTAATGCCTCCACAGTTAGGACTTTGCATGTAGAGCTCCAGATTACAGCATGGGTTGACAATGTGGCCCTTAGATAATAAACAATCTGCCAAAGGGAGAGACTGTAACACTAGGGTTGCTAGTGGTGCCTGCTATAGGTGTGCAATGCCTGTTTCTCCCAAACAGACAGAGACCAGAGCTAATGTCTCCTAATATTCAACATGTAGAATTTTGGTTGGCATTTGGCAACCGGTGCTTAACCAATGAACCAATCAGAGAGCAGTAAGGAGCAAGACTGCTTCTGTGTAAATATACGTTTGTGAGAGAAAATCTATAGTGCAGCAGCACTTTTAACCATAACTTTCAAATAATGAAAGGAGCTTAAGTTAACTGTTGTAAAAATCAGTTGGAAAAAATGGCAGCAATCATACATAGATACTAAAAAATGAAAACTACCAGATGGCTAAGGTCATGTTGTAAATTATAGTGTTATTTTAGATATTAAACCACATTTTGAATAATGCTGTTCCAACTAAATTCCCAAATAACATGTTGCCTGTCCTGCTATCTCCACCACATCTGTTAGCATAAAGTTTGGTGGAAGTCAAGAGCTGAACTTTTTATCCTGGACTGTAAAGACAGGAGCTCATTTATTTGTTCCTCCAGGTGTAGAACCAGATCCAGAAAAGCACTGCTGGTCTTCTGTTGCACATTTTATAAATGGATTCTAGTCCTGAGGACCTTTGACTTTAGCAAAGGCTTGCAAAGCTAAATAGATTCTGCAGGTCTCAATACTAGTTGAAATGTTTCAGTTGTTTCAGTTAAGACTGGATCTGGTTGAATTATGTTAGAGAACTGTAGTATCGACAACTTTGGGACATAACTGGGCAGTGCTGTCCTATGACGTGTTGCATGTTAGACTTACCAGAATTCCCTTGTGTTAAAGTGGCCCAGTGTACAATACAGCTCCTGTACCTGTAACTAGTAAAGCATTTTCCGAAGGTACGACTGTCATTATTGTCCTGTCAGTTTGGGTCAGCTTTGTGTGTGTGTGTGTGTGTGTGTATGGGACTCATTTGGGGGAGGGAAGGAGGGCTGGAGTGGGGGGTTGGGAGGACCCCTGTACAGTCTGCAGGATGTTCCCATGCAGCAGAGAAACAGGCAGCTGGCTGGACGCCTGCCAAGCCAAACCTGCCAGGGCTGGAATGGGAGTAGCGCGGCGATGGAAACGCAGATCGTGTTTCTGTTTCCTGAGTGCCGCGAGATGCCAGGGGCTGTGTGGAGGCGGAGGGCTGGGGGAGGGGGGGGGGGGGCGGGGGGGTGTGGAATGGGGGTTGGTTGAGGGTGAAGGGGTGAGGGTGGGGGGGGCAGGGCGGCCAGCCGAGAGTGGAGTGGAGCAGCTCAAAGGCGACCTGGAACAAAGCTTGACAAGTCGAGATAGTTGATGGAGGGTAAAAGACATTGACCTGGAGGACAGAACAGGAGAGGAGGAGCACGGGGGAGAGGAGAGGGTCCTCAGCTTATCAAAAACCCATGTGGACGAACAGTTCCCTTCAAAAATGCAAACATAAATTTGTGAAAACCTGCTGTGCATCAGGGGGAATTAACGCCTTCTTTTTTTCAAAAGGAGAGACATCATGTGTTGCTGTCTCTCCATTGCCAGCTTTCCAAACTCAACACCCCTCAACCTCCATCCCCTCCAACTCCCCAACCCCCTTTCACCCCCCTCCGCTGGGATTTCGAGATATGCTCCCCCGTATGGAAGTGATTAATCTCGGCATCTGAGACTCATTGCCGTGAAAATGTTTGACGTTTATCAAGATGTGCGCTGTGATGTCATGGGGCCCCGGCTGGCGAGCAGAGGGGGGCAGAAGTGCTGTGTCAGGATGGGGGGGGGAAACGCTGAGCCCCGTCCTCCCCACCGCACCATAAATTAGCACGTCCCTGATGGAAAACATTCATGGAACTCCAGGCCTGAGACCTACAAAACGCTCACAAAATCCACTTCGCGGTCAAATATTGTTCCAATTAAACCCCCCACCACCATCACCCCACCCAACCCAGAACATAATAACTTCATTGAAGTTTCACCAGACAAATAAGCTCGTTTTAGACCTGATACTCAGCATATCGCTGCATGAGTATCGAATGTATTGTTTCTGGTTTTAATCAAAGCATGCTGCATGTTGTATTTAATCAACTCTGCTAATAATAAGACTTACCATGAAGAAGGCAGGCAAAAACAGACAAAAAAAAGAAATGTAGTATGCAAAATCATTCTTTGAGCGTAATCAATTACATATAGCAAAAAGGAAGTTCCAAGAGTCCGATGTTTGACTGCCTGCTCAAGCTGTGCTTAATCTCCCTCGCTCATTGCCAATTAAAACATATGAGCTGTGCAACTGGAATTTGTACAAACACACACACACACAGACCCACACACACATACGCACACACTCACAATCAATAACACATACACATGTGCAGTGACACACATAACACATTCACAAGGCACAGATGTCTGTTTGTTGCTCTTCACTGAGAGAAGAGAGTTCTTCGACTGGGCGCTGGGCAGCCTGTGGACTGTAAATTTCAGTGGTAAGGGGAGGAGGAGGAGCAGCAGAAGCAACGGTGGCAGCAGGCAAAAGCCCTGGTTTTTATGAGGCCTAACAGCCTGGACTCAACACATTGGCCTTTGTTACGCATGCCTAAATTTAAACCATTCCCAGGGTGTCCTTGAACAAAGCACTGCGTCCGTCAGGAAAGGCCCGGGTTCTGGGATCGGGCCGGCCCCCGTGTTGGAACAACAGGAAACACATGCGGGGGAAGGATGGTAGATAGAGTCCGAGCACTCGCGGGTCAGCGCTGCTCTTGGGTCAGAGGCCTGCCAGCCCGCACCGCAACACGCCCCCCCTGGGACTTCCCTATCCTGGCCACGTCCGCAGGACCAGGACAGATACGAGGTGCTTGTGCTTCAGTCCAAAAATCTGCTCCAGGAAATCTAAGGTGTGTATGTGTGTATGGGGTGGGGGGTTAGTGTGGGGCAGGCAAGTGTATTCTTAGATTTATCACTGGACAGACAGCAGGTTGCCTTCCTGTCTGTGACATTAATGAAAATTATTGTGCTGTTCACATGGTTACATCATAAATAAATATTGAAGACCTTCCCTCCCTAAATAATGCCCTTTAAAAAGTTATCATCATCATTACCGTAATCTCTGATACAATAAATAAACAACCGTTGCTCGCAAATTCACTTTAAAAAAATCCTTGCATGACATTTCACAAATATGCTCCTGCTTACAATGTTTCTCCAGACAAAGGGCCAATGCTAAAAGAATTAGCTCGCACATGGGTACTATCCCTCACAAAATCTAGAGCTGTTTAGAATGGCTTAGATGCCCCGTAGATACTCTTGAATGTAATGTTATGGCAATTGCATAGCAACCCAAATGCGTGTCTCCTGTACTCTTTGTATTTTGTCATCAGAAAAGGCAAATTATACGGGCGGTTTTAAGTTTATCCCGCCAAAAAATGTTTTTGTATGCTCCCCGCGACCCTTGGCTTGGCGAAGTCAATGATCTTGGGGTACAGAAGATGGAACAATTTGACGAGAAGCTGAGAAGGAGTCTGCACCTCCTGGCCTTTTTTTTAAAGAAAAACACAGTCATGTGTGGAGCTGTCAATGGTATGCACAGACTGAAGCCAACAGGTTAAGAAATGCACTTGGGTTTTCCGCCTTCAGAATCGTTCCTATTGACCTGCGTCTCTCCATGCCTGTGATCCACCCCATCTTCATGCACGGTCACCATGACCTCCCCATCAAACGCATCACTTCCTGGGGCCGCTTCACTACCAGTACCAACCAAACGAAACAAACCAGAGCCTTCTGACATCGCAAAATGATAGAGACAAATGTTTTGGGGTGGAGGGATGGGGGTTTTGGCTTGAACAGATAAATTATCTGTTTGTTTATTTCAAACTTTAACGATTGTGTTGATATAATTATGAGTCAAACTTACAAGCATATTTCACTACAGTTCTCACCCACATGCATGTGTTCTTATATACACATAGACACGGACACACGCACACTCACACAGGGGGAGATAAAGATAACAGAGAGAGAGAGAGATTCTTCTTTAAAGGTTGTTTCTGTCTTGTTAGAACACGAGAACAATCAACGTGAACCCAAAACAAGGCTGGGGAGCATGGGGAGAGCGTCTTGTTATTCTCGAACCCGCAGGTGTGATTGGATAGTCAGGGTCTAGGCCGTGCCTGCCAAAGGGGCACATGGTTGTTGAGGACATGTAACCGCCACCCTCCCTTCCTCCCATTCACTGAGGTATGTGCTAATAACACATAACACCCGCACATCCACAGTACCTGGAGCTGAGATGTTGTTTTTTTTTTTTTCGAGGATCCTCAAACCCAGAGTCATCTGTGCTGACATGTTAATCCTTCTCTGAGGTCTGGCAGGGCCAGTGTCTGATCCCACCACTCGTCTTCCAGAGAAGGGCAGCTCCCCTGGAATCATGGGAAAAGTTCAAACCAAAGCTGAGATCAAATACAGCCTGTCAGAATTCTGGATCTTTTTCTGTCAGAATCTTGGAGCCCTTTTCTGCTTCTGATTGAGAATTCACAGACTGCAAGAAACACAAATGTATAAAGCAGAAGTTCCCACCCTGAAACAGTCCAAGCCACTCAATACACATATTTTGACAGACTAAACACCCATGATTACATTATCTTGAGATGATAACTGTATATATGTGATTATAATCATATCAAAGATGTAGAGTTGACCCTGATTTATGAGCCATATGCTGCAGTATACATTGAATCCTTTAATTCATTAACTGAATGTGCTTGATGATCTATAAGTGAAATGCCCAGAAACAGTGATTTCTCACAACTTTTGCCACTCCTACCTTTTGCAACACCTACCTTTGTATATATCTAGCATAGAATATTCATTCATTCAACATAAAAATCAAGATGTCACCTTTATTACATGTGTGTGAGTATTTTTAAAGGTGATGAATGAATCTCACTTTCAATCAAATCCATACTGTCACCAGAAAAGTGAACAGAAATCCCAGAAAATGGTTCTCAGTCACTGATAAACACTGTTACACCAATGTTTGGAATGTGAAAAATAAATACGAAAAATAAAATGAGATAGAGGAGATGAGAGAAAACAGAGAATAGAGGAGGACGTGCCTAGAGAACTGACATGCACCTGGAATTTAGCCACACTTATCTTTTCATCCCTTCTCCCTCCCCCATCCACGCTCCCCCTCTTTCACCCCCTCTCTCTTCTATTTCCCTCTCACTAGCCTTCTCTCTCTTCATTGACCCCAAAGCTATTCCAAGAGTAATAAAAATAAACAGAGACCTTGGGAATCCGTGTCCATCCAAGACTAAGTCAACTATGAAGCAACTGTTATATAAGAGATTACATTTGAGGAGTTTACGTCACATAAACTTCTCCTTTATGATACTTTTTGAACAGGGTTTAATTTGGTTGCATAAGTTTCTCACTCTGAGTTTGAGTGGGGTAAAATAAAAGGAACAGGGGTGCGAGAGGTGTGAAGAGCATGACCAACAGCCAACCAAATTACCCAACGTACATCTTGGGTGTGAGGTCATTTGAAAACAAGGTCAGTATCAGGATGTTAATGATGCTCCCGGTCGCCCAAAATTTAACAAAGGATTTTTCGGCTCGTTTTCCACTCTGACAACCGAACAAAACCGCTGTTTGTGTAATCTGTATTTATAACACTGTTATACAAAGTCTAGTCAATGTCGCAGAGGGAAGCACATGGAAACAATGATTATAGGGGAGTGAAAGGGAGATACAGTTAGGTAGACGTTGCCATTGCTGACTGCTGTCTTTCTGAAACGTATCTAAAGCAAACACAGAGTATCTGACCTTGGAAACAAACCTTTCAGTGTTTCTGAAATAAACTGTAATTGCAGCACTGAGAAAAATGGACATTTTCACAGTGACCTTGCAGAGCCTATTTTGAGCTGAGGGGAAAAAAGCAGCAGATCCAAGCTGTGGAGACAAACAGCAGGGTAGAGAGGATTCAGTCAGATATGATTCTCAGTCAATCACCCCAAAAACCTGTCCTCCCTGATCATATGTCCGTATGCAACCTCATAGAGTTTTGGCTTGACACATGACTTGACAGAGCGCGTATGTGTGTATTGTGTGAATGTGTTTTTGTGTGTGAATGTTTGTATTCGTGCATGTATTTGTGTGTCTTTGAGGGAAGTTTTTGAATACAGTGAAAAATGATCATTTTTGCTGGGCCTTTTATTCTCTCTCAAATGTGCATTAACATGTCAAGATACCATGCATGAGAATTGTCTGGGTAGGTTTGTGTGGGTGAGTTTACATACTTCTCATGACTGTTGACCCAGACAAAGGTACTGTAACTGTAACTATAATTGATGTGGCTTCGGTCTCAATCCTTCAGACTTAAAATACCAACAGAATCTTTCCCACAATCCCACTTTGAGAGAATTTAGCATCTAGGGTCACCTAGCGAATTTCATAATCCATTTAACTCTAATATTCCATAGCAATTATAACAGGGATATTTGCTGCATTAAATTCATAATGACATCACAAAAACATGTGGGGGTAAAATATCTGTAAAGTGATAACATTACAGATGGCTCTCTTTGGGTTTTTCGCTTATTATAAATAATCATAATACTTTCTTTCTCTCACTCTCTCTCTCCTTCTCAGTAGGTGGGAACCCATTGGGGGGACACAGGAGCTCTTAATCTCCCAGATCATCAGTTGTGCATGACAAGTGAGAAGTATGTATACATTAAGTCCCTCTTAAGCCAGTTTCATTGGGGGTAACGGCGGACTGGAGATAAGAGCTCTCTGCGAGGTTTACAGGCATGCGAATGCAGTCCAGCATGTCTCAAACTGACATCTACAGCTGGTCAGAGTTTCCACATCCACGCTGGAGGTGTTGATAAGCCACAACACATGTTGGACCTGTTGAGACAGTGAATCGGCGCTGGTAGGGAGATGGGGGTGGGGTGGGGGGGTTCTTGGTGGTGCTAGGGGGTTGAATGAGGGGCCACGGGGTGGGGGAATGTGGGAATAATCTCAGTTGAAGTACCTTGAGTGATCTAAGATAACTTACCTCACCAGACTTGCTTAAACCTTTGCAGTGTGCCATTACAGTTTCACAGGGATTATGAAACAAAGAGTTTCAAAAGCCCAAAGACAGATGCAAGTTCTGACTGTGTGTGTGTTCAATACATGTACAGGGATGTTTCTCACAATGCACACCTATAATCACAGTGGTCTAGATGGAAAGAGAAGGGCCAAAAAATACACTTGGAAGCAGAACTGAAGACAAAGGGCAGCAAGTAACAGGCAGTAGAGCAGAAGGTCAGGGTCCAAAGAGGGTTTCCTAGAGTCCAAAGAGATGCCCTCTATGTCGAGCAGCAGCTCTTCGCTTTCCTGCAATATGCAGATCCTGTTGAAGTGCAAAAGGATGGACAGACGGTTTTTGAATGCCTTCAGACCATGCAAAGACTTCACCTTGGCGCTCCCTTTCTGCACCGTTTCTGACTCTATTCCACTGTCTTCCCAAAACCTGTGTAGGCCCTGCCTCTGACCCCTACCCCACCGACCCTTACGTGTGACCTGCTCCAGACTCGTCTGATTCTTGGCCCATGACCACTTGACAGCTGCATCTCTGGAATGCATTTTGGCATGTTGCTCCATTGGGGGGGGGGATCAGAGAGAGGTCCGGTCTCTCAGCCAGGGCGGACACAGTGGGCAGCTGTGTAGCGGCGCAGAGGCTGGGAACGCTGGCATGGCTGAGAAACAGTGTCATTAAGCCACTCTCCCAGGACCACTGAGCCTTTTGTTTTGTCTCAGAAGTAAGTATTAGCCATTCGCCCGTGTTGCCCAAAAAGGCTTGTCTCTCAAGAAAAACTGGAATTCTCAGGTGCAACAAAAAATGTTTCTTCCTTCATTTAGCAACACAGGGTTAAGGTTTAGTCACATGGCATTTATGTTATTAGTTGCTTGAGTCACATGGGGTTAATGCTATTAGTTGTCACTGACAGTACATAGACCTTGAAGAGACCTGTTGTGTGTGTACAAAGTATTAAAAATTGCAGAATACAAAAGTGCTGCAGCCCTGCAGAGCTTGCCATCTCGAGTAAGATGATGGATACATCCAGCTTCTCACTGTTCAACAGTGAAGCTTCGGATCGCCACCCTCCAGGTTCCTGGAGCAGTGCCACCAAGTGACTCTAATGCTGTCTGACAAAAGTGAAGATCTTGCAAAGGGATCAACTCCCCAGACAGTCTTGGTCTCGGCCATGCATTTGCGGTCTGGGTTTTGCTCTTGGAAAATGTGTTTGGTCTTGGTTTCCTCCTCTGAAAACGAGTTTGGCCTTGGTCTTAAAGCACGCAGAGTTAAAATATTCTTTGACATTTGATATGACTGTCTTGCTCTGAAACTGTGTATCAGAGTGATACTCAGTGTTTCCTGGTTCTACTCACTGTTTTCTTCACAAATCTTTCAGTACATGTTGTCTTATGGAAGGTACACCACTTGCACAATCACTGCTGTAGTCTGGGTTATGTGTTGTTAACTCCAGGTTATTTTGGTTATTTTTAATAATGAATTGTCTTAGATCATGATATTTTTGCAGATTGGACTTGCTTTGCAATTCTCATTTTTTCTCAGGGACAAGATTAGGGCTGTAGGGTGGATGGGGTAAGGTTTCCCAATGCAATTCTCATAGGGCAGCCCTTGCTACAGAAAATTTTCCTGGCCTTTTTCGCACCAATGCAGTTTCCTTCGTAAACTTGTTGCAAAGCTTCAATGATTTGGAAATATTTCACCTGAGTTTTGTCAAAAATTTGATGTTAGCCCTGACCTAAAAATTTCCATGGCATAAAAAGTATCCTTTTTTTTCTGAAGACACCCTAACGATAATAAGACAAGTGTATTAATGAGACAACTTGTCTGCAGCCATCCACTGATCTCAGAGACATGTTTAAACATGATTTATTTGGAATAAACCTGTGCATGTGTGAACTGGAACCCTAGCAGCAATACTTTTTGACTTACCCTCGTATATACATATATAACTTCTGTGGCAGGTGTTGAGGTTTAATCCTTCCCTGAAGCAGAATAACATGGCACTGCTATTTTTACTTGTCTTGGACAAACTGGTGTGGAGTCCATTAGTGTTGCTACCATTACACACGCACATACATACCTGCTTTCAGGCCCACTTGTGCACAGAAAAGTATACAGAGTGTACAACTTTTTCAGTCATGTTAGAGGAAAACTGCCCCCCTCCATTTCAGTGGTTTGATCCTCCGTCCTTTCATCCCACTAAAACTCTACATGCATGTGGTATTCCACAAGCTCCATACTTCTAATCCAACGCTGGATTCTACAGAATGGGGGCTGGAAGGCAATTCCAAGCTATGCCAAAAACAATGGTTAGTAGAACAAACCATGAATATAAGCTAATTAAATGAGGGAAAACAACTAACCTTCCCCCATTTATGCTGTAAATACTGGATGACATTGATTTCTGGTGGTGTAGATATTTAGGGAAGCAAGAATACACAAAGAGACAGCCCATATCTTAATGCATGCACACACAAAAACTCACACACATGCATTCATGCACAATAACATTCACTCACACACATACATTCATGCACAATAACATTCACTCACACACATACATTCATGCACAATAACATTCACTCACACACATACATTCATGCACAATAACATTCACTCACACACAACATTGCACAAACACACACACACACACACACACACACACACACACACACACACACACACACACACACACACACACACACACACACACACACACACACACAGACAATATAGGGAGATGCACGGAAAACGACAGGTCTATGAGTTAGCTGAGACCCATGGTCCCACCACAGAATGTAATTCCATTCTTCAGAATTACCTGGAGAATAAATCCTCGATTATAAAACTGAACATTTAATGGCATGGAGATTTACTATTGCCACTAAGGATGCTGGGAGCCTGAGTTTGCTTATAAAGACAATGATTGTTACCCACGTTCCCCCTTCCCCAAGCAATTTTAAGGGCCTGGCCTCCCGTCTCTGGCAACCAGCTTGCCATCTAATGGCCAAAAAGCCTCAATAAATGTCCAAACCCACCACTTTCAGTAATCGCAGCACATTATTGTGAATTCAATAAAAATAATGAGCACTGATTTTTTTGTACTGTAATTATGGGAATCACAGACTTGTGGGAAAGGGTCCTAAAAATAGAGGCCCAATGTTGAAGTATTAGAAGAGAAAACAAACAGGATCTGGACTCTGCGTGACCGCCGCTCAGTGCCACCGCCTCCTCCATCTCGCGTGTTTTGAAATCCTGCTTGATTTGTGGGGGTTTTGTGGGGTCGTTAATCATTCCCCTCAGCTCCGCACCCCTGTGCTTTTCCTCGCTGGATGGGTCCGCTCCCCAGTCTTCAGCCAGAGAGAGGAAATGGGGTCCCTTCAACTGTGGTTTTGAGGGTCCATGAAAAGAAGGCAGATTTTGATGCGGGCTGGACTGGTGACGGCTCTCCTCTTGTCAGAGTCTGTCTGAGGTGCACAAGATCCCCACTGGGATGCCATTTTCTCATAGAGGGTGTATGATTAATGTGTCTCTCAGATTTGTTTCTGCAACTGGTTATTTGGGATGTTCTTTTTGTCAACCCCATTCCATTGTTATAGCTGTGGTCCTGCAGATGTTGTTTTTCTTCATTTAGTTTTCTCCCATTTTTCCATATCCATCACACTGCCCAACCCAGTGAAAACCTTCCCCCTGGTACACAAGTGACTCCTACAATTCATATGGCACTGATAATTTCAAGCAGGGTAACCCCTATTGTATCCTGGCAGGGCTAAGCTAGCTAATGGTTCCTTAGCCAGTGTTAGCCCCTGACACTGCCAGCAGTGGTGAAACCGATGGAACCTTTATTCCATGCACCACCCATAGGCCTTAGTCTTGGTTTTTGTTTTAGGAAATAAGGCTGCATCTCAGCTGAGTCATAAAGGAAAATTCTGTTTATGGATGAATTCAGAGTCGGATTCGATGACTAGATGTCGCAGAATCAAACCTGGACAGTGTGAAAGAACAGAGATGCTAGGTGCTAACTTGACTCGTTTCAAAAATAGCTTTTAATTACCTTTTCACAAAGCAACAGGGTAGTGTTAAAGATGTGACACAGGGAAAGACATATACCTCTCGAAAATCTTTTCCGTGGTTGGTCTGCATCCAGTGTTGCTAGTTTGCTAGCAGCTCTTCTGTGTTATGGACAAGACATCAAAGTCCATTACTTTATAGAAGAGGTATTGGATTCACATGAAAGACGCTTACCCAGACAAAACTAGCTCTCTCTGCCAGACACACATTTAAGAGCACTCAGGCAGGTGAGTATCTGACTTGCTAGTTATGGTTTTCAAATGACATCAGCTAAGAAAGCTAACCCTCAATAGACTTATTGCTACCATGCTAGTACGTTGCTATCTTGTAATGTAATATATTGAACTATCTTGAATTATGGTAAATAAGAAGACTTGGTTAATTTTGCTACCTGCTGGATCTTATTCTCAAATACGTTTCCTATAGCTATATAATCCTATGGCAATGACTGGTTTGGAACTATTTACTTCCAACAAAGATTCATTTATATCTTAGATTGATACAACAATGCTATTGGCATAATCTTCATATCACTGGCTAGTAAGAGTTCTCCCAACTCAATTGGCATGTTTAATCCTTGTGTTTGGCCTAGAACACAGAGTTCTGCTTTGAGTGTGGGAAATGAAATGTAATCACATGTGTGAGCATGTGGGGGCACATTTGTAAGAGCCAATCTGTCTATCTGTGTTCTATCGTGTGCATGTGTGTGTCTGAATCTGAGCACGTGTGCATGGGTGCCATGCGTTTGCATGCAGTGGTGCAGTAGTGCGCTTGCAGGTGTGTATATGAGTCTATGTTAGACTCTCTGAGTCCTCCGCACAGAGGACCATTCACAGTGGCATTAATTAATGAATGGAGGTGTCTGCTGGCGCTACCTCGGGGAGCTGCTCAGCCCAAAGGTCTGCAGACCGGGCTCTGTTCACCTCTTCCTCTCAAACAGGGCCGCTGTGGATGGGCGGATCAGGAGCTTCAGTGACCCACTTAACTCAGAAGGGGAAAAAAAACTACTTAAGAATGTTTTCTCAGGGATATTGAATAAATACACAAGTAAACAGTAAATAAGCAGAGCTGAAGAAGAACTGAGCCAGTCTGTCCTGACTGTAGAGGCTCTGAGAGCTCTCTCTCTCTCTCTCTCTCCCTCTCTTAGCTCAGTCCTTTTGGCTCTTGCAGCACCAAAGAAACGGCCGCTTGACTGAAAGATCATAAGTTTCAAAAAACCATTTCTTAAGCTAAATATTTTTTTGTGACGCCTGCATATCCTTCTTGTCACGGAGGAGAGATGGAGCTTGTGTGAGGGTGGTAGGTGTGAAATTTAATAAATCCTAGAAACATGTCTTTGTGTGTGCGTGTTTGTTGAGGTGTGTATGTGCATGTTTAAATTTATTTTGGTATTTTCCATATTCTCCCCATCTTCACGAATGCACTGCAGACTCAGGTCACTGCTGTTGCTCTCGGCCCTGCTCACACAACATTTTTCCAGAGCACTGGGGAAGATTAAATGGAAATTTTCATTGGGTTTTCACCCAATATTATAAAGTGAACATTCTTCAGACATTGTAAGAACATTATAATGTTCTGCACAACATTATAAGAAATCATTCCTGGTAAATTACATTCAAGGCACAATCAACGAAGATTGGAGAAGATGTACGTCCTGGGAACATTTGCCTTAATGTTCTGGGAATGCTCTGGAAATCAAAAATTGCTAGCTGGGTCCCTTGCACAGAGTTTAAAATGCATGCAAATGTGTGAATGAGATTCAATAATGTGAAAGAACCAGGTTCCAAAAGCTAACTTCCTGAAACTGTTAAACTATTAACACTCCTGTTGTTATCTTGTTTTCACACACACACACACACACACACACACACACACACACACACACACACACACACACACACACACACACACACACACACACACACACACACACACACACACACACACACACACACAGGCAAAATTAAGCCACATTTCAGGAAAATGTCTGTCATTTCTTTATTTTTTTTTTTTTTGGAGAAATGTCAAAGGACACAACACAGCTTTGTCTTGGAAATGTGCACAGAAAAAGCAAACATTCCCTGGAACATCAAAGAGGGATGGAAGATGGCATGGACAGATAAGACCTGACACTAATTATGTGGGAGAGATAGAGTCATGTTTATAGCAGGGAGGGCATGACTGTCACCTCAGCCTAACTTTCTGAGTTTATTCATGAAAGGAACCCCATTCAAAGACTTGAGTAATATGTATATGCAGAAGCAGAGTTTCATTTGTGGAATATATTTCTAAATACCTTACGCAGTTTGTACAGACATACCTGTTTGTGGGCAGGTTTGTGCGCAACAGTTGAGTTGGCAAGAGTGGGAATGTCTCATCACTCACTAGCAACCCCCTCACTCGTCAATTTTTACACAAGCTATGTTCCTCTGACTCAGATCTGTGCAGGATCATCACTTTGACATTGGTGTAAAAATAAGCAGTGGCTCATCTGACATGTGTTAGAGGCTATCAGCATGGCTTGTCAATAAGGTTGAGCATTGCTGATTTGGAGAGAAAAGGGGAAAACATAACCATACATACACAGGCATTCACATACAATGCACCAGAAAAACACCTATGTGCTTGCATGTTATCAATTGCACACGCGCTGACACATCCAAAAATAATACACACCTGTGCAAACACACCAACACTTGCAATCTTACATGTACAACAAACAAAAGTGCATACATGTAGGTTCTTAATACATATGTATTGCACATAGCGCACATACCAATGCATGCATGTGCTAGTGTCTATACATGTACAGTACACACACACACACACACTGGGCTGGTGATGGCAGTGTTGGGGTGGTGATGGGTGCGTGTGGACAGTGGAAGCCAATGGGCTGGAAGGAGAAGAGGAGGTGGCAGCAGCTGGGCTGTGTTAGCACTGCAGCTTAATCCCAGAGCAAAACCTTCTGTTGAAACAAGCAGGGCTGTGTACTCACCCTAATCCTGGGGACCAGCGCTAACATCGAATAAACCTGCGCTCCGTCGCAGTGCATTCTAGACAAAGTACTGTTCAAAACCTACCCGCTCGCTCTTTCCCTCCATCCCACTCTCTCTCTCACTCTCTTTCTCCCTCTCCTCGGTATCAGGAGACTAAAGTGGGTTTAGTGGAGGATCAGACAGTCCCACCCCAGCCAATCATAGCCAGGCACTGGCCAAACTATTGTAAGTGCAATTTCTGTCAGTATTGTATGTTCAGTGGTCCTCAGGACCAAAATAAACATACAAGAAGACACACGCACGCACGCACGCTCACACTCACACACACACACACACACACACACACACACACACACACACACACACACACCAAAAACGCATTTGTGTTCCCACACACTGCACTTACGGCTCAGATCCTCACTCTTTTGTAGGCCTTCCTTCTTCCAGAACATGACTCCTTCTGTTTTTCTTTGTCTATTTTTCAAGATACCTTCTCATTTTCTCCATTTACTTCTCTGATTGCATTACTTTTCAGAGCACCAAAGTACGTGGGGTCATGAATCTCCTACACAGACATAAGTGTGTGTATGTGTGAGTTAGTGTATATGGTTGCATATGAGAGTATGTATACATGTATGCAGCCTTTTTGTGTTTTATCTGTATAAACATACAGTATGACTAGTAACAGCATTGTTGTTGTATAAATAAAATAATATTGTAAATAGTTGGACAGTGTTTGATATTAATAAATGCAAGTTACAAGTACATTTTCTGGCTTTTTTTCTTATGATCATGCATGAATATTAATAAAAATGTAGGCATATACCACCATTCTTCCACTCCGAGATTGACCATCCCCCGAGTTTTTTTTTTTTTACCATTCAAGCACTGCCCATTGCTGGTACAATTAAATCAGGGAGTGTTTTAGCATCACATACAAGATCACTGTACATAGTGGACAAGTATGAGCTTTTGGTCTGAAACACACTTTTCAACAGTCTGTTTATTTATAAATGTCTTTATCACTCTTGCTACATTTCCAGTAAAACCAAATTAATAATCCTAATAAAAACAAATCATATATTTTTTGGTAGAATGCCTGATCAGATGGGTATTCCTAACCTCAGAATAAGGAATTTATAAGATGGAGAGCTAGCTAGCTGATGTAAAGCTTGATGAGTAACAAAACATCCATGCTGTTACTGAAATCTATTGCACAATCAAATGTATTGCTTTTAGATGTAATTATATCTAATTATATGTTATTGTCCTGATCAGCTGTCATTGTTTTTATTGGAAATGAGCATTTTTGAGGCTGCAGCAAAGGTCATGAGATAATCTTCCTGGCACAGTATAAACAGAATATCCTGCCTTCAATGTGTACCAAAATAATGAATATACAAAGAGCACATTTGTGATTGCTGGTTTGGATTATGACAACTATGCAAATGTGTACGCACGCTCTGTTGAAATGATGTTTTTTACAGGCAGTTTCCTTCCAAATGAGACAGCCCGCGTATATGCATACTGTGTGTGTACAGGAGGTGTTTTCCTCTAATCTCTGAATCTGCATCAGATCATGAGCTACCCCATCTCTCAGCTCATCTTCACCCTGGAGGCCTCTGGGAGTGCGTACGTGCTGGGCTGGAGATGAGTGATGCATTACCTGCCGAGCACACCCCTTCCCCCACCCCACCTCAGGGAAGTGACAGCGCCATGCTCTTAACTAAGCTCTGGACTTACCCGTTTGGGTGGGACTTGTTCACTCCGGCAGCACCGCAGGACCCAACATGTCCCTGTTTATCAAAAAGTCTAATCCTTGAGGGAACCTGAAGCACTTTACATTCTGCACCCTTAGAGAGTGATTTTATTCTCCCTCTCTCTGTCAGGTGATATGGGACTTCAGCAGAAAACAGGTGATCACTCAAACATGATCTTAGTGATGCTTTAATTAGAACTACACTGAAAAGGTAAAAAAGTCAATACCTTGTGAAAAGGAATCATGGCCTAGAAAACACCATTTCACTATTAAAGGACAATTTAGTTTACTAAGGCCTTGCTAAGGATTCAATCAAACATTTGTTCATAACTTTGGCCCACAATTAAATGCAAATGGTCATTTTTACCCTCACCGACAGTTTGGTGAGGTTGGCAATCATGAAAATGAACTTGACAAACTGTGCCTGTATAGAAAAAAACACACAGCACTCATTCAAATTTAAGTTAAAGGACAAGTGTTGCCTGAATCCCAACCTTTGTTATTTGAGAGTAGTATACTGTAACAGCTGGGATAATTTCTGATCTGATACAGCCAGAGAGCACAGTACATTTATGGATACAAAGGTAAATATTTGAAGGTGGCTACCTGCTGATCTGAGGATTAATCTATCCACTGAACATGTAGTCTGTATGTTGCTTTTTCTCCCCTTCTATGAGGGAAGTAGATGTCTTGTGTTACAATGTCACAATAATCACAGGTGATGAGAAAATACTGAGGACTTTTATCTGGCCAGTATAAAGGGCAATGGAGATGGGCAAGGCAAGGCTCTCTCTCTCTCTCTAGGAAAGGACAGACTCTCTCTCCCTCCCTCTCTCTCTGAGCTCTGAGTGATAGTCAGGTCTTGTTCCCTGGCATGACTCCAATCCAGCTTGCAGGATTAGGTGTTACTCAGTGCCTGGAGCTCCTCTCACTCCCCTACCTCAACTGGCAAAACCCCAAAACCAACCATTACTGATTAAACACACACACACACACACACACACACACACACACACACACACACACACACACACACACACACACACACACACACACACACACACACACACACATACTTCAAGCACCCAACACATACAATTTATGTTTTTATTCTTCATAAAGGTTCTGTAGAATTGCAACTACAGAACTTCTGAAAGATACAGACTAACATTTCCATTCATTTTTAAGTAAAATTTAAGGGCAAAAGGGGATTGAAACCAGGCCAAAAACACAGATCTCCCCATACAGACAGATGCGCAACATAAACGTGCACACATATAATGCAAAAACACTCTCAAATGTATATTGCACACATAGACGTAGGAAACCAAAGTTCCAAATTCATAGCACATGCAAAAACACAGTCACAAGTGCGTTCTGTGTTTCTATCAGCAAATGGCTTCCCACAGCCTGGATCCAATGAGAAAAGATTGCTCTGCACGTACGCCTTCACGGTCGCACACATGTGAGAAAAATTCACTTGTTTAATTGTTTTCTATTTTAAAATGCTTGCACTCATTTTTGTAATCATTTGCAGACTTTTGAATGAAAATATGAATACAGAATTTAGTACTCCTGGATGTCTGATGGGAAATATGAAAATCTGCTGGATGTGTAAGACCCACAGTTTCAGTCCCCAATGATTTCAGAGTTACTGGAAACGGGCCGTTCTGTTATGTCACATATGTTAGTAACTCTGTTAGTTCAGAGCAATTCCGATGCAAACTGTAGCATTGATTTCCTGGTATGCAAAAGAGAATAATCAGAAACAGACAAAGATAACTATGTTAAACACACAGAGAATGAGTGTGCATATGTGTGTTTGAGAGAGACAGAGAGGGAAAGAGAGAGAGAACACAGGCTTAGTTATGACTAAACATGAGTGCATTAGGGTGCTTTAGTCTGGAAGTCAGTTCATTAAAAAAAGCTAATACAGCTTTTATATGCAATCAAAAGAAGATTTGCTCATATTAACATTCTCATTAGAATCTGGAATACATTTTTTATGATAATGTGCTATATGGGGGTGAACACGGGGTACTTGAAGTCAACAGGTCAACTTTAAATGGGAAAATATCCAGCTGAAATTTCATGTACAGAATACTGTATATATAAACTACAACTACAGAAAAATGCCCTTTATAATACAATCAGGGCAGATGCCCAATTATTATTAATCCAGCAAGATATTTACAGAGCATCAACTCATCAGAGCAAAAGGCTCCACAGCACCAGGAGCTCAAAGAGTCCCCTCAGTCAGCTGGTTCTGCACATTTCTGGACTAACACAGACTAACCCAAATCAGCTTCAGGTCAGCATTGCGTCACACATTTGAATTATAGTCAATCACATTATGACAAAAAACCAAATTAACCTATTTGGAACACTGGAACAACTGTTGATCCATTAATAAAGAAGGAGGTCAGAGATACAAAGCACAGACAGAACCTGACTGAGTACAGGCTCACTGACCAGACTGGAGCTATTTAAGTAGGTGGACAGAAAACATATGATTAGCAGGACAGGTGCTCATATGTAGTCACTTCCAGACAAGGATGGAGCTCTTCTGCATTTTGACAAAAATTCAGACATAAGAAGAAAATTCTTGAATTTCAAAAACAAAGTTCCCTCCCAGACTAATGAGGAAAAGCTGCAAGTCCTTATTTCAGGAAGAACCAGCAGGCCCATCTCATCTCAACATTTCTCAGCCTGTCACAAGCCAGAGGACAACAATTAACAATAATAACATAATAATATACATGTGTCACGAAATACAAAAATCATGCATTTACGTTGTACTTGTATTTTTCTCTCTTCAATAATTAAAGCTTGCATTATGTTTTACTGCTACAGTGGAAAGTGCAACATCTGTCACGACACTTGGCTAATTGTTTGCTAACTCTATTAGTTACTTTTAAGCTTCGGTAACATTTATGTCAAGTATTTTATACCAAAAAAGCCATGTACGTTGAATCGAAAAAAATAATTGTGATAAAATGAGAGGTAGAGAGAAACAGACATATAGAGAAAGAGAGGAATAAGGACAATTTAACTGTCTGGCACAGAAATTTGGAAAGATAGGTTTATTCACTGTTGGAGAGAGTCACAGAGAAGGTGTTCTCCATGTCCATGTCTCCTGCAGTCAAACGGCTGACCCAGTTAGCGGGAGCTCTGATTCCAGCAAATCTGCTTCCAATTAGATATGTCCGTTTGATGTCCACTCCAGAGAGAACACCAGGATTTATCAGATATGATTTCATTAGATGCATAGCTCAGTTTATTTGGGTTTTTTCTGTTCTCCTTCTTCCAGTTGACCCCACAGATGTGCCCTACCAAAGGATCCTTATTTTTAAAATGGCTAAATCTGTCACGCTGTTTTGCAATGGTTTATACCAGTTGCCCAGAAATGGTGGATTTGGACATATGTTGCTAGAAGGGAACGGCAGAGATAATAAGAAGTAGCTAGCCACTTCAGAGAAAACACATTTTATTTACTAAATAATGCAGATCAATGCTCATTTTTCCATGACGTGTTTTCCTGAAATGTTCCAGCAGGAACCCATTACAGCAGGCTGAAAGGACAAACATTGGACATTGCTTGTCTACTAAACTGCAAAAAACTAATTTCCATCAAAAACAGTTATCTAGCTAGCATGCATGGAGTTTGCAAGCTAGCCAGCCAGTGTTTACTTGTAGGAAACCAAGCTTTCCTTACCCTTTACCCTCCCCACTGCCCTGTTCTTCACCACTGGTGGCCCTCCCTAGCCCTCAGCAGACCCTTCATACCCCCAGTTCATAAAACAACTCCTAGAGTTGACCCCAAAGAGTGATGCAACCATATTACATACAGTGTATCCCAGAATCATTCATTTGTGGTGCTTATGACAGTGTTTAAATGGTATAACTAGGCCTCTGCATTAAAAAAAAATTACTGGCCAAAGAACACAAAGAGTGCCACTGCCACTGGCACACCTAGCAGGAGTTTCTCAATGATGTCAAATCCAACAGTCTTTGTTCAAAGTGTCCCAGAATCATGTAACTGTGGAGATTACGACAACAGAGACCAAAATAGGCTCACATCCAAATCCCTGTATGTGATCGGCAGTAAGAGTAAAGCAGCTTTTACATGAAAAATGGTGCTGCGTAAACCTGTGCACTGAAAACTCTTGAGTGTGAAGAATTTCTCAATCCAATAAATATCGTTTCAAGGTGAAGTGTGTAACATACTCCAATTTGCCCTAAAAGCTTAATTTTCCTTCTTTTATCAACTGAAAATCACTTTTAGGGTTCATACTGACTTTTATAATGGCAGGAGCATCTAGGCCAGGGTAATCTGAATTATACAAGGAGCAAACATTGTACTACACATACAATGTAGATAAAAGAAGCTGTATAAAAGTTAATTAGGATCCCGAAATCACCTCCCCAGCTCCCCCAATCCCTACAATGCTCCATTATCACCAGCAGGAAACAATGTACTGCCCCAGACAGGGTTTCAACTGTATTAGAGGGCCAAAGGATGCTATTGAGGAGTTTAGTTGTGTAACTCCAAACTTAATTGACAGACCACTTCTAAAATACCAACAGAGAGCAGCGGGCGGATGGTGGGAGACTGAGTAAGTGGCAGTCTCTCTGCTGGAGCACCACTCAGGCCGTAAGCCAAAACTTGAGCAGAAACCCGAGGGTCTAATTCAATTACAAGGGCTGCCAAAGTTTTAATCAGGCATTCCAGTCCGTTTGTCCTCCTCCTTATCTGCGAGTCATTTACGCAAATGGATCCCAGATGCGGCAGTGCCATTCGGCTGTAATTGAATTAGCAGCATCCACAGAAAGAGACACAATTACATAACACAAGCCTTTATAAATAACCAGGGCACTTTACCCTCTCGTAAATCAGGAGATGGGTCATCAGGGTAAACCTACTCCCTGCTCCCCCCAGAAGATCCAGCTCTGCGGCCTCTTCATGTCAGGACATTTCACAGACCTGACCACTAAAAACCACACTCACACACATGGATGTGATTGCATTCGTACAAATATACATGCACTCATGCACACACAAAATCACATGGTCAGTCTAACTCACACAAAAACACACACACACACAGATACTCATACACAAACAGAACCATGCTCATCGACTGCGCTGGGAGGAGGGGAGGAAGAATAATGATAACGCAATGGAAAATGAGACATTTAAAGAGCACTAGAGTGATGAACTGGGAATACAACGCCTCTGCAGCGTAGGACAGGATGATACAGGCCAAGGACGGAGGCATATGTTATGAGCGGGGCGACTGCCGTGAGAGCGGAGCTGTCCCTTTGCGCTGCTGTTACAGAGCGATTATCGAAGAAGGGAGGAAGAGGAGAGGGCATGACCCTCAGGGCGATGTGCTGATAGAATACGGATAACCTGAGAGCTCGCCCGAAGTTGCCGTGGCAATGATGGTCCTGCAGCTGGAGGTCTGGAGTGGCTGTTTCCACGGCGACCGGCATTGTTGTGAGAACAGTTTGTTCTCTGATGTCACCGGTTGCCGCTGCAGCAGGGCTGCGAACGCTGCCAGCGGTTCACTTCTCGCCCTAGTCCCATCCAAACCACCCCCCGTTTTCCCCTGTCTGCCCCACATATGCTCAGTCAAGCACACCCTTCACCCCATCCCCATGCCTGCGGTAACATCAGTGCGCTGGACTAATCATTTCTCTTTCTCTTTATTTTCCTCCATAAACTCAGGGAAATGAGGCCTATCATGGCTATCCCATCCCGATGCTTACACTTCCCAGGAGTTCTGGAAATGAGACTGTTTTTGTGGAAAATATAAGATCACTGTCAATGGTTTTCTCTTTACATTGGCACTCCCCTCAGAGATGGGAATCTCTTCATTTGAAAGCAATGTGCTAATGAATTGTCAGAACCAATTTGATTGCAATTTTACTGTCAAGCCAAGACTGACAAAGACTGTCCGTCTCTCAGAAAGTGACACTCTTGCCCACTGCAAGGCAAAGAAAGCGTTGTTACTGTAACAGTTTACATCTTGAACTTTTTAATCTTCCATTGCATCCGCTGTTTTGTTGGAGGGGTTGAGCCCGCTCTGGTGCGATTAAGAGGGACTGAGTCATGCCTGAAGACAGAAAATATCCCCTCTGATTGGTGCGTTTTTGATCTAGGCTTGGCGAGTGCTGACTGAGGTTCTCATTTTCAGCTTGGATGGTGTTGACTGATGTTTTCATCCTGAGTAAAGTTTGTCCCAGCATGCTAAGACACCAGAACTACCGCCTCCCAGGTGTATTAACTGTAAGCAGCCCACTCCTCTGTCCTGTGAATTACATCATCCAAGGCCTACACTCACTGCCCCACCCCCCACTTTCCACCCCCAGCTCCAACACAGCAGATTCTGAGATTCAAACCATTTATCACTGTTTGTGTATGTGTGCATATGCATGTGTGTGTGTGTGTGTGTGTTAGTGTGTGCATGTATGTGTGTGTTTAAAAACATCCTCCATCTGAGGAGGATAGTTGCACTCCCAGTTGATAAGGAACCTTGATAAACCAGGCGCTCCAATGAATGCAGTTTCCGAGTGAAACACTGTGTGCTTCTGCCGAGGTGATTGACCGCCCCTCCAACGTTTCAGAGTTTTCCGTGTGAGTTTGAGCGTCTTGGGGAGACAGCGTGTAATTCATGCCCTGAGCCCTTGTTCCCGGACCCGCGCAGTAAATTAGAGAGGCCCTGGAGCCCTGCAGCAGCCCTCTAGAGCTCTGTCCCCTTACCCTATCAATCACACTGCACAGACACAGGGAATTCTCACGTTGTAACTCAACTGAAAAACAGCCTCGCCGCTTCAGAACGGCTGTGCTTTCCCTATTCAAATTCAACCATTTTACAAAACACTCTTTTTTTACATATATTCCCCCAGACACTTATTCCAAGTTCAAGATACAGTAGACCGGTTGGCTCTGTGTCAGCAAGTCCCCCCTGATATGAGCACAGGCAAATTCCGGACTAAATACGTGTAAGCTTTGCATGTTTTGCATTTTTGCAATTTTTTTGTAATATTGATGTAACCCACATGAAAAGGTTCAGATCAAGTCTACAATATTTACCAGAATGAACATGAGGTGTATTAACAGTCTTATCTGTCTTCTTCAGCAATGATTTGAAATGAATACTTTCACTTCCACAACTAAGACAAAATGTTTCACACACAACACATAGCATAAAGCTGGTAAAAAAGCCTTATTTTTCTATTTTTGCCATTTTGTTGTTTGACACATGAATAGAAAGCATGCATCATAAATTGTTTACTGTCATTGTTTAATAGTTCTGTGACAAAGACAACATATTCAAAACATCACGTGATGATTGTCTAATTAAATGCAATGAAATGACTTTTTTATAATTTCCTGAAAAATTGTCTTTTTGTGAGATAAGAAATTAATATATTCATATAGAGGAATGGAGGAAAACATGTGAGTGAAGACACCCTGGAGACATAATCGTAGGAGTCTACTGACTCCTCAAACAAGTGATTTGCAGACTGCATGAAACCTGAACTGGGAATTCAACCTGGCTGCTTTGTGGTGATAAAACAATGGGCAGTTAGTTACAGTAAAACATGAGGAGCACGGTGAGCATGATGAAAATAGCATGGGAGAGGGGACATTTTAATGGGGGGTACTGTGGTGAAACCTTGCTGGTTTTTAGTTTTATTTTTCATTTCATTAATATTGATATGCATGATTAGAAAAAAAAACAATGTCTTTTTTTGTAACAAAAACAGCAACAGCATGAAACCAAACATGTGGAGGGAGCTGGGGCTGCTGCCCCCTGCTGCTTCGCTTCCTCTGCCCTTCTCCGCCATGCTTTCATGTCATTGTGGACCCGGCCTGTTGCCGAAAAACACAATGGCACCGGAGCGCGGCCTAACCTTTTCCATGCAAATGGCGTTGCGCGCCCTGCCGGAGCCTGACCAGCAAAGTAAACACCGCGCCGCAAGCGGTGCGGAATGAGCTGGGGCGGGAAACCGCCGCGCCCTGCTGTCCTCAAACGCGCATGAAACCGCCGAGCTGCTAGATGAGCGGTCATCTGGTCTCCAAAGGCTCCTGGGAGTGTAACCAAAGTTCAGTTACCACCCTACCCCCCAAAGCTCCCCCCCTCCCATCCCCTGCCTGCTCCCCTCTATGTTTGGCCTGAGTCCCTCCATTCAGGCTTGTCCATCTCATACATCTCCAAAGCCCCCCGGTGCCTCCGTGGCCGCGGCTCGGCTGAGATAAGGCCGTTTCGGATTACGCGTCCACCTGATGATGGAAAACATTGAGAGTCTGCGGACGTGCATGCTCGGGATGAAATGTGTTCCCCAAGCCATCTGACGTCCAGGGGCTGGGGCCGCCGAGGCAACCCAGGGGCCCCGCCCGTTTTACATCCTCGCAATGGGTGCAACCTGTCGTCCTTTTCAAGGTAAGCAGATTACGATTCTCCCTCAAATTTGATTTGTTGACACACATATGGCCCACACTGTATGTCATATAATCAAATTATCAATTACATCCTGTGTGTGCTCTGAGGTATATCTGCCTGTTTTTTTACAATCTTAAAAATTTCCTTCTTTTTACCTTACCTTTACTTTCCAATTCATATGTTCTGAATTCATACTTTAAAGCTACCATATGTTCAAATACACCTCAGGCAAAGACTTTATCAATACCAAAGTTATTGGCATGAATTTGGAATGGTATTAAACCCATAACCTCCTGATTAAACCCACAACTAACATTACTACTAACCACAAGGTCTGAGAATCATTTTCCATGGTGTTCTGAACACAAAAACAGACCAAAGATTTATTTTTTAGGGGTAAATACGATCAATAAACCACTGGCCGTGGACAGGAGGACAATTAAAGAGAACATCCTTTGTGGCAGAAGCCATTTGTGTTTCCCATGAGCTTTGCAGTGCGCCGACTCCGATGCCCAGATGCGTGAAACGGGTCATCCACGGCTTTGAGCCCACGTCACACTATTGAGGAATGCGGAGCACTGGGAAACAGATGGATTCCAGCTGCCACATCTCATTGGGTAGTGGTTTGTGGGCCATTGCGTAACTCGCCACTCCTTCAGAGCTCAAAAACGAGGCTTCCCTTACCTCCAAGGTGGTGCCCTCAAACTGCATGGGCTAAAGGGCAGGATGGGGGGAGAGGGACCTTATCCATCACACAAGGTTGGGAACATGCTTTACATCAACACAAACATACAGGACATCACATGTCCTCCACAGAATATATCTGAAGTAGAGAGGACGGAAACTTTTGTATCTTGTTTCTTGGTGTATGTTTGAGTATATGTACTATTTTAATGACATACAGCATGAAAAATATTACTTACTCAAACAAGCCTGGGGTGAAATATAGGCTGGTTTGAAAGGCAGTTGTCCACGGTCCCAGGTGTGTTAATGTTAAAAATGTTGGTTTTAGGAATGAGAGGAGGAGAAGAGAGGAGATGATGAGCAGGGAGGACTGGAGGAGGCATGCACCTAATGAGGAACAGATACTGGGAAAATCAGCGTGGGAGTGGGGGCTGGAGCTCAGACCGTATTTTTCATTACAACTCAAACAGGCCCCAAACGGACCTCGCTTTCAGAGCACATGACAGTTCTGGGAGGCTTCTCCTTCCCACGTCGCAAGATTCCCACGAGTGGGTTTCCTGAATGAGACGTGATCAAAGCCCATCCCGGCACTGCGAAACAACATGACGAGGGGTCCATGATGCCACAACCATGACGGACATCAAACAATGCTTTAGACTGGAAAACCGTCTTTTGTGGTGAGTGAGCCGAAGTAAGAGGACACAAACAGAAGGGGGCCTGTTAAACAGTCTCCCAGTGGAAATTCCTGACAAAGATAATGAGTGAAACCTTAATCCCAAAAGAGGTTTCCCCACTTCCAAGCATGCCAGGATTAGCACAGTCTGTACTTAGGCAATAAAAGCCAGGAAGGAGTCATTTCCTAATTTAAATTTGCGGGCAGCTATTTTGGTCACTATAGACACAAACATGATCTCAAGAATAACAAAAAATCCTGCTGAGCTCATCAACAGAGATAATTCAGCCACCCCCAAAACAAAAAAAAAAGAATGTGACAGAGAGCACATTTCCGTGATACCTCCAGGCTCTTCGTATGGGTATGTGTGTTTGTATGGTGGGGGCGGGGATCACAGGTATCCGCAGGTGTGCAGGTGAACAGGTGTGTTGGGGTGGAAGTAGGGGGTCAGAGGTCATTCAGGCGGATGGAGCAAAGTACACATTGAGCACTACACCCGCACTCCACTGACCTCCTTTTCAATCAGCACCTGATAACTGCAGGACAGAACCTCAGAGAGAGAGAGAGAGCGAGAGAGAGGGGTAGGAAGTGAAAGACCCAGCTGCTAAATGAGAGACGAAGAGTCAGAAGTGGTGAGCTTTTCATTGAGTCTGCGGGCATTTATTAAAAACTGTCTCCACCATAATTGGAGCTTCAATGCAGCTGGGAGATTCCCAAAAAGTGGAATCGCTTTCATCCATAATTCCCTGTGCCCCCCCCCCCCCATGGTCACTAAACCCCATCCTCTACTATTCCACCTGAGGCATTGTGGGATTGAGCCCCCCTTTCATTCATCCCCCTGCCTGCTCCCCCCTCCCCACCCCAAGCCTCCACCCCCTACCTCCAGGGAGAGACACGCTCTTCCTGCACATTCCTGAAGGATTTTCCATACAGCTCATAGTAAACAAACCAAGGGAAAAGAAAAGAAAAGTACAGTTAATGTTATTTCCTCTGGGTAGTAAATCAAATTGCAGTAGAGATTTATATTGTGAGTGATATTTACCCATAAGAGCAGGGAGAGAACAAAGACGCAGGCCATGGCGGTCTCCCTCCTCCTTCAGACACAGCACGGCTCAGCCCAGAGGAAGGCTGCCTTATCTTATTTCAGTATGGGAACCTCTGGATTGTTTGGCAACTTGTGTAAGAGCTGGACCTAAACTTAGACAGGGATTATCTCTCCTGTCCATCAGTCAGGTCTTATCTGACAGCAAGCACAAACCTGGGGGAAACACCAAATGACAACTTGGGGGAGGGGGGTGGATGCGGTGGTGGTGGAGATGAAGAAATATGTTTGCAGATCTGGGCAGGTGTGTGTGGGTGTATTAGTGCATTGTGTGGGAGTCAGGGAGCATACGGATGGGTGTGTTTGTGCGTGCACATATGAGTGGGATTGTATGTGTGTATTATGTGCGTATGTGCAGGCTTAGGGATGGTGGGATTTCTTCGGATGGGGGCAGGGTGAAACAGCAGCAGACGAGGTGCGTGGGGGGCCGGGTGGGCGTTGTGTGTGTGGGAGGCCAGTTTGGGGCGAGTCAGGGTGTCGAGTTGAGGCTGGCTGGGGCGAGGGCCAAGGCAGATCGAAGGACCGATAAAGGGAGCGCTCAGCCGACGGGAACGGAATTTTCCATCTCGCTCATGTTGAGGCACGGAGAGGCACAGGCGGCCCGCTGGCACACAGCTGTTTACTTTTAAAAGCATATTTTTACAATTGTTTGCAATTTCCTGATCACACACTGGCAGACATGCACTTGACTTTGAACTCTGAAGAGTCTTGTGCTCTATCACTACCACTCTAACCCCTGTCTGTCTACCCACCACCCATCCCCCAATCTTGATGGCTCCACAGCCCCTTTCTCCCTATCACGCCCTGAACACTGTGACCAAGCCCTGTGTCCCTAACACCCTTTCTGACTTGATCTTGTCACAGTCCCCCCTTTGCTGCCTTAATACACAACATAGAAAGTACTATTTTAACCCTGAAATACATATTTAGTTCATCCTGTGAAGATGGCTAGCTTTAACTCCTACGAAAAAACCCGAAAATGTGAAATGAATTGAGCTTTTTGTTGCAGGTTATTATTAAGCATTCCTACACCCCCCATCATTCAAAATGATGCACTAATTATGGCTTCAGCAGATAACAGATTGATACACTATCCAGGCAAAGTAGGTGTAGAGGTGTGTAGAAAAGCTCACATTTCATTCTGTAACATATTTTCGCTTTATGGCGTACATTTCCCACGCAGGACCAGTCCCATGCTTGATTCAAATCATTGTGGTTACTAGGTGAAGAAGAGCAACCAGGTGAACAGGTTCTTTGTATGTGCTAGGGGCAGTCGAACACTAAATGTAGAAATAACAACAGCTACACCCAGCTCCCTGCCATGTGTGCCTTATTTGTTTAAAGGTCTTGTCTGAAGATCTTACCGTTCTGTTAAGAACGGCTCAGTCTTCAGAAATTTAAGACAAGGCAAGTTGTGATGTTTGAATTTCTGGGCATTTACTTGGTGTGCGTCTTTATGTGTGTGTGTGTGTGTGAGTGGGAACAGACATGCACATGTGCAAAACCAAACACACACACACACACACAGATGTACATACCTACATACATTCTTAGGTACTTTCTTAAATACATATACATAATTAGGTACATAGAGACATACATATATACATACCCACTCACACACATACACCACCATGCACAATCACACATACACACATATGATCACATATACACACACACACACACACACACACACACACACACACACACACACACACACACACTAACCCTCCTAACACTCACATTGATTCCCATTACGTGAAGAGTCATCAGCCTCAGGATGAACAGTGCTTAACGCTGATGCCACTGCAGTCAGTTACAGAGAGCCAGCCGTGGCACCGCAAACAAAGGCCCACACTGACCCCAGACCAGTCACGCTGCGCTGGGGCCCGTTTGCTCACAGCATCGCCTGAGAGCCACGGCACAAAGGCAGACGGGCCCCTGCCCGAACACGCAGAGCGGTCACACTTTGTTTCCACACTGGAATGTATTATTGAGCAAGAGCTCCAGTACAAGGCACTCCCAACCCTTTCTGCAAGTAATCAGATACTGTCTTGCTCTCTCGCTCTCTCTCTCTCTCTTTCTCAGACACACATACATGAACGGGAGCCTGAACATGCAATTTACGATAAGAGATTTAAGTCAAGATGAGAATGTTCCAGAAAGCGACAGCCACTTTAAAATAAGAATTTATTTCTTTCCAGATGATTTTGCCACAGAATTGTGCTTATTTGGGACTTCCTTGCTCTGCGGTCAGACCAACATCGTGTGTATGAATTCATTAATGCTATTTTCTATTTACCTTAGCAAAATGTGAAAAACTCAACAGCAACACAAAATTGACAAACATCAAGACTGATCTGTGTTCAGCTTCCAGAGGAAAAAACAGAAATTTGTGAAGATCTGTCTCAGTTTTTCTGGGCCCCTTTCTCTCCATCTCAACCCGCGGAGGAGAACTAGGCACAAAAAAGAATATTCCACTAACCCTTCCTTAAGGAAACACTGGCTGCGCACCGCTTTCTCTTGTTTTGGGTAGCTTTGGCTCTTTTCATTCCCTTAAAATTACAGCTTTATTCCATAAAACCAGTCGACAGAGTCAAATAAGAAAAGGTGTTTTTAATAATTACGGAAGTGCACGTCTGTCAAATCAAGAACATCTGCCGAACAATAATAATAATAATAATAATAATGGACTGCATTCCTAAAGCAGGAGTGACTCACGCACACTGTCTTACACTGGCCCATCCGAGGGGCAGTTCTATTTGTGGGTGCTTTTTTAGCTGGCCGCTGTTGCGGAAATGAATATCAAATGTGGTCTGGTGCTCATAAATCATGGCTGTTCAGGGAATTTTTTTCCTCCTTTTTTTTTTTGAAGGACTCAGTACTGCGTATAACAGGAACAAATCCTTGTTTTTCAGTCTAACTGTTTCACGAGAGAGAGAGTTTTGGTACTGCCATCTGCACCCTCCACTTGTTTTTGCATCCTTTTCAACCCTAAAAGACTATCTCACGGCAGGGAGATTTGAGATGGCATATGTACAGACTGAGGGCAGTTGGGTTTGGGGTAGTTCTGTACATGATGGGATGGTCTGGGAGAGTGGGATGGGATATGGCATATTGTAGAGGTGCTGAAAGCACAGTATGAAGGAATACAAAACAATTTGGTGACAGGGGAGACCCACCATGGCTACATCTAGCTGAGTGACAAAGGAGAGGATAGTCTGGCCCTTTATGTTGAAGCGTGTGGCAATACTGGACAATATGGAGTATTGTGAGGCAGCATATCCTATATTGTGGAATTCGCAGTTTGACATCCCTCAGCTCCTTCCATCACATTGAGGACCAGGGGAAACTGGGGCCTGTGGTTCCTCCTGCCCCCTCCTCCCACAGGTGCAGAGACACAGAGCGCGGGAATCTCCTGCTACAGGGACAAGTAACCAAAGGCGTCTCGCTCACCGGGATTAAGTTGGATCACTGGCTGTCAAAATGGACTACAGACGCCAAACCAACACAGGGCCTTGTGCAGAGAAGAACAATGGATGGGGACACGTGTTGGTTTTACAGATCTGGGGGCTGGGTTGGCCCTTCAGCCATGCCCCAGGAGACAGAAGGGTTCGAGATGTGGGGTGGGGGGGGGGGCATAGAGTACTGTATCCAGCAAGGAAGGGTAGGGTATGATATAGGTAGCCATAGGCAGTGATGGCTGAAATCTTTGATGTAGCTGGCCAAAAGGGCGACATAGTCATTAATGGAGAGATGTCGGCAGAGAGTGGGTTTGGGCCAGGGGGGTGTGAAGAGAGGAATGTGGAGGGGCAGGAGAGCGGAGCCACCCTGCTAAAGCCCCTGTAATCTCCGCCGTGAGTGGTAAGTACACACAACGAGAAAAAGGGTGGGATGGGGGGAGAGGAGGACAGCGCACAAGTCCGTCTCTCCTGCATCACTGAGCAATGAGCTTCTACAGAGCAGGACAAACTGAGTCACATGACCTGAAGGTCCTGGGCCTGCTGACAGTGTATGACAAGTAAAATCCTTTCATCTGCAGAAATCCTGAAAATCCATGAAGTGTTGTCATGGCCAATTTCAGGCAGGGTGACATCACAAGGATGGCCGGTTTTTTATCATTTATTGTATTCTCTTTCTTTCAATGTTTACTATACAGCAGCAAACACCCAAAACAGTATCCCTACAGCATAATGAAGTATACTTTATATAGCTTTATCAGGACATTTTTACCTAACCCAGAGGCCTAGCCAGTCTGGAGCAAAGAGAGTGGTGCTCAATTGTCATCTCTTCAAAGTAAGTTTTTCACATTCTGAAAACCCCACAACTGTCAGAACCAAATTAGGAGACCTATTATGACTGATTTACAGTAACCCTGCTCTTCTTTTGTGATTGATCCCTCATATGATAACTCCTTGAATTCCGTATCTGGAATTGTTTTAAAAGCCTCTTCACTTGGCCCCTTCACCCCTGCATTGTTCAGTCAGGGAAGAATTCTCAACACCTCTAACAGGTGAGAGCAGTTCAGTTACTCAACTGAGGCAAAACTGAAATGACAGTAATTGGCTCTCATGTCTTCTCCAGAGCATTGACAACTTTCCTCATAACACTGATGACTTAACAGTTTGCTCCTCCCCAAGGTGAATAATCTTTGGCTGATTTTTGACAGCCAGCTTTCTCTTCAAGCCAATGTCAAGAACAAAACCAGAACTGCCATTTTTAGGCATGTGTTACCTTCGCCTGTTGCATAGAGAGCTGTTCATGTTTTTATTTTTTATTTCCTCTAGGCCTAACTATTGTAACCTACTTTTTGTTCGGCTTCCTGCAAAATCCTTGAGGAAACTTGTACAGATTTGCACAATGTACAGAACTGTGCTGCAAGGATTTTCCATGTACATACTTTGGAATACACTACCTAACTCCCAAAGGGATTTACCCACCTTGAACACTTTGATGGCTACACTGAGATTTATTTTAAAAGGGACTTTTATTCCTTTAAAATTCTGAACAGAGGTTTGGATGTATAAGTGAGGTTTTTTAAAACATGATTTATCTGTCCTTGATTCTGATTCTGAAATGAAATGATGGTTGTGCTTCTTTCTCTCCAAAGCCCCTGTAGTGATAGCTACACAGCTATGCATCTTCCCAATTTCTCCCTTAATTTTATTTCTGGCAGGTCTACAGTCCTTCCTCAGGTCTCAGCAAAACCTGTAAGCTCTATCCTCAGCCATATCTTGATCTTTTTCTCCCTCTCAAACTCCTCTAGATCTCTTTCAGCTCTCTCAGCAGGTCAGTCTTTCAAGTGCTTTCTCTATGAAGCTCTGCCTTTCTTGCTCTCATTTTCTACACTCAACAGCCCTGTGTCTCTTGGTGGACGTCTCTCAGCACACTGCCCTCCAAGAAATTCTGGCAGGCTCTTCCTGGAGGTCCATGGTGGAACGTGATGACAGCAGTACAGTGATTGTCTAATGGAGATGCTTCTTGGTCCAGCCATGCAACAGGGTTATGGAGATGTTGCCAGCAGCGTTTGTGCTCTCCCAACCGAAGCTCAGAGTGGTTGGAGTCTATGTTTGTGGTAACAGAGGAGGTTGTATATATGTGTGCATGTGTTTGTGTGAATTGTTTGGACTTTTGTGTGTGTGTGTGTGGGGGGCATGATGCATACAGCCAAGCTTATTCCAATGAGAAGATTCAGAACCTCATAATTGATGGTTTGCTCTGAGTGATAATGCAAAAGTGTCGACCACAAGCGCCTACAGTCTGTTATTAAAATTACTCATTCAATGCTAGCGCAAGCTGAACTAGTGTAGCCCTAATGTAATCTCAGTGTAATGACAGAGAGCTTGTGAAGTTGACAGAATGTTTGTACAGCTCTAGTGCAGGCTCCAAGAATGGCAACAAAAACAGCCCTACTGCCTGGAAGGAATGATGTCACCCACTTACCCCAAATGTCTCAGGGACTAGTACAACATTAGCTAAATTTCCATTAGCATGAATTTATTCAACTTTAGAACGCTGATTCACAATTATATGTGTTGTGCCTAATGGAACCAAGTATTGTCCGCATGAAAATGCAAGTTATCCAACTTGGCATTTTTATAATTGACAGTTTTGGAAGTTGCTAAATAACTAAGTTGCTTAAATTAAGTAGAATAGAATGCCTTGAGAACTTTACAATACACCTTGGCTGTATTAGGAAATCCACCATTTTATGAGTGAATGAGTAATTCATCAGTCATCATCATTGATGACATCATGTGTGGCTTACATCAATCACATGAAACCACTACATGACAAAAAAGATCAGAAACAGCTGTCCTTCTTACTATTCCACACACCATAATTTCAATCATTATTAAGGTTCCATGGTGACTTTGCTACAACACTGTAATGAAAATATTGTTATCGAGAAAGGGGAAGTTAATTAATAGGGCAAACACATACAGTGACAAATCAGAGAAGGCAACTCCATACACTTCAGAACAACACATGACAGTAACTGCAACCCACAGTAAATCCATATAATTATCTTTAATATATTTGGCAGAAGGCCTTGTATGGAATGGCTGACAGAACCCTCAAAGAAAATCACACACACAGAAAGGAAGCTAATGGTGAATGTAATGCTCTGATAGACAATACCAAAACAAGTATGTGCACTATGTGGAAAGATCCAGTTACACTGATACTGCTCATTCAAATATTTGGTAGACTAACTAGTACATTCATTAGCATGTCATAGTACTTACACAAATCATTCCTATGATTAATGGGATACTTCAAGAAGTCCAGATGAACGCAAGTTATGCAACATGCTACTACAGAGCATGACATAGCACCGTGACATTGTTTTGATGTTTTGCATTATGATCGGCTACATTCTTAAAAGCAGAAACAGGGTTTATTGCGATAAATTGACTCCTGTTCCTGTTCACAGACACACACCCCAAACAATACGAGCTACTTTCACAAGTGTTTGTAGTTACTTGCTTTAAGATGGCAGTCAGTTTTCACAAGCAAGAGTAACTCCCCTGTCTGTGTTTTGTGATTACTGACTATATTTGGTGTTAAGATAGAGAATGGCTGACTGATACGTTTTAATCGCATGCGCAAAGGATGCATAGGAAAGGAGGGTGGGCACTCAGCACCTGTAACACAATTTGACTGCAAACTGAAGATTTTTGAGAGGATTTGGCTAGGCCGTGTTTTTCCCAGACTGAGCTCTGAAAGGGGGCTTGTTCCTCAGCCCTGCACTGACTCTCTGCTGCCAGGATCCAGCGCCAGAACTCTTTGAACCGCCGGCCGTGTCAGCGCGTCCCAGGACATCGGCATGCTGGCCTTGATCTGGCCGCGGGGAGCGATAGCAGAGCGTGGAAAGATCCGGCCATCGCGCCCGCGTCTCCTCTTTCCCTGCCCCCGCTGCATCCCCCATGCCGTCACTCACTCGGTGTGTCTGCCCGTCGCGCTGTTCCAGCCCTCTACTCCCCCTTGGTGGCTTGCTTCCTCTGCTAGATAGACCTGTTTCCATTCACCCGCCCTTGCTCTCAGGCAACTGTACCCAAGCTGAGCCGGAGGTATTTCCATGGAGAATCAGCACGGGCCAGCAATATGTTGACTAACTGTAGGTATATTAATATACTTACCAGGAGCAAAGGTGTGACATGCAGTGGAAAAGTAGTACAAGTGTGCTCTCTAAGGTGTGGTTCCCACAGACCTATGGCTGCAGTAAGGGTGGGCTTCTATTGCACCTTCAGCCATAACACCATTCAGTAATGAGCTTTGACATGGTCTAGTTCAGTCAAGCTAAAAGACCATCTGAGCACTGGAACAGCTCTTCACGGCCATATGTCCTGTCCCCCCCCAGATGGTTTAAAAAAAAGCAGAGAACTGGGACCTCCATTAGGCGGGCCGGGTCTTCTTGCCAGACAAATAGCACACGCATTAATCAAAAGCAGCCCTTCCAATAAGCTGTTATTACTCATGAAATGAATCCGGATGGGCCAACGTGTCCAGAAGGATGTGGTTGAGAGTCCGCTTCGAAAAACTGAGCCAGGCTATGCAAACCAGGCAATGCAGAGTGCGGGTTTCGGTGGTTGGGTGGGGGTTAGAATAGGAGTGGGAGGGGGGTGGGTTTGAGGATCAACTGATAAAACAAAATGTTTTTTAAAAAGAGTTTTCTTTTTGACAAATGAGTTAGTCAAGTTTTGCTGAAGACAGTATACATTTACTGTTATTTTAAGAAATACACAGACACACACACACACACACACACACAAACACACACACACACAAAGTTGAAAATACACACAAACATGCTTTCATACACAAACATATGAATACAAAAACAAGCCTATTACAGTACATTTCCAGGAAGAGTGATCACAGAGGTGAACTGGCAGAGGCAGACAGTTGCAGCTCTGTTGTTTTAATTAGGTTAATGGGCACAGAGGGAAGACTGTGTATCACCCCCCGTGCTCCTGACCTGGACGCTCTCTCCTAACACGACGCTCAGAGTGAAATGCTTCAACTTTGCTGGAACCTTCCACTGCAATTCTGCAGTCTTGCTGTTCCAAAACTATTTCTCTCTTCACCCCATCTCTGGCAGTTTCACTGCCAGTACAGCTAAGTGAGTTCCCAGCAGACATCGGCTTTCCTGTTGTTTTTCTCAGACTCAAACACATGTGCTCTCATAGCCACAGGGAACACCAAAGAGGAAGAGCGTTCACAATGAGCCAGAACCAATGTGACACCAACAGCATCGAGGGTCACAAATGAGACGGAGGTCCCTTTGTGCGCTGCTTTCAGGGGCACAGTTCCTATTTCATAAGGCCTCTCCCTTCACTCCATAGTACAAAGGGTTTGTTAAGTCACTCACTTGTGCATGATTCCCTATCTAGGAATTAGCACGGTTAATTCTGTGCACTGTAAGCAAGTGCTATAAGCCTCAGTCATACAGTGGAAGTCAGGGGGCACTGATTGTTTTGGATCCCAAAACTACCATGGGTTAGAATTCAGATCCAGACACAGCTGTTGGACCTCTGCGCTAGTCTCCTGTGAAAGTACAGGCCAATAAGCCAAGACTTGCAGCAACAATACATATATCTGTGTGGTTGCCAATCATGTTTTGGGGTCATAATGAATTCATCTTATGCAAAAAAACCCATGACAGGTTGTGTAACAGTGGATGCACACACAGTAATATCCTACAAGAAGAAGGCCATTAATTACTGAAATTCATAGACTTTCAGGACTGTTGAGCTGTAACACTTCTTGCTGAGCTGTGACTACTTTTCTCCTTTTTATCACCCCTTCATTGGTAATAAAATGACCATCTCTCCCCCTCCCCCGCCTCCTCAAAAAAAGAGGAAAAAGTCAAGAAATGTTCTAGGAAACAGACGTTACCTTCGACCTCCATTCCGTTGCTCCCCTTATGAGCTGAGCGCCATCACTTCCCTTTGGCAGTGTTGACAGTTGGTTCATCACCACCCTGAGGGGATCATGGGAAAAGAAATTCACAATAATAATTATTTCTGTTGCAAGTGTAGCCCCTGGCAGCCCATATATACCAACCAGCCTATCAGCTGTCACTGTTCGCATAAATATTTCCTAACAATCAGGCTTCACTGCTGACACATGTGAATTAACCTATGACGCATATTTCTACCATTAGTCACGAGAGGGTGTTGCTCAACGTTTCATGGCCACAGTTACCTCTCAAACCACCCATTCCACTGCACCAGAATCTCACGCTCAAATCGGTGTCAGCTCTGACTCAGAAAAGGGGCTGGGCTAAAAAAATGATTGATAACTGAAGAAAAAAACAGAAGATTATTTTCTAGCGAATGACAAACCCATCCCCAGAGGGCAGATAAGATAAAAGTCAGGGGACAGGCAAGGCCAGGGAAAACATAAGCGTTGCTTGTGTTCAGTCTTGTAATGCACACTAAAACTCAACCAGAGATTTTTTGGCCCTCAGCCACTCAAATCACTTCACCTGAATAACAAACCTGAGAAACTAGGTAAGAGGTATGCAGTCGAAGTAAGAAAAATAAGCTTAAATGAGGAACTACTAAGTAAAAGAAACAGTAAAGAAGACATACTCCAAACAGAAATAAAGACAGAAATAATATAAAATGAGTTACAGGTATAAAAACAAGAACAATAAATGGTTACAATAAAGTAATAAGAATCAAAATAATAAAAACACAAATTGCCTGTATCGTGTCTTTTTAGCCTGAAAGATGAATAGTTGTCATCTAGCCAGAGCACCAAATACACATCAGTACCTCCCGCAGATGCTGCAGTGTGGAGTTCGGGACAGGCCTGACATACAGAGTTGATTGATTTGCTTTAATTCAACTGGACTTTACTGGATGATTTACCTTTTCTTGTCTTTTGCAGAACTATGCATCACATTCAACTAAAACTTCAAATTTACCCAATATTAACTTACCCAGTAACAAATATCGGCTTGGGTTTGAGTAAAACTATGTGCTGCAAACAGCAGGTTAGTCATTATTTACATACACTGTTACAACATGGGTTAAGACAGACTACCACCATTGAACGTGTGATAACATCACAGTCAAAGAGTTACTCTGTAAGCTGAGCAGTTGCACGTAGACAGATCCATGCCCAAACAAACACTAAAGCAGACACACGTGACATACACACACACACACACACACACACACACACATGTTAATTCACTGTGGGAACAAGACTTAATGTGACATGAGAAATGAAAAAAAAAAAAAAAAACAAGCTGAATCAATCTTATTTGAAATGCATTACTGCATTGTAATGACGATTATATTTTTGGCTCTCGCCCACTGAAACCTGTCTGTGTTTGTGAAAGAAAACCAGACATGAGCTCCCACAGTACAGCACATTAGAGGAGGGGACAGGATATGGTGATGTGTAATATGGGATTGCCTTGCATCTATTGAGAACAGACCGGTGTAGACAGGGCGCTGATATCCCCAAACAACCAACGACTTCCCCACAACTCACTGCAAGGGCAAGTCGGCACCTGCCACTGTGGTGTTCCCGCTCCAGATCACAGAGGGATTGTGATAGCCATGCTGACTGTTGCAATCACGAAAGGGAACCGTCATTCCAACACTGCCCCAAGGGCTGCAGAGGTGCAGGGATGCAGAGCAAACTGAGGCCTAAGAAACAATGACAGGAATAATAACATAATGAGCCGAAATATGCTAACACCCTACTTTTTAAAAAGGCACATACACAAGGGTGGCATAATGAGTACAACCAAAGGAAAGTACTTGGACTTAGATTGAATTGACTTGTGTGGTTGGTTGCCCAAAGCTGATTAAAAAAAAGTACTTTTGACTATTTAGTTAAATGTAAGGGAACAAAAATAATCCATTAAAAGAAAAGGGTCATTTTTCAAGTTGAGCCATAACGATTATCAGTGTTTCACAACATGCTTGAAGCTGAACTCCAGGACATTGTGTTTTCTCTGACTTTCTGACCCAGACTGGCCTTCGTCCTCAGTGTCCATGGTGACATTGATTCAGTATGTATGTAAATGCTATATGGGCCAGAGATCTAAGGCTGAGTGAATCATGGGATATTTTATGTGTCAGGGGGTTTTAATGTTCATATCATCATTCCACCCCATCCTTTTCATGATTTTTCAGAAATAAAAATATTTCAACATGTCAGTGTTTAACTTGGAGGAGCTGAGAGTGTTAACTGGTAAATATTTCGTTCGCAGTAAGAGGCCAGTTTGTTCCCTCCCGTAACCTCGTTTCCACTGATCTCATGCTAATTGCATCTGGCCTCGGCTGTTCCTGGGAGGGCATTTAAAACAAAGGTTAAATCCCTGAAAAGCGATGTTTTTTAAATCAGCTGTGCTCTTTACTTGTAACAGTCAATTATATGAATTTTAGTCATTTAATTTCCGCCAATGTCGAAACCAGAGAGAGACGTCTGGCCAGCTGCCTGGACTGCCCCACCCTGCTCCCTCGTTCCGTGTGTCGTCCTATTCATCATGCATCTCTGTCACACTTGTCCATCTCCGTTCGTCCATCGGTCATCGTAATCACCAGGCCACGTACTGGGACCTCAGCTGGTGTTGGACAACACCTGGATATCCTTCCACAATAGACAACAAGACAGTGAAATTTCACCGACTAAATGAGCGAAAGAGACAACAGTGATAGTACACTGTACCTCTGGATTTCAACAGACACAGCCCTGGCAAAATGTGTTCACTACAAAAAAATTGTGCACTTTTCCAGTCATAATGGTCCTGCACTGGAATTACTAACCGAAAGGCATAATACAAATTACTTTGGTATTAGTGGAACATCTTCAAAAGTTCCTGTTGACATATTTCCATTTTCCATGCCAGTGAGCCCTGTGGCCCAATCAGAGAGCCTGGACAGAAATGGTCCCCAGGGAGGATCTGGAGAGAGCAAGTGAATGGGTGCCAATCCCACCTGGAATAGATACCTGGACATAGCCACCTGGGATAAATACCTGGACATAGCCACCTGGGATAAATACCTGGACATAGCCACCTGAGATAAATACCTGGACATAGCCACCTGGGATAAATACCTGGACATAGCCACCAGGGATAAATACTTGGACATAGCCACCTGGGATAAATACCTGGACATAGCCACCTGGGATAAATACCTGGACATAACCACCTGGGATAAATACTTGGACATAGCCACCTGGGATAAATACCTGGACATAGCCACCTGAGATAAATACTTGGACATAGCCACCTGAGATAAATACTTGGACATAGCCACCTGGGATAAATACCTGGACATAGCCACCTGGGATAAATACCTGGACATAGCCACCTGGGATAAATACTTGGACATAGCCACCTGGGATAAATACTTGGACATAGCCACCTGGGATAAATACTTGGACATAGCCATCTGGGATAAATACTTGGACTGGGATAAATACTTGGACATAGCCACCTGGGATAAATACTTGGACATAGCCACCTGGGATAAATACTTGGACATAGCCACCTGGGATAAATACTTGGACATAGCCACCTGGGGTAAATACTTGGACATAGCCACCTGGGATAAATACTTGGACATAGCCACCTGGGATAAATACTTGGACATAGCCACCTGGGATAAATACCTGCTAACTCCTTCTTACGCAGCCTGTGTAGTATCACAGGCAGTTCTGTCAATGCCATGCTGCAACCAGTGGCAATCATTTATCTCTGCAAACATGCAGTATGGCATAACATGAAAGTCTATGACCTTCACCAACACAACTGCAATAAATAGCTCTTTTATTGTCCCCCTCATCTGCATAGAGGATATAGCCCAACTGATGTTATGGCTAGACAAGTGCAACAGCTTATGTAAGAACTGTACAGGATGACTTCAAACACATCATATGCATTAATTAAAAACATTTGAAATAAAGTCTGTCCAGCACAAGTTCAGTGCTCTGCAATGCAACATGACCTGTCACATTTGTTGAAATGTGATATTTAATCTATAGACTGTCTTGTAATGGTGGCTCCTATTCTCTGATAGATGGACAATTCTGAAAAAGTATTGCTGCCAAACATCAGCCTCATGCCATGCAAAAATGCCAAGAAACAAACAGTAGTAACTGGAAAAAAATTTGAAGTAAACATGATGTAATTCATGCACATTATAAAACATCAATGAATAATTTATTATTATTACCGCTACAAATGTTATAACTATAATTACTATAATTATAAATAATTCAGAAATAACAAATGTATTACATAACATAAAGTCAATAATAAGTTTTGCCTTGCACAATTCTGTAATTGCCTCAAAAGTAAATGAAAATACAGACTACTATGCAAAAGTATTGGATATTTTTATAAAATATTAACATTATAAAAAATGAATGCACCAGATGACTTTGTGCTTTTTTTGTAATGTAGGCTGCTGGTGAATCTGGCTCCCATATCAAACTATAGGGCCAGAGGCTAACTAACAAGTTTAGAAAGCTCTGTCGGCAGGTGGGCTGGAAGCAAGAACTTTACCCTGTGTCAGCTTGAATGCATAAAACAAGAGGAAAATTGACTCTCATAGGTGGAAATAATTATTAACTTATCTTGGCTAACGTGAAAGAGTCCCAAATTGATCTTAATCGCTGTTAATTACTGCTGGGTTTGAGGTTTCTATGGTTACCTTACCCTGCTGCTGGCATGGGAATAAACAGCAAGGGAAGTTGGTATCCGAAGACGCTTAGACAAGATAGTTACGGGGCCCAACCTCAAGATTTCCGTGCACAGATTTTATTGAAACTAGGTCTGACATTAATACACATCCTACTATAGTGCTTTGAACACAAACTGATAAAACAAATACTCCTTTCTCTTATCAGCAGGCTCTGCTGGTCAAGAACACAGACACCACAGCTGTGCAAACCTGGAGACAGAAGCTGATTGTTGCCAGGGTAACCTCTGAGTGCAGGGTCATAGGGATCATCCAGTGTTCCCATCCTTATGTTTACCCACAGCTCAGACCTGTTGATATAGGCAAAAGAATCTTGTATTTATGGTATATTTCTAGAACTTTATCCACAGTTAGAGGCAACCCCACTGCAGCACTGCAAGCACATTGAAAGGATTTTATTAAGTAAACTTATCTGAGCTTACATTTTGTGAAATAAAAATAAAGCTATATCAATCAAGGAAATGGGGCTGCATCTGAAGTGTTTTCATTCAAAATTTGGCTTAACCACCCACTGCAAGGAATCTAGCCTCCAGAGCTCATTCAGAAAAAAAAAAAAAACACAGCTCTGAGAAACCATAGACAACAGTGCCATCATATGGCCAACCTGAACACACAGCACGTCAGAAAAATTTTTTGCTAAAAGCTGCTCAACACACATTACTCATAAACTTACTTCTTTTTACTTTTTGTAAAAAGATTTACTGTATAAACTGAATCTTAACCAAAAATGTCTGAGGATGGGTTTGGTATGCGTTTGCATATATTATATTATGGTAGAATAAGTCAGATGAAAGAGACTGAATTTACATCAACTATGCCAATAAAGTTCATTTTACATTTATTTTTTAATTTGGGGGCTGGAAGGGGGACAGAGGAAGGGAATAGGGTGCAGGTGCTGGGTGTTTTCATGCCAGCTGTACAGTCAGTATCTCAGACTCTCAGGCCAAGGCCAAACTTCTGCCACACAGGATTGCTATGACAACCTAAGACAAGGCCACTGCAAAAGGAATCTGGATCAAGTGAAAACAAACCCACTTGTTTCTAGTCCACTTCCCAAGCCATAGCAGAGTTCAATTGTGCACAAACCTTTAAGTTACACAAACCATTTATTTTTCCATGCAGGTTGTCAGTCTGAGATGTAGCATGACATATCGTTTTGCAAGACAGGTCTGCCAATGCCAGATGTAGCCCTCATGGATTTTCTCAGTCACCACCATCTCTGTGCCCATTCCAGGGTTGAGAGTCAGTCCAAAACGAACCAGCGATGTCTTTTCTTATGGTCTAGTTTCAACATTTCCCACCACAATCCTTGTACACCCCCTATCTCTGAGGCTCGGGACAGGAACGGGAGCGGCCCTGATGCTGGACCACATCCTGATCCCAGTCCTGACATGTTAGCCTGGCTGGTGAATTGATAACAGGTAAGACCTTGTTGCAGACAACAAACCAAATCAAACATTTCACTGAATCACTCAAAAGTTCCCTCAATCAGATCAAATCAGATATGCCAACTGACATCCATAAGGCCCACTTATTTTTCATCCTTTGATAAACATTTCATTGGACTTTAAGGTATACTCATTACAAGTCAAATTGCACAATTAAGTCCAATAATCTTTTAAATATGAGAAGTAGATAGCTTTGGTTAAGGAACTCTTTTGTTCTTGAAATAAGAGAAATTGCTACAGCCAGGTTTGGGCATACCCATTGTTTTTCTCAGACTTGTAACCTTTAGTCCCTTCAGTTTAGTGGGGTTATAGCGCCATCTGCCATGACACTTACACAGTACTGACAAATAATGCAGCTTGACGCTGAGAAGTAATTTTGAGTGTTGAAACCGGGGGCGGTATTTTAATACATTTACAATAATGTTATGATTGCAATAATAAGCCACTCCCACATACTTAGGAAATTCAGTCACGTAGAGATATGCGATTCACTTGTTTTGGTGATCTACGTTAAATGTAGAAAGTATAAATCTATACATTATGTATTTGAAAAGTTATCTTTTTTGTACGTTTGGATCTTGGTATGTTTTAATAAAAATGATACAATCCGTGACTCTGACTACGTGCTCTGATTCACCTGTCATACTGACTGCACACGACTTTCATGTCAACGGTAGATTTTCAGGCCATTTCACTAAAAGTGAATGCTCCAGGTGAGGCTCGAACTCACAACCTCGGCATTGCTCTGCATGTACTGCTGTATAAGTACCGCGCGCTAACCGATTGCGCCACTGGAGCTCCACTGTCGGCAGCGCACATTACCGTTTATATCACTTCGGTACTGTGATACCTTTAATTCCATTCTTTCACGCAACAGATAACCATTTTTCTCAATTTCCTGCTTTAAAAACATAGATATTTTACTTTATCTCATTACACTATCTTCGTGGGTCTCATCACTCTTGACTAGACATCCCAATATCTAACGAAACTTTTATTGACGTTAGCGACAGCTGCACTGGTATTCAACGACGGCAGCATTAGCCAGTCACCGTAGACACTGCAAGTTTGGTACCTTGGGCCTTCATTGCTTAGTGTTTTTTTTTTTACAGAGTAGAAGGTACAGCTATCCGGCTTGACTTGCCATCCGTAGTTATGTTTCGGGAGACATCCCATCCAGATTTAACTCTTCATCGCTCTTGCAGTTACAATCGCAGTGTTGTCTGTTAGCTGGCTAACTTGGTGCACGTTAAGCTTTCATAAAACACTAGGATTGAAAGTTTACTTTAGCCTGATAATTTAATAACCTTTGGTTTAAAGATCTGAACGACTAGTTATCTAACTGGGCTAGATAGCACAGCTAACTAGACTGGAGATAATGTCAATCGCTAAATACTGGCGAACTGCCATATTTGTAATGTTAGCCTAAAGACATCCACCAGCTTTGACATACACCAGCTACTTTAGCCTGCTACACGATAACAATGTCAATGGTAAAGGTACGTTAGCGATAGCTAATCAGCCCTGTGGTCACCATGAAACCGAACTTAAGCTTTCCAACATATACGTAGAAATACATGGAAATAATTTCGCGTAGGTCACATCATTTGACTCCAGCCGAAATGTACTTCACACGTTTGATCCGTTTGTCTTAAATGAGCGCTCCCTGAAGTTCCCGGATATTTAGAAAAAATGTAACGCAATCTCAAAGAAATTCCACCAGGAGTCACTGTTAGAATTACCTACTTGCCTTTCTAAACCTACCATCAGATGGCGCTGTTGTTAATGAGTTGATTAATTTTCGCTGGTTTTATTCTCATGTTTACAGGTATCTCTGCTACATATGAGGGAGAATAATTGAATCCTTGAAAGGGTAATCCAAATAATTTTTTAGAGGTTGTTACAATTAAACATTTCTCAAAACATACCATAATTTATTTGAACTTGAATGTGAAGCAGAGGAAACTTATCTGGCAGTAAGTTCCCCTGTTAAATGTTTTCTGACTCTGGAAATACAGTTATAGCGTAGTTGCAGTAATATGGCTAAATGAATGAATAAATAAATATCGCTAAATAAACAGCTATTATACGTACAAAAAAAAAAAAAAAAAAAACGACCGCTACTACATAAAATCACTTCTTAGTATATTGGACCACCTTGTAGGGCCAGTAGGCTATTGTGCACATATGAGCCAGTGCCATCACTACTGGATGAATATAGTTAACATCAACAAAAGAACCTTCATATTTTGCAGCAATACACTTAATGCATTGTGTTATTCGGTGCATGGGTACATACTTTTGTTCTACAGGACTTCAAATGACAATACATACCTAGGCCGACAGGTATTAACCCCGTATATTACTATGTTAAATTAGACAAAATTCTATATTTATCAAATGTAGAAATACACACTTGAGACAGAAGATTAAAAAATAACGTGGAAAAAATAATTTAGGCCAATACATAACCACACTCCTATTTTAATAGGCTACCATGTACCCGCCGAGTAACTTTTCCAGTTTACTTATTACTAAACAAGAAAACAATCTTTCGCCAATAACGACACAGAATCATAGGACTCCTCCCCTGTTTTGCAACTTTCTGTTCTACACTGGACTTCCCCCGCAGAACTGCAACTGTTACCCTAGCAAGTACAGGCCTGAAAAATAAAATTGTCTACTACAACAATGGACGAACCGCTTCTTGTCAATGTCGAGAAATGGATTGCAGAAAATGAAAAGGCTTTCCTTCCACCTGTGTGCAATAAGCTCATGTGAGTACACTTGGCATACAATGCACATACCTACAATTTATCTCTATAATGGGAAGAGTATTAAGAGGAAGTATATTACACAACTGTTAAATCGGGAATTACAGCCGTACACCTACTTACGTGAGGGAGATAGGTCTGTAATGTAAATCTCTGACTCTCTGTGGACTCCGCAATAACATCGCCAAAGTGTACTGGGGGGCGGTCGATTATAATTAAATAGAATACCTTGTGTCTGGCTACACAGTGCCTGTATTACATTGAGAGTTTATTCTTAACTGTTATTTTATGTAACAAGCAAGAATGCAGACCTTTAAACGATAGTCTTTCGCGAGATAAAAAATAATTAGATTTAAAGTTGCTTTTGTGAAGTTCTTGTGTTGAATATTTTGGTTTAATCTGCCGCTATATATGAAAATCTTTCTTAGGCATTTTTGTCAGCTGAACATCATGTTTGTGGAGGCCCAAACACCAGGAAGGACTATCACATTGAGGAAGGGGAAGAGGTGAGAAACAGAATGTGCTGGATCCCTTTCACATGCGTTTGGACAGCCAGTCATTCAATTTTTACAAGGACATCAGGAATACATCAGTTTTAAGATACTTTGAAACTTCAGTCGCTTCAAAGTCCGACACTACTCCCCTGCCTCTGTTTTCCATCAGGCTACTTACATGAGTAACCCCAGTTTCAATAGTATGGGCCAACTGATATATAACTGTTGGTATAATGTTGGCCTACAAATGAATATACATTGTAAAGTTGTATAGACTGTGTGCCTGTTATCCAAGGTCCTTGGAAGAGGACAATACAAGTAGGCATACCATACTGTGGTTATCAGACCCTCAGCCATAAATGAATAACTGAAAATAAACATGAGGAAATTAATGGGAGTCTACAAAACACTGTTACATATTTAATTGATTTACTAAAGAAAGGCCACCTTCAGCAGCAATGACACTTAATATAGTTATTGATCAGCCTTAGTGCTGTGGAGAAAATGTGGCTTAATCCTTCAAGTAGAGCTGTTCCAATTTTGTGACATTCTCTTTTTTAGCATGGAATACTTGTTTCAGGCCCTGCCACAACAACTTATCAGAGTTTAGGTATGGGCATTGCTTAGGTCAGTTCCAGTATTCGACATGTTTGCTCTTCAACCAGTCTGCTGTGTTACATATCATTGTCTGCCAGCAAACCTGACTGCCCTTTACCTGCAGCTCAAGAACAGATCTCCTGCATTTCTCCATGAGTTATCTGAAACAGAGCAAAATTAATAGTTTTATAGATAACAAATAATCTAGGTCCTGATGCAGAAAAACTAAATCACTATCATCCAGATATTTTTGAATCAAACCTGCTGTAGGAAACACATGTCCACATCCATTTTATTCACAAGCTGTGGCTTCACACCTTGCTACTCTTCGATGGATGTCAGTTTTTTGCTGTGTCAATCTGATTGTGGAGTCATAAACACATTGGCCTGATCTGAGGCAAGTGACATCTGCAAACATCTCTGAAAATTGTTCAGTGATTTTTTGGATTTCCTGGATAATACACTTTGCCGTTGGAGAGATTTTGGTAGGACTGGAACTCCTGTGGAGATTTATTACAGAACCAAACTGTTCCTGACTGATAGTCATTAGCAACTTTTAATGCCTACATGCCTGCATTAACAATCATGCAGATTTTGCTGCAGCTGAATTTATCCCCCCCCTCCCCGCCCACACACACACACAAACACCTATGTCAGTAGCACCCCACAGATTGGACATGTTGCACTTTGTGTAATGGCACCCCTCTGCAACATGGAACTGAACCATAGGCAGATGTTGCAAGCAGTGCTTGGGTGTGTTTGTTTTCTCATGGCAGCCTGTGTATCCCAGTACAGCAAAGTCAAACACAGGCCCTCTCTCTCTACACAATCAGTCTGCTCTTCTATCCAAACATGAATGAGTGGAATTTTGCAGATGGTTGTGGACACATCAGGCCTGAGACCGACAGCACACAAGTCGGCCACTCACGTGTGTCTGGGGGCCAGGCGCTTAATGTCACGTCATCGGCACTTTGCGATACAGTGGGAGTTGCTCAGTAATGAGGGATTAAGTCCAGATTTTGCACTCAGACTCAGGCTCAGTCTCCCAGATGTCATGGTGACCAGATGGTAGCAGCAGTAATGTTGTAAATTAGTCTAAACAACAGAGGAAGACAAGGAGAGAGAACACATTATGATTCAGATTGGTAGAAACTACATGTCCCAGCGTGCACCATCGCAGACCTCCCTCCCACCACTGTCGGCTCTTCAAACTTCATTTTGATAAGGTTCATTCAATTTTGAAAAGAACACTCTTTGTGAAGAGAAACTGAAGTTTTAAAGTGCTCAGTATCACTCTGATGGACTCAGTTAAAACAACCCAGATACCAAGAAAAAAAAAAATTGTTTTTGCTGTTGGATAAAATGTTCCTTCCAGTTGCCTTAATGCACCTGTATGAAATCCAGGGGTGAGTGTGTTCACATTGTAGAGAAAGAAAATAGATGTTAAGTGGCAGGGTTAGTTTTGATCTCTCTCTTCCTGTGCTATCACTACATCTATCCTATCACTATGTGCTCTCACTGATATCTTGTTTCCTTTCTTGTTTCCATCTTCTGGTGCAGCTTTTTTACCAGGTCAAAGGGGACATGTGTTTGAAGGTGATTGAGAATGGCAAGCACAAGGATGTGCACATTCGCGAGGGAGAGGTACGTTCTGTAGCAAGCCCATTCAAACTACTGTGACCTTGGATATAATGAACTGTGACACTGGTCTATGTGTGAATAAATTGCGTCTGTTTGTGCATTCATGCGTTTTTGTGTCTGTATGAGAGGCTATGTCTATGTGTATGTGCACACATGAACTGGTGTATGTGCATGCATGTGTGTGTGTGCGCGTGTGCATGTGCGTGTGCGTGTGTGGGCCCGCATGATGCCTCTCTTCTTTGTGTGTTCAGATGTTCCTGCTTCCAGCCCGGATCCCTCACTCCCCCCAGAGACAGGCAAACACCGTGGGACTGGTGGTGGAGCGCCGTAGGCTGCCCTCAGAGACAGACTGCCTAAGGTACACCCATTCCGGCCTCCTCTGAGCCCATATTTCATTCATTATTGAGAAACAGCCATATTGTGAATACATGGTAATACACTCAACTCCAAAAACTAAAAAACTCCACTAAAAAACCAGAAAGTGCAGTGATATAAATCTGTACAGTATAGAGCTGTGGTGTGATTCTAAGCTGCATGTTGCTGTGATTTCAGGTACTATGTGGAAAAGAGCACAGAGGTCCTGTTTGAACGCTGGTTCTACTGTGAAAACCTGGGAACACAGCTGGTGCCAGTCATCCAGGAGTAGGTCTCCCCTCTCATGAGACAGCTCTCATTTTTACCATTTTTCTGTCTGGGACCACAGCAAAAGTGTATGCATCCCTCGTCCGGTAGAGCCAGACATGTGTCCGGTTTACTTTCAATTTGAATCCCTCCCTGAATCATTGAATTATTCTACCCCAATAAACCCAGGTGAACATGTGCTGCACACACAAATCTTTTTATCAGTCAAACGTAGAACACTCAGGCTCAGAGTCTTGATAAATTATGAAAGTATGCAATCAAGCTCAGGTGAAACTAAATCCAGAAACTTCTCTGACACTTCAGGACAGGGGTTGTCGACCTGCGCTCTCATAAGTATGAACAATGACACCTAATCATAAATGTTCAGGTAAATGTAGCTCACATTTCTCATTTCCAGGTTTCTGAACTCTGAGCAGTACCGTACTGGCAAACCAAACAAAGGTGAGTTCCTTCTCTTTATCCTTCCTCATGTCCTCTATGACTGTGCCATACAGTATAGCGGCACTGCGGTTTGTGAGATAGCATCATCACTTTATGTCAGCAGGCAGTTGAGCTATGCAGCACGGTGCTATGGAAAGCTATTATAACAGTGTCGTACCGTGCTGAGTAATGTGTGGGTGGGCATTGAGTAGAAAGGTATGCTGCAATGCTATGAGATGCCATTCTTTCTGTTGTATTGGTAGTGTTGTAAAACAAGGGACACGAATGCATTGCTCATTACTGCATTGTGAAATGAGAATTTTGGTCAGCAGCTCCCATCAATACCCTCATCGATGGAGCTGCCGTCAAGAGGACGCTGAAATCGATGATCTGTCTCAGACTTTTAACATTTGCTTTACTTGATTAACAGCCATGCTGCTTATTTGAATAATCTATATCTAATGACAGGTAACTTCCTCTGTCTTTATTATGTCTCACATCGTAGCATTTTAAAACCTTTTCTGGCCGTCATGTTAGTCAATTTAAATCATAGGTTTAAATTTTGTTTAATGAATTTAATCATTTCAAAGTAGGTTTGTGGAATGACTACAGCCACCTCAGAGTCATTTTCACTCAACAGCAAATGACCCTTTAACCCAATTCTGCAGAAGCATTAAGAGCAAAGCAGCTATCAAGTGAACTTCGCTCCAGACAACCAGAAAAGGATCTAAGATGTTTCTTTTTCGTTATGAGGGTACCCAGATTTAACTCTGGGTAGGAAACAGGAAAAGACTGTTACCACAAGAATGAGATAACAGAGCAGGAAGTGCTGTAATTTCATTGCTCAACTTAAAATGTTTAATTAAGCAAAGTTGACAAAATCAGTTTGAGCAAAACTATCAGTTTAAATATAATGAGGCTTCATTCATGGCTCAGGTACTAGCACTGATTTGCTAATGAATAATTCCATTCTGCCTCTGGCAGAAAAGAGAATCACCGCAGGCAATAGGTGCATAGGGGACTCAAGATGGCATGGCCCTTCCTTGATTGTGTGTGCTGGCACCACAGACTGAAACAGTGCTGTGTTTTGCTATTCGTAGACGAGCCCCTCAGAACGCCCCCGTTCCAGCTGAACAGCATGCATGTCATGAAGCCGTTCATCTTCAGGGAGTGGGTGGAGAAACATCGGCCGGAGCTTTCCACCGGGCGTCCCATCGACATGTTCGGGGCACAGTTTGAGACCGAGGTGAATCCTAGGGGTCTGGGCAGCAGCCATCGGTTACAGATGCGTCTCTAGCAGGAGCCAATCAGAAGCAAGTTGGATTTTCGCTGTCGATAACAAGTCTGGTCAGGAGACCTGTCTGGGGAGACGGGATATTGATGAGGGCCCTGGGCAGAGACCCAGGACTGGTTATGTTCTGTAATCAAGTAAGGGACATTAGGAGCTGAATAGATTAGCCTGAAACAGGATGTAGGCTGGCCTTCCCTAGGAGAGTCTGCAATGATGTCTTGGCTGCACAAACACCCATATTCAATCTCCCCTTTACCCCTTTCTCAGACTGCAATGTACGGGCCAGGAGAGACGGAAAAGTCCAAGCGTGACACCGATATTTGGATATGGCAGCTGGTGAGTGCCCCTCTGAATTTCATCACCATTTAGTACAGCTCTGTCTCAGAAATGACTAGAGTCTCTGGTTTTCATTTTGTTCAAATCTTTTCCTGTTAACTCCCTCCCTTCCACCCCTGTTTGTCCAGGAAGGAGACTCGGAGGTGATGCTGAATGGCCAGCCGTTCTCGCTCTCAGAAGGAGACAGCCTCCTTATCCCCGGGCACAGCGAGTGAGTGGGCAGAGGGGGAGGGTGTGAACGAGCAGAGACAGATATGTGAATGAAAGGGTACTGACTAAGTTCTGGGGGCTTGGGGGTGACAATCAGGACATATTTTAGGTCTACTTTTTATACATTACACTTACATTGTATGGAGGGGATAATTCTTTTAAGGCTCCTGTCTGGTTTCCTAGTTTCCCATGGCATCTTTTCCCCCCAACAACCTTAGTGTAGGGACAGTGTAGCTGCTGGCCAACAGATTTGACTGTCCATTATAAAAAGTCTGTTATTATCCCAATCCACCTCTTATACGAATCCACCCATGTGACAGCCTTTCCTGTTTTACAAATACATTTATTTAACACAAGTTAAACACTCTGCCATTGGCTGGAGTACTCAGCTGGACAATCCACTCTTGGTTAGAGCCATAAAGTGCAGCCTACCTACAAGGGTAAGTTTGTATGTGCATCATTACAAACCCAGGAGTGAATTCAGGCATCACCAGTCCAATAAAAATCAATTTGAATTGTGGGATGCTTTAATTTTCCTTACAGTACTGTGTAGACCAGTCCTTCACACGTGAGGGAGGGAGGGTGGGGAAAGAAGTGAGTGAAAAAGGGATGGAGAAAGAACCAAGGGAGGGTAAATCAAGAGATGTGGAATAGTAAAGGGGAGAGAAAGAACAGATCCCAATTGAAAGGTGATAGGATGGAGGGAGATTCTGAATCTCAGCGCAGTAAGAGGACCCAGTGATTTTATCTGACAGGAGTGTGTGGTTCTCTCAGGTACCAGTGGATGAGGAATGAAGGATGCGTTGCTCTGTTCATCATGCAGAACCCAGAGAGGAAGAGTGCCTACTTCTGACACCCTCCCCCAACCCCCGCTTTGTTCAAAAAAGAAGTGAAAGAGGAGAGGGGGAACTCTGACAGGAAATGAGATGCAAGAAAAAAAATGAAATGAGCCTTTTTAATTTAAAATAAAAATACCTCTATATCAGTATTATAATAATTATTATTTCAGTAATTACATTTACATTTGATTATATTAATCAGCTGAATTTTAAGTGCAATTCAACATTATTTTGATGTGAATTATTTTTTTCTTTGAAAGAAAAGCAAAAAAAATGATTAAACCTTTCATTAATTTTATTGTTCTTTGGGTGTATAATGTAGCACAATGCTGAACCTGACCTTTTGTGGTGTGTGTGTGTGTGTTTGGGGGAGTGCTCACTGCCCCCACCTAACAAATATGTTACAGGGTAAGTGGGGGCTAAGGAAAGCACCTTTAATGTTGCTGCTATGTGCCAGTCGACCAACAACTGTGAAATTTTAATTCTGCATGAAGACAGAACATGATACTTGCAGAGACTTCACATTCTATTCTCATATGAAAACTTTATTCCACTGTAATCAATAAGTTCTACAAAAAGAAATAAATAACAACACAATTGAATGAAAAATCTATAATAAAGATTGACAGATGTAAAAGTTTTACAGCAAATTCTAAGTCATGTTTTTAAATAATATTCAGTAAATATGCATATAATATTCTAATCACCCAAAGTAATAGTTTACTCCATTTTCTTAGTGCCATCAGTCTCAGATTATGTAATGTGTTGTACTGATGTAACGGTGATGCATGGGAATGTTCTCTTTTTTCTTGTTACTCATTACTGTTCTGAACTTTATTACGCATGATGTAGAGGTATTTCATAATCTCTGACACATAAATGTAATATAGATATTGCACAGCTCCAACTCCTAAGGGCACCTTACAAATTTGTGTGAATGTTTACATCTGAACTCACACAAAGATGGAGGGTATGATGATGTGGAATTGAGGAAATAACACACACAAAGCCCCTACCTTATTTGGTTATCGATTACTATTAAACAGTTACATCTTGTTGCATGGAATGTGCTTGCATTTGCTTTGACTTACATAAAAGAGTCACTATTTGAGCAAACATCAGGCTCATTGTAAGGGGTTGGTCACAGTGAAAGAATGTACTTTATGTCGGTCAAAGGCTATCATCGGCCTGTGGGTGCTGGGAGGAGGCATCTTTGGGGGGTGGTCAGCACTCTAGAGATGCATCCTTAGGGTGTTCTTGATTATGTGCCCCTCAGCAATGAGGCAGGCCAGGGCCCATGGCAGAGCATACTCCAGTGTGACCAGGCCCATGAGGTTGAAGCGGAAGGCGGAATAATCCCAGGGACAGGCCCCAGCTAGCCTGAGCAGGAAGCCTGTCCCAAACTCCCACAGGTATACAAGCAGGGTGTACAGAACCAGCCGGACCAGCAGGGGGTAGTGTGGGCTCAGCCGCAGATGCAGGCGCTCGATGAGTAGGATGGCAGTGCCGTAGATGGGTAGTGCCCAAAGGCTGGTGTGGCCTGACAGCCTCCTATCACCCCGCTCACACCAGTCACAAGTGGCTGTGAAAACCACCTCACAGAGGCAGCCATGTAGAGCATATATATAGAACCGAATGAGAGGTGTCAAGGGTCTAAGTTCAGCTGGTTCCCCTGTATCACTGGAGGCCTCCCCTGTTCTGCCCCCTGTCGAGTAACAGAGTGAGAGTTCTGTTCAACACTGCAATGGAAACATTCTGAAAATCTGCCATTTTCATCAGAGTGTACTGGGCAAATTTCAACATCTTGTACTGTTTTTCATTTTTTAATGTGGTTACTCTATTTATGCACCAAACTTTAAAGCACCCTCACACCCTTGTGGTGCAATTTCACTTCCTCTGTCAATTTGTTGTGATATCAGTAGCTGTCAGCATTAAGGGCTGTCAAAATGTTACATGTCACCAGTGACTGCTCTCAGCAATCAAGCAGACCTGCACAGTTATCAAACTCCATAAGAGAGAACTATGAGAGCTACCAAGACCACTCTCTGTTTAAAAAGGGGTGTTAACATGAGTAACAAAAATACCTGTAGAGATGTGATAGTGCTGCGCCACTAAGAATCAATTTTAAGTGCCAAAGCAACATCAACTTCTATGTCTCCTGCAGCACAGTGTAAAAAAACAATCTAAAGAAATCCCACAGAGAAATGTAGAGCCATCACAGAGATGAGGGGTTTCCAAACTAATCTGATGAGGCACTATCACACAGCCTTTTCAATCATACATTTACACAACAGAGAAAAAAATAAAAAAGCAGATATTTGTAAGTTTAATGCATCTGCAATTAGTGGTGAAAAAGATACTTTTGTCAGACTGAGGTCAGCCCACTGGCCTTATATTGACATCCACTGTGTTAAATATTATTTTGATTAATAAATAACCCTCACTTGTATAGTTTCCTGTCACTGGATATTCCCTGAAAAAGTTTTTCAAAAACCTGCGCAAATGACTGAAGATTCTATCTTCAGATGATCCATGCACTGAGTATAGCAGATGGGTCTACAACACTGGTGATGATTTCACTGTGATAATTTCACAATTTATTTAACCAAAGAAACATTTTACATTTGATCTTTCACACATATTCTACATTTTGACTACAAAACCTTTTGGCAATGCTTCATAACCATATTAATTAAATATGAATTCCAGAGTTGTGTTCACTATGTGTCACTAGTACAAAAATGTTGAGCTTTGAAGAATGTTCTTTGTGCTTTGTTGAATTTGATTCCATAAAAATTCCTTGATTAATGAGACACTGAATGAAGATGATGTCACAAATGTTACTTTTTTTTTTTACTTTCCTTATCATTGCAAAAAAGGAGAAGGAAATGATGTATCAATTGACACATACTTGCTTACTGTGTCAATCTGCTTCTTTGAACATTCAATGATTCTATATCAACAGCAACAGGAAAGTTATCTGTAGTTACCTAACTGCAGTTTCCAAACCTGCAGACGTCTATGGACATTCAACTTAGCATCACTCCAAGTGTTTCATGCTGTTGGAAAGTCCCAGAGGTGATGACTTATGAACTGTCACGATAACTTTACCGTTCAAATGAACGTAATACAGAAGTATCATGTAATTGCGGCTAGATTATTTATTTTAAAATTCATTTAAAATTTAAAAAGTGATTAGATGATTGACTTTTTAAAGTTAAACCAATTTTCCTCACCCAGAATTTTGGCCTCCTTCTTCCTTGGGTGCAGTCCTCCCACATCCATCACTGAGTGCTGAAATGAACTTACAGCATACAGTGGTATGAATTCAATTTCCTTGTGTGTGGATCAGAGTTTGTCCTGGGCTAAACATTAAGCCACAGGTTGACAGACAGCGACATCTCCACACCAGATCCAGTGGAGATGCAAAGGCGGTAGTTGGGGGGGGTGTCATAGTGTTGAGGCTGGGGGGGGGGCTTATCTATCCTAACTAGATAATTACAACAGAGGGGGCGACATGAAAGCAAACATTACCTTCAGCACTCAGTACTTCTCATCACTTCTCATCAGTGCTTTTCCCAGTGTTTTATCAGAGTGAGACAGGAGTGGGGTGTAGCCCACTGGAGATGTGTGTGCAGGGATTGATTAAGGCAAGGGAGTAACCATGGTATTGACAATGGGGTGGGTGGGGGGGGTCGAACGAGAGTCCTCCCCCAGAATTTTTTTTAAAGTGCATATGATATTTACAGTATATATGAAATCTGCACAATTAGAACATAGTTTTGAGGACGACATTGACAATTTGAACTCACATTTAAAGGTATAGTCTGTGTTATCTCTGAAACAAATGTTAAGTTTGTATTTTGTTGAGTTGTCTCAAAATAAAAGTCGGTGCATTTACACAGAAAAGTCCAATGCTTAGCTAGCTATATTGTAAGTGTATAAAGAACAGCATAGATACAATGTACAGTAGTAACAGTTACCTGAAACGTTAGCGTGCCTTATGCACTTAAGCTAATGTTTCCTGTGCCAGTACCTGGTGATAACAGCAAATGCGGTTTAATACTACAGGTCACAGAATTCTGAAGGCAGCAAAACAAATCACTATCGTTTTAATAAAGACGTCAGGCAATATTTGGTCTTTTTACATCATTCTGTTCACGGCATTAGTCTGCCAACAGCAGGGCACAGTGGAAGGAGTTGGCTACCTGGCTGAGAAGTTTGAGGTGTGAAGCCTGTCGCCTGCACGTCTTCATGTCACAGTTCACTGTGGCTGCTCCTTCTTGTACTATTTCTCCCTGCAATATTTCAAACTGTTCTGCGGTCAGAAAATGCTCAAAATGACCGTTGTTTTCCTTTGTAGACGTTTTGATGAACGATAGCGATAAGTGCAAAGCTCATCGACAGAAACACATTGAATTTATTGAGACTACTCCATAATAAAAAATCCGTTTCGCCAGTTAAGTGCTTGTAATGTGAAACTGTAGCAGTAGGAAATGTCCGGTTTGCATTCGTTGAAACTCACTTTAATAAAACTTAACTTTAAATGAAACTCTTCACAGAAGAAGAGCAACCTGTTGAATCGGACAACCGTAATCGGCACTACCAAGTGTACGATGGGGGGTTCATAAAAGCAGGACATATTTAACATTTTCTACTGTATACCCCTTGAAGCTTCAAGGGATTCAGCTGTATCTAACCTTGCATGGGTTTGTTACTCTTTCTTCCTTTCTCACTGAAGAACATTAATTAGACACTCCTGTATGTACTAAGGCTCAAGGGGCCACACCCCTCACCTCCACTTTCCCACATTTTTATCCTCCCTCCTGGCTGAAATAAAATGTCCATGTTCACATAAGGCAGCATCTGTGAAGCCACAATGAGTGACAGCTGTTGTACAGTACAGAGGGACAGAGGCAGAGAGCTGACCATTTACTAAAGAACCAGATTGTTCCTTACATTAAGGGATGGTTGGATTGCATTTTAAAACAACAGTATTCTGTGGAATTAAAAGGCTGGAGGGGTGTTTTCCCACCCACTGACACACACACGCACGCACACACACACACACACACACACACACACACACACACACACACACACACACACACACACACACACACACACACACACACACACACACACACACACACACACACACACACACACACACACTCACACTCACACACACACACACAGAGCGCACTATGAAATTTGCAACTTGTGGCAATAGGCAGGTGTTAACTCTGTAGGGGTAATGCTGTTGGGCTCCCTGTGTTTGTTTTTCTGTGTCATGCAATAAAAGAGTGAAATTACCAACCTCTGGGGTCCAGAGTCCAGCTCCCTGATAAAGACACACAAAAGTAGGGATTGTTCCAGGGAACTGGAGAGACACTGCGGTCACTCATGGTAGAGGTGACTGACCACCCAGCCATCGTGCCTGTCTGTCTGTATAACTGTGAGGGCATAGACAGATGTGTTTTGTGTAGTGCGTGCAAGCTATAGGGGGGAAGGGGAACTCTGGGGTTTCGTTGGGTTATGTGTGTGTGGCTGGAGGTAGAATTGTGTGTGTGTGTGTGTGTGTGTGTGTGTGTGTGTGTGTGTGTGTGTGTGTGTGTGTGTGTGTGTGTGTGTGTGTGTGTGTGCGTGCGTGTGTGAGTGAAAATGCACATATTTTGATAGGTGTGTGTGCTTGCCCTTGGTTAAAGATGAAGTCACAACTTGGCTTACATTAAGGAAAACAATTCAGCTGAAATGACTTTAAATGCAATTAACTTGAGTAGTATTACAACCTGCAAAGGGCCAAACACATATATATGTGTGTAGCCAAGCTAATTTAGTCACAGCAAAAGTTGAGAAACATAACACCATTTCCTCAAATGCAGGAAGCAATATTTGCTTCTTCGCTACAGTAATTACTGAAACTGATTCTCAGAAGAAACAAAACCGTCATTTGCAGAAATATGATTCAAAGTTTCCAAACTCACCACAGAATGCACTTCATCATTTAGGTGCATCACAAATCATACCTTTTTTTCTTGAAAATATATTTTAAGAAGCCACAAGAGAATAATTAGATAATAATCAATAATTGTATTATGATTTGACAATGAATGTCATTATTTGTGTTCTGAATGTTTAGAACATTATGAGTTATCATCAAGGTGTTTTTTCCCTTTTGTTCTGATAATTTGATTTATCGCTACATATTTCAGGAACTGCTCTCCTCTTTCAAAGATTCTTTCAAAGCCACAAAACAATTCTTACTGTAGATTAATCATGAGTAGGAAATGTATCATTTTTAAAGGTCACCAGTCATACAGAAGAAGGCCCGATGACTGCACGGAAGCATAACACTTATATTTTATTTCCCCACAATATAAACTCCCAGACCAGTTATTCTCAACATAAGAAAACATTTCAGTCATACTGTGAACAGTGACACAAGAAAATGGCAGATTCAAGATGAACTGCCGTTTTGTGTTGATTTGAGCACATCAGACTCACTGCTAATTGGTGAGAGTGTCCAAGTCTTCTGTGGTTGACGCTGCTGATGTCAACAGGCAGAGGTTAATTGAAAGATTGACTTATGTTCAGCTCACTATATCATTATACTGGGCCGTTGCTAGGCTTGAGGCACCACTGGGGCTCAGGGTCCCAGCGCTCACATCATCACAGATGCCATTTATCATAAATGGCAAAAAACTACTTATTTTTCATGAACATTTACTGGGGCACAACAAATAATTATAAAATGAATAGGGTCCGGTGACACACCTATCATTATACCATTTGTACTGAACACACTTCCTGTTTAATTTTTCTGTCATAGTCAGAAATTTTGCTTCAGCCTGAGTGGAATCCAATTGTTTTCAAGGGGAAAAAAAACAATTTGGCTACATAGTTAATTTTCTTCCATTTGGATCAGCTTGTTTATCAACCATTTGTGCAGGTTATTCATTCCTATGTATTGGCCTTGGTTACAATTGGTTCCTAGTGGCAGCCTAAAAAAGCTAGCTTTGTGAAGCTCAGCATTACCACAAAACTAAAATTACACTGTGACCCAGTCTAAACTGGGGTGCAATTTTAGTTCTGTGGTCATTTTGTAGATCATTATTTTGTGGTTTTTAGCAGCTGCCCTGCTGTATCCATCTATCTCTGTCAGTGGTCAGTGACTTGTAATCACTGATCTGCTTTTCTTGATTACTGTTTTTTGTATGTTAACATGATTTTCAGTACCATTTCCCTCAATATATTAGATAATTATACTGTTTATCGGTATATGTGGCAGACGAAGCTACATTCCAGAGACTCTTTTTATGATTTATGTCTAACATAGCTCAAAATCTGATCTGCCGATGTAAGCAATCCATAATGATGGTGTGATAGAGTTATGACAGCAACTGTATAAATCCATGTTGAGCGATGCTTTCAGCACTGTATATCAGTTCACTGGACTCTCTGGGCCAAAAATTCACATGACAAATAAACATGCCAACCTATAAAGAAGATTGTATCTTCTCTATGGCTTGAAGCCAAAATGTTGTACCATCCAATCTAGAATGATGCATTCCAGGTATTGATAGATCCATATTGGCCATATCAGCATTAAAAGGGTATATGATGCTGTCCATAACATGCAAGTATCCTTACAGGTGCCTTTCTTTGGTAGAGAGGTATAGGTTTGAACTATCAATCGGTAATAATATATGATAATAGATGAAATAGGAATCACAAAGGAGAATATGGAATAATCTTGGTAATGGTGAAAGAATGTTTTGGTGTTTTTTCCCTATTACCAATTTCAGGTCATTCTTTAATCAAGTGCATGAAAACACCCAGGATGTTCTGTAAGCACTATGTACAATCAGGCCATGTTTTCACTTTGACTTGAAAAAATTCCAAAGTGTACAATAAGTTCTGTGTATGATATTAAAATAGACCATCGCCCATTTGGGTTTTTAGAAGACAGCGTAACATTACTCCAACAGCAATCCAATTTTCTCTAATGTTGTTTTAGAAATGTACATGTCAAAATTGATTTTAAAATTTGATTTAAAAACTCTGTCATAGCAGAAACTGTAATTGGCATCATGCTAATTGAAAATAATATGAATGCATATGTATGCATATATAGTCCATTTTTTACCTATAATGTAGTAAGTTCAAAATTGGAGCATCTAGCGAGGCCCGGATGTATCGTAGATTCTGAATGATTCTGTCTGATTGGAGCTCACAGAGTTCATGAATGCTTTTGCTTGGTTAATGATTCTGCACATCGACTCTATTGCAGGACTGGCCATTGCTCATGGTTCATTACCAAAACACGTTTTTACCCCACAGGCGTGAGAAGTCACTCAATCTCATAGATATAAACCTGAGAATTGAAGTTACAGATTGTGAGATATACTGTAACTAACTAAAATCAGTGAAGTGAAGAGAAAAAACTCATGAATGCATGTTATCTGTGAGGATTTCACTGTATGACATATATTTACATATATTTCAATATATAAAAAATATATTTGTTTTTTCCAAATTTTGATGGGATTGTTTGGGTTCATTTGCATGTGTTGCATGAATTACATTGTGCTTAAGTGATTAACTGTCCCACCCTGTTCCTCTGTTCATGTAGCAGCCATAGACATTAACAGAATTTGTACACCTACAGCCATCTTGCCATGAGAATCATTTCCATCCGTTCAGTGACTCCCTCTATAAAGCACAGCTCTAAGCTAAAACAGACATCTGACTTTGATTTAGAGCAGCAGGATACCTTGTGGTTTTGACTGGCAGATTGGATCTTGTCCCCAGAAGGTTGCTTGTTCAGAACCCAAGTGGAAAACCTTCAGTTTTACCTTTTTGTAAGGTATACAATCTTCAGTTGGTTTGATAAATTGTGCTGGAATGAATATCTTTGAGATTTTTCAACTCAGTGTGGTGTACTGTCTTTCTGATTTTTGACAGAAATGGGTTGAGACACATGAGACAGTCCTCTGTGTGAGTCAGTTTTCTCTTTCCCCCGCCCCTCCAACCCAGCTGTACATATTAGGAAACAGAACGAATTAAACAACCCCAGAGGAACTTGTATAAGTGTGATGTTCAGAGTGAGGCAACGTCAGTTTCACTCCTCAGAAGAGAAGTGACACAGTGAGCTATCCTGTATGACCGGAGGTTTCTGCTTAAAAAAAGGATCACAAAGTCCAACAGGAAAAGGCTCCTCCTGCGCCTCCTACACCCACAAAAAAGGCCACAAAACCCTGAGCCACTCCCAGGTAAGACAAGTCAAATAATACAAGTGTTGAGTTAGGTAGCTGAATTTTTTTTCGTTTCTTCTTTTCATTTGTTTTTTTTTTTCTCATGTTCTATATGAAAAAGATTGTGGATAAAGGGTCTTGCTATACTACATCTGCACAGTACATGTGCAAATAGGACACTGTATGATACCAGTAAAGTGCTCGATAGCTGGCCCTTGCCATACAGGCTATGATGTACTTTACAAAGTCTGTTTGCCAGATTTTGTCCCGGTTTGTTTTTATTATTTATACAAAGGAATTATTCAGATGGGTAGAACAGAGCTGTCCTTCTTGATTTATGGGGCTGAAAGGGGACATTTCCTATGCTGAAGGCACAAAAATTATAACAATAATGACAATGACAGTAACCACCATGATCTTCAGCTTTGCCATCATCATTCATAAAAATAAAAAAAAAAAAACAGTTCCATTGCAACGTAAGTTTTGGTGTCTCAAAAGTGTCACTGTATGGGATATGATGATGGCAGAAATATGGCTCTCCCTCTCATGGTAAGATCTGCAGTCTCAGAGTGGAAAAACACATTGAAAAATCTAGCAGGGGGCAATTGAAATGGGTGCACCCAGGTGCATCAGGGATAATCGTCATCTATTTATTCATCCAATGTACATTTTTGATGTAAAAATCAATGCACATTTTTAAAAATTTAAGCATTGCTATCAGTTCAAGAGGTTATTTTGTCTTTAGAACTCAATTAAAACACAAGTGTCTCTCCAACAGATGTAAACCGCAAAAGAGGAAGAAAAGAAGAACCTTGCAAATTTTCGTCAGTGGGTGTGTTTCACACTTCTCAGCATTTCCTGAAAAGATCAGGCAGATATCTGTGTCACATGATGTCCAACACCAGCATGCATTGCCTGGACACACAGAGCTTGGTGGCCTCTGTGCTTCCCCCCATCCTGATCGTGGAGTTCCTGATAGGGCTTCCAGGGAACATGGTGGCTTTGTGGATCTTCTGCTTCCGCCAGCAGGGCTGGAGGTCCAACACCGTGTACCTCATGAACCTGGTGGTGGCGGACTTCCTCCTGTTGGCTGGCCTGCCCTTCCGCATTGATAATTTGATGCGGGGCGAGAACTGGGTGTTTGGCGATGCCTTGTGCCGGATCAATCTCTTCATGCTGGCGGTAAATCGCTCTGCCAGCATCGCCTTCATGACAATTGTGGCTGTCGACCGCTATTTCAAGGTGGTCCACCCACACCACAGGATTAACCAGCTCACGGCACAGCAAGCAGGGATAGTCTCGGGTGTTGCATGGGCTGTGGTGGTGTCCCTGCGGCTCCCCCTGCTGGCCAACAACCTCCTGCAGGAACACAAAGATCTCAACACATCCTTGTGCCGCAGCTTCAGTTCCTACAAAGACCCACCGCCGGGCATCAAGCTGCACTACATGGTGTTTGTGGCTGAGTTCTTCCTGCCCTTCCTTCTCCTAATATTCTGCTCCTTGCGGATCACCTGCATCCTGCAGAGACGGAATATGGACAAAGACCAGAAGGTGCAGCGGGCCATACGAGTGGTGCTGCTCATTGTGGCTGTCTTTACTATCTGCTTCCTGCCAGGTATTGCCACAGGCCTCACTGCTCTCTTCATTAAGAAGGCCCGCCCCAAGGACTGTGTGACCTACAAGTTTGTCAGCCAGCTCTTCAGCTTGTCGATTGGATTCACCTACCTGAACAGCGCCCTTGACCCAGTCATCTACTGCTTCTCCAGCAGCATGTTCCGGAATGCCCTGAAGGCCTCATTCAACTCACTGGGCATGTTCAACATGCAGCTGAGTCGGCGGGTCAGTATGACTAGTGATGGCTGAGGCCAGACCAACCTCCAAAAGAAGCCCCTCCCCTGTCCCCATCCTCGTCCCCGTTCCAAGAAGATGGTTGTGGCCAAACTCCAGAAGAAACTCCCCCTGCCTACTTTTCAAGGCAATGTCCCCACCCTCCTCTCACTCAGACTTGTTTTTTTCCTGTAATGCCGGTGACTGTTCTCATCAATCAAGCAGACCGGCACAGTCATAAAACTCCATATGAGAGAACTATGAGAGCTACCAAGACCACTCTCTGTTTAAAGAGGGGTGTTAACATGAGTAACACAAAATACCTGAAGAGATGTGATAGTGCTGTGCCACTAAGAATCAATTTTATGTGCCAAAGCAACATTAACTTCCATGTCTTCTGCAGCATAGTGTGAAAAAACAATTTAAAGAAATCCCACAGAGAAATGTAGAGCCATCACAGAGATGAGGGGTTTCCAAACTAATCTGATGAGGCACTATCACACAGCCCTTTCAATCATACATTTACACAACAGAGAAAAAAATAAAAAAGCCAATATTTGTAAGTTTAATGCATCTGCAATTAGCTGTGAAAAAGACACTTTTGTCAGACTGAGGTCATCCCACTGGCCTTATATTGACATCCACTGTGTTAATTATTATTTTGATTAATAAATAACCCTCACTTGTATACTTTCCTGTCACTGGATATTCCCTGAAAAAGTTTTTCAAAAACCTGCGCAAATGACTGAAGATTCTATCTTCAGATGATCCATGCACTGAGTATAGCAGATGGGTCTACAACACTGGTGATGATTTCACTGTGATAATTTCACAATTTATTTAACCAAAGAAACATTTTACATTTGATCTTTCACACATATTCTACATTTTGACTACAAAACCTTTTGGCAATGCTTCATAACCATATTAATTAAATATGAATTCCAGAGTTGTGTTCGCTATGTGTCGCAAGTACAAAAATTTTGAGCTTTGAAGAATGTTCTTTGTGCTTTGTTGAGTTTGATTCCATAAAAATTCCTTGATTAATGAGACACTGAATGAAGATGATGTCACAAATGTTACTTTATTTTTTACTTTCCTTATCATTGCAAAAAAAGGAGAAGGAAATGATGTATCAATTGACACATACTTGCTTATTGTGTCAATCTGCTTCTTTGAACATTCAATGATTCTAACAGCACCAGGAAAGTTATCTTTAGTTATCTAACTGTAGTTTCCAAATCTGCAGACTTCTATGGACATTTAACTTAGCATCACTCCAAGTGTTTCATGCTGTTGGAAAGTCCCAGAGGTGACTTATAAACTGTCACGATAACTTTACCATTCAAATGAATGTATCACAGAAGTATTATGTAATTTTAGCTTGATTATTTCTATATTTTAAAATTCATTTAATATCATTTAAAATTTAAAAAGTGATTATATGATTGAATGTGCCTGACCCTGAAATTTGGCCTCCATCTTCCTATGACACAGAAGTTGAGTCAACACATTAAGTACCTCCCTAAAGTTACCCCAGAGGAAGTTAAGTGTGATGCTCAGAGTGAGGCAACGTCAGTTTCACTCCTCAGAAGAGAAGTGACACAGTGAGCTATCCTGTATGACCGGAGGTTTCTGCTTAAAAAAAGGATCACAAAGTCCAACAGGAAAAGGCTCCTCCTGCGCCTCCTACATCCACAAAAAAGGCCACAAAACCCTGAGCCACTCCCAGGTAAGACAAGTCAAATAATACAAGTGTTGAGTTAGGTAGCTGAATTTTTTTTCATTTCTTCTTTTCATTTGTTTTTTTTTCTCATGTTCTATATGAAGAAGATTGTGGATAAAGGGTCTTGCTATACTACATCTGCACAGTACATGTGCAAATAGGACACTGTATGATACCAGTAAAGTGCTCGATAGCTGGCCCTTGCCATACAGGCTATGATGTACTTTACAAAGTCCGTTTGCCAGATTTGTCCCGGTTTGTTTTTATTATTTATACAAAGGAATTATTCAGATGGGTAGAACAGAGCTGTCCTTCTTGATTTATGGGGCTGAAAGGGGACATTTCCTATGCTGAAGGCACAAAAATTATAACAATAATGACAATGACAGTAACCACCATGATCTTCAGCTTTGCCATCATCATTCATAAAAATAAAAAAAAAAAACAGTTCCATTGCAACGTAAGTTTTGGTGTCTCAAAAGTGTCACTGTATGGGATATGATGATGGCAGAAATATGGCTCTCCCTCTCATGGTAAGATCTGCAGTCTCAGAGGGGAAAAACACATTGAAAAATCTAGCAGGGGGCAATTGAAATGGGTGCACCCAGGTGCATCAGGGATAATCGTCCCCCAGAGAGAGTAGGATTCACCAAGAGTTAACTGTCTGGATCAGAGGGTTTACACTTTATTTATTCATTCCCACACTTCCTCTTATGGAGGCTGTGTTGCATCTGTTACACTGCAGTGAAATATGAGTAGGAAATGTTTAATACCACCACAAGACTTTTGTTCCCCATTTAATGGAGTGAGTCAAGTTGTCACTTATTTTTCAAGACAGCAAAATAAAAACACAGTTCAGCTAACTCTCTCTTAAGAAAAAACAAGTCTTTGATTCTCCAAGACGAGAGGAACAATCACATAACAACATGATTCCTTGATGAGTCAGACATGTAAACCAAGCTGTACATGCATAGATATGAATTCACTTTAAATATGAATTTGAAGCAGTCGTTGCACATTTTAAAATCAGTATCCCACAAATATTTTACTTTTACTGTTGTTATGATGCAAGTGAATTCAGAGAAACACATGTTGGCCAGTCATTGACTTAAAATGGAAATGCAATCAAATTTTGATGTAATTTTTTACAGATGTAAGCATTGCTATCACTTCAAGAGATAATCTTGTCTTTGGAACTCAGTTAAATCACAAGTGTCTCTCCAACAGATGTAAACCACAAAAGAGGAAGAAAAGAAGAACCTTGCACATTTTCGTCAGTTGGTTTGTTTTGCTCCCTCGGTCTCATGATGTCCAACACCAGCATGCATTGCCTGGACACACAGAGCTCGGTGGCCTCTGTGCTTCCCCCCATCCTGATCGTGGAGTTCCTGATAGGGCTTCCAGGGAACATGGTGGCTTTGTGGATCTTCTGCTTCCGCCAGCAGGGCTGGAGGTCCAACACCGTGTACCTCATGAACCTGGTGGTGGCGGACTTCCTCCTGTTGGCTGGCCTGCCCTTCCGCATTGACAATTTTATGCGAGGCGAGTATTGGGTGTTTGGCGATGCCTTGTGCCGGATTAGTCTCTTCATGCTGGCGGTCAACCGTTCTGCCAGCATCACCTTCATGACCATTGTGGCTGTCAACCGCTATTTCAAGGTGGTCCACCCACACCACAGGATTAACCGACTCACGGCACAGCAAGCAGGGATAGTCTCGGGCGTGGCGTGGGCTGTGGTGGTGTCCCTGCGGCTCCCCCTGCTGGCCAACCGCCTCCTGAAGGTAGACAGAGATCTCAACACCTCCTTGTGCCGCAGCTTCACTTCCTACAAAGACCCACCGCCGGGCATCAAGCTGCACTACATGGTGTTTGTGGCTGAGTTCTTCCTGCCCTTCCTTCTCCTGATATTCTGCTCCTTGCGGATCACCTGCATCCTGCAGAGACGGAATATGGACAAAGACCAGAAGGTGCAGCGGGCCATACGAGTGGTGCTGCTCATTGTGGCTGTCTTTACTATCTGCTTCCTGCCAGGTATTGCCACAGGCCTCACTGCTCTCTTCATTAAGAAGGACTGTGTGACCTACAAGTTTGTCAGCCAGCTCTTCAGCCTGTCGATTGTGTTCACCTACTTGAACAGCGCCCTTGACCCAGTCATCTACTGCTTCTCCAGCAGCATGTTCCGGAATGCCCTGAAGGCCTCATTCAACTCACTGGGCATGTTCAACATGCAGCTGAGTCGGCGGGTCAGTACGACTAGTGATGGCTGAGGCCAGACCAACGTTCAAAAAGAAGCCCCTCCCCCGTCCCCGTCCCCGTTCCAAGGAGATGGTTGTGGCCAAACTCCAGAAGAAACTCCCCCTGCCTACTTTTCAAGGCAATATCCCCACCCTCCTCTCAACCAGAATTGTTTTTTTCCTGTAATGCCACCATAGTTTTACCATACTGCCCAGTCAACAGCAACTTGTACAAACTTGTACTCTTAACATTAATGGACTTTTGTTCTGCTCCTGGAGGGCCTCAGTGTATTCTGGTTTTAAGATGTCATTGAGTACTGAGTAACAATGAAATCATAACTATCCTTTGGCCCTCCAAATACATATATGTTACAACATGTATATGTTAAATAGATTTTGGGTCTTGCCATTTGAAAGGTATATAATTTTGGTTCAGCAGATAATGAGTATAACAGATGCACACACATTTACCTTGAGTCTTCTGCTAAGCTGTTGCATTCATTAATGAGGTTCCACAGAAGCAATAGTTTAATTGTATTAAGGAATCAATGATTTAATAGCAGTGATTACATTGGTGAATTACTGTTTTTGTTATTAGTATTAAGATTGAAAAAGAGGTCACAGGAAGTGGGCAGTTGTGTAGTAAGTGGGCCCCCATCCATGCAGGCAGTGCAGGGGATTTCCACTATCTTGCCCTGCATTTGGATCTGCACCAGTGAAAAGATACGTGTTGAAAAAATGTCTGTGAAAACAGAAACTATGTTTGCAACTGAATTGAATGGTAAGGTTTTGATTTATCATTGAAATGTATATATGATTGTTAATTTTATTTTAATTATTCTTTTGCTGATATGATATGTAAGAAAATGAATTAGATATGTATGTATTTAGCTTTGAAATCAGCTGTAATCATAATCTGGTGTCCAAACATGGTAAATTGTGTAATTTACACATTTGCATAATTTTAAACATTATTTCAGCTAGTGAATAATTACAATTTCTGTATTATTTTAATGGAAGACTGTGAGTTTTGGCTGTGTACCCAAATTATTGAAAAAAACTTGATTGCTCTAATGAATTATTGTTAAAAGTGTTACATACATGCGTTCATTTTAACATATTTAATACATTATCTTTCTTAAGCAATTGTAACCTTCATTCACTTTTGTGTTTGGCTTTTTTTTTTACATCTAAATTATTTTCTGTGTTCACTTGTAATTATTTCCTGTGTTCTATCTGTAATTAAAAAGGTTTCAGACATCAGTCCAGGGTCCTGGTTGAGACTGAACACACTCTTACATGTAGAGATGAGTACAGTTTTGATAAAACCAAGATAATATTCAAGAGGATAATCCTTTTTGATAAGTTTTTTGCAGGGTATTTAAGATTAATTTTTCTAGGTTTTCATAATCGTTTCCCAGTAGCCTTTGCTAAGCTAACAGAAAACTTTTGCATAACATTGGAAAAACTGTTAAAACTGGAAAAACAGGTCACATTTTCACTGATATTTGACATATTGTTATTATGTATTGTGCTTAAAACGTTTAGTCAAGGTTACAAGGAAACATGCCAGGGAAATAACATTCAAGGGAAACAAACTAAACTAAATTTACATCCTCGGAACGTTTGCCCTAATGTTGTTTGCTCGGAAATTTTGCACGCCACTGAGTACTGATATAATGAAATATCTAAGATCACCTGTAACTATAAAAATCAAATTCAAGGCAATCAGACAGGATTCTTGGGGAGGTGTAGACCTAACAGCACAGAGAGATCAAAGCAGCGTCTCAGACCTGCTGATATAGATCCTTAGCTGTGTAGCATAGCATAGACTAGCCTACCTTAAAAAGAAATTTACATTCACTGAGATCTGAGATATTGCCAAAAGATGATACCATTGCATTACAGTTTGCCCTGTATAGGTGAGAATTTATATTATTTTAAACTGTGAGTTAATTTATTTTCAGTGATTCATGTAAACTAGGCTCATCAAAGCTGAAAATCCACAATGTAATATAACTGATGTGTTTTATAAATAACTTGCAAATTGGTACACAGGTAGAACTGAAATTTTTCTTTATTTTTTTTTATATTTCATTGAATGTTTGACTGACAGGGAAACACAACATAAATTCATGAGGGAAGTTCAGTTCAGTAACTGGCTCATGCTGTTCAGACCCAAGACAGATGGGAGCTCGCGAAAAACCTTAGGCCCTCCAAGGTGGGTGTTCTCATTGGTACGGCATGTGAAAATTAGCACAACTCTCTGGCACCTGATACATTTTGAGAATGAACAGGGATGATGTGTTTGCATTGTCTTGATGAAACAGAAGTGCTTTTTGTGTGCAGGAACTATGCGTCCTGTCGAGGCAAGTAAACAACCAGCATTAATTCTCAGGCTAGGGCAGCGGATTCACCCATCATCAAAGACACATCTCTCAGTGTGATTGTCAGTAGAGTGAGAGGTGTGCAGGGACTGTCGCATTAGCATGGCAAACATCCCCTGGTAGGATTAAAGAAAAAAAGTTTAAAAAGATTTCCGAAAAACGCACAATTATTTACAATTATTTTAAGCTCACATAAGATATAGGAGAGAAAAAATTGCCTCAAATATAGTTTCAAATTCTTAATTTTTAGCAGAGCATTCAAAAAGCTTTCTGCCAAAAGAGTTCAGTAGCAACAAAGAAAACAAAAAAGTACTGTTACTAGCGAAAATCAGGAGGCACTGTACATCTTATTGCTGCTGAAGAGGTGTCTTGACAGTTCTCTGCCATTGGGGGTCAGCAGAGGGCCTACAGGCAGCTGTGCAGCAGTTACAGGGTGTGTAAGTGTTATTTGTCTTCATATCACCTACATATTGGTGTGTTTCGGCTTGGCTGGGGGTACCGACTTCAGAATGGGGGGAGCGTTGGCTTGGTCAGAGGAAGGGTCGGGCAAGGGGTGCAGGAAGAGGAGGAGAAGGAGGAGGAGGAGGAGGGAGAGGGTGAGAAAATGTGAGACAGGTCAGTCCTGAATGATGATGGGGCCCCGGGTCCTCAGGCCGGGGTGTGGGGGGGCATGGGTCTGTCCCGGGTGAGGGCCCTGAGGTGCCCTCCTTACGCTGATCTGCTCACATGGCTGCCTACATGCTCTCCTCAGCTGGGAGCGGGAGAGCAGTCTCCGGACCCTCCTGCAGGGGATGGACACAGGAAGGTGAGAGAGGGACTATCTAAAGCACTTTTCACCCTGACACAATATCGTCCAGTCACACAATGGATCCCTCTGAATCGTAGGCCCCTTCCACAACTCCAATATACGACACCCAATCATTTCATTTTTCTCCTCAGCTGTTGTTAAAAAAACTGATGGAACGCATTATCTCAGAGGCAGGATTTCTGAAGCTAATGGAGTGCTGCAAAGTTAGAGTAAAGGCAATGACATTAGAAGTCCTTGAACAGATTGTAGATATACTATTATGGGACCAGCTAGTTAGCAGCAAAGATTGAATGGATGCAGACAGGGCATACAAACTGAAAACAGCATTTATCTTTCAAATGCGTGATAGAACACTGGAGGCACCTTGGTTGTGCATTAAATTTGGATTTGAACTGAACAGAAAATGCACCTGAAGTGGAAAGTCCAAATAAAGAGCTCCATATTAATGATTAAGACTGTAAGACTTCCACATGACAGGATCCTGGTCTGAGATCTGATTCTTGTTCCAGTCCAGTTCTATACCCTGTGCCAAAAGTGGTTCAAGGGGAATTGAGAAAGAGTAGAATTAGCATAAAATGGAAACTGAATAAACCATACCAGCATCCACCCCCATGCTACCCATGCTAACTAAAAGCCCGAGGACAGTATGCGGGACGGGGGGATGGATCCCCACTGAGTGTGCGCTTTGAATGGAGGGACTGAAGGAAAACTTACTCTGGCCTTCCAAGACACATACTACACACATCTTATCCAAAGCCTTAAGGCGGTTACACTCAGACAGCAGCATGAAAAAATATATTCTATGTGAACCTGACAGTGTGTACATGTATAGATTATGAAATGTTACATCGCATAACTATGGTAACTGTGTTACTATGGCATGGCTTTAGAGCAGGGTGTCATTTGATTTTTAACCTTTTGTATTATGTTTTAGGATAGAATATTATTTATGAAATACTATGTTTTTCTTGTTTTATCCTATATTATTATACTTAACTAATACCAGTATCATTGAGCCTGGATTGTGTTAACACAGTAACAATCTGAGAGTACACTGATCCACTGTTACACAAACAGATTGCCACATATGGTATTTGTGATAATCGCACAAGACATGCTTGCAAACCTCATATTGTACAAGCACAATGCAATATATAAAAAAATAACGAGAAAATGTCATACATTCTATACTATGAGCATATATTATTTTATATTTATATAAAATACATACAGATGTTTAATAGTAGTAATGTTCTTTTAGCACTTTTGTTCAAAGGCATCTGCCTGAGTACATGTAGAATTTCTTTATTGATATTTATGTATTTATTTATGGACCCTATCACCTTTACCTAAATAAATCAAATAAATACTTTAAAAAAATTAAAAGGATTAAATATGCCCTTAAGCAACTGGAAACCCTGCACCTCGACTTCTTGAGAAAATGAACAGTTTTTGCACGCTACCAATTAAAAAAAATCTTTCACTAAATGCAAATTGTGAGGTTTGCTCAAGTCATGTGACATAAAGACAACTGCTTTTCACAGTGAGGTAAATATACATTATGTATGCAATGTCTACCCCTGGGAATTCTTCCTCTGCATTGACCATTAGCCCAGAGACAATGGAAGACTCGAGTCACGTACACACACACGCACACACACATATGCACACGTGTACAGACACACACACACACACACACACACACACACACACACACACACACACACACACACACACACACACACACACACACAGGAATGCATAAATTATCACACTCACGTGAAGAGGAAGGCAAAAAATATTAGACTCATGGTGATGAAGGATTCACAGAGACAAACTGACTGGAAGAGTACGTCAGACATTTTCAAAGGGAATGATGTTTTGGCTTCAGCTTTTGAAATTTACATGCTCTAATTTGACACCGCTCTGCTCTATCTGATGATATCAGAGTAACAGCATGTGAGAAAGGTCTTATTTATCAGGATAACAGAGGAAAAGCAGATATACATATCTCCTGTTCATGCAAGATGTATGAGCCTGATGGAGATGTCAGTAGACACTTTCGTCATTAGTGAGGACAATGAGCCACACTAATGAGGAAGCTATAACCAGGTTTCTAAACATGTCTTGTGGGATCACCACAAATACCATGCCTGTCTGTCTTTCTGTCTGTCTGTGTGTGTTCGTGCAAATGCACAGCGAAATCATACAAGCCGCGTAATACCTGTGCATGTATACTCTGTTCTCTGTATATCTGAGTGTTTTGACTGTGTCACTGTGCAAGTCTGAAAATGCATGTGTATGTATATATGATAATATACATTAGTGTACCCTTCAAGTCCACTCCGTTCATTGTACATACTATTTCACAGCTGTAGTGTTGAAGCTGAATACTGGTTAGAGAACAACTCTATTTGGAAATTAGTTCTCATTTGTCCAGTTCATTGGCTGCACTTGGTTTAGAATTCTACAGATATTGGAGAGTGGAGTACCAAAAACAATTGTTGTCATGTCATGTGGTTTTAGCCAACCTCACACAATGCATTTAGAAATTACTTTAAATAACCACTAACATGCAAACAAGGTTGATTTTATTTGATGCAGCCACAGTGCAAACTTCCTCTAAAGCCAAAAATAAATAAATAAATAAATTCTAACACTATTACTAAAGCTGCTTTTTCATTTTTATTGTGACATGCACAATGACAAAAATGGAGTAGAAAACCCCCAAAAGTTCCAAAAGTTCAAGCTAATAAAAATGTTACGATGCGCAAATATGACCACTGAGATCCTTACAGGGACCATGCATCTGTACTTTGTCTGTATCATTGACCTGCATCCAACCCCCATCTGTCTCTAACGCCTAGCTCTCAACTCCAGCCACACAGATTCAGTTTTTCTCCAGAAGACATGGGTCCATTGAAAAAGGTAAATTAGGTCAGGTTCAAAATTTGCTGATTGGCACAAAATGGAGTTAAATAGCTTAGAAGAGTTAATTAATTCAGCTAACTGTCCTGTGAGATCAATTCAGTGGAACAACCGGCTTCTTCAGCAGTTGCTAATGAATGCAGCTTCCTCCTGCAGTGACAAAAACTGAAGGGATCACGGAGTGGCTCAGTGCTGATGTCACAATGGAGGTGTGGCCTGGGAGACGGGACTCAGTGACGTGCATGCAGGACTTCCATTACAGCTGTATTAATAAATGACGGCGCGTCTCCCGTTCGCTGAAGGCCCACATGGCATTAATCATTGAATAATGGTTTAGTGGGCCCGCTATTATAAAACATGACTCTCTGGTTCTGACCTGATGAATGCTCGTTTGTCTCGGGTTTCGCTGCAGTTAAACACTCATTCATCAGTGCGGGCAAGCTAAATTTGGCCTGGAGTCCAAGGTGGGGGCAGGGGGTTGGGGGTGGGGTCGTGCCTCATGTGGACAAGCTAATGAAAATGCATTTTTCTCCACACCGTGTTCTCCACCAGTTCACATCACAGGGGTTTTAAGCAAAGGTTGGTTTAGGGTTTGCATTTTTCTCTTTATATTACCAGGCCACACAGCGAAGGCAAGAGGATTTCATCTTTTCCAACAAGGTAACTGTACCAACTCCAGCCATCACCTGTCTGTGTCAAAGGCCAAAATCATGTGGACCAGCTTTTACATGGTCCTCAGAAGGGTAGTATCTTTACACCTTTCTCTGGGGGGATATCCTAAAAGGATATAGGACCCATCTAAAAATACACCTAAAAACCTAACATTAAGACTTCAGCAAACCATTACAAAGTATCCACTGTTTTGCTCATTGGACTCACTCCTTTTGTGCAAAGCCTGCAGAGTGATTCTTGATGTTAGTGGTGTGAGGTGTGGGGCTGGGTGTATGAGATGTGCAAGAGTCTTGAAAGCCTGTACCAAGTTGTAAGGGCGGGTTTGATGCTCAACTTACCATAAGAAGCTGTCTAACGGCTGGGGCACTGAAATGAAACAAGCAGCCAGTTATACACAGGGGGATGCCAGCACACAGTCGCCCCCCTACATGCTGTCCCACAATGCACTGGGACACAGTATGGAGCAGAAAAGCACAACCAGAGAAAACCCTCAAGGGTCCTGGGCCAAATACCCCTGGATTAGCACACATATCTATACTTGCTGTTTTAATTTTCATTTTATCTGTACAGCTCACGGTTAATCTCTTTGGTTCACTGCCAGCAGTCACGCGCCACTTATTGTACGGCTCAATTCAAGTTTTTTTTTTTAATGTTTTTAGCTTCCGATTTAGATGCTCATGAATATTTAAAAAAAAAAAAAAAGTTTGAGATGTTGAGATACCCAGCTGGGGAAAAATTATAATTATTTTCACATGGGTATTTACTGGACTTTAAACGACTGTCAATTTCATCTGCGCAAGGACTTGTTTTGCATAAAAATGCACCTTAAAATCATAAGCTGTTTTATCCCACTAGATCATATCTCATTTGCCCTCTAATTAACAGAGCAGAGCAGTTTAATGAGATAATTGCGTCCGTGTGGGTAATGGCTCCACTGGAGGCAGAAGGGACCTACGATCCTAGCGACGTGCGTTTCCTGGCAGACTCCCCCCCCTCCAAAACGGGTCCTCTAGATACACACATCACCCTCTGAAGTGCACGGCTTCACTGACCTGTCAATCACACTAATATGAGTTCTCTCCTCACAAGGAAATGCAATTTTGTGAAATCCGATTGTCATAAAGAAAAAACGCACTCACGCACACACACACACACACACACACACACACACACACACACACACACACACACACACACACACACACACACACACACACACACACACACACACACACACACACACACACACATTCAATTCCTGAGGACCTACAGGGCCCTATATTGGTACAAATGTTAAGCCATGAAAATAAAGCTGTAGAAAACACTGATTAACAGAGACGGGGGGCTTTACAAAATGGATGATGAGGGCTTAAATCAGGTATCGTTGGTAAAAAGGATTATGTTGTTGTAAGGGTAGTGGGCAATCTCTGGGGGAATCATCATTATTACTGCTCATATAGGTTAGAGCAGAGTGTGTGTGTGTGTGTGTGTGTGTGTGTGTGTGTGTGTAAATACATTATGTGTGTGTGTGTGTGTGTGTGTGTGTGTGTAAATACATTATTGTGTATTGGGGGATAAGATAGATAGATAGATAGATAGATAGATAGATAGATAGATAGATAGATAGATAGATAGATAGATAGATAGATAGATGATATCTCGCCAGACAGGGCAGTACACACACCTGTCAGCTCCAAGGCAGAGAGGAGGATGCAGTACCTTCGACTTGCCTACCTGGTCTCCCTGGAAACGAGGAAGAAGCTGTCGTTCGGGGCATCGATCCAGTTGGGGCGTCGCTTGCGGAGCATCGTCCCGCCAGTCCGCAAAGCACTCCCACTGCTCCGCCCATTGTGCTGAGGAGGGCGGGGATCATGGGGTGGGAGTGGGAAGGGTCAGAGAGCATTGATTGGTTACAGGGAAATCAGGCATGCATTTTCCAAATGAATGTATTCTGTAGTGTGACCAAAGCCAAAAGGGAACGACATCTCTGAGTTCACTCAAGGAGGAAAAGATACGTCTCATTTTCACATCAAGGGTGTCTCAAATCACCCCTCAGTGTTTGAGGAAGAACAGTGGGGGGGCTGACATTACATCCTTGGATTTTGGTTCACTGTAGTTGCCCATGGTGATCTCATCCCCCAAGGAGAATGTGTTACTGGAGACCTTCACTGACAGGGAGCCAAGAGAATGTTGGAAAAAATACAAGGGATCAGGAGCCCTCCGCTACATCCTCCTTCACCATGACAACAGACTGACTCTTCAGCTCGAGGAGTGAATGCATTTCTATTTAGTGTACTAATCATCTCTGCTCAAGGTCTCTGATTGAGACATGTACATATGAACAAACCCTGCTCACAAATGCACTCTCTCATCATCTAGTGAATTTGGTGAAATGTGTTGTTAAATACATATTTCTGTGGTGGCACATTTTTGCATGTCACTATCGCTTTCTGCACATCCCTCTGTATAAGTGTACAGTAAGTATGAGAAACTCACCAGGACAGGTCCCGCACTATGACTGGAGTTATCTGGAAAGAAAGAAAGAAAGAAAGAAAGAAAGAAAGAAAGAAAGAAAGAAAGAAAGAAAGAAAGAAAGAAAGAAAGAAAGAAAGAAAGAAAGAAAGAAAGAAAGAAAGAAAGAAAGAAAGAAAGAAAGAAAGAAAGAAAGAAAGAAAAGATTAGGCGAGAAACACACAAGGCAGCAGACAAAAAAGAAATGAGTGAGTTGTGGATCTGTATGTTAGCTGTAGAAATCTGTGATAGAATATGAAATATGATAAACAAAGCTCTCCACATCCAAAACCTTTGGAAATGCATTATACTTTGCCCATAACCGCTAATTTTCCAGTTTAAGCAAGTCTTAAGCTGCCATCAGTGTGTGAGTGTACAGGATACACATAAAGCTGTAAAAGAACTAAACTAATCGGTCCTGCTTATGACAGGTGTTGAGTAAAGGATGGTAGCTGGGAAAAGGAGGAGAGGAGGCTGAGTGCTGCGTGGCCTTTTCTGAGCTGGAACATGCCTGGAGTGTTGCTCCCTCCACGTCGGATATAGCAGATTAATCAGCCCCTCCACTGCCAATTACACCTCTCAGTTCAGAAGGCGAAGGTGTAAAAATATCCACTGGCAGATTTTTATCATTCTGCTGACAGTGGCTATATGCACTGATCTCAACAGGCCGTAGTCTGCATGTGCTGAGTGGATTTCATCACATGACCAGGGGGACATAATGAAAGGACCCCCCTTCCCCCCACCATAACCACTGTCATTCCTATTGAGCTCTAAACCACCTCCAGGGTTTGAACACCACACAGTGCTTATTGACACTAGAGAGAAACTGTGACCAGCATGGGATACAGCTGCCAAGAGAAAAGGGAAAGTTTGTCTGGGGTTTTGGTTTGGGTTTTAAGTGGGAAACTGGTGCTGTACTGTTTAAAAGTTTATTTGATCCAGAAGAATAATTGCATAGGCCAAATAAGACTGATGACTCACCGTAATTTCTATGATATTTATGACTTTGGTAAAGAAAAGCGGTCATATAAATAAGAAAATGTATATTTATTAAATATGGTTTGCATGTACTCACTGAGGCTAGAATAAACCAAGTAAAATTACTTGGAAGAACAATTATGTAAAGGCTGTTTCTGCACAAGGCACCTTTTCCCATGCCAGCCTTGTGAAATATCGTTTAAAAATGATGGAACTGTCTGAGAGCAAAAACCTTGTCACACCTATGGTCACGTCTACGCCATTTCACTTGTAAAGCAAGCCTGCCTGCAGATCTTGCACATTTCAGTTTCAAAAAAAGAGAGAAAGCTGGTGAAAAGAGAAAAGTCTGGAACAGAGAATGAGTCAAGACAAAGGCAGATGTGTTAATAGCCCAACAACAGTGTGTCCTTGAAAAGGAACAAGGAGGACAGTGTGAAAGCTGTGCTGTTGCCATGAGTGGCCAGAGAAAAGTTATGGATCATACTTGGCAGACAGCGAAACTGCAGAGCTGCTACTGTGAAAGTGAATGTGTGAGGGTGTAAAAGAGCAAAGGCTTTAGTTGGCTGATGAGGCATGGCCCTTCTCTATTCTCTGTGAGTTCACAATGGCTGTGCTCAGAGCCAAGGGGCTATGGAGAAATCAGACTTTCTTCAGCTCCTTTCTTCTTTTGTTCGACTGTTTCTTTCTCTCCTTGAGCCATGCATTTCCCACACTCATCAGAGAGTTACAGTTACAGGTGGTAGGGCTCTGAAGTGTGTGTGTGTGTGTGTGTGTGTGTGTGTGTGTGTGTGGACATCTGTGCATGCACATATGAGAACGTGCATGTGTCGGTATACGTGTGTGTATGTGTGAGAGAGAGAAGGACTGAGAGAGTGTGATAGTTTACCTTGCCCTGGTCCAGCCCCTCGCCTCTCTGTCGCCTCCAACCGGCTGTGGTGCTGGTAGCTGCGCTTTCCCAGCATGCTCAGCGGTCCATGGCTGGGCAGTGAGGAAAGCAGGCTCTTGGGGGGCTGGACCTGCAAGCCCGGGGTGCGGGGTTGGCGGGGAGTATGGGGAACCGGACGAGATTCTGAAACGCACAGAAAGCACACGTCAGTCAAACACTAGACACGGGACCCAGAAGCCACTGCTACACTCAACATTCAGTTTCGGTGACCAAACAACGGAACTCTGCTTTCATGCCTCCCTCAAGAGTCAATAGCTGAGTAATCTTCTCCTCCCTCAAAGCTTGCGCACATGACTGTTCTGGAGGGCATGGGTATGTGTTAGCTCAGAGGAGCTATGAGAGCTGAAATTCTGTCTTTTGGTTATAGTTCACCCCGGTTAAAATTATTTATGGGCTGTTTTTAACTTTCTTCTGAATGATTGTAATGAAGTGTGCGTGCGTCTGTTAGATTGTACGTGTGTAGATATGTATGCGAATGGGTATCTGTGTGTATGTTTGGATGCTGCTCACCCAAATACTGCAGGATGCTGGAGAGCGTGCTCCTCTGAGAGGCCCTGAAACGAGCTGGCCGACCCCCACCGTCTGGGACTCTGCTCATGTCTGCAGATCAAAGAGAAGCATGTGGCATGAGGTGGGAGATAAGAAAAATTTCCAGCACAGAAACACCCACACGCAACAAAATATAGCACTGAGTGGCGGAGATGATGAGAATATTCATCCGCTGACAAGAGGGCCCCAGCTCAAATGACTTCCTTATGCAGTATTATCATGCCAGCCTGTCCTTGGGTTAAAAAAGAGCGGTGGCAATACAGATTTTCTTATCAGAGCTGAGACAAGGATCTTGGGTGTGTGCTACCGCACGCTGACTGAACAGTTTCTCGGATGCAGATAATGTGTTTGTCACTCACTCACAGGTTAAGGCATAAGGTAAAGGCATCAATCAGAGAGCTCTTTCACGGCCTGTTCCCATTTACCGTATTGCTGAATCGCTCTCCAGGAGCACAAGCAAGCACACACACAGGAGTTACCAAGAGCAGCACTGTAACTTATTTCCCCTTGGATACCACCTACTGGTGATATGTTTTTAGGGAGAGGAAGGGAGGAAGGGAGGAGCAAGCTGAAAAGGAGCAGATGGGTGTGCGGTTCCTCCACTGAATTTACCTGAATCAAAGAGCAAAAATACCGTTCAACCTCAGAACATTTTCCTTCTCCTCAGACTGGCAACTTTGGTTATTTCCACTAAGGCAACACATTGATCTCACTTTAATGAAGTATCCGTTTGCTGTCTCCACTGATGACCGCAGCTCATTAAAGAAGACGAGGGCACCCCTGCAAACAGGCTTTCAACTCCTCTGAGGCTAAATGAAGCAAAACCAGGTCATGTTCATGTCTTTGCCAGAGATGTCATTCCCAATTTCCCCCGTGTATAAAGCACCAAATGTAATGTAATTAAGATGGATACATCTCTCAAACTCATGCTGAGAATGGGGTGAGAAAGGCACTTCAGGTTATATTTATTTCAGGATATTCCAATAATGGGACATTTGAAGAAACCCAATTCCCCAAATGCCCTTACAAGAGGCACATGTTGACACAAAAGTGGGGTCATCGCTAATGCAGTATCTTGGAAGAAATCTTTGCCTACATTAAAATCCAGAAACTCATGAAATTTATTTTTAGTTTGAAAAATGGGGTAATCACTACCAGGAGCTTTAAATGTTGCACGTAAGAACGTTTTGTTGATGATCCAGATTTAAATATTTTAAAAGTGAAAAATAAAAGCATATGAATTGACTTACTCCTGGCTGCTGGCATGACAACACATGATGTTCTGCGAGAATGTGACTGTGGAAGTGCTAAATAAAGCCATTTGTGAATCTGGTGACATGCATCATGATATGTGATGGAGGTGGTTGGGCTGGAAAATGGGGAAAACTGGAAAGAGGGACAGTCAGTTGTTTCATCTGCCTCTAAAATTATCCCTCTTACAGTGTAAGGACAGCTGTATAACAGATTGCTGGTTTTAAGGTGCAATGTTTGCTTTAGAGCTAACTGCCCTGAAAGTGATTTTATGTGAGAGTTAAGCTTGTCTTCATTACCCAAACCAGCTCTGAGATTTGATGGTTCCTTCTAATATGCAGTGTCCTGAAGTCAAATAAGTCCACAAAGCAGACCATTATAAACACACCTAGTTTACTCTTTCTTAACCTAAAATGAGTCTTGGAAAAACATAAACATGGGAAAAATGTTTGGTCTTGAGGTGTCAAGGATGGTCAAATCATTCAGTTTGTGTTGTTTAAAAATGTATTTTGATTATTGAACTTTTAGAAGAAATGAAGGAACAAAGAGTTGGTTTTTTTTCATTCATTGTTCAACTGAGCTTCTGATACATGAAGATGATGAAGAAGAAGACAGATAACATGAAGATAACAGATGGATGAAACTGTTGTGCCTTTTCACAACACTATATGAATGAACCTTATTGTGTGAGGCACCATGAAAGGGGATACTTATGTAGGTTGGTCAGAACTCTGTCCCTACCTTCAGTTACCCAGCAACAGGAACCACAGGTGGCCAAATGCTCCATAAAATTACAAGGACTCAAAAATACTTTCACCTACGTTTTTATTTTTATTTCTTTGCTGTTGTTTATTTTTGGAGAAAATGGAACTGCTGCTGACATGGCAATCACAATCAAACAAAGGACGTCCCCAAGGATGCGACAAACTGATAGAAAGTTGTGATCCTTAGCAATGGGACTGGGAGTGGTTAAATGACATGAGTCACACACAAACTCCTCAGGAATGAATGACAGAATGGAGGAGTGGGAAATGGGCAAGGATATAAGGTCATAGCATGAGAAAAAGACACAAAATAACAATACATGTTAACATTAAATTGAAAATAAGGCAAAACCAAATGATAAAAAATGGAATCCTTAAACAGATAAACAGACATTGAAGAATATTTATTCAATTATTTCCTTGGCACTAAAGCTAACACAGATGGCTGAGTTTAGTTTTCCCAGATAAAATCTGTGAGGATTACCATGAATTTCATCCATCATATCAGTGGAAAACACTGGTCTACTTTTACTTTTCATGGAACATAATCTTGGAATCATAAGGACTCAAGGCTTCATAAGGCCAACTCTCAGTAATTATGTGACTATGATTCCATTGGCACAAATGTAAGTGGCCACAGAATTGGGATTCTCTTTTGTTTGTGATGGACCATATTTAATGCACATGGAGCACATACAATGTCATATAGGTTAATGAAAACACTAGTTTTAGTTTAAAACACTTTAGGAAAAAATTAAATAACCTCAAACCTAAACTGCATCAAAAAAAAAAACCCACAGGCAAATTATTCAATTGTTACTGGCCTCCTGTGGGGGCCATATCAGTCATGTGATATTACTTTTCCATAGGTTAAGTTTATAGCTTTACTCCAAAGTGAACTTTCTTCAACATTCTTTTGGAAACAGATCCGATCACTATCAATCCCAACACAACTAGCAATTTCTGATAAGGTGAGTCAGTAGCCTTGAGAAAATAAAACTGACAACACAGCAAAGTTTAGTGTTATCTGCTGGATTTTGAATTTGCAGCAGAATTTGCCATTTTTAGCAGCAGTGTAGCTACTGCAAATCTACCCTACCACAACTACTAATTTCATTGGCCTCAAGACAAGAAAACAGTCAAAAAAACATTAGTAAATACACCATGTCTGGACCCCTTAATTATTCGGGGGAGTCCTACTCCCTTTAGCAATATTGATCAATTGCCAGTGCCTGAAGATTGAGTGCTGCTGAAAACAGACAGGAGCAAGCCATGCCACAGCAGAAGAGGAACTGGTTCAGATCACACTGCCTCTTATCTAGAAGTGGAGGCCGCTCAGCATTCACTCCTCACCCATGTGTCAACCTATGCAGACACCACAGGTCGACACGCTGTGGCAGAACACACAAGGCCTGTGAAAGTCATTTCATTTTATAGGTCTCAAAAAGGATCATTATCTTTTTCAAAGTTATCTTTTTTTGTTTCTCAATGAGCCTTTGCCAGAGCATTCTTTCCCCAGGATAACAAATCCTCCATGACTCCTGAATGCATGACCTTTTAAAAGCCAATTTAGTCTAAGTGATAAAATCCTACAGTCAAGAATTCAGAAATAAATGCAAGGGAGTGTGAAAAGTAAGTAACGGTATGGGTTTTAACAGCGACACTGGACAGGGGGTAAGGTAAATATATGCTATCGTGTTGATTGTCCGTTCCCATTTCTGCCAGATACTCCCACTACATCTTTCACTTCCAGGCTGACAATATCAACCATTTTGGGTGCAATGTAAAACACCTCTTTCTACAATTGTGGTCCCCACTGCCTCTTACCCACGTATCCCCACAGTGAGATTGACAGTGAGTATAAGATACTTTAACATATTTTAAAGGTTCAAGGTCAGAGACATTATTCCTTTTCTCAGGATATTTAACTTAAAACCCTTGCTTTATGCTGCAGAAACTGGACCCCTCAATCAACTGGACTGGACATGACAATAAAACATCGACCCTGGATCAATAGCAAAATAGAAAATAGCAAATGGATGCTTCTGCGCAGTTCCAGTCATATCAGCCTCAGGAGGTTGGAAGGACTTTGTTGGCTTTCAGCTGTCTATTAACAGTACTGACAAGCCACCGTTCCATTTTCAAAACGAACAGGGCAATATAAATCCGGCTTTTACAGTCTCCTATAAGACACCATCAAAGGGGAAACACACACAGTCTGCCCCCCTTCCCCTACCCAGCATATTGCCTCCATCAACTCAAACAAAAAAGAAAAGGAGAATAAAGGAACCAACAGAGTAGCATGTGTATCATGCTACTCAAAAGGCTCACTTCATTACCCTCAACATGCACAATTCACCAAGAAGTCAGAAAACCTAAACTCCTTCTAAAGCTGTAGAAAAAACCTGTTGAAAAATTATAAATTAAAATGTAAAGCTGGAGCTTGAAATCAATTCTAGGGTTCTGTGGGGGGGGTAGTTTAAAATGTGTTCCATGAAAAAGTGAACATACTAAGACCATTGCTAAGGCCACTTATGCCCAGCTAAATACATTGAATTTTCTCATTCATCCAGCACAGATGACTTTAAAATACCTGCCATTGAAGGCTAATGTATGAGTAAATAACGTCTGGAGAAAACTGTGGGAGATTTCTGTGGACACATAGTTGTAGCTGCAGTTACCAGCACATTTAGTTTCAACATTAGTACCGCAAGGGAAGCGAAACCAGCCACTAAAAATAAAACCAAACCACCACCAAGAGGGCAAAAATCCTGGCTGAGTAGTGCCACTTTTTAGAGAATTAAGGTGCATTATTAACGCAGCAGAAAACATTGACTAAAACTTACACATCACTGCAAAATTCCACCATAATTTATATCAACTGTATATTCATAATGTACACTTTTTCCATTAAATATAAATGGCAAAAAGCAATGTACTCATAGTATATTATTTGACAGCCATAAAGAATTTCATAAACAGTTGCCAAATGATTTAAGCAATGTGGTGGTCAGATAGAAAAGTGATTGCATTTTTGCTCATGGTCTCAAAGTTTGTACTTGCAGTATTCTACTCTTGAAACCCAGATGGTCAGTTCTTGAAAGATCTCAAGAGACTTGTCTTATCGTCTGGGAATAGCACCTACTGCGGCAGGGATGCTTCTGCCAGGGACATGGCAGCTCAGACACTGGTCAGACTCCCAGAGGGTGGCTTTAACCAAAGTATTTTTTTATTTGAATTTCTGCCTTCATCCATAAAGCTCTAGGCATCACCTTAATTCTGACTTCACAGAATTGAAACGATTGGTCAGAGAATATTGGGTTTTTGGTTCTGAATATGGGTGGGGTTACTGCTCTGGACTGTGTAGCGGGAGAGATATAAACTTGGCACATGAGCCTAGATGATGGTGATATCCCACCTTCAATCCCAAGAATCTCTTCTCACCACATTGTTTAAAATCATTAATCAACCTGTATGATTTCTGCATTGAAACATGCTTTTTGCCCTTACCTAAAACTTACATGAATGCATTACGAAGATAGTTAACTTAAAGCATGAAGGCCGTTTATTCTGATTGCACTGCACACCAGCATACGCAGAACATAGCTAAATATAACCATCTGTAGGTAAAATCCATCTATGTACAGTCTTGTCATCAAAATATATCTACGTTCTGTACATTTGTAAAATTCTCAATATGGTCTAAATTAGAAATCAGAAGAAAGGTGACGGGACAGTGAGAGGGGAGTGGAATGGTGCCTGGATGCATGTTTGTGTGTGGATGCACTCGTTAGACACACTTCAGTTCTGCTTCAAAAGCCAGTTAGGAAGTGTAAAAAGTGACCTGAAATACAAGTTCACAGATTGACATGATAAAAGTTATGATTGTAAAAACAAACAAAAAAACCAACGATGCAACACAAAAATGGGGGGTGCAGGTATTCTTTATTGGGAACAAAAAATACAAAAACAAAATAATATTATAATAATAACAACAATGATAAGAGGAAAATAAAGAAACTGTAAGATGGGGGGAAATGGCAACGAGCAATGGGAGTGGGGGGGGGGGTGACAAGAGTTAGGAATTTAAAGAGCTCTTACACTCCGCCTTTACAGCACCACAGTTAATGGGCACAAAGGGGCGGCGCGCAGCCTGGCGCAGCCTGATGAGGTCACGGCACATGTGACGGGCCAGCTTGGTGAGGCGCGTAGCCTGCAGCAAGAAGGCCTGCTTCGTCTTCATGGAGGACTTAGGGCTGCCGCTGTTTCGCATGGGAACCATGTGAGAGCCTTGGCGGGGGCCGTGACTACGGGAACGGGGCTCCTGGGGAAGGACCGGAGCAGAGACAGAGAGAGGAGAGAGAGGGAGGGAGGGAGGGAGGGAGCATGAGAAAGAGGTAAAATGAGGAAGGGAGGAGGGAAGTAGATGAAGAAAAAGAGGAAAAAGGGAAAGAGAAAGAGAATGAGTCGGGAAAAACCATTTGCCAGATTTGATTTGAGGGCAGAAAGTCAATCGATTTAACTCAGTAAGCCACTGGAGTACTACCCTCTGCTAAATCAGCAAGATTTGTGAGGTGAATATGACAAAGTACAGATTTAATATAGATCTCATAAAATGAAAAAGCCACATGTCTGGAACTTCAGGTTACTCATTATTTCCTGATGAAGCAAGGAACAATCACATCCCTTTATAGAGAACTGGTCATGAAGATTAAATATCTCCCTCAGTAATGATGAGGCAGCACTGATGAGTGCTGTACTGGGAGGCGGGGCTTACATTGGAGGCGGGACTGGCGGGCATCTTCTCCTCCCCCTCGGCTCGACTGGGCATTTTTAGGCCCCCATATTTCTTCCAGTACATCCAGCAGGAGACGCACAGGCGGCACTGCATGTTGGGGGGGCCCCACGAGTACCACTGAGAGGACTGCATGGCTGGGGGGGGAGACAGAGAGGCAGAGGGTCACACATACACAAAAAAGCACTTTGGCAGAGTGCTGTACATACAAACGGAATTTTCATAGATTAAAAGATCTGAGCGAAACTCATAAAAACAGGCTTGCATTTCCCAAAAAAGGACAGGATGCTGTCTCATCAAATTCAACGGGACTATGCATACTATATGCACTGACGATGCAAGAAATGATACCGGTCTTTGTGGTGATCTTCCACACTGAGTCATTTACTTGCGGCTGGTAAAAATTTTACCACTTCCAGTGAACATTCTGCGGTAACATGCCCCAATGCCTTCCTGTGTAAAGGCAGGGCAGTGACCACCTGGGTCAATGTGGTAGTAGCATGCCTGTATGTCAGACTTACATTGCCACCGTACTTATACATGACTATATGCAGGATCACAGTTAAATGAAAACCATTCTTATGGTGATTTACTGAAGTTTAAAAACTCACTAAGCTGATTTCTGAGAAATCATCAGCTTTACTTGCTTTGAATGCTCAGATTTCTTTAAAATATTTATCGAAATCCATGATCTGTTTCATGTTCCTAATATTGAATTTAATAATAAGAAAGAAAAATCACAAAACAGAGTGAAATAATCACAATTAGCATTTTTTGTTATTATCTCGAAGTCCAACTACCACTACTACTACAATGCCCTATGTGACTAAAGCTGTTACAGTACATAGTGGACCCTGATGATAAGTCTGGAGTGTTCAGAGATCTCTCCAGATTGGATGATCTGAGCTCTAATCCTCATGTGTCAGTGACTTCCTGGTTAGAGTGACTGGCCGGTGCTCACTGAAGCAGCTCTCGCAGGCCCGCCCCGTCCCAGAAGTCTGGTATCCTCCAACCCCGGCAGCTCCATTCATGGTGGCCATCTTGCCGTTACTGATCTGATTGGGGTTTGGCTTGTTACTGCCAGTCAGAGAAGAAACACTCAGTAAAACTGCGGTAAATGAGAGAGGTGCAGCAGAGAAACATGAGCGTACAGACTTAAATACCTGACTCAACTATTCACACTCAGAACACTCAAGCTGAAATGTGCATTTACACCCAGTGAGAACACTGGGCAAGGGTACGAATGACCAAATGAGTGGACAAACGAACAAAGGAATTCTATGACAGCTATCTTTGCTATTCTGAAAGTAGAATTCTGAAAGCAGTCGTGATAAATGAGGAGTTTGAGCACACCGCATCTCGGCTGGGGAGAGAGGCTCATTCAGCCAGTTTATCCTGGCAAAGAGGAAGATGAGGCCAGATGAACACTTACTATGTGGGGATGTAAACTTGTTTCAGTTTGCTTTCTGCTTCTGCTGCCTTCAGTCGCTTCTGATTGAACACAACGGAGAAAAAAAACATAGTCAAGAGACCACACAGTGTCAGACATGCTGCTCCCCTCTGACACAAATACAGGCATGGCTATGCTTCTTATACTTTATATTTGGAGTGAAATTCTATCAGGGTTAGCCAGATGTGAGGCTGTGAGGATACCACTGGTCTGGACTTGCAGCAATGTGCAGGGTTATACCATGTTATCACACATTATGTCTTAGGGCAATGAACCACACTGTGTGTCCTCTGTAAAAATGAGGGTTACACATCACAGCATGTAGGGGGCAACAGTGAGGGGGCGCTCAGCTCACCTGCTGTACATATCTGTCTGTGGTCTTCCACATGTAGTAATACTCAATAATACTGGTCAAAGACTTCCACGGAAGCTGGAGGAGGTGAGGGATGGGAAGGAAAGGGGGAGGTGGAAGGGGAGGAGTGTGTGTGAGAGAGAGCCAGACAGGCAGAGAAAGATAACCAGAGAGAGAGAGAATGAGAGAGAGAGAATTTTGCTGGTTAAACAGTATACTTGTTTCTCAACACCACTGTATGCATGCTACATATACAGATTCATATATTTACTACCTGCATTTCATGTTGATGAAGCACATTATTAGATAAAGGGAAAGAGAGAAAGTATATAAGCCTCTTGTCCCCACACCACGGTTCTGTTCACTTTCTACAGTCACAAGAGAGACAGAAAAGGGGTTTGCTCATAATATTCAAATCATTGCAGCAAACTGCTGCAAATCATAACATTGGTGTAGAAGGTTGATGGCACTGCTAGATTAGAGTCCCAGATTTCAAATCCCAGCTGCGTTACTGGCACTGCCCCCCTGAAGAGTCAATATCAAACGAATGTGGCAGACCAGAGATCACACACCGCCCCACCGAATGCCCGCTCCGAGTGAATTACAGTGCCTCACATACGGCAGAGGCCTCTCTTAGAATAATGAGGCCAAAACAGCCTCGCCAACAACTTTCAGACGGATGGCTGTGGATAGCTGGAGGCCTGTAATAGGTCCTAATGGCTCCTAAATGCTGTGGGTGATCCTCCATCCATGTGCACGCCTGAGTTTTAATCAAACAGTTTAACTAAATTACCCACTGGGCACAAACACATAGTGATAGATTAGCCTCGACTTGAGGCAACAACCACACTGGGCTCATCTGAAAGAGCCCCCCCATTCTTACTCTCCTCACTGCAGACGCATAATGGAGAGAGATCAGGGCCCAGGCAGGTGCTCTGAAAGCTGGGAAGTGACCCCTGACCTTGACCTGACATTACTTGCAGCACTCGCCTTGCCCTGCGTTTCCTTCTGCATTAGTGCTGACAAGCTCCAGCTCGCTCTACAGTATTTTTCCCCGAGATATTTTCTTTGATGTTCTTGCTGTTGTTCTGGAGCTTGGAATAAGTGAAACGGATGGGAAACTCTCCCTTTCTCTTAAATTTCTACTCTCTGAATCATTCTTGTCTTACACCATCTGACCTCTCACCCCTCTCGTCCAACAACACACTCCTCAGTTCACATTCATTAAACAAATACCATGCACAAACAGCCTTTTAGATTGTCTTGATGCCAAGGACTCAATATCTGAGTGCCTGGATGGCTGATTTAATTTTCCTTTATTTTCGCTTTTGCAATCTGACAGATTTCTTATGGCAGATTTGGTTTCCTTAGTTTGTTTATCTTTGTATGTAATACCCCTTTTACACCAGCCCATTTACACCTGGGTCTGTTGCTGGTGTAAATGGGATAACCTGTGTTCAATAATCAGGAGCCCACATCAGGGGAAGGGTTGAGACCTGGACCTGACGCTACTCGGCTTTGGTATAAAAGAGGTCACCTGGGTCATGCCTCACCTGGGACGTGTTTATCTGAAATCCAGTGTTAAAGGTGGGAATTCATGAGAAAAAGGTATATGACAGAACAGAGTAGTGATTTGCTGGTCATAACTGACCACTGGCAGTTCAACTGGCAGATTTAAACCACATCAGAGTGAGAATCTAGTTGGGCTCACAGCTACTGATGACAGTGGTTGAGAACACAAAATAAAAAGCAACAGTGACTCCTTCTGGGCATTTAGTGTGGGTAACGTGCCGATGGGCCAGTGTGCTAGAAGCTTCTTTTTTTATTCTGACTGTATAATCAGCACAGAGCGTAACACCCAGTGTAATTTAGACATCATAGGAGGCAGGAATTACAATTTGCTTAAAAGGCTTGATGTAGCCATTCATTCAACAGGGTTACAAGAGTAGTGAAGCAGTAGGCATTGCCAGCTGGCAGGAAGATGAATGTAAATGCTATTGTTGTCTCATTATAATATCAGTTCTGTAAATCTGTAATTAGGTGTAACTTCGCTAATCCCATGTCCGAGCTTCACTCACAAAGTCTTGTCGGATGTCATTGAAGTCTTTTCCGTATTTCTCCAGCGCCTCCTCGAATAGGTTGGCTTCTGACGCACTCCACTCCTCCATTTCATCCCTGCAAAGGACTGGGCCGCCCTGCGGTACCAGCACGCTGATGGCGCTGGAAAGGTCGTAACCGTGCCGATGGAGAGTATCCATGGCGTGGAACTGTGCAAGGAAAAAAGAAAGAAACCTGGTTATTCAGACTACCAAAATCCGACCAATCACAACACAGCACTCTGACCAATCACAAGCCATATGCAGTTACCAATGGTTGCACATCTTGGGTGCAGTCAGATTTCCCTAATTGTAGAACCATAAATATCTCATGAAGATACTTACTTTTAACCCCTTTCTCAAAATCATTGAGTGGTCTGTGTTTTCTCTGTGTTCTGTGTTTTATGGGTCTGTTTATTTGTGTCCCTTTGTTTTTGTTTTAATGCACTCACTTGTAGCACTTTGAGGTTGTTTTCAAATGGAAAGCACATAACAAATTGAATGTATTATCATTATTAAGTCCATCTGACTCTGTTAGCTTCACTATCGAAAATCAACGAGGTCCTCAGACATTTCCTGTGGCCGTTCTGCAACGTGATCGATGAGTGGATTCTGGCCGAATGCCGCTTCAGTGGCCTGAAGAATGGCACTTGCGGTGACAGCGATGAGGCGGAGGCGGAACTCAGGCGGTGATTACACCCACCCTTTTTACCAGAACTCTCCCAACAGACCCAACACCTCCTCACCCATCTCAGGGGACACTAACAGAGCCATGGCGAAGCTTCATGGGTTCACAAACCGGAGAGAGCTCAGTGCTGCACAACCCAGCTAAAGACAGCAGATCTGAGTGGCACCGTTTGGGTGCAAACGGAAGTTTGGGTGGGTTAAAGGGGGTCAAATTTCTCTGTGTTTCTTGTTTTAAGGCCCTTCCCCATAAAAAGTTTTACGAACCCTGAATCAAAGTAGTATTGTAAAAAATACAGGGACTGGAGACCTTCAGCTGAGCACTATCTGCAGATGCACTGCCACAAGAGCCACAAACAAACTGACAAATTTGGATACAAACTTTGAAAATATATGATTGGCAAGAGCTGCTCATTTTTGGATCAGGGAGAACCAATGGTCTGTGTGCCCACTTAGAGAGGGCTTTCGATGTGAAGTTATGAGCTGGTAAGAGAGGTGTGAAAATTCACGAGAGTCTTTTCAAGGGTGCTGATTATATCTGGCCAAAATTTGTGCTTCCCCCCTCCCAAAACAATAAAAAACCTGACCACTTCACTACTTTGTGTGGTCAAACTGAAGTGGTGCTTGTATCATTGTTCACAGACAATGTGATTCTTTAAACTGTCAACATGGGGAAAAGAGAACTGCCTACAGGCAAATTCGGTTTGATTTGCCTTTAGATTAAAAACAAAGCTCAAAGCCAAACATCCTGAGAGAACTACTGATTCCAAATACCTAATTTGTCTGCTAATTGAGTTGTAGTTCCAGGGCTCCCTTGAAGGGGCGAGTCAAGAGCGATTTTGCATGTGCCAACTGAGTGAGCGTGGAGAGAAAGTAGCCCCTGCCAGCAACACCTGAATTGACTGCCGTTCTCTCTCAATGACAATTGCATTAATCACAAAATTACACAGTACACAGGGGTTAATTTGCTTTTGTGAAACAATGACTCTTAATTAAAGCCAAATCCAAAGTGGAGAAAACAAAACAGAAAACAAACAATGGCACAAAAAAAAATCACGATCACAAAAAAATCCACTGCAAAATATTAGCAAACTTGGCTAATATAAATTGGAGAACGAACATGTGATGTAATGCCAGTTCCTTTAATTGAAGGAAGTCTTGGTTTTAATGGCACTCTGTGCACCTAAGGACTGACTGGGGTGATTAAGTTCTCAACAGCTGGGTGGATTGTATAGGTGCAGAGGGATGGTTTCTCTCACCAGTGTGATGTCTCGGGATGCTGCGGCGGCACTCATGTGTAAGCTTGGCTGCCTGACGGAGCTACTGCAGTCCAGCGCCCGGGCGAACGTCCCCACCGCACTGCAAAGAGGAGAGCCGTCATCATCATCATTTACACAATAACCACCTTCATCATCTGCACCATCATTCATCAACTGTAAAACTGCACCCGGGGGGGGGGAAGAGGAAACCAAACATCAAACCCATTACCCAAAAGCCCCGTTCCTCCACTGTGCTGTGGTGGGATGAGGCCCAGGATTAAATCTTCTTTGCGCTCAGAAAACAGTCCCAAAGACATATTATCAGCAGTCCCACAGACGTCCATAGCAAATGAGGCACGATACAGAAGTGAAGACAGGAGAGTCGAGAGTGGACGTCTTTGAACAGCAGCGAATGCAATTACCACTGCTGGCAGCCTGCCAGCGGGACGGCGACTGCGGAGGGCCCATCTCTCTGCCTAACCCCCACACATGCGTGCAAGCCCCCCAAGGCTTGGCTGGGTCAGGCAGAGCTGGACGCGCTGTGTTTACCCACAGAACACCTGCAGGGCCAAATCAGCGCGACAGCCAATTGTTGCCGTGGCCGTCATGAACCCAGTAACTTCGCTGACATTGAGGCACAGATTACCTGATGGTCCACTCGATAAAGGGCAGAGTGTATTCTCTATTGTTCTGTTAATCCCTCAGGCATGGTGGCCCAGATAAGGAACACCCTGGATTTGTCCAACTCACAAAACAGAGCGGTTTTGAAATAAGACCGAAAAATATAGCCATGAGGCTAAACAAAAAAAAAAAAAAAAAACATCAGTCCAGCAACTGGCAGCCTGTGTGGCATTTTGCAGTTTGGATTGATACATTTGGAGGGACCCACAAGGCAAAAAGGAAATGGAAAAAAAGGAAGAGAAACAGGGAGAGAGCACACAGCTCTAAAAGCTGGTGCGTTTAACCTTCGGGTGGGTTGCCATGGGAACCGGTAACAAAGCACCAGATACTCTCTTCTGTGGCTACTCGAACTGAGTTTAAACAGTGAACAGCAGTCTGTTTACGCACACAAGTTGTGTTTACTTCCATTATTCACCTGCACCTCTCCCTGACAATGTCTGACCCGGTCACCTTGCTTGTTTGTATAAGTGTTACAGTGTGTATGACTGAAATCCTTCATTGCTTTTCACAGTTACTTTCATAACTGTTGCATTACTTTTAAACGGGTTATTATAATTTTTTTGGTACAATCCTAACCAATCATCAATCTTCTGTGAATATATAGGCGCACAATTTTAGTATTACTGAGGAAAAACTGTCTTGCACTCAAAAACAATGAACTGCGTTGAACTGGCAATAACATAATAAGTATGTATGTAATTTCAGAGAAAATTAATGCCATTGACAAAAACAGCGCTAGATTGAGTGAGACATGGACCAGCCTATAAGTATTAAGCTAACGAGGGATGGGCCTTTTCAGTGTTATAAAACACATAAAATCGCAAGGGACACTGAATGAGAAGCAGCAGTTGGCCAAGGAGCTCCCATTCTCAGTTAGGCTGAAATTGCTACAAGTAGAGTTAATGAGTAAATAAGCCCATTACCAGTGATAACATTTAAATGGCATAAACAAAATAAAATCATTGGAATGAAAAAGCCAATGCTGAAATAATGAACCTCAGTCGCTACCCTACTGTTAAGATTATATTTCCTAAACGCATCAAAAGATGGACAGAAATGGATGATAATGGACCACTTCCAAACCTGTGCATCATGGTAACAGACAGACATTTTCGCTGAATGACAACCACTGTCTCCTGTTGAAATCTCTGATTGAAAAGTTTATCGGGGATTAGATTGTGATCACCAACCCCAGTTATTATTTTGTAAAGACAGACTTATTTTAGGCCACTAGAACAACACTCTGCTGCAACAGCGATATAGCTGGTCACATAACAAGAGAAATATGTGCCATCTTTTAAAGACTGGCTGGATCACTGCACAGCAAGTCTTAATATTTATGTCTTGTGTATACATTTGCACTCCTTTTGTTATTTGATCTATGTTAACCAACCAATTTAAAATGGTGTCTAGGGCGCTGAGGAATTTATTTTGTGATATCCAATGACGTCACAACTTGCTTTATGGAACATGATAATCAGAAATCACACAAGACTACCTTGATAATGAATATAATACTTTATCCATTGCAATACATTAACGGCAAGTCAACCAACTAGTTAAAATTCCCAGGCTAAAACGAGATAATGATTCAGTGTTGTAGTTGTTGAAGGTGTGTGATGTTACTGCTAATGAAGAACTATACCGTGCCACGACAAGAAATTGGTCAATTTGCTTGCTGGTCAGTGGACAATGTGGATCCCACATCTTCTCCTCTAGTTTGGACTGGTCTCTCTCATCTGGCTCACCTGAGAAGGGGAAAAAAAGCAAGCTTAGCCAGAGCGTTTGCTCAACACAGCCATTGTCTGCACTTCACTGTAACTTAATTCCATGCAATGCCTTGAGTTGTAACTCAAAACCAGTCCCACAGCCAAAATCTCCAAAATTAAGGAAATGATATTGACAAATGGTGCTATTCAGACTGGAATGTTTTGTAAATTTAGCTCATCTATCACAGACAGTGATTAAAAAATATGGGAAGAAATTTCAATTAATTGCATCATGTGTTTTATGAAACTGAAATGACTAGAAAAAGAAGAGGACTAAGAGGATAGGGAGGGGGGAGAAATGAGTTAATGAGAGTAAGCAACCATTCCATATAAAGAAACAAGAAAACAAACAAAACAATAAAACTCTCCCCGTCATCTCCGGGAATACATCTCTGCATTACTGGGGGGAATCACACTTCATTGATTATTTAGGCTTTTAGAGAGAGACAGACAGAGAGAGAGAGAGAGAGAGAGAGAGAGGATTTATGTTAGTACAGTTGTTTCATAACTCCCAATCAGGTGGACCTACAATGAGCTATCAATCGCTGACTTGTTTGAACAAAACAGAATGTTCTATTTTCATACTGAAATCAATGATTCATCATGTCCTGGTAGCACAGTGTAACTACACTACCTCCATCCCTCAAACCAAGACACAAATGTTTTCGATTTGTTTATTAGATTTGCCAGTAAAACTCACCATCACTTCAATATAACAATGTTAATACTCTCACATGTACATAATTTATAATTTAGTTTCCTAGTGTCAAGAATGACAGGCAAGCCAATATGCATGGAGCAAATATGAAAATGGAAATGCAAGTATTTGCTTTGTGTCTCAGATCAGCCAAAGCAATCAGACATAAAATGATGTGACTTAACAGGCTGCTGGGTGTGACAGGTATGAGGGTGTAACCAGAAATTGGATAACTTGTCAATGGCACAAAGGAACAGGTCCTCTAACCGGCACCAGGCTCGCCTTGGCCCGTGGGCACCCTGGGACCCAAATCCATTCACCGTAACTCATCCAGTGAGTGATTTTAACCCCACATTGACACCTAAATCAAACGTGCGCCAACGTATTAGTAAATTCATGCATTCCATGCCACTCCCCAGAATGAAGGATCTCTGTCTGTGTCCTACTAGGCCTGGACTACTCCAGAAGTAGCAAAGGCTAATTGTCAATGAGAATTATTACAATCATGATAATCTACAACATTTTACCATTGTACACAGCTGACTATCAAACTGCCCCCAAAATAAAGTTGGCATGTCAATTCAATGAATTACACAAGAAAAAAGTGACAACAATATTAAATATTACATCAAACTTGCATTGCATTGGGTTTCAGCTCATACTTCATAAAGCAAAAAATCAGAATGGCTTCAGTGAGCCAACAGACAAACTCATACTGTGCGCAGAGTTTATGTGGAGAGTGAGAGCAGCCTTCATTGAGATTTCCTGTTGAGCAGTGCACTCAAGGATTTCTCCATGTCCTCTTAAGATAAATGGGACATTCTTCTGTTTGTAATAAGAGGAATTGAATTTCTCAAACCTTGGTCTTCACATATCATGAGACTATCATCTATTCTTTGATAAGAGACGATGGTCCTTCTGGCTTTACTTATGCCATCAAGAAATGGCTTTTCTTTTCTTCATGTTGTCATGGCAAAAAGTCCACACCCTGTTATGGGCTGCAAGGCTGTTTAATGATCATGCAGCAGGGAGAGCTACAGCACACAAAGTTTTACATCACAGCTCTACCAGGGGTGCCTCCTGGAGATAAATTTATACATGGAGAAAGATGAAGCATCTATGGTTACACAAAGACATCTACATAATAGGGCGTTATTGCACATGCTTATTCAGATGAAGTAGGGTGCTGAAGTGAGCCTTAAACAGGGCAAATGAACAGGCCTGACATGGAAGACATAACAAACAATGGACAGTTCCTCGTTTCCCATTGGAAACAATGCTGGTGGAATGATGAGACATGCAGCTCATTTAGCCAGATAAAGACTCTAAAACAGTCTTCTGAAAGCAAAAACAGTATCTTTCAGGTGTTACGTCAGTGGAGGTCTCTCATGTTCCAGGGTTTTTGTTATTAGTCCGAATTCACAATTACAAATTCAAACAGTTGATTACACAGTTAACTCACCTCATCCGGTTTCCAAGGTCTGAATTTGCTGTGGAATATCAGGGGAAAACAAAACCAGTGTACACGAAGTCTCTACAGGACCAGGAGTGAAGGCCACTGCTGGAGCGTCTATAAGATACTATTTTAGTGCCGTTATCTGGCTGGTTATATTCATCCACACTGATGTTTCAGACAGGGAGGACAAAACTACTACACTTCAAGACTGCCTCAGCACTACCAAGAACATCCCAGAAACTGTGGAGCTGCACACATTCAGTCAGAAACCAAGCTAGAGGGGAAAAGTCACCCAAAGTTATTCCTGGGTTGTTCCTGAAGAATGTGAAAGGCCAGCTAATGAGGACATCAGGGGCATCGTTACTGCAGAATATGATGGGAAATGGTGGCTCGGCTGTATTTCTGAACTACAGCTTTACCACAACACCAGTGAGGTTTAAGTAAGCTTTCTATAGCCAGCATATCTATCATGTGTGCTCTAAGAATCAAAGATATACTTGTATTATGTTTAGATCAGATTTTAACAAATACAGGAGGTCCTCGGGTTACGACGGTCTCGAGTTACGTCGTTCCGTGGTTACGACGCACTCCCATAGATTACTTAAAAAACCTAGTTTCGAACTAAGTGGTTTGGTTCATAAATACGACCACAGAAATAAAGAGGTATAATTTAGGTATAAATTCCGACTTACGTCGAAAATCGGCTTACGACAAGTCGTAGGAACGGAACTCGTTCGTAAGTCGAGGACCCCCTGCATAATCCCTGTAATGACATCCAGAAGAGTGTGTCACATCACAAGTCGATATGGAAACACTTCTGAAGAGGAAAATGGAAATAAAACCGGACTGCTCTCTCAGCTTAACTCCATATAAACTCCATATAAAAAAACCATGCAGTGAATTTAGATTTTTGTCTGCTGGTTTACTGAAGCTATTTAGATTTTTTGTATGAAGTCCTTTGATAGCAAGATAAAGCCTGCTTTATTTTTCGTGCACCATCACCCCCTGCTGCAATAGCTCGTCTAACCACAGGCGGTGCCACAATGACAACCCCTCACAACATTTTCATTGCTTAAGTGGAACTATAAATCAAAGAGTCTTTTTTAAATATTATCAGTTATTACAATTTTTATGTTTTTTTCATTAAATTTAAATTATACACCAAGTATTTTCAGATGTCACACTGCAAAAGTGAGGGTTTCAGAAGAAGCAAGTTTTTCATCCATTTCCCTATTTCTGTATTCAATTAATTTCCATATTTGCTGTCAACAAGAGTATTTCTGAGAATTTATTGAGACTTTTTTTAAAAGGCATATTTTCACAAAATAACCCAACAAGCCACAGGTATCCTGTCCGTTAGCCTGCAAAATTACCCTAACATTCTATTTCAGCGATCAGGCAAAAAAAAGAGGTGATTCAGTTCTCCTTCCAACTGCTCTCTCTCTGGTCTGGTTGAACCCTATATCTAAACACAGTCAATTACACGAAAAGAAATAGAATGAGGCACACAAATTAGCTCTGGTTCACCTGTGAGTGTCAGTTTTATCCAAGGATGAATTTCTGTTCTGTGGTTTCATCTGTTAATATAATGGGCTTGGGCCTCTCGGTGGACTACAGGCACGTGTTTGTGCTCAGGCTGTGTATTCCTATGTATGGCTGGAGGCTCCCATTACTGAGGCAATAACTGGCATAGCATCAGAGAAAAACAGGGGTAAAGACAGCCAAACTACAATCCTCATTTTCATTGATGTCTAGCGCCATCTTCAGGCCACCAAGGTTCCTGCAAGCTCATGAAATGATCAAAAGCTGACTTTGTGCTCCTCCAGCGCCACAGAAAACATGCGACTGGTGATGCATCTGCATTGTGGGGAAAAAAGAGAGCTTGTTGCCATGTGAATCTGAGGAGGTGGGGCCGGGATGGCGAAAAATTGAGCTGGAGCCTCAATAAAATTCAATAACAACCCTCAGGCTGAGGCCTACCCCAGGTCCATATTTTATAACCCTCACTGGTTACAAGTAAATACATACAAATTACTTGTCTCCATAGCGCAAGGCAGATTTAATCATCTAAAAGCAAAGAGAGGACTGAGTGTGTTGATGTACATGAAACTGATTCAAAATGAATTTAAATAGATTTTTTCAGATAGAAAAAGAACACAAAATTTGCAATTCTCACAAGGCTTAATGCGTCTCCTTTCACCTGGGGGTGGAAGGTAACTGGGTGGGAGTTTGTGATAAACCCATGTATGAGACATCAGTGAGGCGAGGGAGAGAACAGTTCTGTGCGCTGCCTTGGACTGACATCCTTCCCCACCTTCATATAGTTGGGGGGTGCTGTCAAATTCTGCAGTGGCTTTGTTTCTGTGTCTGCATCTTTCACAGCAAAGGGGTAGAAACAGACAGCCATGACGGCAGGGATGCATTCTTATGATGTTTACCTGACACACGCTTATGAACATGCTCACAAACACACATGCATGCTCGCACATGTACAAGCACATGCATGCACGCATACACACACGCAGGCAGACACACACACACACACACACACACACACACACACACACACACACACACACACACACACACACACACACACACACACACACACACACATCCTTAAGATGCTAGGGAATTCACACACTGTGGTCAGCCCTGAGGGTGCTCCTCAGTATTTTTCCTTCCCTCTTCAGCAGACAGCAGCCAAATCCATCTCTGAGGACCATCTCCAAACACCCCCCATACCACTTTTACTGACAGCCCAAAGCTTTAAGCAACTTTCAGCAGCAATGAGGAAACCCTCGGTGGGATTGTGTCTGTTTCCAGCGGAGTGGCCCAGATAGAAGGGACATACAGCATGATCTGTTCCAAACACATCCTACTGCTTACACAGGATCACGAGAATCAGGACTGTGGCTGAGGGCTAGTGGTGTGCAAAACAGCTTGTGTTTTTTCTCCATAACAACTGCACCCACGTGCAAACCTGTCGAGCAGAAGATGTAATTCGGTCAGCCGATCTTACACAACATAATGTGATTGATGGGCTTTGTGACAGCTACGTTGAGCGTGGAGACAAACGGGATGCTCGCAACGCCGTAACTGAAATCTCTATCAGTGTTAATGCACATAATTCTCCTAAACAGAAAAAGCCATTAAAAATCCATGACAGCTACTGTGACTCATTCACATAAACGAGTCTCCTTCTCATATCAGGTTACACCCAAATGCATGTCCGTGTAATAAGCTTGTGCACTCCCAATTCCCATGAGTAGCTGTCCCTTTACTCCCTAAGTCACCCCCTCCCCTTTAATCAATACACAGTATTTCTGCATGATTTCTCAAGGTCTGCTGCTCTATGCTGAGACGATCAATCAAACAAACACATGACAAGCCACTTGTCTTTCCTTCTTGCTGTAGGGCTAATGAACAGATAAGAGTGATGGAATTAGCACAACATGTATCATAAAACACTGAAATGGACATATAAAATTGTACATTACATTCATTTCTGAGAGGCAATTCTGATTGCCATTTAATTACACTGAATTTTGTATCACAGTAGTGTAAATATATATGGTATGTAGACACATTGAAGAGCAAGGATTACAAAGGATTACAGGACAAAACTGAATTCTGATGAAATCTCCATGTCTCACAGTGTTCTCCTACCATGTCCCATAGTCAAGAGTGGAAAGATGTATCCACAAGTGATATTTCAACTATAATTGATGCACTCAGTATACCTTTGCAATATTAATGGCAGAATGATCAATTTTGTACTTCCTACATCAATATTTCAAATATCATCTTTTTGTTATGTGCAGCTTGTTCAAGATGTAAATATATTATCTTCTAACGACTGAGCAATCCAAAACGCCTCCTGCGACTCAATGTGCGGTATTATGATCCACAAAAACATAACATATTCCCGTATAGAGAATTTCCATTCTCATATGACTGCAGCAAATAACACAGACACGAAACATACAATATTATGATGCACCGAAACAAAACAAAAATTGGGACAGAGTGTGTTCGTCCTCATATAACTAAAGCACATAATACAGACAGGAAAAATTACTCTTCCCCATCACTGTCATGGATCAGGAAGGACCAGGAAGAACAATAACACAAGGCCATGAGACACAAATTTTATATTAAAATCATCACCAACAAAAAAAATTCATCCATCAACTGGCAGAGGACAGCAGCAACCACTAACAAAAAGACTACAGACAAACAGCAGGTGACAGCAACAACCACTTCCCAAGTCAATAAAAGAACAGCTATTATAGTGTAAGAATGGAACTTAAAATCAATGCTAAACAGTAAGCGACAGCATTATTAAAGCCTTTAGCACATGTTCACATTTTTGCACATACAATTTCATTGACCTGATTTGTCATTGCAGCAAACTACCTACATCAATCACATGCTCTCTTTGTCCTTTTGCACCAGAAAGTTTTGAGAGTACTGAGTGCTTTAGTACATAAGGCCACAAATATGGTTTAAGCAAACAATGTTAGACATATTAGACTAACAGTCGGTCAGACTTTTTTTTTTTTTTTTTTAATCAAAACGTTTTTTCTCTGCATCACAACACATTGTGATTGCCTTAACTCAGTGAGGTATTGCTGGTATATCTTAATGGCAGATGAACACAAAGCTTCACAATGAGATACTTTCCCAAACTACTTTACTCTGAGCCTTCCTGAATATCATGCTTATGCTGCATTAATCTAGTGTAAGTGCACTGAATAACAACGGCCTAATAAAGATGCATCACACCATATCTTACTTAGTGGTTACAGTAAACAAATACTGGGTGTGACGCAAAGCTCCGTATCTCCAGCTCCAGTCTGAATAGGTGTGAATAGGTGGAATCAGAGAGACCAGAGAGCTTTTTTTATTGATTCATTTCTCTGTGGGGTATAATCACTCCTGACTCTGCAGCCTGAATTATTCAAGGGTGAGGAGGAGATTGCAAGGAGAGAAAGAGACAGGGAAAAGGTAGAGAGGAGAAAAGCTATGGCTAATCTTCCCTTTTATTAGATTTTACCCAGATGTCCATCTTCTGAGGATACCAGTTGAGCTAAGGGGACAGAGGGAAGGGTGAGGGAGGGAAGGAGAGAGAGCTGTCACCCTTGAGGATAATAGGACTTAAGAAAACGCTGGTTGGACAGCGATCATTTTTTAAGTGATCAGGTGGTCTTGCTCCAGGTGGATGGGCTCAGTGGGGACCTCAGGACAGGCTTGATCTCTGAGTTAACATGCTCAGCCTCACAGCTGCATTTGGCAGAGCCCAGGTCATCCCCATGGAAACACGTCACAGCGTATCAAGCTCAGAACGGCACAGTTAACTGGAGAGGAAAGCATCCCCGGAAAACGTACCCAATCCGCACCAATGCCCAAGAGGCAATCCACATGGGATACAAGAAAAACATTAGCCCATCACCTTTTTTTGTGATGCAGCCACATGCTTTGGTAGAGGGCAGGTACCTCACAAGCAGGTGTAATACCTGTTAAGACACCATCTGCGTCTCAGTCTCCACAAAGTAAGCGTCAAGTGAGTTTTCAGAGAGGGACCTTGAAATGGCCCAGCAATACTGCATATTGAAGAGCCAATTAGAATTTTAAGAAGAGGGAAATGATGAAAGGGCAGATGGAGGAAAGTAAAACAATGAAGCAGGGCTGACTGAAAAGTCAGAGCCCACTTCTGCTCATCAGGGAAGATAATCTTCCTGACAGAGAATTTATTAGCATCCTATCTTCAAATTTTTATTCTTTTTAACTGTACCCTGTCTCATACACAGCATCAGTTACTGCTGAAATGGGTTTGACAGCCTGACGTTGGTGTATTTGCACAGAAGGTGAGGGCAGGCAGGCAGGCTGTCCTGACCCTCACCTCACCTTTTAACTGATTATTTGCATCATGCAGGGATAACTAAAGAAACTTGGTAATGGTTATGCTTTTCATAAAAAAATTTCTCTGGTCACAGTGGACTTAAGAGACCCCACAGACAGCTGGCAAATAGGACCAGACTTACAGCACAGGCAAATTCTCTGCTCTTTTTCCACTCTGTCTTCCTGTGGTCCACTCACCCCTCTGACCCCACAACCAAGACCTTCCATTTGTAACCTGACCCCAGGTTTCAGTGTTCCCACATGTATGGAGCTGAGGAAGCACTGCCATAATGACCCCTCTACAGAGTCCAGAGTCACACAAAGACATGATGATTCACACTGTCACTGTATCAAATCACACAGACCCCACAGCTCTATTAAACACATATACTAAATACATGCAGCTGTTAATTCTGCATTAGTCAGTCTGTATGGCCATGAGCAGAGCACTATAAAGTGACAATGCACACATCCACAACAGGACATAATCTGCTGGACTGACAGGGTAAATGAGCTCATTTCCTGCGCTCAGTCACAGCTCTACGTAATGAGGTGATGTGGCACTCGAATGACAGTCAAAGCTGAAGTGTGTCATGATAATCCATGACGATCACTTACTTAAAACTGATGGCAAGAACACTTACGAGCACAAATACACAAACTCACATTTTCTTTCCCCAAATTCTCATGCATGCATAAACACAGTGATTCATTTCAACTTGTGTGCAGGGGTAACATCCTGCAGGATCACTATAAATACCCAGCCACTGATTGCCTGATTGGCTTTTATGAGACAAAATCAGCCACTATCAGCGGAGGATTTATGGCCAATTGAGAAAACTTGTCATGCAAAGCAGGTTATTCAAGCAGAAGGACTGCAGCAGGCTGCAATCATAAAAAAATACAGAAATCGCATAAATACTGAAGTGAGTCTGAATCATGCTACCAAAAATAAACGAATAAAGGGATCCCATAGGGGTGTCATACAGGTAACATTTTTGGTGAGACGAAGACGGAGAGTGTCAAAACAAAAAAGTAGACTTTGTGTCATACTGAAATTAATGCTGAAAAAAGATGCAAGCGTGCAATACATCTAACTTCTCTTATCTTGCGTTTATAACATGTTCTAGCATCACCAAATGTACTGGCTCATCTTCAACTGCTGTATAATTGTGCAATCCATAAATTGCTTTTGCAATTATAAATTACGGTTGTCCTTTCTGTTCCCTTCACTGGTTTGAAGGAAGAGATGATTTATTTGTTTTGCTTTGTTTTTCTTGGAGAATAGAACTAGGTTTAGATCACATATATTACCATTCCATTGCCTCAATTTATTCAACGGAGACCTTAATTTTATAATTAGTAGACTTGTAATCACTAAACTAGAATCTTAATTTGAGTGGATAATTAGAGGGTAATAATTATAAAAGTGGGGAATTCTAATCAGTAAACTGAGGGTTCATATTATCAAATCAAGGCAAGAATTGGAATTTGATCTCATTTGTGGAATGTTTTTCCTGTTCTTTGAAAAGTTCATTCATAGACATGCAAAGCACTACATCTGCATGTAAGTAATTAAGCACAGTATAATTTTGATGCCGTCTGTTTATTGTTCAAGTTGATTCATTTTTCATGATGTGGAAGGGGGTGATCTGGCACCATTATTTTACCATGAAACTAAAGAAGACACTGAGTTGTCTGCTAAAGCAACAAGAGACATTAACCTGACAGCCAGATCTCTCTTTAGTCCCTGCTGTGAATCATCTAGCAGAACTGCTACCTGAAGCTAGCACAAACATGAAAATCCTTTGGTCACATCCCATGCATTTAGGAACTCCTCAACTAACTATCTCCTCCTTTCTCTGATAACTGGATGTTTAGGAAAAGTGCTGAAGTCTCTTCAGAAGTTTGTGTTAAGATAATTCACAAAAACATTTTTCAAATCTCATTCACAAGTCATAACTGGCATTCTTATAACTTTGTGAATCTAATTAAATACTTGACTCATTGACAAATCTCCATTTTATGCATGTCGATACTCTCAAAAGAGTTCCTGTGAATTTTATAAAAATTTACTCTGGTAACTTTCTCACATACTACCTTCCTGGCAATTTTGGATCTTAGCCAGCTGTTTTTATGTTAAGATTGTGTAATACTTCTCAACTTGATTATTTTTCATGCATCTTATTGCCAGTGGCATGACAGTTTTTTAAATTGAGCAAAAATATTTGTATGTGCTTGTTTATTCATTCTGCCACAAACAGGACATGCTATGACGCTCATGGCAGAAAACATAGTTAAACAAGCCAAATTTTTTATCACGGTATAAGTAAGTAAAATACAAAGAAATACATAAATGTAACAGTACACTACTGTTAGCACTTAGAGAACACCACACACATAATAAATGTACTTCCCTGACATTAATAGATGTAACCGAATATGTATTATGCACCGCACTCACTGGTTTTTTATAAAGTTTTGGAGGAATTTTTATCACTAAGACTCACTGTCAAATCATCTGAGCATGATGCAAATGAGGGAGATGAGTTTATTTTGACGCATTTGGCTCCAAGATCGTGTCAAAGCTGTGCACTGAACTGAATCTGAGAGTCCGAAAATAGCACAAGATGGTTTCTCCTTCTATTGTCAAATAAGAAAGGAAGAAGCTGCTAGGGGGTTTTATGAATAATGCTTACAATGCTCTGATCCAGGTTTGTTTCAGGACACTTGAGTCTGCTTTAGCAAAATTCAGATATTCCTCAGTTGAGTTAGGCCTCTGAGACTAGCTTACAACACTGGGGTAACCTGAACTGCACTAAACTGGAGTATACTAATGTGAGGTGCCATTAAACCAGGTAATATAGACTAAAGGGGATACTCAAATACTTTGTATCCAAGCCCCTAAGTGTGATCGGGTGCACTGGTTCTAGACATGTCTCCAGACTTCACAGAGTGAAATTAAGCTGGTAGCAATCGGGCTAAATGGCCAAAATTAAAATCAAGTCATCTACAGCAAACGATAAATTACAATTAACCAAGGTTAACTCAGAAAGCCAGTACAGTAGTCTGAACTGCAGTAAACAAAAGAATTGAGCAATGTGGTGAGGAATGGGTCAAAGAAGATGAAAGACTGAAGACTTCCTCTCGAGATTGTTGGTACAATTTCACGCCTCGTTGCAACCACCCCTCCCCCATTCCCCCAAATCTCGCTGTGAACTAATGTTCACTATCTAGCTTTCAATGCTTCAATGCCCACAAATAAAAACTGTCATTACTTTTTTGCAGACAAATCACCAACATGTCACTTTATACCACTTACACACATAAAAAACAGGTCCCAGCTCCCCACATTAAATGTCTAGATGACTGTCCTCCAAATAATAAAAACGCACTCAAATCTCTCTGCAGACATAGAGCTTTGTGTCTATGAAAGTCTTAACTTGATTTGTTCATAACAACCTCTGGAGAAACACATTTTTTAAACAGACTTCGATATGAAAGGAATTTCAGCAGAACTCGAGGGCCAACTCAAGTACATTCTGAGAGCATTTTGAGGGGAGGAAAAACAATTTCCCAAGAACATGCTTGTATGCATGACTTAAGACCCCAATCAACAACAAACTTAATGTCAGAAACTTTGGTAACCTGGTGACAGACTAGCTTACTTTATAATAAACAATAATAATGCGCAGAGCCAGAGCTACACAACAACCAATAGTGACTCATAAAAAAAATACAATCATTTCTTGGCCTTTTCTACAAAGCTGCAGAGAAAAAACTAATAAGATCCACTGAGATTACCTTCTGGACCAAAGCTGGCGCCAGCAGCGAAAGAGTGGGGGTGGGGAACTGGGGGAACACTTTGCATGGTGGATGGGGGTGTGGGCTTAATGTCAGGGGGCAGGGGGTGTTGCTTGGGAATGAAAAAGGGGGATGTTTTTAGACTTGGTGTTTATAGAGCCTCTAACCTTGAAAAATGCCAAGGTTAAGATTACATGAGCACCAAAACACAATATGGAGGTGTGGCTGACGGGGAAATGCGGGCTGATATTAAGAGACCTGTTTCAGTGCATGGAGCCAGGTTCGATATGGATCAGGAGATATGCGATCCTCCTGCAGAATGGCTGGGAGGCGGTGGGAGGCAGGGTTGAATGGTGGAGGGGAGGCAAGTTTGGTGGGCAGCTCTGTGCTGAGCGAAGGTGCAGACGGAGGTGAGAGATGTGGACGGAGGTATTGGAGGTGATGGGGATGTGGGCATAGCGGCACACTCACCCTCCTGCAGCATGTCTGGGACGTCGGCCTGAAAGCGGGGGCCCACTCTGATCTCACCCTTGTCTGCCAGCAGGGTCTTCTGTGTGGGATCATACACCAACGAGTAGAAGAAGGTATCCTGGGCACAATAAAAGGGTTCAATCAGGGGCTCAGAATGTCTGAAACCGTCTGACTGGTGCCTCTTCAGTCAGCCAGACAATTCTCTTCAATTCAGAGTTTAGGGTTCCAGCTTACCTCTTTCTCCAGGTATGAGAGAACAGCCTCAGTTTCATTCAGGAGCGCCACACTGCATTTTCCCCTAAAAAAAAAAAAAAACCAAAAAAACAAAATGAAATGAAAATGAAATAAAACAAAATAAGATCCCGCCAGAGAGGCATTCCCACCACACCGCCCCATTTGTATGGCCTCTTCTGGCCCCCTCATTAGCTTTCTCCTTTCTTGTCATTCCGGTCATTTTAGTAGTTGCATTGGAAATTTCGACATTAACTTTTCAAAAAAAAAAAAAAAAAAACAAGATTTACTGTATGTCCTTCAACACAAAAAGAAACTGAAAATGAAGTTGACCATGTAAATGCAGTAGAGAGAAGACAGGCCAGCTTAGGCCACAGTGAGGGGGGAGGGGTCTGGTCATACCAGACCACAAACGGACACAAAGAGACACAGTACGAAGCAGCAGCATTGTTGCTTTGTACTTCTTCTCCATCCCTCTTTACGCTGAGTGAGAGTGCACCCATGAGCACACCCTGTACATCAGCAGGAGGGTTACACATGCAACGGCACCAGACTGCGCCCAGCGAAAGAGAGCCCGTTTCAAACAGTTGCAGACCTATTGTAACAGCTGAAGTATTAAAGCTGACAAAGGTACTTACAATCAACAGTCAACGGAGGAAAAAAAAAAAAAAAAAGTCAGAGACTACAATGACCTCAGAGCAAGAGAAGCTGAGAGCCTCGCACAGGGCTCTAGGCTGCCTTAATGAGCGTTTCTGAGCTGAGAACACAGCGAGGGCCGCTGATGGGTAGAGCCGTGCGGATGAATGATTAAGGTGTGCTCACATGCCCTTAGTTATGCTTGTCCTCGCTTGATTTCAGCTGGCACATTCGTTTGAGGTGAGCCCGGAGACACGGAACCTTCCACCTAGGTCATGTGCGTGCACACACATAAACACGCACACACATACATACATGGGTTTCATATATATTACGCAGAGATATACACAAGCACACATGTATTGACAAACACACACATAAATACATACACACGTGTGTGCTCACACAAACAAGCTGGAGAAGCACACTTACACTTATATACACAAGTGTGTGTATTCTCATTCACACTGTGGGACTTACGAAGCAGACACACAGACATACAAGCAGAGGCTAAATGAACAATAGGAACCTGTTGGAAACTCTCCCTGTCATTAAACTCTATGGACCATACAAAATGAGTCAAAAGAATCAAAATATAAAACTAAGCAGAAGAGATTAGGTCCCATGACCACAGTTGTTCTTATTCAACACTGTGGCAGCACTTTCCAATGATGTGAATCATGTTTGCGTTCAGTCGAAAGAGCCAGCAGGATAAAAGCAAAAATTATAGCTGGCAGACAGGATCTCTTCACGGTAAAATGCTTTTGATTAAGAAGAGGTGCGGAGAAAGCAAAATATGGATTAAATAAGCAGTTTTATAGAGATAAAGGTCTGCACCAAACAGCTGTGCCCAGTGCCCGGACAAATCGACTAGTGTTTTCAGATGTAATGAATCTAGAGGAAAAGGTCAAAGTCAGCGTTTCTCTCTGGCTGCATTGTACAGTACAGTGGGGGATCTGAAGGATGGAAAAGCAAGATTGGGGAAGAAGGGGGGGATGTGGATGACGTAGAGTGAAGAGGGAGGAAGAGAACAGACCCGCCCACACCACCTTTCTCCCCCCGTGCTGCAAAAGCAATCCGTCTCCCTCCCATTCCCTGCTCCACCTCCGCTGGGCCTCGTTTATCCTGTTAATGTCCCTTTAAAACTTCCTGGGCTCCACATTAAATCTCCATCCAGCCCTCACCACGACAGCCTTCGCCGACATTCATCATGCCACTGTGCGTGGCCAGGGAAATGGAGAAGGTTTCAAAGGGGCCTGGAGGTGAGAGTCCACTGGGCAGTATGAGATGGGACTCAGGAGTGAGCGAAGTGAACAAACTGCTTGTACAGTAGGGGGCCAAGAGCTGCCTGGTTAACCTGGTCCTTTAAGGCTGTATCGGTTCTGCTAGAGTTACAAAAATACATGAGTGCTGACTGCGCAGGGGAGTCTGAACGGGGTGGTTGTTGATAGATCAAATCAATGTATGTGTATGTGTTTGTGTGTGTGCATGTGTTTGTACAGTGTTTGCTGGTAGGACTCCTCACCTAATGTGCGTTGCCGGGAGGGACTCGTACTGCCGGGAAAGGAAGAGTTCTCGATGGCGCAGCTGGTGCTTCTGTTTATCAGTGAGCTCTGGCTCACTGGGGCTCTCCTTCTCCTCCTCCAGGTCCTCTGAAAAAAAAAAACACAAAAAAAAGGTGCATGGAGAAAAATACCTCACGTACGAGAGAGCACTTCAAACAAGAAAGCAAATCTCACGCAAGGTGAGGACATGTTTCAATCATGGTGAGAACATGGTAACAGCATGCTGTGTGAGACTATTGAGCCTGCTTGCAGTGGTGCTAGGTTTGGGGCTGCAGGCTCAAATCCAAGACAGGAAATTGTAAGTGTTTCTTTGGGCAAGGTACCTGAACTGCTCCAATAAATATTATAGTGCACAAAGGGCTGTGACCGAAAATGCAACAGAAGCAATGTAAATCCCTCTATGTAAGGGCGTCTTCTTGGAGAATTAATAAAATAATGCTTCGGATGCCTCTGGGGTTGGGAACACGCCCAAAGAACGTGGAGAACACAAACGGAGGAGGACACAGTCCAGGAACAGGAAGAGCATCCCTCAGCTGACAAACTCAGGAGGGTTTCAAGCCCTCCGAAAATCAGTCAGTCAGAAATCCACTGATATGCCACCAGAGACAAGCCCCTCCCTACTTTCCCCACCTCCTATCATTATTCACATCACCACCCCCATCTGCAGCGGCGCCTTATTGAGATACCGCTCATTAGTGTCGGACAGCGCTGAGACAGGAAACCAGTGGGCTGAGTATTACAATATCCAGATAATTAGCGTGCTGACGAGCCTTCATGGATTTCCATTATGAGCCTAATTAGTGATCGGGGCACATGCCTTCTTGGCTGGCCACAATTTCCAATCTCACCCCGGACGGAGATGCCGACACGTTTCTGACCTCTCATTTTCAAAATTCTACTTTTAGAAATTTTCCCATTTTCAAATTATCGATACATTCCGATCTGTCAAAAAATGTACACTGATCCACACAATCATTAATGCTATCAAATTAGATTAAACCATCCTATATGCACATTATATTAGTTACAGTATGTGCTTTATCAAAACTAAAGAGCCCTAATCTTCATAAACATTAATACAAATGATTCATGAAAAAAATATAATGTGCAGTAAAAACCACTGCTGACAATGCTATCAGCAGACAACAGTACCTCAATATCACACATCAGGCTTAAGTTTAGTTCCCTTATAAAATTAATACAAATGAGTCACAAAAAAAGATCTGCAGTAAAAAAAAAAAACAGCTACCAGAAGACAACAGCAGGTCAATATTAATCATTTAAGAAAGACAGTCTTCTCTAAAACATGACATCTTGAGAGTTGAGAGCTGAAGGTGGAGTTGAGAGCTGAAGGTGGAAGGTGGCACAGGGATTCTAGCCCACATTGGCTCATTCCAACTCATCCAACAGATGCTTGTTTGGATTGAGATCTGGTGACTGGGTTGCCCACAGCAGTAACCTGAATTCATTGCTGTGCTAGCGGAACCGTTCCTGGATGGCATCAGCCTTGTGGTATGGAGTATTATCCCTATTGAAAAGGCCCATTCGCAGATGGATACACTGCTGCCATGAAGGGATATATACCTGAGCAAAAACTATGAGTACGTATCCTGTGGCATTCAACTGTTGCTGAAGTCGTATTAGGGGACCCAGTCTGTGCCATTAAAACACACCCTACACCATCACACTGCCACGACCAGACTGCACTGTTGACACCTGGCAGGCTGGATCCCTGGAGTCCAGTTTTCACCATGACCGGGTCCCTCCCATCAGCATGAAAGGAATTCAGCAGGAGCAGAAATTCATCAGACCAGCCAATGTTTTTTCAACCCTCCATTGTCCAGTGTTTGTTTTCCTTAGCCCACTTCTACTGCAAGTGTCTTGCTTTTCCACTGACAGGAGTGAAACTCAGTCAGGTCGTCGGCTGCCACACCTTATCTGTGACAAGGTACAATGAGTTGTGTATTATGATAAGCCTATCCACATCACGTGTTGGTTGACTGTAGTACATCTGTTACTATGGCAGGCTTTTTTTCAGCCACAGGGTCACTGAATGGGTGTTCTTTGGATGGTTTAAAGGCATTGAGATGAAGTGTACACATGCCCAATCCATAGGTACCTACCTACCTGCTCTAAATAGTTTAGTCTGATCACATTACGCTGTAACTGATTGAATAGTCTATTTCATGGAAATGGCTAATCTACCTATAATAAAGTAGCTTCTCAATGTACAAACACACACAAATATGCACACATATTTACTGTACACAATCTATATTTAGAGATCACAAATCACTAATTGCTATGCACATAATTTCAGTGAGGGGGAAAAAAATCAATTTTTACATTTTCTGCAAAGATGTTTTCAAATTATAATGGATAGATGGACTGATTCAGTTTGTTCCACATCTATCAATCTCCTATTTATTAACAACTGAGTACCAACCAAAAAGCAATCAATTATATTCAGTAAAGCAGAATTCATGAATCACAAGAATGCAGACTCAACAAACACCCGTGCAATCATACCCTCTCTACTCACACAAACACACACACGCATGAACACACATGCATGCTGTCACACTGTCACACACGCATGCACACAGGCTGCCTCACTCTCTCAAACACTCACTCGCATGTTTGTCTGCCAGCTGTATGAGGCTGTGAGAGATGTCCCTCCGTCGGTAGAAGCAGACCACCTTGGCCTCTACGTTTCCACTTGCAGTCTGAAACACAAGACCACACGGCTCAAAAGGCACTCAGTCAAACACACCCCCCCCCCTTTCTAGGTCAAAACCCAACAAAACCACAGTCAGGCCGCACAAAACACCACAGTCTCACAGATTGCAATTAACAAATTTCAGGATGCGAGTACATGAGTGCCCAACAATCTGCAACACAAAGATAGGGAAGTATGGCACTGTAGATTAACACTGGCCGAACAGTGACTGGGGACAGCAGTGTCATTTTTCAAACCATTTGACTGAATTCTGTCCCTGGAAGACAAGGTATGCCTGGTGACACAATCATTTACATTAGTCTAAAGCAAACAGTGAAGCACACACAGACACAGGCATTGGGAGCTCTGACACACAAACCACTGGCAGAGGGTTAGCATCAGCGCAGTAAATGTACAATTTATTCACACAGATTTACTGTCTAACAACACAACATAACCTAAGGCAAGGCCAAAGATGCAAGTTTAACTTTCCTTCTTCATTATCCTCAAGCAAAACATGATTAATATAGTACATTAAATAATATTTATTATTTAATCCATGGATTTATCTATAATTAGGTGTCATTTTTCAAATATCTTTATGTTTCAAACCAACTGAGCGTGGCCATGTAAACAGCTGTACCAAAGAGTTTGCATTTTCAAAATATTAGAGGATGGTATGTGCAATAAAAGGCTAATTGCACTGGACTCATTTGTGTATTCATTCAAAAAGAAAATGACCGAATATTTATGTTCAAAGATCATTCACAAATTAATGATCAACCATTTTTCTCCGGTTCAAACTGCATCACAGCATCAGGTAATAAAATGATAGAAGGGGTGGGAAAGAGTTTAATCACAGATACATCGACCACAAGAAAGTAAAAAAGAGGGAGGTGAAAACCTGCAAAGTCCACCGCCCCCCTACCCCTTAGTTTCCCATAAATTAAGACTCAATTCTCTTGAGAATGGACAGATAAGTGTGACAATCTAATTCCCTGAATGGCTGTGACAAAAAAAGCTGAAAGGAGGAAGCACAGGTCACTCTCATGAGACTTAGAGTGTGTGCCTGACTTTCCACTTCCAGCTCAGTGCAGATATAAAATTGTGCCGAAAAGCAATGAGCAACAGAGGATTGCTGGTTTTTACTTCACCGCCACTGAAGTCCAGGCTGTTTTTCCCCTTTCCCTCCATGCAAATCAGGACCCATAACCATCACTACAATCAGGATTAAGTTATCCTATTGGATGAACCAAGCTGGACCAAGTGGCTGTATAAATCCTCATCGTCACATTTACAGTCCCTGGAGAGCAGCCTGCATTTTAAAACCAAATACGAAGTGAACAACAAAAAGCACTACAATATATAGCCCACTGAATCTAACAGAAAACAACATTGTGCATAACCTGTGAGATGGACATGCAGGGCATACTGCTTCTAATCCATACTGCTGTATAATCAATGTTTATTGATAAAAAAACAAAAAAAAAAACTGTGGAACAGAATCATCTGAATACTGATCTGTTGAAATACTTCTCATTTACTCAAGCACCCTGTTTATGATGTTTGTTTTTGGCTTGCATGTAGGTAACAAATCAATTATAACATTTGTGTTGATGTTCCACAGCTCAAACTTTGCATGCAAATAAAATAATTCTGAATACACTTATTGTCATACAGTATAGTGATTTCGTATTCTCTACAGGTCTGTATTTCATCATAGGAAGCTACAACAAATTAATTTTGTTTAATTTTTGAAATCTTTATTGAATTTTGTAATTAAATAAAGAAAATTATATGATTACATTCTTAATCACGACTTTCTATTTCTTCCCACAGTTTTTCACTTTTTATGATCACAGACGTGATCGCTGTAGGTAAACCGCACTGCAGCGGATTGGCCTAGAAGAGGAGGCATTCAGAAACGAGACAGAAAAACACACAACGTGTTTTCTCTCAGACAAAAGGAGAGCAGGGAGAGCTGCAGACAGTCGAGATTTAATATGACGTTTTCTGACAGCCTCCCTCTTCACAGAGAAATACTTATCAGTGTAACTTATACTTTTGGCTGCTGCCTCCAGGGGCTTTATTTCAAATGATGGGAAAAAACAGTCATGACTACGCCACACACACCATGCTCTCTTTGGAAGGTAAACTCAGGTAAAAAAAAATAATAAACCCAGGATAAAATTCTGCAAAGATCTGGCATGTCCACAAAACATACAAAATGTTTTGTTTTTTCACCCTCTCATATAGAACCAAATCAAATTAGTTATCGCTCTGGAAGTACACACAATCTTCAAGGCATTTTGTTATGAGACAGACAGTCAGACATGAGATAATCTTCTATTTGTTGCCAAAAATACTACCTTAAAATGCATACTTCCATTTTGAATCTGAAATGCAAAATGCTAAATATGGAATTTGGACATTTGAATGTACCTGTTGACAGAATGCAGGTACAATGACATTCTTGCACCAAATTAGCACCACACCCGGGATTTGGCTAAGTATGTCACCCACTCCTCCCCCACCTACCCCTAAGGATATATACCTTATTCAGTTCCTCTATTCTTCTGATCAGATAAGGGTTGCTGGAGGAATTCTCGAAGAAGACATAATCTGTAAAAATAGAAAAAATTGTACATCTTGGCTTTGGACGTAGAGAAAGAGACAGAACATACTTTAAATAGTGATATGCTGAGCATCTTAATAAAAATAAAGCTTTTGAAAAATGAAAAATAAATGAATTAGCCACTCCAGGGAAGTCCAGCTGACATGTCGTGATGAACATTTAAAATGAAAATATTATCAATTTTTATCACTGACATGATCCAACAGGACTCCTAGTCATACTTACTGCACACACAATCGCACATGGATTAAGGGCTTTAACAACACTTTCACTCATTCTTGTCTTACACTGCATCAAGAGTATTAACTTACAACTACCACTGATGTTTTGGGTATGTGTGTGTGATAACACAGCACATGTCAATGTAAACAATATTTCACTCACACTTTTTATGGCAAGGCCAACAAGTACCTATATATAACTGCACTGCACTGATCAGCTCATTAGTGTTAAAACATGATGATATCCAGCTGACAGTAAACAGAAACTAAATACAGAAGCACAAAAGTCTAAAGCCAATGGATAGGGACAAAACCATAAGCACACTCTGGATATTTCTGCCGTCGAAACAAGTCTGCATCAAATAAGCATGACCAAAAGTCATTGACGTCTTTCCTCCGACAAAGACAATGATTCAAGGGAAGAGAATGGTAAAGACTACGTTAAAGTACAGCCAATGTCACGTGACCTGCATGCCGATACTTCATGGCTTGAGGAAAACGTAAATAAATGCGCAGTTGGCAACAATCGTGCGCATTGTCTATCTTAATCAAAGCACGTAATGGTCAAATGTATCACATTTCATATATAACGTCACATCATTATTTTGGAAACGATTTTACGACAATGGTACAGCACGACATATTGCTAAGGATGGTATCTACCGTAGTTTCACAGCATGACTAAAAGGAAACAATGTACATCATCTGTGTTATGGATGTCATTGTTTTTAAAAAAAAATTAACGTTCAGAGTACGTCAGGAACCAATAACCACACAGGTCGTGTGACTGTACCTTTCTTCAGAGCAAGCACTGGAAGCTGAATCAGGACCCGTAACCCATGGAGATATGCCAGAAACAAGGACACAAATGCAAAGACACGTCCGAAAAACAATAGATCCAGTATACACAAAGAACCAAACGTTAAACTTTTCCTGAACAACTGTAATTAAAACTGGTTTAAAGCTAGATGCGTAGCTCGTGTTATGTACAAGGTGATGAGTGCTGCTATTTTGGAAACATAATATTTTGCTAGCTAGCTAGCTCCTTTCTGGGTTATTTGGAGGCCCGGCCCATATTTTTTGTCAATCCCAATTCTTTTAATTGTTAAATATCCGCCATACCGGACGAAAAATATGCATTTGTGCCCACATACATTTGGACAAAAGAATCTTAATCGAAAGGCTGTCTGGATCTCTTTCACATCTTCCACTGCTCCAAAATAATGGCACGTTTGCAATTCATAAACCGAGGCTGACATACCTCCGACCCGGTACATGTTGGCCGCCATTTCTGCCCTCCTCCTGGAGAGTAAGAAAATAAAGACAAAGCATAAACAGAAAAATACACAAATAAATAAATATTGTAAAGATGCGTATTTCCCAAATTGTTATGAAACACAATAGGATTAAATGGCTTGGTGGGTGCGCTTGGAGTTGAGCGGGAGATATTTAAACCCCCCCTCCCAGTTTTCGGAATACAACAGCAACTCACACGCGAAACGGCTTCAGATGAGCCGGGCCCGTGTTTCCTGGTTGGGGTGGAGGAAAGAGGAGGATAAGGGGAGGGTAGCTGGGGAAGGCGGCGCTGGTGCACACACTCACACCCTCGCCGTTGAAACACACAACACTGCATCCTGCGTACTGTGTCGATCTAGCTTCCCCCGCTTCCGTACAGAGGTGGTTAAGCTCGGAACATGACGGAAATCGACGAACAGTTTTATTTATTTATTTATTTTTTGCCCGGTTACTTTAATGTTCTCCACTTTGTTCTGCAAGTTCTGCGGTCCACATTACAGGTGAGATCACTTAATATTCTGACATAAATGAATTTGCTTTTGTAACATTATGGGCCATCGTGCTGATATTAATTTTAATAAATTCAGAAGTTGTGAATGTCACTTGTTAGAGTGGCACTCATACATTTTTTTTAAGAAGCTGAAAGTGTTAATCTAATACGTCGGGCTACTACTCCTAATGATGCATCCTTACAGCATAGTATCTACTGAGGAAACATTTTCATAAAATGGAGGTGTTCCCAGCTGGGAATAGGCCTCCCTTTTCAATTCTTATTACTGTTACTCAAGCTAAATTGTGTCCTGGGGCTTCTGAGAGGCTGGATTCCTGAAGTCCCAGTTCCCCAAAGTCATATTACTAATTTTGCCTGACTAGGTCCCCACTGCTGTCCAAAAGTATATTTTGATACCTTGCAGATTTCCCAAATTGCTGTGTCCTGGAAACCCTAAAATCGGGAGTCGAAATCAGGAATTTCCACATTTGTCTCTAACATCATCTAGATACTTGACAAAAGATATTTTGGGGGAAAGGATAATATTTTGTCAAACCCAAATTTTCACATAATGTTTTCTTATTACATATGAATCAGTGCACCTGGTGCCCCCCCCTCTCCATGCCTGCACTTCCTGGTCATGTCTGCTGTCTGCTCTGGCTCCCTGCTTGTGGAATGACCTCCCCCCAGAGGTCAGAACAGCAGATAGTCTGTCCACCTTCGAGCGCAGACTGAAGACTCACCTCTTCAGAATGCACATCTCCTTCCCTCTAGGTCCCCCACTTAGCCATAGTTTTGCCTGTAGCGACCTAATCTGAAGAATTATTGTTGATATTACTTATGGTTTCTTGTTTTGTTCATTCAACAGGCCATCCACAGGGTTTAGTCCATGCTAACTCTACTGGCCCTACTAACCCTACTTTACTGAGACTTTTACCCTCGCCATCACTTTAACACCCTTGTCCCAAAAGAAATGCACTTTGTATTGTAAGTCGCTCTGGATAAGAGCATCTGCTAAATGCCTATAATGTAATGTGATGTAATGAATGACATATAATACATTATATACCACTTTGCATTGGTTTACATAGCTGGATATGTCAGTGAATTAGTTTAGACTGAGCAAATTATTCAAAAGTACAGCAGTGCCGCAGAATGTGCACCTGTAGCCTCATGTCTGTACAATACAGTCCTTAACCACTGCTGATGCCCTTCATTTGAGTTTTTCACATTCCACCCACGCCACAGTGCTCGCCAAGCTGTTATCACCAGGCCAAAGGAGTTTAACAGACTGTTTAGAAGGTATTGCCACTTGTTCACTTGCTGTTTTTCTCACATGCTCAGTAATAAAATATAAAAAACAAAATGTGAGCTACGCTTGTAAATCAATCATGCAGACATCTTTTGCTCAGCCTGAGACCACACTTCAGTACCTCAGAGTATAAAAGTAGACAGCAGTCACTGAACAGTTCAATCTGAGTTGTTTTTTAAAAATACATTCTTATTTGGGAGGCTTTTCACAATACTTCAACAACGACCAGATAAGATTCATTTGTTTAGACAAGCTCCAGACTATTCTTACCCTAACAGATGACCAGCTGAAATTCTGACGCCAGTTGTTATTTTACACATGGAGTGGTGACAATGCTATATCACATGGGGAATGAAGAAAAACACTTGAGAGCAACAACAAAGTCTGATTTGATTGGTCAGGCACAAGTCACATGGGCATGAATCAGACGTGTATCAGTTCTGTATCACCTATGAATGTGCTCCTAATCAGATTTGGGAGCAATTACATTCCACGTGAATATGTGCTGTTCCCACTCCAAGGATATGGTCAGATTGATACAGAACATGGGGAAAATCTGAGTCTCAGATTTGAGTCTCTCCAAGATGGCTGCTTGCACTCTTGATTCTAGGGTTATGTTCACATTTCAGTTATTGATGCTCAAATACATTTTCTTTTCCAAGTAACGGCCTGGATACTTCTCTGTCCAAAATGCAAATTTTAAGCAGCCAAATCAGTATTGTGCATCCAGATAAGCTACTTGCTTATGATTATTTGATGAAATAGTTATGCAGGTTGTTGTTTCTTTTTGCAACGATTTACATCAGTCTTGCATCTTCTGGGAAATGAGGAAAAAACCTTGGAGGCACAAGAAATCCAATCTGATCATTCAACAAAAACATCACATATGGTGGCCTATCAGATTTTTCTATGGCAATTCAAACCACCTCTGAATGGATGTGTAGACATTGGCAATTTGAAGCAACTTAAATTGGATTAGTCAGTGAAGAGATTCCAGTCTGATCTCCTCTGGTCTAAAGAGGCAAGCACCACATGGAATCTTCTCAGATGCAATTTAAACCACACCCAGAGGTAGTTCAATACAAATCTCATGCCCTCTTTACCACTTGTCTCTTAATGATCAAATCAAAATTTTGTTCCTTCACCTAATGTGTTGTCATCTCATAATTGCTGCATGTGATTGCAAGACAGTAACTTGTCTGAACACAGAAATTACATTTAGTCAATTAAAATTTGCTGCTTGGACAGGGATGCATTTCACCAATTATGAATCTGAGCATGGAGACTAACAATGGGAACACAACCAATGTGATTTAAATAGCATTTGAAATCAACGGATTCCATTTTAATCAAATTTGTATCTGATTGTGTTACAAAATTGATTTTAGTTACTTATAAACAATATAAACAGCTTGGATCATGTTGTTTTGTGGTTGCGAAGTTCAGCGCTTGGGCAGTTCATTGTACATAGGCTGGCATTCACCATGGTTTGCTCATTGGGTCATTTATAACAATTCGTCACCGGAAACGACTGTATTGATGACACAAGAAATACTAGTAATTCACCAAATGAGGTCACCGTGTCAGTATTTGAAGCAATAAAACACAAACCTTTAGAAACATTCATATAAGCCATTACCTATACAGAGCAATTTGGGCCACCATAATGGACAATTTGAGCATCACCGATGCTTTATTGATTGAACTGAATCCAATTGTGTCTTTTAAAAAAAGCGCAATGTTTGTGTCGGAGCGGGTGATCCTGAGCATAGTTTCCTGGATCATTTGCCTTATGAATATATTACGCAGACTTTCAAACGACTCTACCTAAATAATTGTTAAGCTTACAGGTTAAATAATGACCAAAACAAAGCATTTAAAATAGCACCAGTTCCGCTAACTACTTAACTTAAGATACTAACATTAAATAACAAAGAAAGTATTCAACTTAATTCACTGGCAATTGATTTTGAATGCAAAAACGGGATATACGTGGCATATTGTACATAAATTAGTGGAACGTCCTGTAAAATACCAACAGCATAATCCGGGAGTTGACACTTCAGTCTCCAAGGTGCGCAAAGCGGTGCGCAAGTTTTATAGTTGTGTTGGGGGCGTGCTGTGTGACATCACTCCTCGGGACTGCCCGCTGTTGAGTAGTTGAGTTGGAAACGAAGGAGAGGAGCCACAACCTAGCCTCACCACAGAGCTGCACGAGCAGAGAATGCGCACTGTTGGAGAGACTTTAGTATTCGATTCCAGCTGGCCAAGTGCCTTGTCTGGAAGAGGTAAGGATGAGTTTCTGCTCCGTTACAATCAGACAGATATTATCGACAAACTTGAGGAGATATGAAATCGGACTTAACGAGAGGAACAGGATGGTGGATAGCGATGCTTATTTAGGAGAGCGTCCCCCTTTTTCAGTTTTGTCTAAATCAGAGGGTGGTCGTTCTCAGTGTATCTAAGTGGGTGGAAAACTGCTCTAAAATGAAGTTTGGAAAAAGCATTTGCATTTTGAACGTGGGTGGCACTAAGTACGCATTTCCAAGGGATGTGATCAAGGATTTTCCTCTCAGAAGGGTGAGTCGTCTACACAACTGCGCCTCTGAAAAAGAAGTGCTGGAAGTCTGTGATGACTATGATCGGGAACGCAACGAGTTTTTCTTCGACAGACACTCCGAAGCTTTTGGTTTTATCATGTTGTATGTCAAGTATGGCAAGCTCCGGTTTGTCCCACAAATGTGTGAACTGTCCTTTTATAATGAAATGATATACTGGGGTCTGGAGAGTTCGCACCTTGAGTTTTGCTGCCAGCGGCGGTTGGACGACAGGATGTCCGACACCTACACCTACTTCTCTGAGGAGGACACCAAAGCTGAAGATGACATGAGAGGCGAAGACGTACGCGAAAACTCCACCGGCACAGCAAGAGGAAGCGCAAAGTGGTTGGAAAGAATGAGGAGGACTTTCGAGGAGCCGACCTCGTCAATCGCAGCGCAGATTTTGGCCTCAGTCTCAGTCATTTTTGTGATAGTGTCCATGGTTATACTTTGCGCAAGCACTCTTCCAGACTGGAAAACTGCCGAGAACAACAGCGTGGAGGAGCACAGGTACACTGAGAGTTTAGAGCATCCATCGGGGTATTTATGTCTAATTTATTTTCTATTCCTTACTATTATTCCCCCTCCCTCTTCTGCCGTTGCATGGTGTTAGGATGCACACTGTTTGTTTTGTGCTCATTTGTAGAAATGTAGCTTACTTTTGCATGTACAGACTGAAGATATAATGTTTATATTATATATTTGAATCTATAAGGTCCACATTGATTAAATGATTTGATGTTGCTGAAAATACACAAAACATGTCTGGTTGGAAACTCAGCACCGTCAACATCCTGCTGTTGACTGCGAATGATAATAGTTTTATAACCATGAAAGGAACAGCAATCGTGTGTATAGCCTGGATTTTATTCTGCACATTTTATAATTCTTGGTAAGTCGGTTACGCACATACATGTACATCTGGATCAAAAGTTAATATTAGTATCCACAGAAACAGAAAATGTTCCATGTAGAATAGTAACTGGGAAATATTTCAGCACATTCTACGGAGAACCAAACAATGTTGAAAAACTAAATGACAAGGTCCACAGCAAAGAGTAAAGAGCTTAGACACACCTTAATGGTATGTATTGTCTGGTTCACTTGTAATCAAATGTCTTACTCATTACTAAAAGCATATCTCTGTTCATAAACAGAGAACTGCAATTCAGTATTTCATTTGTCGATAAGCTTGGGTATCATTGTCGACTGTCAAATGTTATATTGTCTTGTTATGTGTCATAATTCTCAAATGTTTTGTCTTTTATTTTTCAGCATAAACATTTAACAAAACCAACCAAGCTAAATACACTGAGAGTTATTTTATTTGTATATTGTATTTTATCTCCTGGATAAAGACTGGTAAAAGGGGTGTAACGTGAGACCGATACTGAGGCCTGGAGTACCATACTATCAATCAATCACTCCACTAGTTTAATAGTCTAAATAGGTTTTCATTGTAAACCAAATGCGTAACAATTACCTCTCCACATTATGATATGAGCGTCATTGTTGCATAAAACCTACTTGTTTAAATAAAATTATTAATTATTTTTTCCTCACTGGTACTATTTTAAGTTTTTTTGATTTTGATTTTGTATTTTAAACAGCTGAATGCAATCGTAATACGTTTGATACAAGACCAAAAATGAATCTTAACAGCAGCGTTGTCGGCCACTAGACTTGTAATCTTACGGGATAAGGTGCCTAAACTTAATTTATAATGTAACAAAGGAATGACCTGTTCTAGTCTAACGCAATATTTTCTTTGATATCTTTTTAAGCCCGATACTCAAATGCAGGTGCAAATTAAAGTGTTCATACCTTTTACAGACATACAGTGTTTACACATGCCAGTATAGTCAATCAACATAAATGTTACAATGCCGATACTCATTGTTTGAATGATTTATACAAGTAAATTCGCTCCTTTTGTTTGTTTTACTGATTATATTTTTTAACAATCTGAGTGGTAGTTGATGTTCACTACCGTTTAAAACACATATACATTTAGATACTGCAGAGACTAACTATATGAAAAGTAATGGTCCACGTATTTTGTCTTTTCCTTTACCCATTTGTTTTCAGAACTCATAAGTCATAATTTAATCGTATTATGTTCATTTGTAGTCATAATACATTTTGTTTAACTGGCATGACAAAATTTCACCATTTGTCAAAGAAAATTGTGTGGATTAATGTAAACATGTCTCAGTCTCTCTAGTACATTCGTATAAAACTCGTTTAAATATATCGAAAAACTCCTGTGAACAAATAAAAGGTAAACATCCTTATTTTCACGAACGAAAATATCAAAACATTTCCACTTGAGTCCAGTGCTCCTCATTGTTCGTGCCTTTTCCTACTCGCTCCGTTTTATACCGTGTCTGTGTCATGTTTCCATCACTGCTGCGAACTTAAATCAGGTAGCCACCATGGTCGCCACTATAAAATGTAGTCAGAACAGATAACTATTGGCGTTCGCGTGTCATCCGCGTATGAAACGCCTTGGCTTCTTAGCCAGGGCCAGCACAAGAGCACAGTCCGGGTGGGAGGTAACACCTGGTGACTGGCTGGTCAGAGGGAAGCTGGAGTCGCTCAATGGTCAGGTTTGTTACTCATGGGAGCGGCATGAAGCCACAGATGCCAGTAGTCTGGAGTTGCAGCCAAGCAGGATTGGTTTAAACAGTCAAACTTCTTTCTTCAGTGAGTACTTTGTCTATTTATCACACAGTCTGAGTAGGACAGAATGTAAACAGCACAGGACGGAAGGGAGTCCACTAGATCACAAACAGGTTTAAGCCACATCTGGAATATTTCATATACAATTGTAGATTGTTGTAGTCTGTTGTTATTTGATTCAACTTTGTATACTCTCCTCCAAACATATTAAAAATGACAATTTCAACAGAAGACACTATCAGTAATCAAGATTTATAAACACCCTGACACTGGCAGTAACAATCCTCTGGCAATGTAGCAACAAAAAGATGTTGCTTTTAGATGTACATTTTGGGGATGTTATCTGTTAATGGGGTTTCTCATGTAGGACTTTTCTGTGTGGGGTGAAATTGTTGAGAGCTATCAGGATTAGTCAGGGCTTCGGGAAAAAGTGGGCTCTGGGGCTCTCTGGCATCTGATTGCAGACTGCAGCTCCTCATGTTCTCAGCTCCACTTCGGTGTTTTATCATCCTGCCTCACTCCTCACGCTCAGTGCTCAGTCTTTTCCTCGCTGCACAGCCACTGCCCATGTCAGTTAGCCATGCTAATTAAGTGTATTATAAAAAAAAAAAAAAAACGAAACAATCCAGAACCTTAACCTGAAACAGAGAACACCCTCTATTTTCTTCCCGATTGGGTACTGAGCACATACAAGTTGTCCTCTTTGCCCCTTAACCCCTAAGGCCCAGACTCCTCTCTTGAAAACAAATATAAATGTATTTATTTTATCTGTACATCATTAGAATTAGAGAACAGTCCAGTAATTGAGGGGAAATAGAGAAAAGTGAATGGGGTCTGGTCCTTAAAGGGTCAAGGGATTGCATGGTGGCAAGCAGATCTGACAGCTGTAAATAGCAACAGTGTAATAGTATGAAAACATGTATTGACAAAAGCTGCTGTAAATAACTACAGAACAATGACATGATGGAAATCTGCGGTAAATGTTTGAGTCCACACTGGAACTATTTACCTGTCAGGTGCTTTTTTAACTGATAATGTGCCAATCACTAGAGTCCATGCTCTCCTGCTCTAAGTAAAGTCTCCTCCTTTTCTCTTTCCTGGTTGGCCGCCAATGTAGGATCATCGAAGCAGTCTGCATTGGCTGGTTCACGGCGGAGTGCATCGTACGCTTCATTGTGTCCAAGGACAAGTGTGAGTTTGTGCGACGGCCGCTAAACATCATTGACCTCCTGGCCATCACGCCGTACTACGTCTCCGTGCTGATGACCGTGCTGACTGGCGAGAACTCTCAGCTGCAGCGCGCCGGTGTCACTTTACGCGTGCTAAGGATGATGCGTATCTTCTGGGTCATCAAACTGGCACGGCACTTCTTGGGCCTGCAGACGCTGGGCCTGACGCTGAAGCGCTGTTACCGCGAGATGGTGATGCTGCTGGTGTTCATCTGTGTCGCCATGGCGATCTTTGGAGCACTGGCCCAGCTGCTGGAGCATGGCCTAGACCTGGAGATGGGCAACGAGGACTACGCCAGCATCCCGGCCGCCTGCTGGTGGGTTATTATCTCCATGACGACTGTCGGCTATGGAGACATGTACCCCATCACGATGCCTGGGCGCGTGCTGGGAGGCCTGTGTGTGGTGAGCGGTATCGTCCTCCTGGCTCTGCCCATCACCTTTATCTACCACAGCTTTGTGCAGTGCTACCACGAGCTCAAGTTCCGCTCAGCCCGCTGCACCCGCAGCCTATCAGCTGAGTTTCTCAACTGACCAGCTCCATTGCCCCCGCGCCCCATTCTCCACCACTCCTTTCCAGATCCCAGTCTGTTTATTCATTTTAAATGTAGCTCCTAGTACCCAGAATGGGAATGGGGGGATTATGGCGGTACTATGGGTAGCCATCAGAGCCAGGGGGCCTGGGAAGGTCCTGTTTCAGGAGAGAAGCATTTTATTTCGGAGCTGAGACTTTCAAAGGCACGCTGTAATGGAGGCTCGCTTCCCACAGAGAGAACCGTCAGTCTCACTTGGCCTTACATCGAATCCTGTTTTATAAAAATGGCAACACGCCACAGGGATCTGATTTTGAATGCTATGTATGTATATGTACCCACACTGCTGGCATCGGTTTAACACAAGCATACGTTTCTGCTCCACCATGTGACTTTTTTCTGGTCATATATTTGGGTTCTTGTTTTGAAGGTTCATGGTCATAATGTTATGGAAGATCAGTGTGTAATTGTAATAAGAACAAAACTCATGTACCTCCGTGCATCGTTTCATTTCTGATATTTCTTCTGATCTAACATAAAGTGAAGTACAGGGAAACAGTCACACTTGCATTTCTGTTTTGGATAAAATGGGGAAGGACTTTTCCTAGTTACTCACAGTGTGACCTTACTGGACAGATGTCTACCCAAACCATTCCAAAGTAATCACAGATAATCTTATTTTTATTATATTGTTATTGTATATTTACATTTGCAGCCACTTGCATACTTAAATGTGCAGTGCTTTTGTCAAGTTTATTACATTATTCTGCAGCAGCTCATACATCTCAATGTATCTGAAGAGTTGCTAGATACTTGATGCCAGATGTCCCTTTCAGTGAAGAAAAGGCCATGACAAAACAGGGCAGAAATGGTTAGTTTATGCGCGGGTTTATCCAGAGAGAATTGTAGTAATTAATTCAGTTCAGTTTGGCACTGAAGATTCCCCACAGGGAGAGAACCGAAAAGAGGAGGACTGTGGGCTGTGTAGGCAGGTCTGTAATGTGGAACACGATGTGCCACAGAGTGAGAGCGCGTCATGGAGAAGTGGATGGTATGGCTGACACCTTGCAGCGAAGGCAGAACTATTCCCCGCTGTCCTCGCCTCACTCGAGAACGCTGCGGGTCTTGGAACTAGGAGCACGCTATGACCGGAGCGCGTCTTTTTAGCGCTCTGAGAGTGCAAACACTCAGAGACGCGGAGTGCGTGAGAGGACATCGTGGCTCGGCAGCCTCCATGCACACTCTGCGGTGTTGCCCGTGCCACCCTCTTCTCCCCGATCCGCCATCACGTCTGCCTTAGGTGGCTGTGTGATGCATTTGCCCTCCTGCGCAGGATTGAGCTCTTAAACCAGCAGCTTTGTCTACCAAGGCCTCCCTTATTCTCCATTTTCTGAGTTTGTCGCAGAATGTGGTTATTGTGACTCTCCACGTCAGCTGGCCTCAGAATAGTCTGTGTGATTCTCTCTATTGATTTACCATAGCAAATGTGATTCTCCTTCATATGTATTGTCTCTATAATCTGTTGACATCTCAATGATTCTTTCCTTTATGTACATTATATACCCTAGTATCAGTGATTAAATACATGGTTTCTGCAGCTTCGGTCATTCTCAAATCCGAGCTGATGCATTCTCAGTGATTTTCCACACTGATTCATCACAGTCCCAGTGAATTTCCATGACTACTCCCACCACTTTTTAGACTGGTCTTGCTCTCTTTTCACTGAATGAATAAAAAAATTGGAAGGCTGACCTTTAAAATGTAGAATGTGAAGGGTAGGAGTTCAACCAGAGGTACAAGGTTTTTTTCAATTTTAGTTTGAATTCGTATTATTTTACATAGAAAATGTCAACATGTCCTGAAAGTCACCTTCCATTTCCGCTAGTATCCATGGTGTGTTTTCCCAGCTTTTATGAGTTTAACTGTCCCTGCGATGGTTGATGTGAATACCTGCATTTGATGTACACTTGCATTTGAGTTGACAGCTGATGTAGTTAGTCTAAGTTTGGTTAAATGGATGGAGTAATACTGTGAACTGTCTTCAGAGCGACAGGTGCCTGAGAGCATCTGTCTCCTGTAATTGGTTATGGGTGGCCTGCCTGGATGATATCCCTCTTGCATTCCTCAATCAGGGATTGCATTAACTTTGATCAGTCATTAATCACCATAAGCAACAAGCAGGCCAATCATATAAATAATATATGAACACTAAACTATTTTGACAAATTATTTTTACTGGTGTGTTATTTTGTTATGTTGTATCTTTTATCCAAATAGTATTACAAACACAAATCAATAAAAAGGAAAAAAACTGCAATTGTAATATAAATCATACTAAATTTGTGATTTTTTTTACCAATAGTAATATGATTTGGTGAAATTTGAATTGTTTTTGTTCCATTCTTAGGTACTGTATATTTGGATAAAACAGCATTAGAACGGTATTTCTCAGACAGATGATACTCATTGCATACGGGGCATATCACTGTGATGTGCGTGGGGGGTCTGAGGAACAGGATGGTGGGTGGTGTCACTGTTGGGCGGTTCTGGCTGGGCAACTTGATTTGACTCTGATCTCTCTCCAGATCTCACCTGACAGCTGTTTCATATTATACATGCAGAATTCTCCCGTTCAAGCCTGCCCCGGGAGACTAAATTGGTGCCATTAAATGCTTTCTTGTTCTTTCATTTATTCAAATAGGCTTTTAGTTGCTTAAAATATTTGTGACATCTATTTCATCATAATTTGAATCTGTCGGTTTGTGTTCAGGGCACATCTGGGAGAACACCAAATGTAAGTTGTTCCTTAATTACACTGAGATGTACACCAAATAATTAAAAGGATTGAAGAGTCAGGAGAATGCGCAGCACAGACACACAGTTAGAGCGTTGTTTGTCATTATCAGTAACAGCCTCTCCGTCTCGGTGGCAGTTATATTACATTCTCATTGAAAGACATACCTTAAATGCTATATATCATGGCTTTACTGCCATGTGCCAATATTAATGCAAGATTTTTATTCCCTAAAGGAGAAGTGTTTAACAAATTGATTAACAGCGCTTCTCCCACACATCATCAGTGAGGACTGGCTGCTCCCTCCCCCATTCTCCATGACTGAGCTCAAAACAAGCACAAACCGGAGCACCATTTCAGTTGAGACATTTTATAAAAAAAAAAAAAAAAGTGATTTTCCTCTCCTAAACAAGTGTAACCTACAGAAATGTTATATCAAACAGAAACCTAAGCTGTGAAATCTGGGGGTGTTCTCACATAGAGTTTCCTTTGTGTCGAGGTGTGAGATACAACACCCTTGTACATAACTTGAGAGACTCATTAATAAGTTTATCTGTGGTGCCATTAATTAAAGTCACCGCCTGCCACATGAAAGATACTTACCACAAAAATGTGTCATTTTTAATTTTGGAACTGATATGAGAAATATAACATGACTCAATTTCTTCTTTGGGGCCCAAGGTGGTTTTACTTTCCTCCACACTCATTCACATTCACCGTGTGCCCTGACTCAAAACATTAATCTGGGGTGATTCCACACTGAGGCCTCAGAATGCCAATCCACAGCGTTCCCCCACAATCAAATTTAGTGTCCACTGCATTCATTGATAACCAGGGCACAGACGACAGTCACACTTGCAATCTCGGATACACACAGAGGGAATTATCGATTCACTCACACATACACACACACACACACACACACACACACAGAAACATCAAGAACGTACACTCTGCCAATTGTTCTCTTCACATTGAAGGCAGGATTGTTTTGCTGACTACACTCTAGCCCACTCACCTGCGGGCCTGGAGCCTATAACAAAACAATGAGAGAGCAACACACAAGATGCTGAAAGTGATAGTGAATTTTATGCAGCTTGCACTTGTTTCTTGGTACACTTACTTTAGTTACAGTGGAAAACAGGGTTTGTTTGACATTCAATTTGTACACTGAATCAAATAGTTTCATGGCAAGTCGAATCTTGTGCAGCATAAAGGGGCACATGGGGACAGCCAGGACATTCTGAGCACAGTTCAGAGCTCTGTTGGCATGCCATCCAGGAGCTTTCCCCCAAAGGTTAACGCTCTATAACCAGGTGCTGCTAAGGAAAGCCTATTTGAATACAAAAATGTGGTTCAGGATTCTGCAATTGTGTTTGGGGAGAAAATCACCGGTAAAGATGTGAAGTTTCTCATTTTTCAAGATTTTCATAAATGTACTGCTGACAATTTTGCCTCTCCTGTCAGTCTTTTGCATTCCAGTGTAATATCAAATGTAAATTTTAATCAGAGTTTTTGAGTCATCGCAATTCTGCAATGTAATCATGAGAATGGATTGCCTTTGAATAGCTTCCTTTGCTGTTCACTGAAGGAGATGAAAGGAAACAAAGAAGACTAGATTAATTTGAGATGGCCTCCAGAGCAGATATTCAGGAGATTCATTTAAAAATTTATTCATTTTGATGAAGACATTGTAATGTTGTTGTCTGAATGCAGAACAAAGTTTGTTGTACTGTGTACCTCCTGTTGGGTACTTCATTTTCAAAGCTCTTATCATCTGAAAGGGATGGTAACATTATTAAGTTATGACCAATGAAATTATTGACTTATCTATGAAAGATGTGGTATGTCAGCAATTATTCAGAACTTCCCATTCCAGTTGATCATGGCTCAGTCTTTCTGTTGAGGTACCGGTAGCTAACAAAACTTGAAAACATTTGACTGTACAGAACAATCATTTTGTAAAAAGGAACACAGGTAAACTACATACATACAAGCCAAAACCAATTCCATAGGCTGTTTGTGGCAGAATGCTGCTAAACCAACGGATCTGAATCGTTGTACCCACCCTCAAATGTCTGTAAACTGTTGTAAAATTGTTAACAAATGCTTTTTGTGGATATTTATTATTATTCTGCTTCTATAGAAATATGATTACTATTTGTGTATTAAATCTATGTTGTGAAATGTGACTGCAATTTAAGCAGAAACCTTTTCCTCTTTATCACAAAATATAGTTTTTAATTTTATAAAACATCTATTTTATATAGAGCTCATGTTTCTAGATAGAACTGCTTTATGGCTAAAATACTTGAATATAAATAATAAAAAGTGTACTAAACCAATGCCTCTTTAATCTTTTTCAATTTATACTCAGCACTACTGTCATTTTGTTGTGAATATGCACTCCTGTTTTCAGCAGTTGACTTATCTCTGTGTTACTGCATGTGGGATGACAGTTGCCAGGTAACACATGAATGGTATGTGAATGGTTGTGAGTGAATGGTGTGTTTGTGAACATGCCAATAACATTTTCTTCCCTCAACAGCACCTCTGAGGTGGTGCTACAGGTAGAGTAAATTACATTTTATGTATTAATTCTGAAAAACTAATTGGCATGCCACAAATAAATAGGAATCATGGATGACAGTAACAATCCTGAGAAGAATGTTGATTTCTAACACAACAAAAATGGTGTAAGAAAATATTTTGGATGCTCTGGTTCAGTACGAATAGCAAGCTTATTGGACTTGGCGCTTGCACTTGTGCTGCCCACTCCTGATTCACAATCATGTGCACACAGCAGCTAGCTGACAGCTGGAGTGCCAAGTGATTGAAGCCCTCATTCAAACCAGTTTTGTTATCCATACACTTATGGTCTTAGGAATCCGTGGGACTTGATTTTGTAGACTTCTTGGTGCCATCATATGTAACTAAGGCTAAGGTAGGTCATCCTTATAGGCCATTACTGCAGTTAGTGAATGGGCCCCATGGCCCTGCACTGTGATCAAACCAGTGCTCTGTGGCCAGCTGACGAACAGAGCAATACATACGCGCAGTCTGCTTGCACAAGCCTGTTAACGAATTGTCTTTCTCTGGCTCATGTCAGGGCAAGCCTAACTTTGGCATGGCCTTTGGTTTAAAAGAACCACGGATGACAGGACATGCTTGTCTGTGCTCTCCTGTACTGGCTACAATACTGACTATGGTGCTATGAGTGCAACTTGTGATTATGACATTGGGATTCCTTATTTGGAAGCAACAGGACACAGTATACATCATAAACCATCATAGATGGTTTCCTCACTTTTATTGACAATTAGAGAAAGTGTATAGAGCACACATTAAGGGCAATACCATGTATAGACCAACACCCATTCTAATGAACCCCTTCACGGGAGAGACACGCAAATTGTATGGATCTAACCAATGGTGAAAATATATTGGTGAAAATACAAGCTCCCGCACTGCTCACACATGCTCGAGAAGCAGAGTTTTGGATATAGTAAGTGTTGGCATTCTCAATGGTAACATATAATTAAAAATACAGAATTGCGTTTAAATATTTGAGTCATTTCTGGTTAATTAATTAACAAATAGATCAGGTAACGCAACCAAAAGATACACAGGCATTCCAAAGGTACATTTTAGTCAGGCAATACAGAGGCAGTCTTTTACGTCACCATCTCCGTGACAAAATCCGTTGGTCCTTCGTAGCCTTGCCGGGTGTACAGTGTTTGATATCCGTGGCAGCATTAGCTGTGTTACGTGTATATATTTGAGGATAAAATGTACTATAAGTTGAGTGGTTTTACACAAAGATTGACGGGTTCGGCACCGTCGACAGCTTACAGCCCTCAGGTATGTTAAACGAGAACAACCTTTGTACGGAATAGGAGAAGTTTGCTGCTCGACTGAAATGACCTTCAGTCATCCCATATATCAGCTAACGTTAGCTAACACATCAACGGAGCAATGAACTTCTCGAAGGAAGGGTTTAACAACTCTTAAGTTTAACATACGCAGTGAGTTTTAGTTCACAGGTAGATATTCAACTACCTTGATGCGATTTTATGTTGGCTGTACCAACACAAAATTGTCATCAGCCTTACTCAAAGATATTCTATTGAGGTAAAGAAAATAGGAAGTCAGCAGTAATGTCTCCTGATTTTACAAGCGCGTAGCGTTCGCTGTTGTGTATGAGCAGTTTAAAGTGTTGTCGTGTTGTAAGCTTGTTAGCATGATTAATATTTTCCATTAATCATGTTAATTTGAAATTTTCCTGCAAAATACCATCCACGTAACTGATTGTGTTAATGAGTTACGCAATCACCTAACTGTAAAGCTTTAGTGGCGAATTTGATCAAAATTATCCTCATCTTAGGATAAAGCTGATTACAAAGCCAAACTATTGTACTTGGTAGTTGTGCCAGTTAGCTTAATGGGTGACAAACGCTAAAGCTTTCAGCTGTGGAAAAGTTGTTTACTGTTACTAGGTGAATGAGTAGCGTTTAAACACTTTTAGTTTACAGTTGATTTCCTAGCTAGCTTGTTGTATAGACAGACGGCATGCTAACATTCAATGGAAAAATCTGTATTTTTATCCTCGCTTAACTAAACATCGGAGTCAGTAATCTAAGGTCAGGCAGTCTAAGGTCAGTATCAGGGTGACTTACTTTGTCTAGTCATGTAAGTTAGCAAAATTAATGGAATGGATCTTTATTTATTAGTTAATTTATTTTGTATGTGTGTGTGTATTATACATATTATACATACACACATTAACCACATTAAGATTAACATGAGAAGGAAAATGACAATTAAAAAGATTTAAAAACAGATGTACTTTTCAGTGAAAGTAATTAGAAATTGGGGTACAATGTTAAAATTAAGTCAATGTTTTAACAAGGTATCTATTGTCATTATTACAAACACATGACTAGTTGGGAAATAATGTTTTGTGACTTGATGAAGGATCGTGACTTTTGGGAAGGAAAGGAAAGGTCAACTGTTAAGTTTTTGTCTCTACAGTATGTAAGAAAGGATGTGTAACCTTGAAGTGACCTTATTTTTAGCTTAATCAGTGCTTTACTTCTTGCTTCATGTTCTCAGGATTCTGGAATGGAAATTAGGACATGTATTTTCCTCTTATAGGTGAAAGGAACACCTCTCATCTCCCTCAAAAAAAAAACTGCTTCCAAGTTGTGGTATTTTCAATCAGATTTGCCCTGTGTGAACTGTTATTTTGGCACACATTGTCATGCCTTTTCCCTGTAGATCCGGGGGCTGATGCTTTAGTCAGTTAGTGTTCTAAGGGTGCAGGGGTAAGGATTCTAAGATATGTATTGTTCACACAACCTTCAGCTGGCGTGTTTCAAAATGTCTTAATACTAACCTTCAGTTTGTTGGGAAAATGCAGTAGAACCATTGGGATTCAAACCCCTTTGGAGTGGTGGTGGCTCACGCTTCTGAAACCTGGCTTTCTAGCTAGGGTTAGCCATGTGTAGATAATTCTCAAAGCATAATCATGAATGTTTTTTGTCATTTACACAACTTGGCAAGGAATGTGTGATACAATAATTTTTACAACCACATGATGTTCCTATAGGGATGGAAGGGAAAGGGCTTGAAAGGTTAGCTGAGGTAAAGTTTGAAATGGATCTGTGGTACTTGGCTGGCTGAAAAGGAAAATTACTCAGTGAGCATCAGAATGTTTTATCCATTACTAAGCTGCAATGTATAACACTGGTTATATACAGCAATCGGCTCTAGCCGTATTAATTGAACAGCTCACTGGTTTGTTGTTTGCCTCAGTTCTGTTTTCTAAGTAATGTGTGTACCATGATGTATCACCTGGCTACTAGCAAGAATCTTATGTAGCCTATGTTTCACTACCGTATTGAATGGAAAATGAAAGAGTCCCTTATTCCTGGTCTGTGCGGATTGTCTCCTCAGAAATTGTGATGTCACTATTTCAGTCTTTCAAAAAAGCGTGCATTTTGGCAAGTAAAAATCTGGAGTTGGCAGGGTAGTTCAAGTCAACTTTTTCTGATAAGCAGTGTTCACAAGTAGAGCTTATGTAGTCATAGGTGAATGAATTACAGTGGCATTTGGTTACCTGTCAAGGTTAGGTAGCCAAAGATAAACAAATCACTGATGGTTTGTTACCTACCCATAGGATGAAAGTTCAATTTCTCCATGTAGGCCCCAGGGTTATTTGTCCTGCGCACTTACATGCTACAGGTAATTTGGGCCAGTGGATGGAATAGTAGGTGTGTCTCACAAAGTGAGTCCATGATTGGGTCATTGCATCCCTTTTCAGATACCATCCATGCTTTTGTTAAATTGCCACATTGATTTGCATCCAAACAGTTGGGCGGTGTCCTTGCAGCTCTGATAAGATGACACACCTGATATTGGTCACTGAGGATAGCCCCCTCAGGCTTGTCATTCCTTCTTTCAGTCATGATTTCCAGGTTCAATGAGACATTGTGATGTCGGGATAAGTTGAAAGCATGCTGCCAGTAATATCACTAGAATGTTCATCTCAGTATTAAATTGGCAGGGTAGTGTAAATTAAACACTGTGCAAAGGTTATGTAGTCACAGGTGAATGAATGACAGTGACCTATGTTTACCTAGCTATAGAAGGAATGAACTGCAATATGTCTGTTTTTAATAAAGACAATTGTTTATTATTACACAGTAAAAAGCCTGGTGTTCATTTAACACTAAAGTCCAAAGGACTCACATGTACACTGTTTAATTAACACTGGACATTTTACTGTGTACAATACACTGTCTCAAAAATGTACATCAGTTCCCTAGTTTCAAAGCAAAAATGAACTGCTTTTTAGGACCGTATCAAAAACAACACTGCCAAGTGTTCAAAATCCATGGTGTGCCCTATTACCGTGATTCTGCCCAAGACTAATAGGTAGTTTAATAACTTTTCCCCCCATTTTTAAAATAGTGTTCTTGTGATGAGGGAACTACAGTGCATTACCTCAAATCACTGTTGTTTGCCAGTTACATAGCAAAAATGGACTACTTTTTAGGACTATTAAAACCACACCACCATGATACCTGAAACCATGATATACCTTATCACCTTAATACTGCTGAAGCCAATGTGTACACAGTAGTGTGTGTTGCAGGCTCGCTCTTGATTCAGATTTTTTGTCCCCAGGGCCTGAAGCCAACACCCCCCCCGCCTTCCACAATGATCTTTGCCACTCCGACCAAAGTAGTATCCGAGTCTGGACCTGTGGTGGAGTACATGGGGACCAACAAAGTCCCAGAAATGCAGAAGCTGTTCCAGGTACAAAATCACACGTTAACACTCTGTGAAAAATCCCCTCATTCCCCATGTACTTGAGCTATTATAATGATCATACATCACCTTACATTTAACTTCCATATACATTCATGTAAAAAGTCACATTAAAAGAACAAATTGATGTACATAAAGAAATTTCAAGGAACTGACCTAGTAGCAAAATGTCTTGCATCAGGCCATGTCAACAATTTTTTAATCCCACCAATAGCTTTTAAAAAGAGGCACTCTGACAGATGAATTTTGTATTGAATTTTCTTTTTATTTTTTATACACATTTTCCTCTTTTTCATATTTTGGAGTGGAATTGTAAGCCTTTCCTATTCTTGGCAATGCTATAGCCAGTTATACACCTCTGCATGGGCCAGTGGCTAGCTACCCTCCTGTAACAACCTGTGGGTGCATTTTAAAGAAATAGACATACAAATGGGGTTCATTTGAATGAGAAGGCTGACAAACGTTGATAAAAATATTAATCTTAATAGCAGCGCATTAATGCTTCAGCCCTATGCAGATCTGAATGGAAAGCTAACACTCTCTCCTTGCTGTCCTCACCCTGCAGTCGCAAGATGGTGTGCCCGTGCACCTGAAGAAGGGGCTACCTGACAAACTGCTGTACCGCACCACCATGGCACTGACGGTCGGGGGAACCCTGTACTGCCTGGTGGCCCTGTACATGGCAGCAAATCCCCCTCGCAAGTGAAACTGGCTCCTCCTCTCCGCTTTCCTATTGGATTAATTCATAACAATCCCTGATTTGATAACAATGAAAGACAATTATAGGAATCGCTCACTCTTAGCCCAAACCCCACCCCCCCACGACATGCTTTCATGATTTAACTTGTCTTTATTTATTACCCGAGTTGAACAAAGAGTTGCCAACCATTAGTGTTCCGTGTCCCACTCACAGTTTTTCAGCACCAGCAGATGAAGGGGACAGACCTATCTCATGACCAGGTTCTCTGCACTTACATTTGGTTTGTTGGGAAGTATATATATACATATATATCTATGTTTCTAAAAGAAATGGATTTCACCACTTCTACCAGTACCATAAACATCCTTCTCTCTTTTGGACAAAACCCTTTTTTTTAAGGGGCTGGGCCAGTCACTAGTCCCCTAATGTTAGCTGGCTCAGAGGGTACAGGGATAATCATGTGACAGGTATGCTGGCTGTGGAGTGGAACATCACTGGCTGTAGAGATGCTGTGTGTAGCCAGGTTATGATATTGTGTCACTACAGATACCACAGTGTACATGGTTTGTGTTTTTCTCTGGCAGAATAAAATATTTTCTGTGTTTAAAAAAAAAAAAAAAGTTTTATTATTTAAATTTTCCCCTCCTTTCAAGTCACAGCAGGTGTGTTTTCTCACACTAATTGGAAATCCTGCCGGCATGATTTCTCCTGTTTGTTCATTTTTATCCTTCCGCATCTCCGTGTGGCAGTAACATTTGCTGTGTAGATAAAGATTATGTGTCCCTCTTAACAACTTGAGTTCAGCAGCACATTGAAGACTGATTTCAAGTTTCTTAGCTTACGTCTTACATAAATGTTTAGAGTAAACCCGATGCTTCAAGCATTTATCAATCTCCGCAGTGCCTGAGGAGGAAAAATTAAGGAACATCTCGTCCACAAATAAGAGGTCAACCAATTAATGAGGTACTTTGATTCTGTGATAATCACAACACTTGGATTTCTTTTTCAGTATAACTGTAGCTTAACATATCCTCTCAGGGAATTTTGTGATGCAGGAAATGTAATTGTATGTTCTAATATTGAAAACAATGGGTCCTTCTGTAACCAGTAGTTCCAAAGAGTATGGAGTTGTTAGATTTAATCAATGCATTAATCATAGTTCATGTAATAACCATTTTTTATTAATTAGCGTTTAACTATTTTCTGCACAATTGAAACGTGGGACCCACAATGCCTCAATATTGAGAGGAAACATTGACTCTGGAAATCCAGCTTTTCTAATTAATTACCCAAGGAGGAGGTAAAAACTAAGAATGGTTTTAATTATTAGCATGTGGTTTAAAGAGGATCTGAAGAATGTCATTTCAGGTTCAGCAGAGCGGATACAGAGTTCCATGTATAATTTCATTTAATAATTTTCACATTTTTAATGACTTGAATAGCTTAACACTGATGTGTGAAAATGTTTCTCTATGCATGATCATTTCAACTTGAACAGAATTACAATTAAACATAAGATGATGCTGTTTTTGATTTAACATTTTTGCAGAGCACTAAAACATTAAATCCTGTGAGGACATTCAGAAAAGAAATCGCTAAACCCTTGTGTAACATTTAGCTTTCTACACACAAGAAGCTAAAGACAGCAGTTATCAAAATATTGTTCTTCAATGACTAAACTAATAGCCTGTATAGAAAAGAATGGAAACAGGTTTTCACCATAATCAGTGGTTTTCTGAATTTTGCCCTATAGAAAGTCAGTCCAATGTGTTTTTTTTTGTCTTAGCTGCAGTAGAATCGCACTTCTAAGGGATTCTCCATAAAATGTTCGAAAGCAGTGACCACAAAGTGTGGTTCGTCTGTCTCTGTCCTTTGATATTTGACATTTGCCTGCGATTGATCTGTAAAGACCACCATGACTGATACAATCCTGATGTGTAAACAAGATAAAGGAGAAGAGGAAAGTGCGACTTTCAAAAGGAAAGTGTTGTGTTACTGCATTAAATGACATAATTAACAGACCAAGTAATATAATTAGAGACCCCGCAATTGTAAATGTGACAGGGTTAAAAGATCAAATTGAAATTTTAATTTGATATCAAGATAGAGTTCTGCTAAAACAGAAGTGATTGTAAATATATTCATACTGGTACACTTGTATGTAATGTTAATATTGCACTAAAATAAAACTGTTCAGGTATGAGAAAAGTATGAAAAAAAGGATTATGATACAGTTTTGATTATATAACTTAGTTATCAGACATATTCATTGAGAGTCTAATAATATGGCTCCAGTGTTTTTGTAATATCTAGCAATTCCTGGATGTATAACTGGAAGGAAATCTAATAATTAACCTTTTACACTGCTTACAATGCAACTCCAAAATATTTACTTTTCATTCTTTTCTTCTAAGAGTTTTACTGTCAGGGGTTGACTGCTGTCTTGTGTGAGTCTTCTCATAGTTCTCTGTTAAGTAATGCATATGTGAAAACCCATATGAGTGTGCATTGACATGCGAATGGTGCATGTAACCCTTTCTGGGGCTCGAGTGGCTAGGGACGTTGGAGGTATGTTGTTCCACATCTGCGTGGGCTTTGAAAGGCTTAGATCTTTGATTGGGGGTGACTCCCACAGTGTGCACATGGAATATGGCCAACAGAGTCTGGAATGAGGTTGAGAATGCTCTGTAAAGTTTCTTTTCCTAACTGCACAAAGAGGCTGAAATTGTAGGAGTGCAAAGGGAAGTGCTCGCGACTGTGAGCAGTCAAAGCTTGAATGGAATATGTAAGCAGGAGTGGGTTCCTCCACTGTGGGCAGTATGGGTGTGGGGTAGAGCTTGGGTCCAACCTCTTCCCTGAGAGGCTCAGAGTCCGGAGTTACTTCAATTACATCCTCTAAAACGGCCACAGATGAGTCAATATTGATAGTTGTATAGGGGGGAATAGTTGTAGTTGGGGGAAATGAACACTGATTTTTTGTGTTGTAATGGAAAAGATATTTGTCTTGATTGGAGTGAGTGATTGTGCCAATAACGCTAATTCTATTGAACTTATCTCTCAGGAATGTAATAAATTGGAAAGGACACCGTCACAGTGTTTCCAGCCTGCTGGGCCGTTCTTTCCTGTCCAGAGAGAGAGACAGAAAGATATTTTTAAAGCCATCACACATTTAATGTCTTGCTCAGGATTGCCAAATGGCAGAGGTGTAATTTCATGTTGATAGAAGGCCATTCTCCATATATGAAACCCGATCATTTATATTCAAAATCTGTTGAAGAGGACAGAAAATGTGCATACTCACAAAGTTGATGAATGTATGCACATACTTTGGTGAACAGTATACACTCTATAAGTGTGCCTGTGCCAAACAGAGTCTCAAGCTATACTGGTTCTCATGGCAACGGCAGTAGCGAGGTGTTTTGAGTTCTCTGTCTCACAGAAGACAGGAGCCAGCAACACAAACAGTCTGTCTCTCCTTTCCAATTTAATTCTAGTTCTCTGACAAAGTCAATGGAAAAAAGTATATTTGTTTTTCCTCCCCTCTCTGAAAAATATCAAATTGTTTGCGCTGTAAATAATTGCAAAACTATTACCTTTTGAGACAGTAATGATTCGACTTTGGGTCAGGGTGTTAGCAGGAGCCGTGCTTACAAATTGATTCATCACCACAACACAAAGCAGGCAAGTGCTTTCTCAAGGTTCGATGACAATGGGGGAAAAAGTGAATGATGCCAGCGTCTGCTGCCACTGATGCGGCGCACACACGCGTAAGTGTTGTGAAAATTATGCCTTTGTGTTCCTGCTGCTTTCAAAACCCGTTCAAAGCCATCATCTACTCAAACATCCATCGCTGGCTGAAAGGCTCCAGTTGTGTCTCCAGTTCTTGACAGACGTGTGAAAACCACGTTTGATCTCCGGCAGCTCTTGCTGCAGCTTGTTGGCGATATAGAGCTGGTATTAATATACAACTCCTGATCAATCTCCACAGACTGTCAGTCATTAAGGACTAATGGCTTACTGGCTGCTCAGAAGGATCATACTGGTGGGATACACAGAGTAGCTCATTTTTGTCATGATATTGCCACTGAACACTTGTGCACACACAGATGCTAAATTAATCGACAGTGTCCGTCTGAATGAACTGAGTTTTGCATTATTTATTTAGGTAATAGAGCATTGTGTAATGGAATGAGATCACGATATTCAAATATTGATGGACCCCTCCCCCAACTACCCGCTCTCTGTGAAAACAGCCTGGCAACAGGCATAGACAGCATGATTGTGATTTTTGGTCTACTCGCTCGCCACATACAGCTGCTGAATGTGTGTGCACGATGTGCAGACCCAGGGGGCAGAAGGAGTGCACCCTGGGGAAGGACAGGTGCATTAGAAAGGGATAACTCAATCAAGCTGATGTGTGTGCTCACCATCTTTCACCTGATTGCCACTTCAGGTAGTGGGGGAAGGGGGTGATGAACTGATCTCCTGTATCTGCTGGGAACGTCTGAGCAGTGATTCCCTGATTTCTGTACTGAAACCCCCCCGTTCCCCATTCAACCCCCACCTACACTCACATCTACCTTTTGTTCACTGGATCAGAGTTTGTAAAACAGATGGCTCTAACAGGGTAGAAATACCAGGGCTATCACAAGAAATCAATGCTCTTACAATCTAAATTATTTCACATTACTGGACTAATATATCCAACCTATTAAGCAATTTAATCTGCTGCTGTAGACACCTGCACTGCAATTATCATTGATCAATCTTCTAAAAATAAATCATCTAAATATTATAAATGTTATCATTATTTTTATATAATGTTAAATGACTTTAATGAGTGGTTGCTTTGTGAAAAGGGACTATAGAGCAGGAGAGGCAGAAGAGGAAACATTAGTCGGAAGATCCTAAATAATGGGGTTCAAATGAAATAATTTGAATTTATTTTAACCTCCCCCACCTACACAAGATTTACAAAAAATAGCTATTTTTGCTTGATCAATGAGAATTTCTGTTTGTGAAAGACAAAATGTTCTCTATCTGTGAGAGACAGGAGGTTGCTTTCTGTTACACAAAGCAGGGTTTTTTTACCTGCTTTGTGTTACCTTCTATGAGAGACAGCAGGTTTCATTCCTGCCCTTTGTGAGAGAACATGCTACTCTCTGTCAAAGAGAGAGACATGTTGCCTTCTGAGAGACTTTCTCTGGCCTTGAGAGTCTTGAGTTGTTTTCTATTTGTGACTCAGGAGCCTTTTCCTGGCTATGAGAGCGGGAGAGAGACAGATGCTCCCCCACTGTGAGAGACGGCGAGAGGCTGCCGAGGTCTGGCTGTAGGAGAGCAAATCCTTCTCAGCACACATTGACTTCTGCTCCATCTGCAGCCAGACTGTTCACTTGGCTCGCATGGGAGATGAGCGGGTCAGACTGACAATCCCAGGCTGGATTTCTGCCTCTCCCATCAACCTGGGACTGTCAGGTGTGTCACGCAGCTGCCTGATCGTAACTTTCACAACACCTCTCCTCCTATGCCCCTCTGCAAGAAGGATTTTACCGGAGCCCATCAAGAAAACATTGCTTTAGCACTTTTACAAATTCCCGCATTCTTCTCGTGATGTGGGAAATTGATATTTGCATAAAATAAACAACAGATGTTTTGTTGGCCTGCCAATGAAAATACTGATAAATAATACAAAAATCGCCTGGGGATGCTATGCTTGGATACAAGGGGGAAGGGAGAGGTGGAGGAAAAGTAGGTGGAGGGTGGCAGGGGAAAAGGAAGGCAGAGAGGGAGATCACCCAGAGGAGAATGCAGAGGGGAGAGAGTAAGGAACAACAAAATAGGAAGAAGGGGTTTGCACCACAGAAGGGGGGGTTGAGAACTCAGATTAGAATCCTATTTGGTATCCCAATCTCCAAGGTTTGGAACAAGCTCTTCATACAGTACAGAGCAGGCCATATTTACATGACTAAATATTAACTAACACCTAAACAACCAATGCTGACCTGCTGTGATAGAGCTGAGGTATGAGAGTGAGAGAGGAGAATAAATACAAAATGTAGCTGTAATGAACTCTATTCCCCCTTCCTATCCCCAGTCCTTTCATCCTTGTTTTTGAGCTGCTTTTATTTTTCCAAAAAAAAAAAAAAGCTTAAAATCGCACCTTTTTTCAGTGCCCTCCCACAGAACTGCCCTGGGCTAAACTGTTCACAGCAGCTCTGTTAATGCTCTTTAGAAGCATGCCCGTGTCATGCGTACTGTGCCAAAGTGTGGAGTATCTTGTGATTCCAGTGACAGAAAAGCGCGGTCAGCCTCCTTTGGCACATAAAGAGAGATCATGCATGGTGATGACTGACGAGTCTGCACTGCCACTGGGGGTGTGTGTGTGTGTGTGCATGTGTGTGTTTGGGAGGGGGGGACGGGGGGGGGGGACTTCCCACAATTGAAAAGCAGCTGCAGGGGTGCAAGGGCAACATAGACACTGTAATAACGAGGGCTGCGACTTAATTTCGTGTTTCCATGGAACCATTGCATCCTCTTCAGTTCCAGCATCTATACTCAATCCCCTTCTTGACATGTACATGAACTAATTTGTGTTATTTTTGGAAACTTTTCCAGAAGTTTCTTCCTCATAAGTTTTACTTCCCCTTTCTGGGTCATTAGTCACAAGTTGGCATTGCAGGGTTTTCCCTTGCTGGTTTATCACTCACAAGGAGCTGGCATTACAGGGATATTTTGGGCACATCTAGTGGCCAACACATCAGTCCTTGGTTAGTGATGTAGAAAGCTCATTCAGTGCTAAGGGGATTCCAAGCTAACACCACATGCAGGACAACCCTCAGAACATGTTAGCCCCAATCAATGGACTCTCTATAGGCCTACTGATGGATCAATCTGCCTTCCCCCTTCTCTCACTCAGCACTCTCCAGCACTCAGCCTGGTGGAGTAGCCATCATCAGTCGCCGGGGACAAAAGAGGCAGCTTGCTCTTGTTCAAACCAAAAATCAATTTTGCAACCAGTGATTTGGAAAAAAAAATGGATTCTACTTCAATGCGCAGTTGCCTTTTCCTATCAAAGGAAATCAAATCCATCAAGGTAGTAGTGCTAAATGAATGAGATAAAGATTTACTGGATCTAAAATAGACTCATAAAGCTGTTGCAGCAAACCTTCATTCCCCCTGTATCGCCTGCAGTCAGTTGACCGAACAGTGTGATTAAAGGACACACCACATGATTACCCAATCAATACAGACCCTTGTGCTCGTGTACACATGGACAGGGGAGGGGGGCGGGATTGTGGATTAAATTAAAGCAGGGGATTTGTCTTAATCATGAAGACATTTATGAATGTCTTGCTGCTCCCTCTCCCCAGGCCTTTGCCCTCGTCTTCCACCACTGTGCTCCTGCTTCTCGTTCCTTGATCAGATTCAGTGGTCGCCCGACCATTCAAGGCTGCTGTCACAACTTAATTAAAAAGCGCAGCCTGTTTGTCTCTTTGCCGCTTCCCTCAAAGGGTACTCAAAAACTATACACCAAATCCTTCTGTCTCCCTCAGCTCATTTATGAGAAGATTGTAGAATGCCGAATAGCAGTGCGAGGACTGTGGAGGACTGGACAAAAGTAATAAAAGAGGGTTTGCACGCGGTCATCCTGTAATCCCCTCTCGTCTCCGGCGAGCCTCTTTGCGGGTCCTTCCGGGACCACGGAGAGACAGACACAGATGCGGGCGGTCAGGCCGTGCCGGCTGGTTCTCTGAGATCTAATTTCACCAGGCTGTTTGTTGTGAAGGTGCACATCTGGTTTTCATGAATATGAGAATGAAATGAGAAGAGAAGAGGACAAACAAGGGAACGCGTATGCCCTGGCTTAATTTTGCCCTTTGTTGCTATCAGTATTGGCTTTGGCCCCATGCACTCAGCTTAAGGACCATCTGCTTGTCTCACTGTAACAAAGTGAAACAACAGGTTGCATGTTCTACATTCAAACCAGACAGATGAGAGCCATGCCACTGAGCAATCTACTCCCCCACCCCCATTCAGAGAGTTGGAATTGTCATGAGTGTCTTTCTGCCCAATGCTATACTCACAGTTACTTCCATTTTATATCATGTGACTTAACAGGTCATATGACCAGCTCAAACCACAGGAGGATTATGCTTCACATGGAGGCCTTACAGTTAGACAGGTAAGCTTGTGTTCCTCAGTCTGTAATTCAGGAAGAGGTAAAACATCTGACTACAGTTCTGATGACTGTTTCAATGCGAGGTGATGCTCAAGGTTTAACTTAAACCAGTTGTATGCCATCTATTTGATGTACTGTTGTGACAGATGTTGTGACCATTTCCTCAGCAACATCTATGCAAACATGTAATACTGTGGCAACGTGTCTGTGACATGGTGCACCAGTGTGATGATGTCACAGTGAATCAGCAGCAACCTTGTGGTAATGTTATGCACTAGCTGCGACCTAGCAGTCACAGGAAGAGAAGTATGTATCCCCAGATCTGTGGCTGGAGAGTGGGTGGACATCTTGGCTTCACTTAGTCTGGTGCTAAAATATTCATACATTCAGGCTGATAATTGCCTGGAAAGAGCGATGGGTTGGAATTATAAATAACACACTTCAGAGCTCAGTGATTAGAAACACCCTCCTGTTTGTTTAATCAGAGACGACAAGCTGTAATTGTTTAAGTCCCCCTTGATGTTCTTCCTGGGGTTCCCTCCATTCCTGTGCCACTCAAACACACCTTATCCTTTTTTCTTTTTTTATTCTTCTATTCCTTCACACAACTGTTTCAGTGTTCTCCCAATTAAATTGAAATGCCTCATTACCACAGTACAGTATTTTAAAAATGCATATGCAACTGCTTAAGTGTTAACATTGTTACATTAAAATGTATATTGTAAAACTGTACATTACAAGAGTATGATGACAATAGTAACAGAAGAGACAAATGATAATAATAACATACTAATATTAATATTGAAAGGAGATTAAAATTGATAATTAGCATTCCATCTCTTGCCCAGGGCCAGAGCTGGTCTTCCTTATTGCTCTCTCTCCACCTGCCAGTTTGTCTCCTCAGTCCACCTCTCCCCTCTCCTCTTGAAATCCCTGTGTTCAGCTGGCTGATTGCTTTGTTAATCAGAGCATGAGGCACGTACAGCTGATCTAACACAACACATGGAACAAGAAAACAAGATTACCCAGAGAATCGTCATTAATTAGGGCTTATCACTTGATTAATGACAGTATGATATCTCATTTTCCCAGGGCTTCGATGAAAGATTAATAATGCGGAGCTGCTTTCCAGAAAGAGCTCCACAGACACAGGGGGTCTGCATATTCATTCTTTTGGAATATTCTGAAATAACATTCCATATGCTATTCTGAAGCATACCATGAAAACAGACATCAATGTACTACTCAGACTTTATTGTTCTTTCAAGTATCACACTCACCTGAAATTTAAATAAACACTGATTTTTGGAGAAAAAGGTCCTCCATAACAGATCAATTGTAAATAAATGCAGATTTCCAGAGAAAGAAGTCCTCTTTAACTTAATGTGGTCATTGTGTGGGATGAAAAATACCCCTATACCAACTTGTTGTCATCAGTGAAAATATGGATGTTGGCACAGAAGACGTTTTCCATCGAGTTTAAAATGCTCCCAAACGTCAATGATTTGCCATTAACTAATCAAATATCAGGGAGGCTTTCAGTGTACTCCACTACCTCAACATCAGCGCTGAGAAGATTTCATGGCTTTGGAAGATGCTTCAATTACAGACGCACAGAGGTCGTCACATCACATTTCTTTGGTCAGCTGTTTCTTAGACTATCACTATCGTCAGAGCTACGCAGAATGGATCCTTGCCAGTCATATATTGGTAATATGATAAGTACTTACTATGTGCAAGCATCTAAAGGACTTTGTTGAAGGTCACTGTGGTCAGATATGTCAGCAGCTGAACTTTGGGGTTTGTGGGGACTGTGAGGTGGAATAAGATAATAACCAGTCATTTCACTGGCACAGAGCATCACTTAGACTGCAGGTGCCAATCTGAGTGGAGGAGCTGCTCCTTCAAGACGCCAGCCTCCCAAGTTATGCTACCACCAATTACGCACAACCCTGCAGAGCTGCTCCAGTCAGAGTTAAAGTCTATACTATGAGAAAAGTCACTGCAGAGAGGATTATGCTTTTTAGCTGGACTTCCTAGCTGACCAAAAGTTAGAATTATGAAAGCTCAATGAGCAAGCCCTAACCTTGGCCTCTGTATATCACTATGTACATGTAATTATATTTCATTATTTCATTGAAATGGAAGGTTAATTAAGAATGACCAGTCATTATTACATCACAGTCTGTGTATCCCAGAGACATTCCTCTCTCAATCAGATCATTATATTGAAAAAGAACATCACTGTTCTGTACAATTATCTTGTCTGAAGACTAATGAAGGGAAATAAGAGCATGTGGAATCAGTGTCACACAGGCTGGCTGTGAGCTCTCCGGTCTCTCACTAATGGATATGAGGGCAGTCGTCTGTCTGTGTGCTGCAATGACCAGAGTCTATCAGGCCAGCCATTTCAGAGAGGCAGAAAGGTCATCATTTGACCAGAGTGAAGGGCTCACTGCTTAATGGATGAGATGACAGATGCATGTACTGTAATGTGTCTACTACAATTATCTGGGAATGTACAGTAATTGAATATACAGTATGTGGACTAGTTGTAGACAATGAGTGGCTTACTATTTATTTATTTATTTATTTATTTATTTATTTATTTATTCAAAGTGTTCCCACAAACAATCTGATTAAAATAAAGAGATATGAATTGCATATAACAGAAAAATTGGCTGTTGCTATATACACATACATTATACACAGGGCATGAACAGCTAATCTGCATAGATATATCTTGACTAAAGTCTTACAAGATGATACTGACTCAGCCGTTCTACAGTCCAAATGCAGACTGTTCCAAAGCCTAGGGGCTGTAACTGAAAAAGCATGATCTGTCTTCATCTTTAACCTACAAGACTATGGGGCAGCTAACATGGGCTACAGGTATTCTGTCTGGCCATTAGTCATTTCTGTTGAGGAAGGCTACCTCTGGTTGAATTAAGAAAATGCTTAGTTGGTATGGGTGCTTTAGTACCCAGCCATAACAAAGGGTTGCAGATGGTACAGTCCCTCAGGACCAAAAGGAGTCTGGCTGCAGACTTTTCTCTCAGGACCAGCATAGGGCAGTGTTTAACTTACACTTTTCTACCAGATGGTGTAGCCAAGATCAAACGGCTCTTTTTCTAGGTAGATGTAGCAATGACAGCAGCTTCCAAAGCACTTAGTATGAGGCAGTAGACACCTTCTATGGGCTGAAAAGCAATGCCTTTATAATACACTTGCTCATGGATGCATAAATGTTCACTAAATCATAAAAATCATTGTATCATTGAAATACATTATAGCTATTACAATATAATAATACATACAGTTATTGCAGTGATAACATATACCCAAGGATTTGCACGTAAGGCAAGGAATATTCTACCTGCAGGTCAGAAATATTTAATTCAAGAAAAATTTCTTTTTACAAATTCTGAAGGACCGGGGGGGATCCTTCCTGGACCTCCAGGTTTCCCAGAGCTCCAGTCTAGGACTGCCTGATGAAGAGAATGTTACTATTTTAGGTGGCTCAGCAAGCTCACCTTGATCTATCTGTCCTGATCCAGTGTCTCTGAGCATAACACTTTGTACCTCAGGGGTTTGTTTGGGAGAACACCTGAGCCTGTCCGCCCACACAGTTCCGCCTTCCAGGCTTCTCTCCACTCCTGCCTAGAGCTGAATCAATGCCATGTGCTCTCTGTGTGAATTTACAGACAGCCATGGCGTGCCCTCATATATCCAATGGCAGTGTTTGTGCATGCCTGTGTGTGTGTGTGTGTGTGTGTGTGTGTGTGTGTGTGTGTGTGTGTATGTGTGTGTGTGTGTGTGTGTGTGTGTGTGTGTGTGCGTGTGTGTGTGTATGTGTGTGTGTGTGTGTGCAATGCAGACAGATGACCTGAATTTTATGTCTGAATTTTATATACTGACACTGAGTACCCTGAGACTCTATGTGTATGTGTGCGTGTCTGTGTGTATGCATGTGTGTGTGTGTATGCATGCCTGAGTGTCTATGTGTGTGTATGCATGTGTGTGTGTGTACCTGTGTGTTTGTATATGTGTGAGTGTGCATGTGTATGCTTGCATGTGTCTATGTGTGTGCGTGTGTATGCATGCATGTGTATCTATGTGTGTGTATGCGTGTGTGTGTGTGTTTATGTGTGTTGATGTGTGTGTGTATGCATGCATGTGTGTCTATGCGTGTGTGTGTGTATGCATGCGTATGTGTCTATGCGTGTGTGTGTGTTTGTGTGTGTGTGTGTGTGTGTGTGTGTGTTGTGTGTGTGTGTGTGTGTGTGTGTGTGTCTATGCGTGTGTGTATTTGTCCCAGGTCTCTCAGAGGAGGGCAGCTTTTGGATACCTTGGCAGAGCAGCCTGTTTATCTGAAGCTCCATGTCTTAGATGAACCCTTCAGCGGTTTAGCCTCGAGCCTCATCAAAGCGCCTCTGCTTTCTTTAAACATGCTATGATCCCTTTTCCGGAGATGTAATATTTTGGGAAAGTCAACAGCTCCCCATGACCATGCTGAGCCACATAAACCTGGAAAGGGAAGATATTTCCTGCTATCTAGGACGAAAGAGTGAAGCCTTAGCCTCTAGCCACTATACCACACTGTAGTGTCTCTGCTCAGTTTATACTGCTGAAACTTTAATTGCCTTTCATGTCAGAACCTGTACTCATTTTGTAGTCATAACTCATAAGTGCTTGTTTAACCGTGGGTGGCGACTCCGCCGCCGGTCTCTCACCTGGCGATCCCTCAGAAAAAGGATCTCTCTTGTCCCTGCCTCCTTTCTCAGGGGGGTTTCATGGAGCACAATTTCACAGCGCCAGCTCCACCCACAGTTTTGCATGGAGAGAGAGAGAGAGAGAGAAACAGAAAGAGACAGTCAGTTGTAACCGCTCCTCAAATATGGTGGGCTATTAGGGGTCTCTTTCATGGAGAGAGAGAGACAGAAAGAAACAGTGAAAGCAGAAGAGAAATAGACAGAGAGAGCAGTGCACCCCAGAGCTGCCTCACTATGTCCATACGGACCGCATTTCTGTCACACCTCCCACTGCCTGTGCCTGTCAGCCAGCACTTCCTTGTCTCTTTCCCTCTCTGAAAGGTGGCACATGTTGTTTGCGGGAAACACCTTGCCAGGGGTAAGGTGGCATGAGCCCAGAGACCTTTAATCCTCAGTGGCTCTGCTCTCCTTCCACAATGAACACTCAGCTTGGGAATTTAGCTCCACTGTGTTCCCTGCTTCTGCATGACAATATTACAGCTAACCCTCTCCATAAGCCCAGCTCCTGGAAGGGATGCAGGGACACATCCCCTCAATGTTCAAAGAGGGTAAATAGTCACCCCAAATTATCAGATGCCAAAGTTAAACAGATTTTTCCCCCAACTCTCTGACTACATTTTATGGCATGATTATGATATGAATAAATGATTATAGAAATCATATGAAAAATGGTTATCAGACCCCAAAGTTACAGAGTTTCATGTGGAGAAAGGGGAAGTCCAGAGGGTCAAAGCCTAGTGAGTTTTATGTGTGAGTGTGTGAGGGAGTGACAGAGGGAGAGAGAGGTTAGGCTGTGGGTGGCTGCTTTACCGCGCGTCTCTAGTGTATGTCATCATGTGTTCTGTCAAGGCAGGTTAATGTGTAAACAGCTGGGCCCCCAGGGATCCCAGAGCAGAAACCTAGCACCTGGAGAGCACCTCCTGCTTCCCCTCCATGTGAATGAGGCCTCACTGGAGCAAGGAGGTCAGGGACTTACAGCTGAACCTCATCCCAGGGTCAGAGCAGGCATGCTCAGTGACCACTGTAGGTCTGATTTGATTGTTGTGGAGGCTGATTCTATTTGCGGAGGCTAACTCCTGGCTCCTCTCTTTGTGTGCTCTCTGTGATTCTGTTCACTCCAAGGAATGACAACAGGGACAGATGTGTACATCTGAGGAGATGTTTACTGAGGTTCTTGGGAAAGAACCGTGGGAGTGAAAAATAAATTCCTTTCCCCAAAGAGGAGGGTAATGCCACACAAGAGATTGATAGTAAGTGTGCGTAAAGATAACAAATTCAGACATATCTTTCCTTTCTAAGGGAATTACTTTTGTCAAGAAATGAAAAAAAGTGTTTAGTTTAATTCAATCAGCCCAAATGATTCGTGGGTGATATTCTGAATTAAATTTAGCTTAAAAAAAGACAAAACAGAGCCAAATTCAGTTGATCTCTCAAAGCCAAACATGTAAAATGTGGGGCCGACTTTGGGTTAATAGCATTTGCACACTGGCAGTGCGACTGATTCTGTCCTGACCAATGATTTCCACATAAGTTCCCCTAAAGAGAAAACATTACAGGGAAAAATTAATGCCCAGGACTCCATACTGTTCAAACACTTTCATCGCTCAGCACACACACTCAAAAAAACACTCTTCAAAGTCTCTTTGTAAATCCTGCTTCATGGACCGCTGACTTCGCCCCAGAAGGTGAATGACTAGATAAACCGTACTAGCTAAGAGGCAAGGTACTGTTAAAGTGCCATACATTAAAAATGTTCTGGCTACATAGTACAACACTTTTGTATGCAGCAGCTATGGCAGAATTGTTCTTTGATAGATAGAAAGATCTATGACACACTGTACATTTTTTCCACCACAAAGATCATTATGAGCAAAGAGGGTGAGTAGAGGTCAGGGGGTTAAAAGGCTGGAGGTCTGTCGAAGTGTCTGGATTGGTCAGGTAGGAGAAGAAATAAGACACCACTCATAAAATGAGCAATTGTCCTACTGCCAGTGGAAACAGTGTGAGATGTATCTTGTGATCCTAAATCCCCAAGAGACAAAAGCAAACACAAGCCAGATAATCCCTATCACACATATATTAATTGCTTCATCTAAAAAAACACAATAGCCCCTCTAAATTGTCTTTGATCTCAGTTCATTTACTCTCATAATAGAGTACCTTAATGACTTGCATGCTCTTCTGATCATATCTCATTCACACTTCAAAGCTGATCCATGCTACTTGAGAGCAACTTTAATCACCTCCCATTATTTTTTTTGCCTATGAAAGAATATTATTCTCTCTTCATGTATGATTAGGATGACATGATTACAATTATATGATGAGATATTATATGATGTGATGATTATGATACTTGGGGAGAGATTTTTTTTTTTTTTTTACAAAAAAAAGTTTTTACAAAAAATTTAGTTTCTTGTTGTCCATAAAAAATAAATCTTAGCTTGTTATATTTTCTGTGCTTGAGTACAACACTTGCTTTGGCAATGACATTCATTTCTATTAAAAAGGAAATACCAATAAAGGATAAACATGTCATATCCTTCACCATTAATACTACATCGATAATCCCATGGTTCCCATGACTGTGCGAGTGCCTGTTCCCATGGCAGCTGTGCCCAAGAGCCCTGTGGGGCTATGGGAGGGTAGGCCTCATTCTGCCGTGTATTTTCTTATTCCATAATGCAATTGCAACTTCACAGAATCTAGTTTGCCAATCCAGTTTCCAACCATGAAAATAAATCAAATACATAATTGGAAAAATTTGGCCAATCAAACTTGATCAAGAAAGCTAAAAAAAAAAATTAAGGTCAACTTAAATTATAATGCTGAACTCAGAAATGAATGATTATTTGCACAATTAATAAAATGCATCCAACTTGTAATATGCAATAATAAAATATAGTTTTATGTAATTTGCATCAGCGTCCTTTTCAAAGGAAATCCACAAATCTGATGATCTGAAGATACTCCCATCAACAAAGTTGACTTCTCCACCAACAAACTGTTTACTCCTTTCTTCCCTCTCATATTTCAGGAGCCGGGCCTTGCTCTTTTAATAAGATATATAAACCTGACATTTTCTCCAACAATAGAAAGTGCATAATGATGCTCGCCATCGAAATGACATCAATGCAAATGCAACAGGGACCAGACCCCGGGCACCACTCAGAGCTATTCAACGCTCTTTTGTTCTTAAAATGTCAGTCCCTGCAATGCCCCCGTGTCCTTATCTGCACATATGCAAACCGGTTATCATGGCGCTGTTTGCCGAATAGTGGCACTGAATACAGCGATAGGCTTCCAACAGCTGCATGATAGGCAATAAAGTGGGATAAAATACCACACACAGTAATGTGACTGGCAGACTGCTGTGTATAAATACTAGCCTGATGTTCTTTGCTGTGCATGACATCAGTGGTAATCAGGCACTGGGGCCAAATGCCATGTGTCTTATCACCCTCAAATGGGCCATAAATAAACATTCTCATAGGTTGTGGGACATAATCAAAAAGAGGAGGAGGAGGAGAGGGTACCGAGGGATTGTATGTTCTAAAGGTCAGCCCCCAACTTCAGACAGAGTGGGGTGGAAAGAAAGGGTGCTGTGGCCATTCTGTTTGGTCCTTTCATGTGAGCTGAGGTGTCTCAGGAGGTAATAGGTCTGCTTCCTCTCTCAACAGAGCCATTTTATGTGACATGTCTGTGTTTTTGTATCTGTTGTGACTTTATGTTGCGGTACACACACACACACACGCACACACACACACAGAGCACCCCTCACAATCTGTCAATCATTCACCAAACAGATATGTACGATCGAAAAAGCACTTGCAGTGAAAATAGAATGGAGAATTGTAATGAATAGATTTTTGAGGTGATAAAAACATGAGGGTGCAAATTCTGTAATGCACCTGCCATTTTTCTATTAACTTCAAAGAGGTGAGATATAGGGAGGGTGCAACAAAGAGAATACAATGGCCTGTGATTAAATTTGTCTCATACTTTCCCTGGCCATCCAGCTGGAGTGGCGATATGACGCATTGTTGCCAGAAGGAGAGAAAGTAAGAGAGATGTTCTGGAGAGAGAGAGAGAGAGAGAAAGAGAGAGAGAGAGATGCATTCGCCATCCACAAACACTCAATATCCCAGACATGTAAATGTACATACATCTTCCATGAGTAGCAGTGAGGGGGTATTCCACAACAGGTATTAATGCATCTCTCTGCCCTTGATTCCCAAGAGCAGAAAATCTTCTCTCTTTTCAGACACAGATCTAATGTTCAGGGCCCTTGATCATTCTGTAAAGTCTTGGTCTTTGAAAGTCACAAATGACAAATAAATCAAGCAGTTGCAGAGCAACATAACTACTAATAGTTGTATTCTCTACAGCTGTATTATTTATTTTCATAAATAAAAAAAGTAGATGTCATAGAACCCCATTTCTGAAAACAGCTCATAAAAAAGCCTATATGTCCTTGTCAAATGCTGTCTGTTGAGGTGCACAGTGCTCCAAGAGGCACTATGCTTTAGGAATCATTTAAAACGCAATCCGTTTTTGCTACTGCTGTCTCGACTCTCCAATAAAGAGGGTGAGTGGTCAGGACAACCCATTGAAAATCTGTATCAATAAGCGATAAAATCTAAATGGTAACCGGTATTGTTTCTTGCAGAGTGAATGATGTACACATACTGCATAAAGGGTACCAGCGCACAAAACAGAAGTCTGATAGTTTTATTTTACAAAAAGAGGAAAAAAAGGGGTGCTGATCCACAGAAATGTTCAGCTGAAAAGAAGAAAAGAATTCAGACAGAAACTCCCTCTGCATCATTTATTGAGAATCATCAGAGATAAAGGACGATGAAGGAGCGTTGCTCCGAAACGCGCAAGCTGTGATTCTCAATAAATGATGCAAAGGGAGTTGCTGTCCGAATTATTTTCCCTTTTTTTCTTTTCAGAAACATACGGTTAAGATTTTTTTCATAGAATCAATCAATGACATTTCTTCATGAAAAGCCTTAAAACAGAGAATTAAGTCATTCTTCATGATGGAGACTATAGTATAACATTTTTGAAGAGGTTTCATTTTCAAACCAAATGTTCTAGTATCATTTTGTCATAATGAAACAAAAAGAGAAGCCAAGCATTTATCTATGCACATACAGACTCCTATATCCTTAACGTGAAAAGATAACCATTTTGGGGGAAAACTCCTGCAGGCAGTAGGTCAATCCACAGAACAAGTAAGATGATTGAAATCAAGAGTCAATAATGAGTCACTATGGAGGTTAGCTTTTTTTCACAGAAACGTGCCCACAGATCTATCCATAGCATGATGTCCATCCGACTCCCATCCACTCCAAGTCTAATGCTGTAATCATGCGCTATCGGACTCACTGGTCCAGTGGGTCTGCATTCAATCTCCTCTAGCTTCCTGTGCACGGCATGGAAAGTGGCAGCCCTGAAGGAGGCTCTGGCCCAGGCACATGCTCATTCAAGCCACAATCACCCCTATTTATCAGCCTGGGTGTCATGTGGCTCATCGATCAACTACGTCTAATGTGTCCCTCTCTTTCAGAATAAGCTGCAGCTTCTGAGGATGGCAGTTATGTATTGCTGAGAGAAATGATGATGATGATAAAAATGATGGTTATTATTATTATTACTACTAGTAGTAGCAGCGGTAGTTATAGTACTATTTTTTACTATTGTGACAAAATTACATATGCTGTTCCCTTCTTTTACCAATAACCATTTTTTTTTGCTTTAGGCTGCCAAACTATATTTGATAGGTGCAGTACAGACAAAGAACATCCTTAAATCATTATCATGAGTAAATATAGATGATAAAAAAACATTGCATGCAGCCCCATTTCCTCAGCTGTCACAATGTAAAAAATATGGCCCAGTTCACAGTAAACTGTGTTCACAGATTTCCCAGACCCCAGAGCTTGATGATAGGTAACAGTGGAATAGGAAAAGAGCCAAATGACAGTGACAAATCTGAGCTGCTGGAGGAAGAAAAATGCTATGCATTACAAAGCGCTGCTAACCTTGGAGGTTATATTCTGACTGGGAGGTGTGTTTCGGGAGTGAAACGTATGCAAATCTGGAATTAAACAGGAAGCAACCAACATCTTTAATTACTGGCTCCTTTCGAATTAGAAAAAAATGTGTTAGGCTTGCAGTGCAAACACATCCATTGTACAACACATCAATGATTGGAGGATGTATAGTCTCATAATCAAAGCAATTTCCAGACCTTGAGCAAAATCCAATGGAATCCATCTAATTAACACAGAATGCTGTGAAAATGTAATCGTGTTTTTGATATTACCGTGAAATTAGTTCAGTTACATAGATAATGTGCGGTGCAGGTATTTTTGTAGCGGACCAGTTTTCATTTCTCCCATTGGTTTGCACAGAGTGAAAAAGAGGAAGAAAGGCATACTCTTCTTGTCATTGCCTGTGGGAAGTAATTGTATTCCTATCTGTGGGACCTGTGCTCCTCACATGCTTGGGAACCTGTAATGAGGCCGTGGAGCTGGAAGGGCTGTCCAGCGGGCCATGAATTATTCACAACTAACCCCCACACACAAACATGCAGACATGCTAATTTATACTTGCTCCATTTTCTGTGTAAAACTCTGTTTCTGCATTTATTTTATCATTTTTTTTCTACACAAAGTGGGAAGCTTGTCATACTGTAGGTTTGAGGATTAAAAAATGGGATTTTTCTATTATGCATTGGGCTCAGAAATGTACAGAATTCAAAGATTGTAGTACACATTACAATATATGTGCTCAGTGTTCTCACTATAGTCAGTGCATTTTAGTGCACAACATCACAGAGATCTGGCCAAGGATAATAGGCACCTTCCTTCACATATAATATGATGAAAGTCTGGACCTTTGTGCAGATTCACAGTATGGAGAGCTTGCCATTGATACAATTCTTAACTACACATTACTTACCCTCATGTGCTAGTTGGAATACTGTTGGTTAGTTTATTTAAGCAGAGGTAGTATAAAGGGAACAGAAGAGCTTTTAAAGATTCTTATCTGTCATGGAACATCACTTGTAATTCAAAGAGTGTTTACTGAACCATTAGCATTACACAATCAATAAAACTACCGACTGAAAGCAGAGCAGCTGTGAGATTTGTTTGCTAAATAATTTCAAATCACCTACTGTACAGAAAGTAATGATTAGCTGCCTGCCTTTAGTCTGGCCTTTGAAAGTCTCTTCCCCTTCACTGGGAATTCTATTCCTTATGAACTTGCTTCCTATCATACTGTAGATGAAATGTAGAAGTTCAGCTGGCTGGATGTCATTTGATGGGTTTTCACTGCAATGATGTTATCCTTCCCTACTCATACCCCTCCCACATATGGCCACCCCCCTTCCAGAGATGCAGGATGGTTAGTCTCTTCACTATTCAGCAGCCACTCCTGATTGGCTGGTCATCTGTGGATGTATGAATTGAGTGTATAATGACTTTATCATCCTCTGTGACATAGGCGGTGTGAGAGTGGTGGCATGTCTGCAGTGTGGAAATGAGCGAGGGCTTGGGAGAGGAATGTTGCATGAGGCTCAAGAGTTTGCCTGTGTTTAGGTCAGATAAATAGCAAAAAATACATAAAAATACACAGAAAATACAAACTTTTCAGCAACAAGCAGCCGTCCTCGTGGTTTTCTGAAAACACTGCGGGACACAATTATTTACTTCAATATCATCCGTCATTTGTGTTTTCAGTCATGGACAGTCAACACTGCTTAAAATTTCAACAAGTAATAAAACATGGAGTCAATTAGGCAAATGCAAATAGAGCATACACAAGAACACTGAGATACTTGTGGTTCTGGTCACAGCTCCCCAATCAGTATCATCCCACACAAAATCTTCACAGGTCAAAACTTAAGCGTTTCATTGTGGCATGGCTTGTTCTGTTGCTCAGATGTCCAACCCACGCAAGGTCACTCTCACTGAAACAGCAGTCACTCTTTTACAAGGCTGAAAGCAGAGATGATGTGCTCCCAGCAGGCAGAGACAGTTGCAACTTACTCTCTACATTATCTAATTTTCCATCTTTTCGCACTGAACCTGGTTTTACTGCTTGTAATAAACAAAAGTTCATATGTCTGTAAAATAATGCATCTGAGCAATGATTATATTTCAGCAAGCGCTCCCCTCATACGGGTTCCATATGTTCGGCTTATGGTGAAATGCGTTTTATATATATATGACATTTTTTCTCTGCAAAAATTGCTTTTCCCTGTCAGTTGGGATTCTAATAAGAGAGAGGACAATGAAAAGTATGGCTCAGTCCCACAGTCTTTTGCTTTGGTCAGGAGTCAATTTTCAAGAGGATTTCTGGCCAAGGTCCTGTTCTAAACCTACGTCCTGGTCAGTCCTGAGGTTCAGTATATTTTGTCAGTAGAAAAACTAACCATGGGCTAGAGTTTTTTGATGTCTCCTACAAAAAACAATATAAAAATAATTATTTTCAGCATCCTATTTTATACTGAAGCTCGTTTTCAGCCATTGAATTGATAATGGTTTTAGGGTATTTCACAGATGAAACTTCAAAAGGGCATTGAATGGATCTGACCCCAGTCCACAGCACAGACACTGCCTGTTCTGTCCCCTGGCACATTAGAGCCAAACCTCCACATCACACTGAACACAATTACACCCAAACTTCTGTTTGATATTCAATGCACCGGCATGGTGCCCAGCCAACACACAGTCTCTAAAAGAACAGAAGCGCCCAGCTGAGAGAGGAGAGAGAGAGAAAGAGAGGCATGGTGACCACAGAGAAGAGGCCACAGAGTTCGCTCTGTCCATGCGTCCTGCTGATAAAATCAGCTTCTACGTGGCTCATTCAGAGGCTCATGCAGCTTAACAATGACACCATCCACTTACAGAGAGAGCATTCCACATGGGGGTCCACGAAATTGATGTTAAAAACTCCCATTTCTATTCACCTGCTCAGTGATTATGTTTGTCTGTTGCTGTGGAAAATGAGTGTGTAAGTGCTCTTTTCAGGAGAAGAGGAGCCTGGATGGTCATGCCTTCATTTGGGGGTGGGGGCGGGGGTGGGGATTGGAGGTTAAGAGGTTTGCTGGCCCACAATGCAATTTACACGTGGCAGAACACCTCACTAGATCTGTGTGGCCATCTTTGCTGAGCTATACCTCAGCCTGCATAAATTTCACATTCCAATTTTCTGCTGTAAAGATGCAATCATGATTCCTCCCTTTTACTCAGGTCGGTTTTCCATCTTTTGCGATGCTAACCTCTCCACGGATGCTTAGCGCACACAGTCACATGGTTTATGTACAGGTAAACATGTGGATGGAGTTGGCATACTACAAAACTATTGCACATTGCTCCAGTCAGCTTCAGTGCAATTGTCAAAAGGAGCAATGTACAGTAGTTTTATGACAATGTGAGCATGACTGTTTCATGATGATTTTGGCGGGGGAACCTAAGCGTTAGGCAGTAAAGATATGAATGTAGGTTGATGTACTGAGAAAGCTATTGTGCTGAACAATATCAGCCAGTATTATCTCCGGCTCCACACTAGAATAAAGGTTTTTTTAAGCCAACTCACTGAGCCAACATCCATGGCATATCAAAGTGGATTCTAGGTTTACCAGCTCTGTTAGCAATGCTAAACAAACATGATTAGCAGGTATCAAAGTGTTGCCTATCAGAAGTGACACAATCATACCTCTAATTAGACTGATTAGTTATTCTGACTTATCAGTTACTTATACTGGCAAGGCTGTGCCAGTGTTTTCCTTGCCAGTTTAGAAATTTGACCATACTTGGTGAGAGCTCAGTTTGGGCTTTGAACACATGCACCTCAAACATAACCTTCAATCCATGTGCTATGCCTTTTCCTCATACTTGATGGATAATTTGACAGTACTGTTGCTGTTTTTTAAAGTCATTTTAATGTTCATTTGCAGCAAAATAGGCATTTCTGTTGATTCTGTGTGGTAAAACACATAAGCAAGGACTTCAGCACATTTTGCTCATTTGCCTACCTTATTAATAGTCATTCACATCTGAATTACCAGTCTGATGAGAGTAAATCAGGATTCCGCTGAGTGGTTTGCAGAAGGATTACATCACATTAAAAGACTGCGCTGCTAACAGACACCGCCCTGCACATTTTTTTTAACAGGTCAGTCGATATTTCTGGCATGGGTAAGTGATGGAGGCAGATTTAATTTAGCCTAATCAATCAACACAAGCTCTTGAGACCAGGTGTCCTTTGTACAATCCGTGACTACAGCGGGAGACTAGCTGAGGCATAATCAGCCTTGTAATTTTTAAAGTCACTGTGCTTCATGCCTCCAGACAATGCTCAATTAAAATTCACCCACCATGCCTACTACATAACTCCCTGGGGTCTTCTGTATGGTACAGAACAGCCAAGGGGTCAGATAGAAATGCCACTCAACACACAAAAGTTTGCAAACAAACACACACTTTCGAATTCTCAGAATTTTTGTCTGATTCAGTGCTATCGAAACACTGCCTCATGGTCATGACCTATACACCTCTCATTCGAGTTGAGTGCAGTAGTGACACTGTTGCAGTGCTACATGCTGTCGTGACCACTGTTGGAAGGTTCTGCCATAACATTTATCAAACTTTGCTGTTCAAACCAGTTCAACGAGCAGTGTGGAACATTGGTCAAGGTGATTGCGTGAAGTGACGGTTAGTGCAGGGGCCTAACACACTCTTCAGAGCTGCTCTAACCATTATGTGGTATCTAAGATGTTCTCCTAAATCAATGGCCCATGTAAGGACGAGGAAACAAGAGTGAACATGAGTCGCGCATCTGGAGAAAACGTGTCACCTCTAATGGGTCTCAGTTGGGTCCACACAATGGACGGAGCGCTCCTGTCGATGCCCGGGAGGTGGACATCCTCTGGGAGAGGATGAAAGGCCGTGTTTTAATGTCCACACATCTTATATGGAGAGCAGCCATATGTCGTCTCAGTTCTAGTTACTAATGGCGGTCTGTGAGTGCTGAATTATTAATGAAAACCATCTTCAGAGCGGAAGCGGGAGCCCCACAGAATAGTAAGAGTATCCTTCTGGGATTGGCTGATCCTCCAGGAGGAAGAGGTTGGCATGGGGGTGGGAGTCCAGCGTGACAGAGACGAAAGCTCCAGAGCTTATGGAGAGCATAACTGAGAAACCATGGCAACAAACCCTAACACAACGAGCTTTCATGTGCCTTATGCCTTTGTGGCTCTAATCGATTTCCCTACTGTAATCTCAAATCTCATAAAACGGCTCCATTCCAGGGGTGTCGTACTCAGTTAGTGAAGACTATCCTTTCCCCTGTCATCCACTCATACCTACACTTTTTACTTTGTTCTTATCCTGCTGATTTAAAGACAACAGTAACCCTCATACGCTTTGATTTACCACTTGATTTAATCTTTAATTTTACCATTCCATAGCTCAGGAGATCACCAAAAAGTCTCTGTTTTTTGTGGTACAGAATGAAGCTCCTATCTCATGGCTGTCTGAATCTTTACACTACTTGCTGTGGCAGAAGAGCTCAGTGTGTGAGTATGAGACCTGAGACTGGGTCACAACCAAAGATGTGGAACTCAAGGAACTCCTTACAAAGAACATTGTTTTCCACATCCCAAATAAATGAAACTAGGGGATTTGTAAATTGCAATAAAGAAAGATGGTGAACCTTGTATGCAATATGAAACAAATTATTCAACGATATGAATATGAAGTATAGGAGAGGCTCACGGACATCAGTACAGTGATGTAGGCATGGAAGGGCAGAATTGTCTTCAGTGCAGCAGTCCAATGATGACATTCGCTCAGCAGGTTCATTCATGTCCCCATAGGATTATTCAGCAGGCATCTGGGCATTAGTACTGTCTGTTAGCACTGGCAAATAGATAAAAACTTTGATGAACTCATTTTGCCTATGGAGAATTCAGCCCAGAGTGATAGAGGAAACATCTAATTTCCCATTTCTTTTGAACATCCTTCTTAACTCTGTTGACTCGATGAATATTTCCATGAATAAAAAGGTTCTTATGGCAAATGAAGGTCACTGTGGCTTTTTGTTGTCAAATGGGGTCTTGTAATTTTCATGCTATTTGTATTTTTGAAAACATATGCTAACAGCTTCACATATATCACAAAAATGCATATTTGAACCAGGATGTACATGAGGTCAGCCTGTTTAAAATGAATGTCTAATTGCCTCTGGCTTAGATGCAATTGTGTGATTGAGCTGAGAGTTCTATTTTTCAACATTTTTGGACTTAATCACACAGACCCGACAGCACACGAGCTACAAGAATCTTCAATTAGCATATTCATATTTTTCTCAAAAGCACACCTGGGAAACTGTCAATTGGCAAAACATTATTTAATTGCCTGCAGAGGTAGCTTGGTGGGTGTGTCAGTGCGGGTTACATGACTCAGGATGTCAGGAGAAGGTCAGGCATAATCATGAGTGCATTGTTTTTGGTTTTTTTTTTTTTTTTTTTTTCAAAACTTTCTGAACCTTCTGAAGTATTATTTTCAGCAATGTCTCTTTTCAGCAATGTTGCTTATGTTTTTAATAAGCTGGATAGTCAGTAAAAATGATGGTGGGATTTTAACATTTTTCTGTGCCATTATCACAACATGTCCAATGGGGTGGAGAGGGGGAGAATTATTGAGCCAGTTCTCCTAAAGGGTTACAGTGTGTTATGATGAACTGAATTTACGATCTCAATAAAAAGATGCCACCTCCTACAGCACAGAGTTCCTGTTACTGCTACGGAAGTTCATTCGGTCCACAGGGAAGACTGCCTCCAGCTGGTCCATCAGCACCACTGCAGTAAGTTAGTTTTCCCAGCAACATACGCAATAATATTTGGGACAAGGACGCATTTTCTTCTCAATATGGTTCTGTATCTGCTGACATACATCTTTTTCTATGACATGACTTTAGGTAGTGCTTTCACACAAAAATACAACCTAAATCAGCAATTACCACCCACAGACATAGAAAGACTCCCTTTTATAACATGAGGCGGGTTGCTCTCCCAAATGCCACATCAGGTGTAAGGTAATCACAGATGAGGCAAGCTGACTTCATGTGCAGTATGTGAAAATGAGATGTATTGTAGATTCAACAAAACTGAACTCTGCCTTCCTGAATGCACTTTCATGCTGATCATCACATTCATCACAACAAAGTAGCAAATTCCAGGAGGATGCTGAGAGCTGCAAAGCACAACATCTTGCTATGTACTATCATACAATGATATGTAATAATTTAACAGTATAACAGTATGTAACAATAAAGTAGGCCATAGAGCTGTTACAATAATGAGGCTACGCAGACAGCCAAGCCCACTGAGGACCAAATGAACCTGAAATACTCCCGGTGAGCACATCAGAGGTAGCACAAAGAAACGATTACTCTTTATTCCTCTCCTTCCAGGTAAAAGAAGAACACCATGAGGTGTGGAAAGCATGGAGATTCCCCTCTCCCCTCCCCTAGTCGCTGATCCAAGATCACATGTAGTGGTGACTGGTACAGCCTTAGTTTAAACCGATACTAAACTTTGCATTACACATTATTTGCATTATTCAAGCATGGAAATATGTATTTTAGTATAGTTTTGACTGCAATTCTAATCCACTGGAACCACCATACTGATGGTTCAAGAGCACGCTGCCTGTTTGAAAGTAGTGAAGACCACAGTAAACACTGCTAATCAATAGCATGAATAAAAGAGATTGAAGGAGATCATTTTTTCTGAGTGAGAGAGAGCGATGAAAGGATCTGCTCTTTGTGGCAGTAGGGTGGTAAAACAAGATGGAACAAAGACACTTGTTTGGAGGAACACATGGAGAGGACGGATAATCTAATCTCCATTTGCATTAAACGCCACCCCCACCCTCTCCTTCATGGGGCAAGGGGAAGAAAGCAGGGAAATTTATAGCATCTGAGTGGCTCTCAATGCAACATCAAGACACAGCTAACCTGTACGGCCCTCTCTGCAACCGTCAGCAAAAGATGTTACATCTCTCCTACCTATGGACTCATTCTGCATGTACCCCTCTATGGAGTATGATGCTGGTTACACCCCTCATCTCATCGTGGTATTTCTCAGGAACCAGAAGACAATCATGGATTCTTAAATTTAGCAGGTTCACAATGTCCTCTCTCATTTTACTATACCCCAAGTCCCCTCCCCTCTTTGTCTTACCGTGTAACACAACCCACGCCTGGCCTTGCCTGTGTCACATTTCTCTAAATTGTTCAAACGTTCTTGTCAAGAACTGCAGCAGCAGTTTTGTATTTGCTAGGAGAGCAGTGACCTGAGCTAGTTATTGGAGAGATTCCACTTACCCCATAACTGATGGAGCTACACTGACCATCACTGACTTTATGAACAAAATTCTATTTAATAGAAACGCATAACTTTTCACAGCAAAACAAAATGATTCACTGACAGCACGAGGTAGCTCCATCTTTCATTTTAAGAAACTTCAACTGCTTTTCTTTTATGGATCCTTGTTAGTGATGCTTTTTCAGCATCTAACAGTAAAATATATGCTCTGTCATTACCCTAGGGGAGCTTCTCTTTCGTTCGGTCGGAGTGGGTGAGTAAGGGAAAAGTGCGGGGCATTACTATTTTTAGAGATGTGCAAAGTGTGATCCTATGTACAGTAAACACAATCAGCTGCATAGTGTTTAGTGACAGCACGTTCGTTCAGAGCTACGGGTTTTCATTAAGGGAGGGGTAACTGTGTAATATGGCGTCTGTGGGTTTGTGTGGTGCTGAGAGATGCTGTGCAGATATCGGGGAGCAGAGGCCCTGTTCATGGGGTTCCCTACACGTGATGCTGGTGAATCCCTGCACATGGAACAGCGGGGGAGAGGACTCCTCTACTCACTGCTTCTCCAGCACTGCAGATCACAGACGGGGGAAGCACCGCTCCAACCGCCCACGCTGTTAAATAAAAGATCAGAGCCACAGCTCACTGCCTGGAGCTCCCCCCCCACACACACACACACACAGTACCAGAGAGAGGGAGAGACTTTGCATGCATACAGTGGTGCGCTGAACAAACATATATACATGCAATAAACATTACAAGTCGTTATGTTGCCATATCAAATCTTGCACATAAAAACAACAATATTTGCCATACTCCAGTATGCAGGCCATTAAATCTTTCCCACTTTAAAATATTTGGATTTGAACTGCATGTTGGAGTATCTGCATGACGAAGTGAGTCGTGATTCTCGTACATCGCTCAGTAGGGTTGAGTGGAGGTATAAAGGGAATTGCGTTGTTGCATGGAGAGCAGTATCACTTTTCCACACACTATTACATCAGCTTTTTTTGAAATTATAAAGGGGAGGGAGGAGAGTAACAGGTCAGACAAGACTGCCTAATGGAATGCTCATATTCATCTCTACGTTTACGAACACAAGCACAACAAACCGGGGTGCATCTGATGTTCTGACCACAGGACATTGGGGAGAACAGCCCTGCATGTTGGATTTTGTCATTCTGTGTGGCGCTCACCGTCACAGTCTATTGAAATTCGCATTGGGGAAATGATGAAGACATTTCTTTCTCGGGTGAGTGGGCTGGGGTGAGAAAATCACCTGCATTAATAGTCGTCTGCCCAGTTCTCAGGCTTGTAGGTGGCAGTGTGGTGGGATATACTGCATGCCACAGCTCAGACTGAGTGCTTTGCCTCCTCTGACTCTATCAGTCGGAGGTGCGTTGGTCATTTGTCCCAGGCTGACTGATTGCCCGAGTCCCAGGGAGGGGCGGGATTTAGCATCAGAGAAAGGCCTCGGAGATGAGCTGCCACTTTCCCACGATCAGCACCGCAAACCTGACACAGAGCTGCCCTTTGGAGTCAAAGGGCACCGTGTGGATAAAGCCATAATGTGCTTGATATGATATCCAAACTGACACGTAACCTCCGGTTCCATGGAGACGGGTCGTTATGGGAGCACATGATGATGATGATGAGAAATAGGATAGGTGGGCAGACTGTATGTAAAAAAACATGTTTAATGAGGAAAAATAGTAAGAACAATCCTGGCCTGAATCAATAACAAGCGGAGACACACTGATTGGTCATTGAAAACAGTCCCCGTGGACCACAGAGAGGGTTTGCGTCTCTCCAGCACTAATTTACAGAAGTTCACAGGAGTGATCACAATCACTCCGACTCTCAGAACACACACAGTAAATCTCACTCTGTCCCTCTCTCTATGCCACACACACACAGAATAAATCAGTATCAAAAATGCACACAAATGTTCACAAAAACACAGTAAGTTAGAGACACACTGTAATTGTGAAGTTACAAGCTCACACAGAAACGCATACACAAATATGAGCAGACAGAGCTCTTCGTGTTTGCTTTTCGGAGAGCGGTTAGATAAATGGAAAATATGTGGAAGGTTGTTGCCAGGGTGATTAGGTCTTGGTTGGTTATGTACCTGTGTACACTAAGTCCAAGGTGCATGGAGAGAGACTGGTGATGAATTCTAGGTGAAAGGCCCATGTCTGAGTGCGTAATGGGCTCACTGATCTCCCATAAGGCACTCTGAAAACCCGCCTTGTATCTGTTACAATCTCAAATGCACACTGGCCTCTTCGGCAGTGAGCAAGACCGAATAGATGGTTTACTAAAATAAAATAGCAATAGCCAATGAACCAAACAATCCATCACAGCAGGTATTCACACAGTAAAAACTATCTAAGCCCTCTTGACTGTCCTGCTAAAATTAGACACACTGTGTCCGTCATTTGTATTGATCAGATATTTTGAAGACCTCAGATATACCATTTTATATTCATTTAATTGGATAGAGCCGTTATATGCAGCCAGGACCTGAGTTAAACCATTCACTACATGATTGGTTAGTATAATTTAGTAATTGCCAATTCACTGTATCTCCATCAAGTATGAGATTAATGACACAATTTTTTTTACCATAATTAAAAGCTATGTTGCCCTGGATACAAGCTTCTGATGGAATGTGAATGGAAAGGAACCAGGTGAGATCACTCATTTTTCTAGCTGTGATATTTTGAATGACCCCAGAGCCCTGAAATGTTTCAGGTGAATGCTTAACTCAACTCTACTGCCACCCACACTGATGAGCTCCATAGAAATTGATTAGCAAATGAAATGTTTTGAATTATGCTCTGATAATTTGGACTCGCTGGCGCACATCAGATCATCAAGCTGGCAGCAGAAATGAAAAACCAGAGGTCAGGGAAGGTAAAGAAAAGTTGCGAAAATAACTTTTGATAACAGCATAAAATTAAGCACTTTACTGTGTTGCAGTGATTTTCAATAAGCGGCCCGCGGGCCAGATCCGGCATTCTCGTCCGGCCCATGAGCGTTTCACATGTCTCCGTATTTGTGCAGCCTCTTTTCCTACTATTATCGTGAAACTAGCCCATATAAATTCAGTGATTCTGAGAGCCCATATTTACTACACTATTACTAACCTATCTATCTATTTATCTATCTATCTAGCTCTACTGCTTTATTTACTTACACTAGAATACTTAATGTGGTGTATATTCCATCAGTGCATTGTAGTTTGGGGTAATGTCTCAACATCCAAACATCTAAAGCTTTCCATATGGTCTCCTTGCCTCCAGTCTTTACTAGTATATGATATCTAAACACAAAATTTCCTTCTTCAGCAGCCTCAGAAGCTGAAATCAATTCCATGTAAGCAGTATGTTCTTTCAAAATGGTCAGCCCTTGGGTGGAATGGATAGCATCCCCTTCAAGATGGGGCAACATGTGTATCCAAAGCAGTGGGTGTGCTTTCAGCGGTCGTGATCCATTTTAGATGAAAACAGCAGTAATTTATTTTTGTACATATACAACTCCTTTTACCCGGTTGCTGTCGAGTGGGGGAGGCGTCCAGAGGTGCATGAAAAGACAATCTCTGTGGGAGTCTAAGAAGAAACGACGAGACCCGTTTGATTCTGATGAGTTCCCTCCTTAATGTCAGCGTACAAGAGAACAGCGGGGGGTTGGGGAGATTTAATCAGAAACACGGAATCATTCCGCGCTTTCTCCCCCAGATGTTTATCGCCCTGTCGAAACGCACGGATACAGTATTCTGAGAGACAGACAGGAACAGGAGAAATAAATGAAACTCAAGTGATCAATGTCCATTGCGTTTATAATCTGCTCCCTTTTGGTTTCTTCGGAAAACGTTATCATTTCTCTGTGAGCACTTTTGTCAAACTCATTAACTGCTTATGTGCTTGGATGACAGTATTCATTTTCCTGTAGCCTTTATAATACAAATGGAGAATATAAATGACATGTTGTTGGGCCTGTGTTCCCATCTGCTAGCAATGCACTATTGTATGCACGATTAATAATCTGAGCAGGGTGTTTCATCTATCTATGGTGCTCATTTACCACGGTAAGCTGGATCCCCAGGATCATTGAATTAACGACAGACAGCCCAATGCTCCGCTGTCTTTACTTTTTATGAAGCAGAAACATACTACATTTATATAGGATAATGGAATACAACATTAATCGTAATAAAAACACTTCAAATAAATCTACTTGAACATTTCAGTTACAACTTAAAGATGAATTCCAACAGCTAGGTCACTTGTAACACGTTGTAAAGTTACAATAAAACACCCCAGTGATAGCTCCACTGTTGATTCTGTACCACTAGCCATGGCACACTTTCTAAAGCTGGGTTTGGTTGATCGGTTGAGAGCATGGAGTCTATTAGCAATCAGAAAGCTGGGCCTAGTGTTGTTCAGGTGCCATGGTAACTGACATATGGCCCCAAAAATTCAGCATCCACATGTAACCTGGGTCCTGCATGGAGGCAATGCTCTCTCGGGAACAAAGCTAATTGCTCTGCAAGCATGGGGTCATGGGGTCACAGGAAATGCTACAAAGTAAGCACTAATATAAGCATGATGGACTATCTGATTTGTAAATTGGCCTCTTGCATGTTAGTGACCAATGAGTCTTTGGTATACTTTTTCATATTTGACACCCATGTGTGTGTTCCTTGACTGTCATATAGTGGAAATATTACCAGTTGAAAATGGCAATTTGTGTGGATGTGCAACTGTTTGTACTAAACCAAGCTTGAGCGTGCCTCCCTCACATTGACCAAAAAGTTCTGGATGCCATTAAAAAAGGATATTTAGAACTAAGGCACCTAAGGCCACAGTTTGACATCACAAAATAAAGTCCTTCAACTTCCTGAAGCACATATGTGGTTGAGCAAGGACTTGCTAACTGCTTCATATTCATTCAGAGAAAGAATGGAACAGAATGTTGTCTGTGGATCACCCTATCACATGTCATAATCAGGATTTAATCTTTCAGGGAGCAGAATGAAGTAAAAAATAATTGTAAATGCTCTTACCATTGATAGATTTTCATGCTCCATTTAAAGCAATCCACAAGCTCTATTGGTTGCTTGAAAAATAAAGTTTAATTCTTTAGTTTTACTTGTTCTTATCATGGCTCATCAAAGTCATTTATCAAAGCAGCAATGTATAATTACATTGTTTATTAAATTAACTTGTTGACATTTTAGTAAAAATACAATTGTTTTAGTCACAGTTCAACAGGCATTGTGTCTCCAAGTTTTGAGTGGAAAAAGTTACCCTTTCTAGTGACTTTAGATGGGGGACAGTATGATTGATTAGCATGCATGTTATTATGGTTCACTGCAAAACAACTTCACTTGATGTAAATGTGTTTAGACATGCAAGAGGCCAGGTAATTGATCAACAGTGAGGATTTTTAGACACCCGTGACCTGAAGAACCTGCTGTCCACATCTCTGATGCATGAGAATTCCCATGATGCCTGTCTTTCTGCCCTCCTGCCATTCTGTGGCTCTCTGCTCAGAATTTTTGACATGTTAGTAAAGTTTATGAGGAGAAACTGATTTCCTTGCTAGCAAACAACAACATGCTCAGTTAATATAGAGTGAATGAGGGAATTGCTGTATGTTTGTGTTTTTGTGTGTGCGTGTGTGTGAGTGTGTGTGTGTGTGTGTGTGTGTGTGCATGCATGTGTGGAAAAGTGCTGGGCCCATGTCCAGTTTTACCCCTCCCCCTCATAAATCACCATTATTCATGACAGACCCAGCAGTGTCCTTGTATCTCCACTGAGTATGTCCCATTTTTACAGATACAACTGGGATCGCCCATCCTGCATGGAAGAAGACCGCAGAATCAGAGGGGGGAGGGGAGTCACTGAAAATACTGGGGAAGCTTCTTTATCTTCCATCCCCACTGCTGACTGGGGAGGATTGGCTTGTTTCTCCTTGCACACGTTTTGCATTTGGCTCCCCCAGAGCCAGTTCGGCATCTCAGATTTTATGTTGGGTGGGCGCAGGTTAACTCTGCCATATTTATATGGCCTGTGGGACTGCTGCTGCTATGTGGAACCAGATGAAATAAATGTGTACACCAGCAGCGGTGCCAGGAGTTTATGACTACATGGACATGCACATTTTGGGGTGGGCCAAAATAGTTTCTTTTTGTTATGATATATCTGTATTTTTATGGGATACCCTCTTGCAGGGTGCACAACCAAAAATTAAACATTTGATTTGGCGATAGTATGCTAGGCTGCTTTCTAACATCAACAAAGAAAAGTAAAAGATAGGGTTGCTTGCCAACAAAATGTTAAAACGTTTTCAGAGCAATTCAATTAGATTTTCAAAAATACAAAAAAATTTACAAAAATAATCTATGTAAAGTGGTTCTCACTAGTCAGGTGAAAACTGGCCCATCTGCAGTGGGTAATGAGAGTAGTTAAGCCAGTTAAGTTTGTTTGTTCCATTGCTCTCTGTCAGTCACTCCTAGTCACCTGGGCACATGTTAAATGTATGTAAAAGAAGCCAGAATAGGGTGTCATGTGAATTGAACGAGTCACATGCCTCTGGCTCCCTCCTTGGAGATCTGAGTGGATTTCATCAAAGATATCTAGAATATTTTGATGGAAAAATATCTGCTATTGGTTGTTGAAGTGGGACAGTTGTACTACAAGTTGTACTGCACACTGACAAAGAAATTATTGGTCCAAATTTGTATTGTGTCATCATGTTTCATAACCAAGACAGCATAAAGTGTAATTGTCCATAAAAGATTGCCTTTTTTCTCCAGTCAGTTCAAAATGTTTGTACTGAGGGCCAGTTAAAAAAGTGTGTGGGCCAACGACACCTAAGACTCAGCAAAGAACTGTGCCTGGAGTGCACCCAAATCCTCTCATTCAAGAGCCCCGGACTACAGCTGTACAAGGATGACATAACTTTCATGGAAGAAAACTTCCCCTTGAATCTGACAGATAAGATGCAAGATGAGAGCTTTGTCTCTTGAGGGGGTGGCAGGCGTGAGGTATAATGAAGGACTTGAGCAGAGGACTGATCCTAAATGTGGAGATTTTTCACAATTTCGCCCCCTCTCCCATTAACGCCCCTTGCTGACACATTCAAAATTTTCTCTGTAGCCTGAGTCACTGCCTCATGAAGTGAAGGCTTACACATTAAACCAATATATCACAATCTCATCTGCTTGCATTGTCTCACACTGCAATGAAAACATAAATGAGAAGGATTGCATCTCCAACTCTATCATTTTTGAGAAATCACAATTTAGAGCCTGCAGAACCGTCTTATTTTTCCACCTGACAATTCTGTTGCCGATGCCTGAATGAGCTTCTTGGGTTTGGGTTGAGCCGAGCAGAACTGTTTCACGGGTTCTGCCACTCATCATCACTGAAGAAGTCTGCATGTTATTTCAGCCCTCACTCACCAACCTGCTATTCTCTGTACTTCACCACTGGAGGAGAATGCCTTCATACATGCTTCTGAGTCTTGAGCAGGAACTAAAGAATAACAGAGCATAGCCTTCACTGATGTCAGAACAGCTCAGCATACAAGATGAGAAAGGCTTTGTGATCTAATAGTTCCTCATTGTTTATCCATTGTTTTATTCAATTATGCTTTCATCCACAGTATATTACAGGGAGAGTAGTATAATGGCATAAACATTATTTAATGATGGAATCATTATGATAATCATGTTGTTACGACTGTAGTTACAAATCTATTTAACTATGGTGGCAATGATTTTTTTTTCTGATAAATGAATAAATTATACACTGCTACCAAGTGATGATATATATGGCATAACTGATGCAATTTAATCCAAAGGTCTGAAATTGCCTTTTAAAACCCAACCACCTTACCTCTGCCACTATCAATAATGTAAAATGGTTGTAGTAAACATGAGCATTGCAGTGGAAGCTGTAGTAAACAAGACCAAGAGCACTGCCATTACTTAAGGAGTCTGACAGCATTTGTGGTCAGCAGGTACATTTTTTAATCACGATTCCCAGCAGACGGAGCAGCTCTGTCATTAAACAAGTGGAGATGGCCGTATGTTTTTCTCGTCCACCCTGCCTACCTTCCCTGCATGGGCAGAATAACATAATTGTGATCTGAAAACTCTTCTATGATAGCTGTAACTGAGGGCAGTGTGGACGGCCACATGCATCTCTGAATTGGTAGCTGTTCTGTCACAGGTGCAGCTGGCCATGAGATCTGCACCACCAACAGGTGACTGAAGATATCAGGTGGGTCCTTTGGAAGACTTGCTCTACCCTTTCTGGCATTTGCTGAAGCCTTGCTGAAGAGAATCATGGTCATCTTTTCTGAGTGTGGGGCTTTTTCCATGCAAAGGGGATAGACATGTATTCACAACTCAGAAGTCTCCATACCTCTTGAGTGATTGAGGGACATGACGAGTTTCCAGGGCTGCTTCAATCATTCATTGAAAAATTCACCGTTTACCGGTGAACAATAATCACATTGCAGATTAACTCCTCAAACTGAAAGCTTCTTTCACATTTTGTAATGAAGCCTTTTGAAAAATGAATTCTCTGTCACTTATTTTTCTCCTCTTTTGGCATTGGAACAAGCCATAAGCCATTAACCTTTATTGGTAGCCACCTGTTAAAGTGAGAAAGCACATTGTCTCTCTGTAATCAACTGCCATTTCAACCCCTAAGAGATGCTGATCATATTTACTCAGAGAATGTATGTGTACGGAATACACTAGGTCTGTGGAATCTAGGTCTCAACTATTCAATGTTTGTTTCTGGGTATCTAAAATAATGTATTTAAACAGCTGTTGCATCAAAATGATCTTACTAAATGCTAACAAGTGTATCAACTTTTATATTACTCAGTCATGTTTAAGAAATGAAATATGTGACATTTAACCATATAATAATAATAATAATAATAATAATCACAAAACAGACATGAAAGAGTGCAATAAGCATTAATTAATAAAGTACCAGATCTATAAAGTATGAGAAATAGGGGGCTGGCCAATTTTGATAATATAGAATTGTCATGGTAGTAAATGCTACATGGTTAAAGATTGCATTATCCTGTCAATACCACACCGATCCACACCGTTACCTCAGCCTGTCTTTAGATTTGGCATTTGCTGACATTTTGAAAGAAGCTTTTTTTAGGGTTGTTGACTTCAGCTACTGTCAAATATCAAACATCTCTGTATTTCTGCACTTCAGCAGATTTATCTGTTTTTGAGATGCTCACTTGGCACTCATCAGTTCAAAAACATTCAAAGAGATTTTCCCCCAAGCTCTGATGGAAATAAAGAGTCAGAATCAGTTCTCTGTTGTTTTTTGATGAATTCTTCCTTAGTCTTTGCTGGTGGTCTGACTACAACCACATAAAAATATGCTAAGTTAATAAAGGCAAAAATGTTTTGTTTCCCTAAAAAACTGAATATACCCTGTCCACTGAGATCCTCCTTGATGAATATTGTCTCTCCCTGGATACCTAAGTGACATTCCTTTTTAATTGTCTTCTTTTTCATTGTTATTAATACTCAGTCTAGAGGTTGGTAGATGTGATAGGTAGAGCTACAGAGATGAGAGGTGGAGTCACAGCTATGAGAGGTGTGGCTAGAGCAATGAAAGGTGGAGTCACAGCTATGAGAGGTGTGGCTAGAGCAATGAAAGGTGGAGTCACAGCTGTGAGAGGTGGGGCTAGAGCAATGAAAGGTGGAGTCACAGCTATGAGAGGTGGGGCTGGAGAGAGATGGGGCTAGAGCAGTTAGAGGAGGAGCTACAGCAATGGAAGTGTGATCCAGAGGTAAAGCAATGAAGCGTGGAACTACTGGTGAGAGGTGAATACAGAAGGAAAGGACAAAACAAGGGAGACTTAGCAATTGCCATCATCTGTGACAAATTCTAGGAGGTGCAGTAATATAAAGCAACTGATTACAGCAATGCTGCAAGCCTTTTCCTGATTCGTTGCTTTGTGCATGATGTGTCAAACTGGTGTTTAATTTTATGTGTCACACCACTGGAAGAAGGTTGACCCAGATTCGGTGTAGATTAAATATATGTATACAGACGAATGACCAGGGAAAAATGTTTATGAAAGGAGTGTGGCCTGTTTAATCTAAATGCAAATCCCCTCTCTTCTTTAAATAGGAGCCAAGTGCCTGCTCCTGCATCCTGACAAAGTCAGAGAGAGAGAGCGAGAGAGAGAGAGAGAGAGAGAGAGAGAGAGATAGCCATACACTGTAAAATCTACACACAGAAAGCCTGTAAAAGTACTTCCACACTATCAAACCTCATTCATGAATTCATGTTCAAATGAATACAGTAGACTCAGAAATTATTGGCACCCTTGATGACCTTAACCTATTTCATATTCCACTTTTATATGAACACACCTGATTCGGTCACTTACTGTGCACATGGCCAGTATTGTTAAATGTAGGAGGACGATTGCACAAACAATCCCACACATCACATTTTAAAACAGCTTTGGGCCTGCCTCATCGTTGTGTCTCTTTCAGTTCATGTCAGAAATCTGCCAGCCTGGGAGGGCACCTGCTAGCTTGCATGTCCTTTGATATACTGAGGTGTAAGGCTAATTGCAGTGTATTATGCTTTAATTTGTAAATAATGATTAATAACTTCTAGAGAGAAAGAATATGAAATGACCTATAGTTTAGTGTGGAGAGAAAAAAAAATGTTAACAGGGTGAAAATGTTTGTGTTTGTTTGACATAGACAAATGGCAACATGTTACAGCTCCTAAGTAAACTGACTTCTCACCACACAAGCGCTTGCTCATAGTGTAAAGAAGTCAGATGTCTGCCCTTTTAAATTAAGCTCAAAGAAAATTACTCAGTCTCAGAAGTCAAGTTATCAGAACTCTGACATTTGATGGTGGGGTGAGGTAGAAAGAAATTAGTTTGAACCTATCGTCTCTGTCACAATCCTGTAACAGCCTGGCAGTCAGAAGTAAGGATCATAAAAGGTGCTTCCCCTGCCTGAGCATACCCCTGTCTCCATGCAGAATGAGGAGAGACCATTTCATGGACTTTAGAGTCCAGACCAGAATTTCATGGCGTAACGTTTCAGATTCATAAACACAAAGAGTGATCTCTGAAGAGCCTAGAGAAGCACAGTTACATTTGTTATTATAATGCAGAGCAACAGACAATGTTAGCTAAAGGGATTTAACATGGCAAGTATTTCACTCAGTTATTTACTTTTGAGCTTCTTGTAATTCGTTAAAAATTGATTTTTTGGGCAAATTTGCGTAATACTCATACTTGACCAAGCCAAGGTTGTTTCTAGTGGCTATCCTTTAAACAAGCATTTCCAAACCGCCACACATTAAATGATACAGAAACAGGGCAAAATGTACTGCTTTCAATAAAATATGACTCAATATCTGAAAATGAATAATTCAGCACCTTACTATACACAATCTGGACTGTGCTGTTCTAAGTCTAATATCAAGGCTCTCTCTCGTCTGAGGGTTGGAGGTTCTTGAATAGTTATTTATCCATTAGAGAGTTCTCACCATTCCTGCTAGTCTGACAGCTATATTTCATTTGAATTAATGAAAATAGTGGATATTATTATCAAGAAAAAACCCCCTTCCCTCTGAATGCCTGTTCCTTTCATATGAGCAGGACAGCAGCTATGAAGATTACCCAGAGAAAAATGTAATGTAACCATAAGCATCACTCACAGTCATTGTTATGTCACAATATCTGAATGAGATTGACATCTCCAGACAGATACAGTGTCTATGAAGTTTATTACAAAGCTGAGCAGGGTAGAATAGGATGAATGTGAGGAAGTGACTGTGAGGAGTTGTTGTTCTCCTGTGTCGTGTATGTATGAGGGTAGGCACGATCTCAGGGGTGATGGGAGAAGGTTCCAGGGGAAGAAGGGAATGGATGGAGCGCTGGACTTTTTTGATGGTCATATTCAAGAATGGGAAACCAAGAGGTCTGTGTTACTGAGGTATAATCAGGAATCAATAATCTTGACCTTTAAAATGCACCCCTCCACATTAAATTAGTTTATTAAATGTCTGCACAGAGTGTTATCTTATAAAACTAAAATAAAAAAATGAGGCAAGTGCTTTCATTCATGTCCTCATCATTAGCTAAAGGCTGTTAGTCTGATTGTGTATGCAAATAGTATGTTTATAACATGGGTTACGCAGTCAGGATTCCTATTTGACTCCCATTATATTTATTTCACTTGACAAAATAATATTGGTGTTTATATTGTCTTTCTTCATAAACTCCTCAGAAACCTCCAAAGGGTCGTCTAATCTGATCCATTTTAGTCCCTGCATAAGGCTGGGCATGACAGTTCTTCAGATATCAATTGTGCAAAAAACATTGACACCAATCCTCATCTTCTGGCAGTATTTCTTAATTATGCTGGTTGCCATGCAGTTAAACAAAATAAACCTTTTTTATTAAGCAATTCCTAAAACCTTTGGCTGCAAAGTCTCTCTAGCAATAATAACTGTGTTTGTTCATGCATGCTTGCCAATTAAAATAAAAACCAAAATTATTCCCTCACAAAAGATGAGTCCAGGTGGGCTGAAAGGGCCACTCTCCTTATAATACATTCTTGTCTTTTTGTTCTTAAGTTCTAAATGTACCCTTTCAGATCACAGTAGGTATTTTTCAGGTCTTCCCCATAAGAAGGATAAAAGAAAGCAGATGATTTCTTTAACAGCATGTCCCTTCTAATTATTCTGTTGTCTGTTCTTACAGGATGGCAACAGAGCACCATAAGAGTGGGGGCGGGGGGGGCAGACGAGCATCCTGCCTTTTGTTTGCTGTATCCTGTGCAAAGTAAAAGGAGGCTCTCTGGCTCTCTGGGGTGTGAGGTCTGCGTTGGTTTGTCTTCCTGGTTTCTCTCCTGAACCATGACTTAGCTCTCTCCCACTCTTGTTACAAACACACCTAATGCAATCACTTACTGTAAACACGGCTCCACATTTTTTTAAAAGGAGTGGGATTGTAAAGGATGTCACACACTTCATTTTTGAGAGAGCTTGTCTGCATTTTTTTTACCTGCATTGTCATTCACTGATATTTCTGATTATACACTCCACATCATAGCTGATAGATTATACCGATCGTACAGTGCCATGTGGCAGCGCTCTGGGGGCGGGCTGAGACAGCTTCCCACAGCAATGCCTGCAGCAGTCTGAACGCTGGAGGATTGGAGTTTGAGAGGGAAATCATTTTCCAGTAGTAAATCAGATTGATGCAAGACCAGATTCACCTGTAAAATCTATCCAGACGCTTATATATTCTTCCCTGTAGTTCACAGAGTGTTTATACAGTGGAACAGTGTCACAGAGGTGCAGACAGTGGAGAAGGAAAGATGGGAAGAGGCGAGCTTGTGATTTTATGTTTGCATGGTCGTTATTGGGTATGCAAATTTTAATGCAACACTGGTCTGTCGAATACAGCACTTATTGTAGGGGGATTTAAAATTGACATGCATTTTACTGCCGTTTGCACTGAATATCTGAATACAGAACATAATATACAACTAGCTAGGGTTAGGGTTAGGTGGTGGTGGGCAAAATCATGACAGGAAAATAAAGAAAGAGGAAATAGAAGTAAGGCTAGGAAATACATTAAAAACAAGAGATTGAAGCAGGGGGGCTGGGCGAAAAGAATAAGAGAGAAAAGAAAATATAGGAGAGGACGAGGGAAAGAGGAGGAGACAAAAAGGAATGAATTAGGAAGGCCTGCATTAATGAATTGCCAAAATATACATGCAGTCTGTGCCCTGCTGGGGGCGGAATCACAAATTGCATGTTTATGAAGTATAAATAATATTTCTTCATACCTAATGGGCTGACATTTTACTGGATTGGTGGACCTGCCTCCCACTTCTGCGCACAGCCACTCCCATTGGACCAGCCCTGCCCTTGGGATGCTGTTGAAGCAAATCTAAATGCAGAAGAAGACATGCCTGCAGTAGCCATGTAGAAACAGCTCAAAAACCTAGCCAAGAGTGACACATTCCTCAAAGTGAACATATGCCTATGCATATACTTAATGGTTATATTCTGTTAGGAATTATGACAAGAACTTCCTTCCCAATAAAATGCCATTGTTTATTTCATAAAAGGATAGCCCTGGGAATAAAATGTAAAAAAAAGAGGAAGAGGCAGACAGTACGTTGTGTGAGTCCAGAATGGGACAGTGAACCTGAAGATTTCCCCTCCCACAGCCAGGACCAGGTGGGCTTTCAGGAAGATGCACTGTGCTCGAGATTATATACTGCATATTCCTTTGTACCTGTTTCTGCCGAGTATTTTAAAATTCAGTTCTTGAATCACCTTGTTGCCGATGCCATTGATGTAATTACATTGCAGACAATCCTGAGAGCAATTTTCACCATTGATAAATCTTTGGATTCTGTTTAGAAGTTAGGGACAGATATATATGAGCTGAAATTGAAAAATAACAGGCAAATGTTTACCCCTTACTCATTCTCTAGGTGTTTTACACCTCAGTAAACTTTTAGACTGTTACCTGATGCTGGGGAGCATTCATGGTGAACGAAAAATAAGTTTGATTTTTTTGGCGAGTGTTCATTTTGAAAATACATCAGGTAATGCTTCATAGACCAGTTAAATTAAAGCAGCTGTAATTAATGAAACCAGGCCTTTCTCCGCCCACTAATTGCTTTGCTGCTATTATTAATATTATTGCTGATTTTCAGAAGGAGAGTTTATCCAGGGCTACATATTAAACAGAAGACAAATAGCACAGCAACAGAACATAGAATCACAAGTACAAACATGATGTAAGAAGGAAGTTGTCATGCTTCAATAGCTTTTCACATAGCCAACACATGGCATGTGAGACCCAGTTAACTGATACAGACATTGAGTGTGTGTGCGGGGGGGTAGGGAGTGTGAATTATATATGTTGTGTACCATCAGCAGAAATTAAGCTGATTTTACTGAAATTGTTATGATTATGGCAATACACTCCCATATTGTCCTCATTTTAACAGAAAAAACATTGAGAATTTACAACAAAGAACTAACATAACATTTTCACAGCTGAATGCTAAAAACAAACAAATTACTATCCACCTGTTGCAGCTCTTCCTCTGCCCAGAACTGAAAGTGAACAGACACATCCAGCCTCCACACAGCTTACGTAGTGTAACTGTTGTTACAGTCTCACAGTATAACCATTCACAGTCTGTCTCCCCAGAGAAACAATCACTGTAATGAGACTTGCTTTCAGACGTCACTCCTTATGATGCTTAACAGACTAAAAACAATCCTTGACAGCTCTGTCAAGACCTAATACCCTGCTTAGATATGAGCTGTAGTTTTGAAATATTAAAAAAGAAAAGACAAATTTCAGTGCAACCAGTAAGGTTGTTCTGTAGCAATGCTGCACTCCAAGACGTGTTGGGAGATTGCACTGTAAGATTTAAGGAGCTTATGAAAATTAACTGGGCATTAGGAAATGATCACGACCTTGTGACATGTTACTCCCACTGGCCCTGACGTACAGCTTCTCGTCTGAAAACAAAGCCAATTAAAATCCACCCACACACAACGACACATTTTACAACCCAACTTTGTGCCATCAATCAAATGGGACGGCGTACCGGTTGATTCAGTGAAACTGACAGACACAACCGTGAAACTCAATGAAGAGCTATTTTCCTCCTTCAGACAACACCACAGCTTAATTATGGAGCTGATCCATTTATTTGCCACAGGAGCGATTTATGGGACCTCCCAGCGCACCAGGCAAGTGCCTGTCTCTCGTTCAGCGATCGCCTAACACTCCACTCCATCATCCTCTCCCTCCCTGGCTCTCATAGTCCCCCTACCCCCTTCTCTCTCTCTCTCTCACTCTCTCACTCTCTCTCTCTCAGCTCTGTAATGACTCCATAAATTTCGGATGGATCATTTGGGCTGAAAGGTGCGCCTGACCCTATGAGGGCTGATTAATGGGCTGAGCATGGCTGCGCAGCTGTAACAGGCACCTTGTGCCTCCCCACTCATGATTCAAAATAAAGTCCCCTCTTACAACACTCAGCACAGGGCCATAAATCATCTCTGTACAAGAGGTGCCATGCACACCTCCATAACGGGGAGAAAAATCCTTCAGACGGGAGGCTTGGTAAAACTGTGGCCACTCTATGGTCAAGAATGTAGAGCTATGCAAAGTCTATATGTTTTAGAATGTAGTACAATCTATGTTCAACGGGTAGTCAGACTAGGTCCTCCAAGACACAGGGCTCATAGCTAGGCAGGGGAGAATGCGCTGCCTCCAACTCCAGCTCCATCCTGCTGGTCCCGAGTCAGTTGCCAAGGCTTGACAATGATACTGCTGCAGCCGGGGGGCACGCTGTCTGTGGTAAAAGGTAATAGGAGTGTAAGTCAGAACCTAGGAGTCACAGAGAGCGGTATGCTCACTCTTGCTCTCAGTGGCTGTGCAGGATCCAAAGAGATTCTAGCATAGTTCTGACATACAGAGACAACACAGGGGACAGGGGAAACCTATCAACTAGTTCCCAATCCACCCACTGCTTGGCTCATCGACTCACTCAGTGGTATGTTTGAGAAGGAACACAGATGGCTTTCAGGCACATTATTGCAACCTGGACCCTCTGGTAACCTGGACCCACTGGGCAGTTTTTCAATTTCAAGCTGCCGAGCGCCACAAATTCTAAACAGTCATCAATGTTTCAGGAGCTGTAATTGAAAATCAATCAATCACCCGCTGTAAAAAAAGAGACTGATGTTACTTACCTTTCAACTTAATTATCTGCTGAGCCCCCCACCATGAAAAGGGCTCAGTGACCAAGCTGCTGTGTAAGGGTCTTCACCCTTAATCCGTCCCCCCACCCCATGTTGTCTCGGGGCATTGAAGCCATTGCTCGTCCCGTGACATGTGACCCCATGATGTGACACATTGACACAGGGAGATGAGGTTTCACACCAAGGCTATTGGCTGCCTTCCCACTGACATGAGATGCTGTGCAAAGGGGGGAAGGGGGCACAGAGATTGGTAGATAGGTGGCAGAAGGGATTGAGAAAGAGGAAGAGAGAGACAGGGAGAGGGGATAGAGACTGAGCATGAGAGTGGACCTACGACTGGAGACAGAAGGAGGTTGAAAAAACATGCTTGTAGTATTTTTTGGCATAGGCTGATTTCACATTTGTTCTGTTGTGCTGTCGTTGTGGTTGTGTTTATTGGCCGTTGTAGTTTAATGCATTTAATTATTGTTTATCTAGAGCTTTGGCAATGTATTCACAATGTCATGCCAAAAAGCCTTTTGAATTGAATTGAATTAAACTGAATTGAGAGAAATACACAGAGAGCGAGAGAGAATGAGAGAAGAGAGAGAGTAGAGAGGGAAAAGAGAGAAACTCAGAGAGGTAGGGAGGGGGTAAAGGGGGAGGCTGGAAGGTGCAAAGCACAAAACCTGTGCCCTTTTATATCCACACACAGCGGGTGATCTGACAAATAGCATGGTTTAGTAAATACAGCAGACAGAGTCTCCTCAAATCAGTCATTTAACCAACAATTAAAACTAGCATAAAACATCCTCCCCAAAACGTTTGACAAATGTTTGATCAAGTAATAGAATATAATATGAGCTATGTCATAATTCTAATTGACTAGATAGTTTTTTGAGCAACTGGAGTATGAAGTTTGTTTAGCAGTACTGTAGCTCCACCCACTGGCATACACCAATATTATTGCCCATAAGGACGAAATATGTATTAAAACAGCAATTCTTACTGTTCTACCAGTAAGACAGAACAGTAAGAATGACTACATTTGAGTGCAGCAAAGATCTTAGTCTGGACCTATGGGCCTATTTGATCATGATGTACCTTCTTTACTTTAGACCTGGAGTCAGGCTGCACATGTAGTGGTTCTCAAGTGGCTCACCTTTAGCACTGTTGTGGGGCCATTAGCATTCAGCACATTGACACAACAAGCTGTTGAGATGCTGGTGGACTGACAGCTGTGTCAGTGAGCCAGTGAGTTGCTGCATGCTTTCTTGCTGGGTTTTTAAGAGTCAAAGTTAGTTAACCTGAAACAACCAAACTGGGAATTTCAATGCAGGACCCAAAACTAGAGCTGCAACTCATGATATCACAATGAATTCTGGTTTCAAAATGTCTTCTTGGGCTTTGTCTGCTGTTCAAGGTTGAGATTTTCACCCATAATTACACTCCATACTGTAGAAATCCTCTATTTGTCCTCCTTATGACTAGCACAAGTATGAGCTGGCAGCATTATGGAGAAGCTAATAGAAAATCACCCAGATCCTGAACTAACTGCTCCAGTCTGGTCCCACCTCTACTCTACATTTGAAAAGGTGCATCACCGTATGAGACCCAGCATGGGTGTTATTTATGTCTCTCCCCCTTTAAAGTAAAAATGAAGCGTAGCTTGGTCCTAACAAGAAAGGACAGTATTCTGGAGCAAAAGCCGCACAGACACAATCAGACTTTCCGAGTCTTAAGTCCATCGCATACAAGGTTTCACTCACTACCCTGGTGTAAATTTTCTCACAGGCTGAGAAGCATAGCAGTTGACAGCTCTGGGAATGAGTCAGAGGAGTCTTCATGGCAAGGTGAGTCATAACATAACACAGGGTAAGATCTCTAAATAAATCTGATAACATGACCATTCAACTGTTTCATTGGAAAATTCAATCATCTGGTTGAAACATATTGTAAAATCAAAATTTTACATTGAGGAAGTATTCCAATATTGTCTTTTGTTTTCTTACTGTACCTGGTGCAGTTTATTTTTGCAAAATTTGTATGCTGTAAAAATGTAACAATCAATCAACACCTGCTGTGTTTTATTTTTAATCTTTCAGTCCCCATAATAGTTCTGTTGATTTCACTTCAGAATGTGAGCCCCAGGACTAACTTCAGGATAAACTTTGATCTGTTGTGAATGTTAATATTTAAAAACAAGAAGGTCGTAAAATCCACTTGAGCGATGAAGAGAGGCAGATTGGCCAGTGCCGACGCCGCAGGTGAAAATTGTTAACCTCGTCGTTGCCGAGAAGGACAGTCTTATTCTGGGGAAAGCATGGCACAGTCAGCATCTGCCTTGGAAGAGGAGCTCTCCTGCCCTGTCTGTTTACATCTCTTCCGGGACCCCGTCAGCCTCACCTGCCAGCACAGCTTCTGCAGGGGCTGCCTGGAGAAGACGTGGAGACAGAAGCCGGGCCGCGAGTGCCCCGTCTGCAGGAGGAAGTCCTCCCTCAGACACGGCGTACCCAACCTCAAGTTACGGAACATTGTGGAAGCGTACGGGCAGGACAAAGGGGTCCATCGCCATGCAGGGCGGTCGGGAGCGTGCGAGGAACATAGGGTAGAGGCCAGGCTGTTCTGTGAGGACTGCGAGGGTCTAGTATGCACCAGCTGCCTGAACTCGGAAAAGCACTCTCAACACACCCAGCATCCAGTCGATGAGGCAATTGCAATGTACAAGGTACTGCATTCAATTCCATCCAGTGTCTATGCAGACACAAGGGTTTGCTTTATGTTTGTGCTTTTATATGAATGAATTTATGATGTTACACTAAAATGTCTGCCTGGTAGATTTTTAGGCCTATTGCAACATGACTGCAAATCCCAACATCCTAAAATTTTCATATTATGTTTTTATTTTCACATTTGATTCTATCAACAGTTTTTTCAGTACTGTCTCTTATGTCTCCTCTTTTTTTACTGTCCTTATGCTATCTCCTGTTTCTGTTCATTTCCTCGTCTGTCATTTTTTTCCACTCCAAATCTCCTTTCTTCACCATTATTCTTCTTCACTGTTTCAGGACAAGCTATTGTCCCAGCTCCAGGCTCTACATAAGAAACGGGACACCTTAAATCAAGAGCAAGCAGCGAGCAGCAATACGGCAGAGCACATCAGGGTACGTCATACAACTGTGTGAGTCATGTGACATGCAGCTGACATGTGCCAGCATGCACCACAGCGACACTCACAGCTTCTCTCTCCCACCAGTCTCAGGCCCAGAGAGTCAGCAGGCAGATCAAAGCAGAGTTTGAGATGCTCCACCGCTTCCTTCGGGAGGAAGAGCGGGCCAGACTGGCAGCACTAAAGGAGGAGGAGGAGCGGAAGGCCATGCTTGTGGGCAAGAGGGTTGACCAGATAATGTCGCAGATAGTGTCTCTCACAGAGACCATCTCAGGCATCGAGCACATGACAGAGACAGGGGACAGCTCCTTCCTGGAGGTGCGTATACACAATCTGGCCATTGCATTGCTGAGGTTGGAGGATAAGCATTTCCCTTACAATGCAAAATAAACAACACAGAATTCCTTTATTGTCTCAGTTGTTCCAACGAATAAAACTGTCACCTGTAATGGAGCAGAAACAATATGCTATATTCATATTCTCTGAATTATTCCTGATGACAAGTATGTTGCACACAATGCAATGGAAACTACATTCTACAACTATATTCCATATTTCATATTGGTAAGATAATGGAAAATGTCTCTTATTTTTCAGGTTTACAAAAGCATCAAGGAAAGGTATGTGCATTACCAAACTTACCATCCAAACTTGCTGACTCACAGTCAAAGGTTCCATTGACCCCCATTGATGTTTCAGAGTCCAGAGCATACAGCTGGACCCAGGTCCGGTATCAGGGGCACTGATAGACGTGGCCAAACACCTGGGATCCCTCAGGTTCAGGATCTGGGAGAAGATGCTCGAGGTGGTGCAATATGGTGAGCGCTACATCACGTGTTCCCAGCATAAGAGACGAAGAGCGGGCAGGCGGGATGGAAAGCATTGACGTGCCACAGTCACAGATGACTGCGCACCCTGTTAAAAATTAAAGGATGACTAGGCAGTTTATTGCTTCCTCTTTCCAACATTTCAAACAACAGTTAATGTTTAAATAAGAGGTGGGGATGATAAACCAATGACAAACTCACTTTAGACCCTAGCTTTGCTGATAATGACATTCAGTGTGTACAGGTACACAACGTTATGATAGCTCTTTATCTTCAAATACCCTGTAAGATGTCCCATGGCTTCTGCCAAATCACTGAATCTAAAAACAGACACACAGAGGTAGATGCATCGATAGATATTGCCTATTGACTATGCAGTGTGTAATGTTATATAATCAGTAACACGTTTGTTGATATCGCATTGTATTGTTACATGAGAGATAGATATTTGCTTCATGTGTTTTAATATTGGAAAGTCATTCAAGTTCCTGTAGGTTCCTAGGTGATATTTAAATTTCAGGATGTCATCACAGAGCTCAGCTTCTTTTCTTTTGTTAATCTATCGTATGCAATCCACCATTTTCCATCCTTTTCAGTCCCAAAGCCCCTGGATGTGTGCTCAGCCCAAGATAAGGGCAGATGCTTAATACATGAATACATGAAAGCATAGATAGGCAGATTGATATTTACATTCATGTGTGCCTGTTATATATTAGGGATTTTAACATGAATTACAAGTGATGTTAAATCTGTATGTTGCCTTTTTAAGGATAATTCATGTAGTAATATTTGATCAGCAGTGAGTATCAAAGGTATGATGAATCAGTCAGGATTGGTACAATAGACCAATGACAGCATTATGCAGGTTGTGGTTTGAATACCTAAAATGGATTTTTCAGAAAATAGTCCATTAAGAAAATATTTCCTTATGTATAATAGCCCAGATATTTTTATGGGTTATTCTCTAGTTGTCCTAGATATACTTGCCATATTAAGGATTCACACCCCATCACAATGCACCATGGTCTTTATAAGTATTGCTTTGCCAATTTCATCCCATACACTGTGTGACCCCTCCTCTTCTTCTGCCGCAGCCCCTGTGACCCTGGATGTGAACTCAGCCCATCCTGACCTGCAGATCTCCGACAGCCTGTGGGAGGTTAGGGACAGCCGTGCGTCGCTGCTTTTGCCTGACAACGCTGAGCGCTTCGACAGCTCAGTGGGTGTGCTCGGTGCTGAAGCCCTCACTGCGGGCCTCCACCAATGGGATGTGGAGGTGGGGGACAAGACCGCCTGGATCCTGGGTGTGGCGCGGGAGACCATCAGCAGGAAGGGTGCTGTCTCAGTGAGTCCGGAGGATGGCCTGTGGGCAGTTGGCCTGGCAAAAGGGGAGGAGTATAGTGTGGGGACCGCTCCCTGGGGCACACCTCTCACTTTGAAGAGGAAACCCAGGAGGATCAGAGTGCAGCTGGACTACGAAAAGGGGAAGGTGTCATTCTTTGATCCACTTGACATGATGCACATCTACACTTTTAAAGAGACTTTTACCGAACGACTCTTCCCATATTTTTCCCCAGGTCTGAATAACAATGGGAAAAACTCTGGTCCCCTAAAGATATGTCCAGTTAACGTTTCAGTGACGGTGGGATCGTCTCGGTAACAGTGTCTATGACACATACCGGATTTTGAGACATTGCAGCGTTTGTGAATTTCTGTTCTTGTGGTCACTGTGTGAGAGGATGGGGGCACAAATATTTTATAATGTAATTGATGTTGAGACAAACAAGGTACATATTTGACTGATTTGTCTTTGGGTGATCAAAAATGATTATGACCTTTTTGATTTTCAGATTACATCTTTTTGTGGAACAGCATAAATATCCTGTAATCTTAACTGTTCAAAATTTGAGTAAATTATTATACCTATAACATATTTTGTGTGTGTGTGTATGTTTATACAGAGAGAGAGAGAGGTTATGACCATTACAACTATTAAGAACATTAAGATATTATATATGGTCATAATCCTCAGATTTTACAGCTGTGTGTTTTGTAAGTGAAACTGTTAAGTGAAACAGGAGGGATTCCATACATGAACAAACAGGCTAAACCAGCCGGGCAGCAGCTTGACGGAAAGTACATCTTCAGAGAGTGAAAGGGAAACGCACACAGTTCCTGTTTGATGTCTTATGGTAAAGAGCTGCACCAGAGGCCGTCCACGATGGACTTCAGAATGTCCTCCCTGGATGATGACCTGTGCTGCCCCGTGTGCTGCGACACCTACAGCGACCCCGTGGTCCTCCGGTGCAGTCACAGCTTCTGCCGGTTCTGCTTGGACACATTCTGGAAGACCATGCCCACCAAAGAATGTCCCGTCTGCAGGAGGAGATCCTCCACAGACGATCCCCCCGCCAACCTGGCCCTGCGCAACATCGTGGAGACCTTCCTGAAGGAGCGGAGACAGAACCCTGAGGAGGGAACTTCCGGTTCAGAGACAAGAGGACAGGAGGGGAGCGCCGGGTCTCGCTGCAGCCAGCACGGGGAGAGGCTGCTCCTGTACTGCATGATTGACCATGAGGCCATCTGCGTGGTGTGCCAGACCTCCGAGAAGCACCAGAGCCACCAGCTCTGCTTAATGGACGAGGCCGCATTCGATCTGAAGGTCAGCACTCCCACTCTGCTCTCCCTCACCTGTGTGCCATAGTCATCTTAAAGGCTCATGGGGTCACCCATAGGATGCGCTCTTCCAGCTATGACCTCTAACTGTGTACTTCACTGAATGCACAGAACAGTAGTACCATTTCCTGTGTGGTGAGTGAGCTTGAACTCCTTTGTAAAAGTTCTAGGCTTCCACAGTCTATTCTATTCTAATTGAAAAATACTATTTTATGGACAAGTGTTGTAAATAAGTGCAAGTTTAAAGCAATATGGCACAACACATCTGATAACTGTGAATTCAATTGGCGAAGACATATTTAAATATTCTCTCCTAGTCTATAAGTATTTAGTTCTAATTGTAAACATTCTTTACTTCCATTCATCACTGTTTATCAGGAAATGACATTCTTAAAGTTCCTTAAGACTGACGGTAGAGTTAAACTTGTGAGCAGGCCGATCTTCCTGTCAGTCTTCACACATATCAGAAACAGAATGCTGATCAACCACATAGTTTTGATTGCCGGAAATAGTCCAGCATTTTCTTAGCAATCTTTTAGCTGTTCTCAAATTTTCATGAACCATGTGTTCTATAGTCCTTAACTTTGTTGCTTTCCTCAGTAAGAGCAGTACTTTGAGGCCTGCAGGTCAAACAGTAAAAGGAAATACAGTTTCATCCTGCCCAGACTCTGAGCTGTCAGTTGACCAACTGCTGCATTTAAGCTGGTTTTACCCATGTGCTTCAGGAGGAGATGCAGACCTGCCTCGGGCCAATGAGGGAGAAGCTGGAAGCTTTTGACAAAGCTAAACAGGAATGTGTGAAAACAGCCCAGCACATCCAGGTAAAACTTAATATCCACAAACACTCACAAACTTAAAAGGGAGAGAGCAGGAATGTAATTCGGTGGTACCTGCAGCAGTACAAACTGTGTGTACCATTCAGGTGATGATCAGCAAGTCCTTTTTAATTCTGACATCTGAGTTGCTGGCGTTATTTTAAGTTGTAGTATATTACCTTATCACTCATTGCTGCTTTAAAAATGTAATTAGTTATACTACTACAACTTTACAATAGTGGTAATTCAACTGATAAATAGCTTAGTATATTCACTAATACGAAGTGGACATTCTGCAAATTAAACCAACAAATCAAAAAGAAGCACGTCATGCCAACATTAACATACAAATAAGACAGATGAATGCAAAAAAATAGGCTTTTAATTAATTTTTGATACCTTAAACCCCTTCATCTCCACAGCTCATGAGATTTTCAAATGTAGCCATAGTAACAGAAACACAAAACATCCATATTAAACAACAAATATCCCTACATATATAGTCACCCACTCGCTTGGTGTGTAAATGACTGATTGTTAAACACAAATAATGAATAAATTAAATAACACACATTACTAATTGACATGTAGCCTACAGATAACCAAATTTGCAACTAGCTCACTATACTGTTGTAAATGGCCTTAATCCGCTCTTTTCAACACATTCATTTCAATCTACTTTATTTTATTTGAATGAATGTGTTGCACCTTAGAATACAATCAGATAATCCTATCACATTATTAAAAAAAACAGTCAACATAAATAGGCCTAAACCTTGAGTTTGATTGAGTTCTTGGAATTACAGGTAAACATATACAGAACTGTTTGGAATATACGCATTCAGGTCTCAGACAAAGGTAACTAAAACAAGAACGATATATTCCAAGATTACTCAAAAGCATATTATTATGGTCACACTTTAGTTTACACCCCAATATCTGAACCTGATTGGTTGAAATTGTGTCCAGGTTTAAGAATGGGAAAAAAGCTAAATTCAGCACAACACAACTTTCACTCAATGTATTTCAATTACACAAGCATTAGCAACCTTTTGTGTGTAACGTATTATGTGTGATGTAATGTTTGTGTGTAATATTACATCCTGCAGGCGCCCATGCCATAATTGTAATATCGGTTGTTAATACTGTTCAATAACTCCAGAGACAGGCCCATCACACTGAGAGGCAGATTAAAAAAACATTTGAGGAGCTCCATCACTTCCTCCGGGTGGAGGAGGCAACCAGGATCACAGCGCTTGTGAACGAAACCAAACTGAAGAGCATGATCATGAATGAAAAGATTGTACACCTGACTATGAAGATGACATCACTCTCCGACACCATAAAGGACATAGAAAAGAATATTAATGCAGAGAATATCGCCTTCCTCAAGGTGAAAATTATTTCATAGGAATGATGTATTTTGCTCAAGACAACTGATTTTGTTTTAAAATCATGAATAGATTAACGTAATTGAGCTTCCACTTCACCTAACATCAATATTATGTTTCTTTATGAATCCTCTCCTCAGGCTTACAGAGATATCAAAGGAAGGTACGTGGGCTCACATCATCTGTCGATCAGTCGTCTTGTTTTTAATGGCTTTAGTTCCGGCAGTGTCACTGACTCCTGCCTCATATTGCAGGACCAGCAATACACTGCAGCATCCAGAGACTGTTTCAGGGTCCCTGATTAATGTGGCAAAACATCTGGGCTCTCTGAAGTTCAGGGTCTGGGAGAAGATGCTGGGGACAGTGAAGTGCAGTAAGTACTGGGATCCAGAGAGGATAGTCAGTGGAAAATACCACATGGCTTTATCTGCACTCCAAAAAGCACTAAATACTGAGCAGAGATAGAAATAGGTACCTATTCTGAGCAGTGCTTTTTGAATTGAGAAGTACATCTGATATGGATACTTACCTGGGATTCATGTTTACAGAATATTTGAAGCATAGGAAGAGCTAATACCACTTGTCATTCATAATGCAAATGGAACAGGCTGAGGAAAGCTGGAACTGAGTTCATCGCTTGTCTATTGCATTATTACATTACATTATAGGCATTTGGCAGACGCTCTTATCCAGAGCGACTTACAACACAAAGTGCATTTCTTTGGGAACAAGATTATTAAAGTGCTAGGGAAGGGTACAAGTTGTACAAAGGGTACAAAGTGCCAGTAGGGTTAGAAGGGCTGAACCCTATGGATGACCTGTTGAGGGAAAAAGAAAACATAATTAACAATAGCTCTGGAACAACCATTGTAATCACCCTAAAGGTAGCTACAGCAAACGACTAAGACTAAATCGGAGAGCTAGGGAGAGAAGGAGAGAGGTGCATCCTGAAGAGGTGAGTCTTCAGTCTGCGCTTGAAGGTGGGCAGACTATCTGCTGTTCTGACCACCGTGGGAAGGTCATTCCACCAGCGGGGAGCCAGAACAGACAGCAGACAATTGCTGTCACAATCTTAAATCCCTTTGAAAATATTTTGAGAACTAACTAAAACTGAGATACATAAGCTCTGAACTATCAATTATTACTGTGGGACTCACCTTATGAGAACCTTGCCTTTGATATTTTTATATGTAGGCTGTTGTGAGTGGTAGACTGAACAGGTTAGATGACAATTTGGTAATCACAGATAATAAACAGGTACCCCTCAAAACAAGCGATCAATAGAAGAACAAATGAATACAAAAAGGAGGCAAAGCTGGGGGAAAGAGGTAATGTAGCTACCAAAAGCAAGCCATCTGCTAGTTAATCTTTTATACTGAAACCATGTAACTATTTATTCAAGCATAATGTTGAATAAACGTTTGGCTATGATCTAACTAAGTAGCCAATGCTGGGTACAGGCAGCATATTTTACTTAGTAGGACAGTGATGTAAAATGAAATGAAGCTAACTCAGAGAATTTTATATCATAGATCTTGCTAGTAGTACATGTAGGCAGTAAAATAACTAGCCAGGAGTCAATGCCAAAGTACAGAAAATATCAGCCCACAGCAACAATACTAATATGTTATCAGCAGCTACCTTGTTATGCTATTTTTGCTGCTTCACCTTTTGCATTTTTTGGAAACTGCCCCAACTGGTTTATACCTGCGGGATTCTCTGACCTTCACCTCTCCACCAGTGCAGTGCCTGTTGTGTTTGCTGAACTACCTCACCCTCATGAGCTCTGGACAAATGACACTATGCACGATCAATATGTGACAAAATGTGATACTCCTCTGGGAAAGGGGTCTACCAGTACATTTTTCCAAGTTGTTCATTTGTATTTTATATTGTAAATGATATGGTCCCTGACACTACCTAGCGATCCTGTAGCTAAGAGCCTTGAGTGTCACCCCCACCCACCCATTTTTCTTTTCTCATGGTTTCTTCTTTCTCTTTTGCCTGATTTTGAATGTTTTTTTTCTCCCTGGGGCTTGAGGGATGGGATCTCCTGGAGGGGTTAACATTGTTAAAAAAGTTATTATTGGTGAACATTTTGTTGATTGCTGTTACAAAGTACAACCTAATTATAGTATGATTTTTAGCAACAGCTGAAAAGAGTCCAAATATGCCATATTCACTGACTGCCTGATAATTATGATGACTATGATGCTTTCTATGTCTATTTTGTGGTAAAAAAGCAACATAATAGCAAACCTCTGTAGCGCTTTTTGATTTCCTGCTTTTTGCGTTTCTTTCCCAGCCCCAGTGACTCTAGACCCCAACACCGCTGCCCCCTGGCTCTCTGTGTCTGACGACCTGACCGCCGTGCGTTTCCAAGGGCTCCAGGATCACATTCCCGACAACCCGGAGCGCCTGGATCTCTGTGTGTGCGTCACGGCTTTGGAGGGCTTCTCAGCCGGAAAGCACTCCTGGGACGTGGAGGTGGGGAACAAAACCAAGTGGGACCTGGGGGTGCTGAAGGCGTCCATCCACAGGAAGGGGGTGCTGAGCGTGAATCCATCCCAGGGCTTCTGGGCGATTTCACTGAGGGATGGTAGCAAGTATAGCGCCTGCACCCGGCCCTGGACCCACCTCACGCTGAAGACGAAACCCCGGCGGATCAGAGTGCTGCTGGACTATGACAACGGTCAGGTGTCCTTCTACGACCACGCCAACATGTCGATCATCTACACATACTACGAAAAGTTCACAGAGAAAGTGTTTCCTTTTTTCTCACCATGTATAAGCGAAAAGGCACAAAATACCGAACCACTGAGGATCTGCCCAATCAAACTGTCAATAGTAAAGCAGTAATCCTGCATCCGAAGGAGATGCCTTCAACAGTGATGTCATACCACAGAACCAACAGTCTCATCACAATGCCACAGAAGGCCATGATTAGCTTCTTGTATTAATATTTCATGTGATACATTTGGTTATTTAAAAAATGTTATTTTATTTGTTTTTATGAATTAAAGTATTGGCCATGGCTAGAGCTCCGTATCGAAGAGTCAAAAAACAGGATCAGCCTGGCCTGAAGCCTATTACAATGCTCAAGCTTATCACTCTATAGTCATCTATCCAGGCCGGCTGACTGCACTATTAGAAGAAAAAGTTCTTTCTAGTGCCTTTAAAGGTTCTTCCAGTGTCCTGCTGGGGGAACCATTGAAGGTCCATCTTAGATATTGATACCTTTAAGGGGTTCTTTATATAACCCTCAGAATCAGGTTGACACAGAAACTTTGAGCAATATTCATATCAAGGTCAAACAAAGACCTCTTGTGGAATCTGCAAAAAAATGTATAGAAAGATATTTATGAAGATGTATGCAAATGGATTTTGTAACATCACACTTGTCTTTTACTCACAGTACACAATTTATCAGAAAATTCTACATAAGTGTATTGTTTGTTTTCTTGTTGGTGATGGTTGAACATTTGGGAAGTATAATGTCAATTCTCTGGATTTTATAATGGGAAAAACCATGTGTTATTTCCCATAATATTTTGTATTTATCCTATTTACAATAATATTAAGACACCATTGAGGTGACAATATTGAGATTGTTTTGCTTACTGACAACTGCTAAAAATACAAAGGGTGAAAAGAGGACATGAGAATTGAAATGTTATTGACATTCAGGTGGACACAGAGGTCATGGTCATGATGTACTTGCTACATTTTTGGGATCTGTTCCATATTAATGGCAAAAGGTCTATGCATAATCCTATGTTGTTTCTATTGTACATTTAGTCCTAACCCCATGTCTATTTCTGTAACTGTCTTCTTAGTCCATTCCCTTTCCTAAATAAAGCTCATTTCCAGAAATTCTCTCAGGAACTTTGGTGAGAAAGTTGTTTGCTGCTAGCATGCGCATGTGTGCGTATGTGTGTGCGTGTGCGCGCACAGGTCACAGATAGTATAAAAGGCGGCTGCAAAGCCTGCCCCTTACAGACTGAAATCCCCTCAGAGCCACCGTTCACCGTAAACTGTTTCTACCTGATCGTCACGATGATAAAAGCCTGGCTGGTGTTGGTGCTGCTGCTGCCTTTGTGTGCAGGTGAGGCTCTGCACTCTGTGAACGTCCTTTAGATATGCACTCATGATTTTAAATATTATTTACACAACTTTGATCCCAAAGGGGATCTCTCGCTAATTATATTGCTTGTGTTTTCATCATTCTCTTTCAAGTTTGTTGCAAAACTTTATTCTTGGATTATTTTTCTTGAAGACGTTGCAGTTAAGCCACCCAGCTTTTCCAATACACCCATAAGGCAAATGATTTGCAAGGAAGATGGATGACAATGCAAAAGAGTTAAATGAAAATCAGTCTGTCAAATGAACTTCAGTACTGTATAGGGGAGACAGGTGGTGCCCCTTAACTGTTTTGCATTACCTCCTTTCCTCCTTTCTCACCTGCAGCTGACTACGAAATCGAATGCTATGGTGAAGACTTCCTAATGGTCAGGAACCAGCGGCTCCAGTGCAGGAGTAAAGTCCCTCAGGCCTGCTACACAAGGGGTAAGCGATAGGTCGCTAAAGTCTTACTGTGAGTTTCACTTTGCAAACATGCACTTTGGCCTCGATTTAATCAATATCTGTCTTTGAATTACAAGTAAATGAGACTTATTTTCATTACAAACAGTCTGGCAAGTTATTTTAAGTCATTAGGTAAATACTACATAAATAATAAACAAACTAATCCCTATTGATTTTGGGGGTTGCTGATGTTCTTGTTTTTGGCCTGGGCTTGGATGATGTATCATATTTTCAATGTTATATGAAAGATGTGAGGTGTGTGTTTACAAGCTGAGATTTGCTGCAATTAAAGCATTGGAGTGCATAGGAGTATTTGATAGTTGATGGTTAAGATGCTCCATTGCAAAGTCTAGAGGGGAGATGATGGTGTTTTCAATAGAGTATGATGTTATTTGCTTTTTAGGGATATATATACTAGACAGAGATGGCTATATAGTGGATAGAGATGAGAGCAATGTTGTTGTTAGCAGTTGGCTAATGGCTGGTGCACTTGTTTTTTTTTCTTGTGTCAGTTACTGGGGAGAAGGGATGCACCGTTCTGAAGCAATGTGATGCGCCAGGCTGGAAGTGCTGTCACACAAATCTGTGCAATGCCTAATCCAGGGACCAGGGGGCACCAAAGCTCAGCACACTGAGAAAAGATGACTAGCGGCTGATCTATTCCCTGTGTGGGTGTTTCCTCATCCCCCTTCACCTCATTCTCGCCTTCCCTTCAGTAAACCCAACCACAGCTGTCTGGGGATCCAGTCCAGGGCAGTCGTACAAGAAATAAAGCTTTGCACCAACTGGCCCTCGTGTCCTTTCCTCTGATCTCATGTGCTTTTGGGGGTGGGGTGGTGGTGGTGGTGGCGGCAGTGTGTGTGTGTGTGCATGTGGGGGGGGTGAGGGGTGGTCAGTGAATTGAGTCAGCTTAGCAATGTGTTTCTGGTGGAATTCAAACTCACAGCCAGCTTGGTGCAGCCGTGCATCTTTGCAGCATGTACTGTCTAAAGTTATGTGGAACTGGATGACGTGAGGCTGACAGGTGGAAGTAAACAAAAAACAAACAAACAAAAAAAAAAAAAAAAAAAAACAGATTAGTGAGATTCCTGGCTTTGCAGTGTCCCGGCAGACAGTGCTGAGTCATGCTGGCCTGTTGGACAGCCCTGTCTCTAATGTAAACACAAGCAGGCCGTAGCCTTTGCGCCACGCCATTCTGTCTGCCAGGCTGTTTGTGTTGCAATGCGCTCGCGGCCACATGCGCTACTGCTGCACAGACAGAAAGATAGACATACACTCACAGAGCTCTGCTGAAACAGCACCCAGCTAATGTTTACTGTCACACAGATCATGTACCCATAACTCTCTCATACACATACAGAACACGCCAGGGTTCGACATTCCAACTGGCCCGACAGTGTATTTGAACCATTTTAGGCAAATTAATCAAGCTTCTTAAAGGTCTATTTGGGACTGCCTTTCAGAATTCCAGAACAGAAAAAGTTGAGCGAGTCACTCTGGAACACAGGTGGGGGTAATGAGCCCTTAACCTAATGGCTGTAAGCTTATATATCAATGAGGTTTAACCCTACTCTTATTCTAAACTGTCAGCTACAGCAAACACTTTCTGGGTCAAAATGACTTATTCATGTTTAGTCACCCATAAAGTAGCTAAAAAAAAAACATTTTCTCCATAAGCACCATCTTTTTCTAACTGAAATTCTCAAAAGAAAAACAAACCAACCATTTTTCATTTTTATCATTTTTATTGTTCTTTTTTAATAATCTTCAGTATTTTTCTGCCGTTTGACAGGAATGCATGAGAGACATATCGGCTCAAACATCTTCACGTGAAAGTTTTATTCCCCCCATTCATATTTTAATGACACTTTGAGTTTGATCACCATCGACCTCATTTTGCTTTCATTTTTTAGCATGATTTCTCTCCATATCACTAAAGCTTCTAAAACATGTTGCCCTGCTCGACACGGTCACATAGGGACTGCCTGTCCATTTCCTCCGTGGAGGCGCTAAAGCGCTGGCCAATCTTTAATGATCGTCCAGACCTAGTTGAAGAGAATCCCCCCCCCCCCCGCGCACCCTTACCCACCCCAATCCAATGCACCCACTAATGTGATATGATAGAAACCCACCCTCAACCCCTCCCCCCAAAAACATTCACAGCTCCGTTAGGAATCGGCTGAAGGCTGAACTTTTAGATCTCTCCAAAAGTTTTGTGTTTCCCCACTACATTTTTGTCTACTTTACATTTATTTTGGATACTAGCCCGTCTAGCTCAGAAACAGCCACAGTACAAAGCCCTTCAGGTTCAATAAAACTGGGAGGGTAAGAAGACCACAACTAACTGAAATCGAGAGAGAGGTGCAGACATACCAAGAGGACGGCAGACTATCACATACCCGCTGAAGCAGGACGGGATATCTGGCTCATATCATCCAGCACATTCCTTTTTCACAGCAAAGTCAGACTTAGTGCAGTAACTACTTAACTAGAGCACAGCTGGAGACTCTCAAATACTGTTTTAGATTTTAGCCAGTATGTGAAAAAAGACTTTGACAAGGGATAGCCTGGCGTCCATAGCTGTGTGTCCGTTTCTCTCAAATAGAACATAGAGTATGGGGGCCCCTCCTAGCCCTATACCCCACTCCCAACAAAGACATGTAGCAAGGCAATTCATTTTAGAGACATTCAAGCATTTATCTACAGTTGGCCTCCTGGAGCTGACTGCTGCTGTTACCCAAGGAGACTGGTGAAAGGTCACTTAGAAACTACCATACTTGACTCGGAGCAACTTTCCCAGGAAGGCCCAAACCAGAATTGTGGCCGACACCAACACCTACCTCTCAATCAGTCTGAACATGCCCCCAACAGAACGCCGCTGAATTCTGTTCATTGGTGCCAAACGCCTTTATCGCTCCCCTTTACTAAAATATGAGAATTAAGCCAGTCTGACACAGTTGCCGGTCATAGCGCATTGCTATTACAAAAGATATGGCCATTCAGATGTGAATGACAAAAAAGTGATTTCTTACATGCTCTGAAATGCTAACTTTTTAAAAAGGATTACTTTTTTTTTTTTTTTTTTTTTTTACTTTTTTCTTGGAAGCAGTGGATTTCAATAAAAAGTGATTTTTAGATCATTGAAAAGAACATAATACTCACAGGCATACCATTACATACATTGAGTATTCACACCTGAATGTTCAAACAGGAGAGTGTGGAAGTTGAAGTCACCCCCTTAGATCTTTCAAATGTAAAGCTGGAACCAGACTGACTTGCCTAGTAAAGTTCTGGCTGCTTTTTCTTTTTATTAATCCTTTGCAGGGCTGACCCAGGTCAGCTCAAACTGCTAGATTTTTTGGGAAGGCTGCATTCCAGCGTTTTTAGTCAGCATTGCTATTAAAATGTATGGAGGTAAAAACTCTGGTTGGTGCTAGCTATGGTTCCAGCATGTGTGGACCTGGTTCCAGATCTACAATGGAGACAGGGAGATCATGAGCCTGAACAGACCAGCCATGGACCCCTCTTTGCAGAAAGCAGCCGGTGTTTATCACAGTGGGGAAGTCTGCCCCCCTGTGGCTGGGTGGGGGATTGCAATGACACGACTGAAGGACGGGGGGGGGGGCGGAAGTGCCTCGACATTGCTATACTTTAGTAAACCCAGTGATGGGCTTCACACAGTCAAAGGTATGGCTTTCTGGGAAAGAGCTCCATTTATTACTGAAATTAATTAGCAAAAATACTGAAAAAACATTCCCTGGAGAGAACACAAGCATTTCACTGGGAAACAATTTGAAAATTATAATATACACAGAAAAAAGAGGTTCTTTGTAGATCAGCTGGAAAGATTGGTATTTCAATGGTATCAGCAATTACAGCATATAGGATGAATCTGTCCTGTGCTGCAAATCTCTCTGCACTGAACCTATTATATACACCTCATCATATTAATTCCCTTAATCCGCATCACCACTGTCCTGGCAACGCTGTCATTTCACTCACAACGCTGCATATTTTTCACCTGCTATGTCCCTCAGATCACCACTTGCAGTGCAAGCAATACAAACATCTTGCGTATCTTTATACCTCATGCTTTTTTGTTTCAGAGTCAAAATATCAAAGCAGCCACAAAAAAAAAAAGAAAAACCATAAAACCTCATACCCTGGCCATATGTAGCCAATCACATCTCTGCCTGAAACTTGTCAGAACTCTTCTCTATTTACTGTATTATTGCAGGTTGGTGTATTATAATATTAACATCACTTCTTGGCACCTTGACCAATTCAATATCTGCTCCTCGCGGTTCAGCCAATTGCATCACTCCTGCATAGCATACTCTCGCTAATATATCTGCCACTGTGACGATAAGGAGCCGGAAAATGCAGCACTATTTCCTCCTGTCAATCCTGAAATCCAGTACAGAGAGTGATGTGTCCACATCACATACATAGAGTAGACACTGCTTCCAGAATCACAAAAGAAACCTCTACTTTACACATCGTATCTCTATATAACTGCATCAGATACCAGCGCATTCCCGTGGGGGAGGAAAAAAATAAAACAAGAGATAAAGCTTTTTGGGAGAAAGGGGTCTCCTTCCTCCGTCCGGGCTGGCTGTATTCCTGGCGGGTTAATCCTGAGATTGTGCGGAAGGGAATGACAGCTGGGACGAATGACGCATCCGGAATGACGCAGATGTGTAAACGCCGGCTCACACACTTAAGACTTTTTAAAAACGTCTCAGTCCAAAAAAAAAAAAAAAAACTAGACAAAAAAATAACAGAATTTTTCAAATATGCTTTTAAAATATTTTTAAGTCCAAAAATGAGAAAAAGATTGTCTCTAATCAACTATTAAAAAAATCAGCGTATTTCCCACCCAACCCAAAAAAAAAATGCAGATTTTCAAAGACATGGAGAAGTTTGTTGCATGTTTATGCAAACTGTTTCCAGGTACAAATTTGACCACTCAGAAAAGGTGAGTTCTTGCTTGTTCTTCCAGTGCTGGCTGGCGGGACATTGTGTAAGAGTCATTTTTTGACATCACTATATTAAAACAAAGAAACAAACATAAAGGTTGATTTATGAAGTGATGACCATAATGCAGGCATCGAGTCAGAGAGAGAACAGGGCCCTTGGCCACGACCATGTCCGAGTCAAAGCTTCATACCACTCAACACCGGTGCTGTTCTGTGTGACAATCCAGTATGACTTTTGGTAAACACCCTCATTGCAGATTTACAACTAAAATTATAATAGCATCCCTCTAGGATGTACAGAGCACATGTGAAGTGTCTTCTGAAATACCTCTTTGGCATGCACATACAGTCAGAGTGTGGAGGGGACAGTGTAGGAGCTGTGTTCTGAAGCAAGCTCTACCCAAACACAAGCTTATTAACAGCAAGATGGAAAGCAAATGCTTGAGTTTCTCATTTCTGGAGAGTGCTCCAAGCAAGGCTACAGGCATAAATTAATGACAATGCCAAAAATATCCTTTATGCCAAGGCAGTCTACCTGTAGCAGTCATCTGCTAGTCGGAAGTATTCTGAACTTGTGAGGCTATTTTATCATGCCATTTTGTAGTATACCTGCACTAGGAAAACAAATTAACATATTTTATACTGACGGATGTTTGCTGTTATCTGCTTTCCCAGGTATGCTTTAAGCCTGGAAGCGAGCGAGTGGAGAGCAGTCATAATGGAGATGTGCAGATGCCCACTGAAGTGCAGATTGAGAACAGAAGACATGCTGAGGACATGGCTCAGACAGCTCTGAGGGCCCTCCTCTCTCCCTGTTCCACAGCATGTTTGTGTCAGCCTCAGCACTGGTTACCACCGGCCTCCATGAGACACACTACAATTATACCCAGTGATGCCATGCTTTAATGTAGCTAGAGCTCAGCACTGTGTGTGTGTGTGTGTGTGTGTGTCTGTGTTTAGACCTCTGGTGAGGTAGAGCAGATACTCTGCTCTGCCTTTTCACTCAACAATAGAAAAACTGACAGAACATTCTCCAGGTTAAAAAGAAAAGTAAAAAAAAAAATTAAATTAAAACTCAAAGCCAGCTTTTTGAGATTAAAACAAACCACAGGTCTCTGTGTAGCAATGGAAACACCCTCTTACCCTCCCCTCTGGATGCTAATTCCTTCCTGACAACCATGTCTGTGTGTGTCTGTTAGCATTTACGTGTGAGTTTATGTGTGTTTCAGTGTCTGTTAGCGTTTGTGTGTTAGTGTCTGTTCTTGTCCGTCTGTGTATTTTTGAGAGTGTTAGTGTCTGGGTGTTTCATGGTGTCTGTTTTTTTTCTCCATGCTTTCAACTTCAGAGTTTAATTATCTAGATAATCTAAAATGACAGGGGTGTTCACTCAAACCCTTTGCTCTTTTACTCAGCCTATGAAACACCAAACTGAATATCCAGCCTTTTCCAACCCATTCCCCACTTTTTTCCAACCAATCTGGAAATAAAAAGGACTTCAAAACAAACAATTGAACAAACAAAAGTAACACAAAATAAACATCAAAGAACCTGAAAAAGAAAAGAAAAAAACAAGAAACCCAGCTGTGCTCCACTTAAAGGCGCAGTGACATCTCGTGGCCTCTAGGGGGAGCTCAGAGCAGGATAGAGAGCGAACTCTGGGTTCTGGCTCAGGTTCTTACGAGGGTGTAGAAGGTGTGTGCTCATCAATGGGTGTGGCCGTGTCATCACTAGGCTCCAGGCTGTCCTTGGCGCTCAGTGTGCTGTCGGACGGGGTTGGTGTGGTATCGGAGAGAGGCGGGGTTGTGGCAGAAGGGGGTGGCGTTTCAGCTGATGGGGGTGGGGTTGCAGCTGATGGAGGTGGGGTCATGGCTGATGGGGGTGGAGTCATGGCTGACGGGGGTGGGGTGGTGGCACTGGGAGGCGGGGTGTTGGCTGTTGGTGGTGGAGTGTCGGGGGAGTTCTCCTGCTGTCCATTGGGCGTAGGCTCAGTGGGTGAGGGAGGGGGCGTGGTGGTGCCCGTGGGTGGGATGGACTCTGTAGAGGTCGGCGTCAGCACAGGAGGAGGGGCACCGCCCCGGGGGGTGGAGTTATGAAGCAGCCCTTCCCCCAGGGTCAGGCTCTCACTCGGATGCAGAGACGGTGTCTTCTCCACCAAGCGCCATTGCATGATGCTGGTGTCCTTGCCTCCAGTGGACACCAGGTGACTGTCATTGTGCATGAAGCTCACGTTGGTCACGTGACTGCTGTGGGCACTGTACTTGTGGCTTGGGGCCTGGGGGAGCAGTGACAAAGCTTTTAGCAGATGGGTCTCCTAATATTCTGATTGTCCAACAGCTCTTGATAGAACATGGTACCATTGGAAAGTATATTTGGGACCATTTTGCCTTTGATATGAAAAAGCCAGTGATTCTGCTCTTGAAACATTAGCTGGGACTGTTTGGAAAAAGCCATAGCTCACCTTCGGTGTAGAACAAGGGTACTGGAAGAGGCGCACTTTGCAGAAGTCGTCAGCCAGTGCAATCACCTTCCTGTTGTGGGACCTGATAAGAGCATTGATGTCCGTCCCATCTGAACCCTCAGGCCACACCCCTGTTCAAGAAAAGACCCAGAGCGGGTTTACACCCCCACACAAAAGATATGTGTGTCTACTAACATCGACACATTTAGACTTAAGTTCTTTTTCTGTAGTAAGCTATAATAATGTTTTGTTACCAGCAGATGGTGCTACAGTCATTCCTTATTCAAAATAGCACATTTTGAGCATCAACAAATGCTTTGAATAAATACAAAGACTTGGTTCTCTACAATAAAACACAATGACTGGTTCATAGCAGTGACACACTGATGGAGTATGCTCCAACCATGCAACTTCACTCTCGCAATACTAAGGTTCACAGGCCAACAAGTGCTGACCAAAACCTACCACCAGGGGGCAGACTAGCACTATAGAGACAGAGTCACTGCTCTCTGGTCTCCTCACTGATCAGAATCCTGTCATAAATCTCTGGGGGAATATCAGCTTCACTTTTCGGGTTCACTTTCAACCTTTAGGCTCAGCACAATGGAATCTGAAAGTCAAGAGTTAACAGCTTTTCCAGTCTCATAAAGACACAAAAAACGCAGAAGGCAAGGCAGGAGCTCAGCTCCTCTATTTTAGCTATTGCCATGTGGCTCATCTTAAAGGGCTATACATTAGTTTCCACAATTTGAACAGCCAAAATCCAGGTTCAGGTTTCTGTAATTGGTTCCTGATTATTATTGTATTGTTTTGAATACATGTTTTGGTTTATTTCATATGACTAATCATAGAATTGCAAATGGTAGGAAATTTTTTTTTTTTTATTCTTAAATATTCTTTTATTGTGTTGTGTGTGTTATATTGTATGCTTCAAGTCTTGCAATGCAAACCTTGCCCTGATAACAGAGCTCAGAGTTTGAGAAGCCAGACAGGTGGGGGAACAGAAAGAGAGACAGAGAGACAGAACTCCCTACAGCCTTTAGCAGAGCAGTGTGATTGGGGCCCCAGCACTATCTAACCACAAGACTGCCTGGTGCAAACGGTCCCACTGAAATGCTGAGATTTCAGCCCAAAGGCAGCACAAAACCCTCACAGGGTAAAAAATGATCCAGGAACCCCTGAACATGCTAAAAAACCAAACCAATAAAAAACACACTAAAACCCAAAGCACGGGCAAGTAGAACTTCCTTTGTAGGCCATGATACTGTGCCTCACCACTTTAGATGCTTGTCGCAAGCAATCAAATTCTACAAACCATCGAACAAACATACCTGCATAATCTCGCGTTTGGTTCACTGAGTGATCCATTGTTGTGATGAGGCTAACCATGAAAAAAAGTTGTAAGTTGTGATCTGCCTCAGTCACAACAATGGATGAATAGTTACCATAAGTAAATAAAACAGAGTTGCTTAAAATAGTCCATATTAAAAATGCTAATATGATTGATACTTTCACTCACTCACAAGCAGTTATGACCAACTGTTGCTGTGTCTAAAGATGTAATAAATTCTGGAGGTATGATATCACCTGTGCATGTGAGCTGTTCTTGCATTATACAGACTGTGTATCAAGCATTTCTTGTTCGTTGCGATCACACAATACGGCGCAGTGTCAGGGACTGACCGAATACGTGGAAGCCCAGCACGCAGGTGTACGTGGCCCAATCGATGTCCTTGCACTCTGAGCGATTCCGGATCAGCTTGCAGCCATTTGGAATGTCCCCTGGGAGGGGGTACAAAGGACCATCAGCGCCACAGCATTCTGCATCACTTAAAATGTTCAGCTCAAATACAGAATTAAAGCGGTCTTTAACAGCTGTTACAAAAAAAACCAAGAACACTTAAACAAGTTCAGTGCATGTTACATGTGCACTACTTGATTTGACTGGCAGTGAATGTCAAAAGGATTTTGCATGACCTTGTGACCCACCTCAACATTTTTCATGACCCATCAGTGGATGTAAGCCTGCTGTTGGGGAACCGGTGTGCTAACACATAAAGTTTCACTCCAGTGTGTGTGTGTGTGTGTGTGTGTGAAAGCAGCATGTGTAATTGGTTGTGTATAAAACTGAACTGGTGTCATGCTGACATACATAGAAAAAGCTGAAACATTAGAAGCTGCCAGCTGGTACAGCAATGCGAGCATGCTGGCGGACTGGGCAGCTACTCACAGTAAAGGATTTCATAGTCGCCTGAGTTGGACATGATGAACTTGTTGTCGGGGGACCAGTCAAGATGTGTGATGTAGCTGGAATGTCCCTGTAAAAAAGACAAACAGGGAGATTTACTAATACTGTGCACATGTTTTGTCATCACGAGAGCTTGATTTGCTTAAAGTGAGACTGGAACAGAAAACATGTGAGTTAACACTTTAGCTGCAGAACTAGGTAGCTCAAAAATATAGCTGAAATCTTTCTCAGTGACTATAAAAATATATCAAATCTCACTTAACACAAATACAGGTTTTGGAGGGAGAGGGAAGGATAGGGAGAGGGGGAGAAGGAAGGAGCGAAGGAGCGAGACTGACAGGGTGATCTTTCCCACTCCACTGCTATTCCTCCCACTCTCTCTGCTTGTCTGTCTGTCCTCCCCCAGTCCGGGCCAGAGAGGAAATCTCTGTTTGTCTCTCTTGGCACTTATTATAATTTCCTTGGAGTCTACGGGCTTGTGACCAGCATGCACACACACACACACACACACACACACACACACACACACGGAGACACACAGACACACACACACACACACACACACAGACACACACACACACACACACACACACACACACACACACACACACACACACACACACACACACACACACACACACACACACACACACACACACAGGAATGTCTGTGACATCTTGCCAAGCCTGGTCCAGACGCTTCACAGCTGCTGTGCCGCGATTTGCACGGACTCACTGCTCTGAAACTTACATATGAACACATATACAGGTCAAACACTGGCTGCCACTAAATAAACACACACACACACACACACACACACACACACACACACACACACACACACACACACACAGAAAAAGTGGACCCTCACAGAGCTCTGACAGCTACTGAACATACACACACATGCAAACTCACACACACACACACACACACACATTGCACACAGTCAGTCAGACACACTCATACATACAACCAGTGCTCACAGTTCCCTGTATAGTCTGTATCAGCCTAAGATGGGCCCTCCTCTCCGCTGGACTGATATTAACGTACAGCTGTGTGTTTAATCTACGGCGAGGAGCACAGACAGCCCACAATCTCCTGGGAAGCTGAGACACTACACAGTCTGCCAGAACCAATAAAAACACAAACCAGCGTTCCCACAACTTTAATTGCATCTTTGTTCTAACTGAAACACTCTGCCTTTCAAAGTTCAACCAAAAGGGGTGAAAAGAGAAGGAGACATTTTTAATCATTTTGGTTGTGGTTGTTCGATTTATTTATTTATTATTTTTCATGCAAGGATGACACTTCTCATCGGAGTCTGCGGTCCAGCACAGTGTTGGGGAAATGTCAGATGAAGTGTGTGGTCCTACTCTGCGTAGACAAAGCAGTCTGGGAGACACACACAGAAATAACCTACAATATGGCTGGAGCCATTCCCAACCTGAGTGTGGCCATGTGCACAGACAAACAAGACCTTACTGTGACTAAAACAATGAGCTGGCAAGGGCAGAAAAACATTTTTATGGTTTTCACTGCATTTTTATGGTATATTCAAAAAACCCGTTTCAGTCATGATGTGCGATTAATTTTGAACCAACTTTATTTTTTTATTTTCCCCATCTTTAAAATGTGGAATTGTATTTATTAGGGCTATATCATCACAACATTGTCTTGTGTCAATTCATGAAAGAGCATTATGCTTCTTGCCTCTCTGCAGAACATCAGGTGAGCTGCGCAGCCAGTGTGTCAATTCAGCACATGTGCAGCTGATTCAGATAGACTGCAGGTTTTTGATTATCCAAAGGTGGCAGCTGCTGCATGATGAGGCAAGGACAATCCCATCGATTGCAACCCTCCCTCCCTCTCTGTATGTCTGATGCTGTAGTGAATTATATGCTGCTCTGTGGGGCTGTCAGCCACACTCAGCTCTGGCCCAGCGCAGATTTGATACCGGACCGCAGGACGCATCTACACAATGGAGCAGTGTTTTAAATGAGTGAGTCACTCAGTATGCTCAGATCATCACGTTCCAAAAAAACGAACAGTGCGCTTAGCTGCGCTTCAGAAGCCAGATGACTTCTCTACTGAAATGAACAAAAGCGTAGCAAAACCTGGCACCATCGCAGTCAGTGGACAAAAATGATTAAACAAACCAACAAAACTTACACCGCTCTCACATGGTTACCGTGTACTCGAGCTGAGGCAAAGTTGTGGTTTGGAAGGGTACCATCCATACTCCAGCAGTAAAAAAAAAGTACATTCTGGTACCAACTCACAGCATGTGCGTTTGCTGGTTTTAATTTAATAGTCAAAGCCAGTCGAATTATGAGTGAATGTGCCCAAAAAGTCCTACCACAGTATTCAAGAAAGTGGACGAATGTTTTAGCGAAAAGCTGCTTTCTCAAATGACTTACTTCATGGGCCTCTAACTCAACTTGAAACTAATATCTACAGTCTGCACAGAGCATTTCCAACAGCCTTCTTTGATGAATCAGTCACTTAGCATCAATGTAAAATAGACCTCACCAGTAGTAACCTTTATTTGCTCTGATGATAAATTGTAAATGTGACAACAGCTCTTCTATTGTCTCCTCACAACTGTCTACAATGAGAAACAGCCATTGCTGACTGTATGAGCCAGTCAATGTCACACCCCACAGTTCACCCAGTACTACTGTACAGGACCAGCACTAACTGGAGAGGCACATGCTTCACCGCTGACAGCTATGAGCACCTAGCATGGCACTGTCACTGTCTCTGTATCAGCACTGCCTATACGTGTGTGAGTTAAAGGAGAGTGGGTGGTGTTTGCTGTAGGGAGAACCCCAGACTCACAGTGCACTTCCCATATCTGCTGTACTTCCTGCCCTTCTCCGACACGGTGTAGAGGTAAATGAAGTTGTCGTGTGATCCCACTGCCAGCAGGGTGCCATCTGCGGGAAGAGGCGAGAATGTGGGTGTTTCTGTGCCCGTTTCCTGCCAGCACGAATGGCATGGAGGAGAAGACTGGTACTGAAAGGAGGCTAAGACACGCCCCAAGACTCCACCTACCGACAGAGTAACGCATGACGGACAGTTGCTCGTTCCCGTCAGTGTGAATGGCGACCAGGTCCCTCGTCTCAGCATCGAGAGCGTACCACCTGCGATAAACAGAGAGGGGCAGTCTGAAAACAGCTTGCATATGTTGCTGTTACATGTAAATGTTTGCTCAAGATTCATTATGAATGTTAACATGGCTACAGCTAGAACTGTGTGTTTCACATGAGGACATGTGGTCAAGCTTTTGATGGTTAATGAAAGGGTGTTGAACTAAACCCATCTGAAGGAAACCAATACAGTACAGTCTACTTGCTTGGTGGAAAACAGTCCTAAGTGCTGCGCTGTACTGTATTAGAATCTTACTGTCCTGGAGCAAACAGCCAGCAGACTTACTTTCCTGAGTGAGTCCCGATAGCCACAACTGCACCACTGGGGTGGAAGTCTGCACAGTGTCCATGCTCCTGAGGAAGGGAGGAAGGGAATGAAGGAGATGGTAAAGGGGGGAGGACAGCCAGAGGGAAAGGAAAAAAGAGGCAGGAAGAGTGATGAAGAGAATTGGTATGAGCAGGAATACAGGGAGAATGGAGAAAGAAAGAGATGGAAAGGAAAGTGAGGGCAGAAAAGAAAACGATGTCAAGGAAGAGGATGGGAAGAGGGGGATGAAGAGGAAGCCGTTGAAGCAGGAGGGAGAAATAAGGGACAGATTCAAAGGAAAATCAGAGGGATTGGGGGTGACAAAGAATTTTAGACTAGTTCACAGAATGTTAAACGTCATTAAGCTCTAGACTATTCGGCAGACTGGGTGTGCAGAGCACACATCATATGTAACAGAGTGTGACAGACTTCAGTGGGATTCGTAGACAGCGCTTACGTCCAGAAGCCTGGTCCATTCCAGAGAGTGGTCCACAGAGCTCCAGAGGCACACCTGTCGGTCCTGAGCACAGGTGAGGAACAGATCCTTGTAAGGGTGTGAGGCCAGCCCCCACAGCTCATCCGTGTGACCCTGTGGAGGCGGAGTTAGGGAGGTGGGGTTAGAGAGATGAGGTAATGTGCCGGGGAGTCAGGAGAGAACTAGCCTCTAACTACAGGGGCATACAGGAGACAACACAAACTCATGGAGACATGCGCAGACAGACAGACTGACTTAGAGAAAGAAACAGAAAGAGTCAGATGGACCAAACTGGGCACAGTTGAAAGACCTGAGGAATTCCACTGGCACTTATTTATTTAAATAGGAGATTGAGAGAAAATGGCTCCTGATGGACTACGGCGCTAACGCTCCATCGCTAGATATAATAGCTCTCGTCTGCACTCCTTCAGAAGGGAAATGAGTCGTGACCAATGAGGGTCCAATGCTGGAATCCCTTTCATCTATTCTGCCTAACTCCTTCCCCAGCAATTGTTACTGCACGACACCTTTTGGCTGTTCACCAGTTCCATACAAGGCAGATTCCGCACAATGTGTACTCTCTGACTAAATATATACCAGTATATCCAATGCTCTTGTGTTTCAGTTACCTGGACATCATCTTGGCAATGGAATAATGCCTAGCTGTGTCTTCATTAGGCAACATGCGCATGTCTTTGACCACACTCAGTGGAAGAATGAGAGTGACACGGAGTGGATTGATTGGTACTGCTCACTCACCTGCACTTCCACCTGGAACCCATCGTTAAATGTCCCTCTGAGGACAAAATTGCGTGACGTGCCCACCAAAAACTGGTCCCCCTTCCCCTCAGCCACGGCTCGAATGGTTCCATATTGGTCGGGAACCTACAATACCGGAGACATAAAGAGAAAAGACAAGGAAAAGGTTATGACAGTAAAAGTGTCACAGATTTACAAGTGTATGGTTAAGGAGCCTGAATATGTGTGACCGTGTGGGTATGCATGTGCATATTATGTATGTGTGCGTTTGTGTACAAGTGCATACATGTGTATATTGTACATGCATCAGCATGTACAGAGAAGTAAAAGTGCATATACAAGAATACTTACCTGTGACTACGTGTGAAAGTGTGCATGCTCATCTGTAAGTAAGACTGTCAGTGTGCCTGTAACTACACTGTGGATCATTCTCTACTGTGACTGTGACCACACTGTGGATCACTCTCTGCTGTGACTGCGACCACACTGTGGATCACTCTCTACTGAGACTGCGACCACACTGTGGATCACTCTCTACCTCAATGTCTCTCTCTGGGTTCAGGTTGTGGTCCCACAGGATGATCTTGTGGTCCTTGCCCCCTCCCGTCAGCAGAGTCCCGTTCCTCATCTGACACAGGGTGAACACGCTGCCGTCGTGGCCTTTGATCTGACGGCTGATCTGGAACGCACCTGTGTGAAGAAACAGGGGCAGAGGGAGGGGTGGCGTTAGGGATAGACAGGCACAGACAAAGGCACATCTCTCCCTGACTGCTGAGAACCACAATGTTATATTAGAAAGTGAGGATACAGGATATGGGGTGGATACACTAAAACACAGAGAGGCAGATGAGTAGTCAAGGACAAAAAGAGAGTCCCAAGCACTGCCTCACTGAATGTTAAGCAGGGAAACAGAGAAAAGGAGAAATCTTACAAGGAGAGACAAAAAGAGAGAGAGAGGCTGAACAGCAACTCATAACCCAGACTTCTGGGAGTGGAATACCAGAAATACTTCACAGTCATTAATGTGGTTTATGGTGGGAATTCAAGACAGGCACTCTCTTGTTGTTTTCAGAGGTGCAACATGTGCTAGGGAGGATTATGAGTGAGTGTGTTTTGGGTTTGTGAGCTTGTGTGTGTGAGAGAGAGCAGAGAGAGAGCACTGGGGGGGTATGTTGTATGTACAAGTGTGCATGTGTGTGTGTGAGTGCATGCGTGTGTTTGTGTGTGACTGTGTGTATGAGAGAAAGACAATTCAGAGGCTGATCTGTGAGCATGTGTGTGTGTGCTGTGTGTGTGCTGTGAGTGCTGTTTGCGTGTTGTGTGTGTGTGCTGCATGTGCTGTGTGTGTTGTGTGTGTGTGTGTGTGTGTGTGTGTGTGCTGTGAGTGCTGTTTGCGTGTTGTGTGTGTGTGCTGCATGTGCTGTGTGTGTTGTGTGTGTGTGTGTGTGTGTGTGTGTGTGTGTGTGTGTGTGTGTGTGTGTGTGGATATGTCTGCATTCCCTACATTCCTGTAGTTTACCGTTCCTCTAACAGCACTGAGAGATGTGCTGATAAAGCACTTCCATGCAGTAGGGGAAGCCCGCTGGTGATGGGCAGGGGACAGGGTGGTTCCCCCTCTCGCTGCCCCAGAGTCTTTCACCCCTTCCCCTCTGTAGTGCCCCAGGGACTGGCCTACGTAAGTCAACTATGCCCAGGCACAGTCTGTGCCACAGACTGCACCAGACTGGCACACATCCTCAGGTAGTACTGTTCACATTTTCACATGAAGTACCTCCCACTCCCTTCAGTACAGGGGCCCTCAACTGCTATTGCAATAGAAGTGAAAAAGGTAAGTCTGCAATGACTGTCTAGTGTTCTGTATCGTGGTGTTATAGTATAGCATATGTAAAACATGAACAATAAAAAGATTTTAAAAATAGGATATGTGGAGAAACCTTTGGAACTAATGGCAAGATGGTGCAGTGTATTGGTGTCACTGTGTTTGCCAAGATCATCCAGGAGTGCCACAACAGCCTCATAATAAAGTGTGAAAAGTAAATCAAGCTGAAGTAACGGCTTCACGGGGGAGCTTTCCGGGTACCTTAAGAGTCAGAAGTGTTCACAGTAATATGAGCAAGTGATAAAGCTAAACAGAAACTGTGGGCTGTTCATGGTATCTGCTAACGTCAGGAAAGTAAAACCCAACAAGACATCTTTAAATAAATCTGGGTGACCAGAGAGGAAACAATGTTAGTCACTAACTAGAGAACTGTTAGTACAGCTGTGATGAACACAAAAATCTACATGACTCTGGATGCAGCCAGGACCATGAGCTGTGCAATCCGGTTGCATGTTTGGTCTAAAACAGTGAGTCATCCTTTGATCCTTTCATGATAAAATAAAATCAAGGAAAACAAACCTACACTATGTTTGTAAAGTGTTTTACAAAATCTTAAAGACAACTGTAGTTTGGGAACCACGTGCCATTAGACTATTAACTTTTTGTCAGTTAGATAGTAGATGTCTGGCTGGCCATATGTATGTGGAAGACTTCAAAGCTCTGGTTAGAAGGGGTGAGGTTTCACAAAGGTAATGTACCTCAGTTCGGCTGCACTGATATCAGCTGTTCCTGTTCCAGGAAACCCTTGAAAAAGCGCATACTGTATAACTGGCATATGTCTGCGTGTTGAAGTGAGGGTTTTGGCTCATTCTACATTTTTCGACTCCCATGTCATGAAGATTAATGAGCATGAAGTTTCACTGGAATTATATCTGAGGAGTTTGTTTCTTATTTGGTTCTTTTAAAGATGTAGCAGAAAATTGGACATATAGTTTTTTCCTCTTTTAGTTTTAGTCTTGTTCATAAAAAACACAGTACTGATTTAAAACAAAATCACTACTCATGTGCAGTGCACTGATAATGCTTTACCATTTGCATTTGTATCAGCTGCAGTAGCAGCACAGGCAGCAGTAGGCAAACGTTAACTTCAACTTGGACAATGGGGTGGTCCTAGCAGGAAGGCTGTATTGACAATAGGGGGCAGAATTTGACCTTGTAAGGGAGTACGTGGTCTTTGTACTGAGAGGAAGAAAGGAACTTACTTGCATCAAATTTCACTGTGGCTGTATACTGTAAGATACAGAGAGTGGCGGTAAAGTTTTCGGGACCTACCGCATTTACATAAACAGCAAGAATAAAAGAAGAAGTATCAATTAGTTCTGTATGTTAGTCCACCAAAACAACCGTATGGTCTGTACATGCCTAGCACCCATCTATCTCTCCCAACAGCTTGTCTGTCCATGGCTCCCTCTGGAAAGTTCAATCTCTTTTCTACAGAGTATGACACAAATCATTTGGCATCAAATGACCTTGAGTCAGTGCTCACGAATGGTACACCAACCAGTCTAGTGTTTAACATTAACCTGACAGAACCTCAGGAAGGGGTCCAGGATTTACAGAACTCCCCTTCACCGTCAGCAGCTAGGACCATCAATCTCGAGAGAGAGACAGCTGCGTTGGAGCTAATGACTGCAGTCGTTCAGGATTAAGGTGAACACACCTAAAGACCTGTGGGTGTGACTCCCTTTGAGAGCCGGGCATCACTCCCACAGTCTACCCTGATTTAAGATCACCTTTCAGACACTCCGCAGCCTAAGGGAGCTATGGTCCCATTCATCCTGCTGTAGCAGATAAATAAATAATGATTAACAGTTTAGTGCTGGCACTTCTCCTCTAGCTCTTTAAGACCAGTTCTTCTGCGTGCCAACAAAAACAATTATCGTTCGAACACGGATCTTCCTCCAGGCACAACAGAGCGATGGGAGAGCCTTGCCAGCGTACACACCCTTTCACTGCCCCATCTGTCTCGCTATCTCTCTCCCTCCCATGCATTTTCTCTCTTTTTTTAATTTAGTATCTTTTTTTGTGTTCATTCCATCCTTTTCAGGCATAGCTTATGCTTTTTGAAAATTTAAAAAAAAAAAAAAAAAAACATGAAAATGATAGGGATGAAAAAGCCTTGCTCAACTTTTAACTTTCCACTAGCTTTGTTGGGATTAAAAATACAGTGTTTCTGCACCTTTAGGCCCCTTCCCGGGGGCGGGCTCCACGGTGCTGCGACTCCACACCAGCATGATGCCCCCAGAGTCACCGGTCAGGATGTCCCCGTTACTCAGGAACGCCAGACATTGCACAAACTTCGGCTTCTCGTATTTCTGCAAAGCCAAAAACACGGAGACAGTAAGAGAGAGATTAAAGTGGAAATTCATTGTATTTGTTGTCAATAATGTATTGATCAAGTGCAGATGAAATGACTCCATATTTTCTGTTTTTGTTCTTTATGTTATCACCTGTAGCACATAGAGAATATGCATTGCGTAAATATTTTGGCATTAGAGTTTCCTGTTGCTGACTCCTGCGTCACGCTTGTGGGTTGTGTGTGTGTGTGTGTGTGTGTGTGTGTGTGTGTGTGTGTGTGTGTGTGCATCCTCACCCCAAAGATGCCCTGCTTGCGTGCCAATGAACTGCCACTCCAGGTCCAGAAGAAGACGTGGGACTTTCCACAGGTGACAATGGTGTTGGCATCTGTGGGGTGGAACTCCACTGCTAAAACCACCTCATTTGTGGTCTGGAGGCGTGGAGCAGAGACCAAGAGTTAAAGACAGGCAGGCGTCTAATAGTGGCAGTAAGGGGGTTGGAAGTCATCCACAGACTTCTTACCTTAATCTCTGCTATCTTGGATTTCTTCTGCCAATCCCAGACGGTCAGCATGTGCTCATTAGAATCATCAATCACTCCCAGGTGGGTGCCTGTGTCCTGTTGAAGGGCCAAGAAATGTCACCAATTCATATGTCAACAAAAACAAAACAACTGTATTTCTTGGAATGTGCTGAGAAAGCAAGAGCAAGAATGAGAGAGAAAAAGAGAGAGAGAGAGAAGGCTGTAAGGACGATAAAGTATTGCTGATTAGAAACACTGTGAGGCATTTGGCAGCCAGGTGAGGACTCTGACCAAACAGAGCTTTCACAGTGAGGAGGACCAGAGCTCCAGAACAACAGAGCTCTGAAACTCTAGAACCCAGGAACAGCTCGGGTTTATAAGCACGCGATCATTAGCTGGAACAAAGAAGAATATGCCCCATTATGAGACATATCGATTTTCAGGAAAGGGAATTAGTGAACTGGTGAGGTGGAACAGTGAGGTGTCTATGTGAATGTCTGCTTCTCTCATGAGCCAGATCTGAAGTGCATTTTAAGCCATGAGGAGGAGGAAGCTGCAGGAGATGAGGTAGGAGGACTCACAGCTTTGGAGAAGGACAGCGAGCCCACGCCCCTCTCGAAGGTGCCCAGCCCGATGACTTGAAGGGTGGACAGGCTGACCGAGTCCCACACCCTTACATGGGGTTGGAGGGGCTATAGAGAGGGAGGGCAAGAAGGGAGAAGACAATGCATCACATGTCAGTGTTTAAAAACGCTTGTAAAAAACATGGCAGTCAAATTGGAGATACGGTTATTGATGCCAGCAATATTTACCTGTGGTTTTGGTAAGTTTGACATGGAAAGTGATTACTGGTATGTATGCAAACATGAATGCTGGCAACAGCTGGGGGACAAATGTGTGTATCTTGCTGCAACAGGCTGCCAAGAGGTTTGAAAACAGCCTGCTGCAGATACACACATGCACATTACAATCTATGACACTCATACACACACTTATGCATTTACATGGTCACACACACACACACACACACACACACAAGAGCAAACACACACACACACACACAAACACAAATACAAATACACATACACATACACATACACACACACACAGATTGCACAATAAAAACACTACGCCTATTGTGCTCTCCTTGCTTTAGCTGACACACACCACAGGTAGAGCCCGATGGCATTTCAGAAACACCCTGCCAGTGCTGGGGCTTAGCCAGGTGTGTGTGCATGCAGTGGAGCCAGAGAGTCTTGCTTTCTTTAGAACCTGTTTAACCCCCTTGAGTGCCTTTCATTTACACACATCCTTAATGGGTTTGCCACTCTCTGAGAGCTCGTATAACGGGGCGTAATCGGCAGCGATGTGAAAACACACTCACCCGACCGTCCTTGTCCACACCAGCGATCTGTCCCGTGGCGATGCGAATCTTATCCGGGTGGATGGCCAGGCTGTGGAAGACAGGGGCAGCAAAAGAGAGGAGACATGGGGAAGAGGTGAGCACAAGTCTTAGGAGAAAGAAAGGGCGTGCAGCATTCTTTTTCCTGCAAGAGAGTTTCTTAATACTATGAGAGGACAAATAAAAACATACATATGGCCAATATAAAGCAGTTCAATCATTTAAGTAATTAACTGAAATTGATATCCAAACTTTCACAGGCCCGCAAAAACAAATGTGGAGATTGTAGCTGTAGTAATATAGTGACAGGCCATGATGCACAAATCGATTTCAAATCCAATTTTACAAGAAGAACAACACAGCATTTACAGTTCTGATGTCAGGCCTCCTTATCTCCCTTTTCAAATAACTGACAGAACTCATTTGCATTTCATGTCATCAAAGCTATGGTCATTCCAACGGTCATACCGGCTGCCCTACAGACCAAGCACACGATCTGTCATGCAAGGACGCACCATTTGACGCAGTCTGTGTGTCCCAGGTAGTGACGCTGTGTCCTCTCCTCGTAGTTGAAGAGCACGACCACAGAGGCGATGAAGTAGACGATCTCTCCCGTTGGCAGCAGGTACACATTTGCCCTGCAGTCACGGCCCCTGTATCCATAACTGACCGACTGGGTCAAGGAGCAGAACACATGCACAGATACAAGGGGGAGAGAGCAAACAGACAGAGAGAGAAAGAGAAACAGACAGAGCCAGAGACAGATGGTTTGGCACCCTTTATAATATTGCATTGCTGCACATGTCGAGAGAGAGGTATGTATGTCAAAAGAGTGCTGGACCAAACAATAGTGAACAAACAAAAGCACAATATGGTCATACAGTGGGTGCCTAATTTCGTGAATGGTTAAATTAAGCACCTACTGTGTTCAACACTTTATCATAACAGCCTGTACAATCCCTAATCCTGTCAGAACCCTGGCCTTGACCTGAAAGCAGGGGAGGAGGGCGTGATTCAGTCCAGGAAGGGAGGGCCTCAATCGGCAGGATCTGCTCTCACCGCAGCCAACAAGGAAGGAGACAGGCTGTGGGGGGCGGGGGGGCAGGAAGTACAGAGCAACGGTCAGCTTAGGACACAGACAGGACAAACAGGCAGGCTGGCAGGCCGACAGACAGACAGACAAACAGACAGGCAAAAATGAAGGCCAGAGACAAGATCCAAAGGACAAATGAAGACAGATGCAAAAACAGGCTGGCGCAAAAGCAGACAGCAAAGGCACAGAATGACAACGGACAGGCATGGTGCGGGAAGGCAGACAGACAGAAGTACACGGCGTCTCTGCTGACATGTCGGAGAAGGATACACCCACTCCAGCTTCAGCCTCTCGGGTGGCAGCTCGGTCCGGATGTCCTCGTAGTTATCCACGTCTGAGGGGATGAACATGGTGATGGGACGCCCCCGCATGAACATCTTAATGTAGTCACCCTCTGTGGAGGAGAGAGGAGGAGGGGGGTAGGGGGCATTAAATCACTGCAACACCTTATCAAACCTACTCTCCAAGGAAAGGGGGAGGAAGAGGGAGAGGGAGGCCCCACAGAGAGCAGACTGGCAGACAGGCCATGCTTCCAGCTCAACACTCATGTCAAAGTGTGGTTATTCTCAGTGGTTACTCACATCCTAAGACAGACAGACAGACAGACAGACGTGAACAGTGAGTGCCGTGCTGGCAGCGGTGCAGGAGCGGGAACGCAGCTCAGTCCCAGCTGAAATGAAAACAAACAGGAGGCATACAGAGGAGGAGGAGGAGGAAAGGGAGTAGGAGCAAAGCCAGAACATCAGTGTGCTTGGGTTTCAGTGGCTGGGACTGCTGGAATGTGTTTTTGCAAATTCCCGTCCAACTCCAAAGACTGGACCGGCACTTCTCTCTGTCCCAGAAGGGTAAATGAAGCGAGCTGGGAGACGTGCAGGAGGAGAGAATGGGAGTAGCAGGGACCGTAACCTCTGCCTGCCCCTCTTCACAGCCTCCCTTCCTGGGTTAACAGGGCACTCAACACCCTGAAGACAGGGCAGTGTCCACAGAAATGGAGTGAGTGGACTCACTGGGTCTGTATCCCCAACAGCAACCCTTCCACTGACTCTCTGTGTGTTTTACAGAGAACACTAGTGAATTCTTCACCCATTGCTCCTTAAAAGATCCTCTCTATCTGGAGTTAATGAAGTTTACTGCTCTAGCCCCTGTGCCACATATAAAAATGACATAGCCTGAATTCCTTTCATAATCACAGCAATATCCTTTCATATCAGATTTAAAACTGGTCGCTGGTGACTTTTTAGGGTCAGCTGTGTGGTGTGATTGTGACACGAGCTTGGCCAAGATTTCAGGTTATATTCTGAGTAGGGGCATTTTGTATAGGTTTTCCAAGAGGGTGAATGAGAAGGAAGAAAACCCATTTACTGAGCCTGATTTTATTATAGGCTTTTTAACTTGTGAATTTAGTGCTCATGAACTTCACTTTTAAATCGGCGAGTAGCGTTTCCAGTAACTGTGATTTGCTTTGGACTGACAAAAATGTCTTTGGCATGCTAATAAAGACATTTGAGTTGAGTTGGATAAAATTGAATTTTAGCAAGAGAGAGAGTGAGAGCAAGAGAGAAAGAGCAAGAGACAGCAGCCAAAAGCAGACATGGAGAGCAAGCACTTGCTTCATTGCCCTTGTCATCCCACCCACCCCCCCAACTCAACCCCCAAGAAGGGATCTTACCTTGGCTGTTTTTCTCTCGAGTCGACATTTTGGCTGGTTATGAGACAGAAATAAAGTCACTCAACACAAATGAGCATGACATGAATGAAAATGAACATGCAAAATGGTATGGAAATGACAACATGAACACTGACGGGATCAGATGAAAGGGTGAGACGGAAGGTCCCATTTACCACAATGGTCCAAACTATCTGCAGGCCTCGAACCCTACCAGTCTTGGAGTGTTTGTGGCCTGTTGGGTGGTTGGGTTGGACAACTATTTCCTATCTGTGTCAAGTTCTGTACCCAGACAAAAGTCCTTCATCGGGTCAGGTACCCTGCAGGCAAACTGCGGGAGAGTGGCTAAATTCGATGTAATGGATGAAAAAATATTAACATTCTGATTTACGGGTGTGGGTGTGGTCAGGAATTTGAAACAGGTCAGGCTGTATTTTTTCTGGAAAAAACGATGGACATTCTTTCTTCCTCTGATTGTCACCAACAATGTGCTAAAAATGCAGGCTATTCAGAGAGGCCCAGTCCCAGTGTTTGTGTTTTTTTGTTGAGCCTGATGTGGTCGCTTTATTTTTATTTCTTTATGTTAAACGGGTCGGTCAAGTACAGCATTAAATTAGTGCTAATGACGGGTAGTGGTTTGGGTGCGGTGTTAAGTACCGCAGGTGTGGGTCTACAGAACCCGTGCAGGACTCCGACCCATACTGAACTAGTCAGACACAGTTTAGCCTTAAGAGAGGTAACAAGACTGTATGGGTAATATATTAATGAACATCCTAACATCTCCACCACCATAAAGCAGAGATACAAAAATGATAGTTAAATACATAAGAAAAAATTGTCACCTTTCATTAAAAAAGAAATGGAAACAAAGTGAATTTATATACAATCTCACCTTGGCTGGCCACTGGATCTTTGTGCCTAAAAAAAAAAAAGAGGTCATGAATAAGAGTTAGCGGTCTTAAATATATTTCATTTATTTAATTATTTTCTGTGGGTATCCAAACAGGCCCATAATGAAAAAACTGTGAGTATAACAACATTCATTGCAATGTACGTCAGTATGTCTAAAATGTATTAAACATTATGAATGCTATTACAATAAATGATAAGGTCGCTTGGATTTAATGTGATTTGGCACTATGTAAGCGCAATTTAGAATTATGCTGCTTTGATGTTGTAGGTCACTGACTCATCTACAGTATGAAGCAAGCTTTCAGGTGCTATGTTTTCATGTGTATACACTTTATGTCAGGACTGGTCTTGACCTCAACGTATATTGAGAAAATCTGAAAAATATGCGAGAGACTCAGAATAAGGAAAAACATACATTTTCTTATATATATTTAAAAAAAATACCTGATTAGCAATTTGCTCCTTGACAACATGTATTGCAACTTTGAGATAAATTCACTTTTTTGGGTCATTGAGTGCAAATGACCCTTTTTCCATTAATGTGGACCATTTAAAAAAACAAAGAAGTCAGAAAAATGTGCAGGGGAGATTAGCAGGGATGTAGAGTGCTGGGGTCTGAATGGTTCAAGGTGGAGTGGCTGTGTGCTGAATAACAGATAAGATAATTTGGATTTCTGGACCACGCACTCGGGACACTCTTCTGCTTTGACGTCTGTTTCCTCTTATTGAGAAACCCAGCATGACGAATCCTTTGCTTATCCATGATACAGATCTCTGGAGAGTGGCCAAAAGCCTGTGGCTGAGAGGCTGATTCACTGATTTCCCCCACTTTGGAGAGTCAGGGTCTCCTGCCGAGGGCTGTGTATGAAACTGGCTACGGTGAAAGGATTCATTGTCACTGATGTCACTGCCAGGAGGAAAGGCAGGGCCCGCGTGTTCCCCAGGATCCTCATCTCCTCTGGCCTAAATTATAAGCCACAAAGCCTAGGTGGCCCCCCAGAGCACCTCTCTCCCGTGGGCCAGATCATCACCCGCATGGTCTATATGGCCACCTCAATGCCGGTCTCTTCAGGACCAAATCAACACCAGCAAAACCAAGAAGTGAGGAGCTGTGCAGAGCTTGTACAGACAGACTGACAGAGATGTGCAGAGAAACACTCACTTCTCTGCGTTCTTCACCACCTTGGCCAGCAGCTTAGACGTGGAGGCAGCCTTCACCAGCTTATTCCTGCTATCCTCGCTGCTATCCCACGTGCTGCTCTGGGATCGCTCCATCCCTCGCTTTGAGCTCTGGCCCCTGCGTGCACCAGACAACACAGAGAGGGCCCGTCACTACAGCCGCCCACCCATCGGGGAGAGACGCACAGGCAGCAGGGTAGAGAGGGAGACGGTGAAAAGGAAGAGGAGTGCCATGGTCATGCTGCAGGTCTACAGAAGTCATATGAAACAGGAGGATGCATTTCATGAGAAGCCCTCCACCACATCTGTACTGAAGACCTTTATCAGTTTACCTCGCTCAAGTTATACAAAATGGAGGCAGATTTGTGTAACAGAAGCCCTTCCTTCTATCAGGGCTGAGAGCACAGCTGATGTTTTCTACATCATCCATATAATGAGATAAATATTACCCAGAAAGCTATTCTTAATTGCAGCTACAGCAAATTCTAATAATTCACCAAATTCCAAACAAACACATGCCACCCCTCTTGCATGTTATGTTGACCTGAAATACTGGAGAGAGAAAGAGACAGAGAGAGAGGCCAAAAGAGAGACTGCACAGCAGCTCATGAGAAAGAATCGTCTTCCCTCTACGAGGCACATGGATGAGTACGCAATCCAGCAAGAACCCATGCATGCGGGAGGCAGGGAAAAGCACCTCCCCTGCCACAGGTTAGTAGAGCTGGGTGGAGGAGAACACGGGCCACCAGACTCCAGCAGAAAAAAGGCCAAAAGGCCACAAAGTTAAGCATCACACAACACAATTAAGGAATGAGACTGAGAGAGAGAGAGAGAGGAGAGAGAGGGAGGGAGAGGGAGGAGAGAGAGAGAGAGAGAGAGAGAGAGAGAGAGGGAGGGAGAGGGAAGGAGAGGGAGGGAGGGACAGAGTGAGGGAGGGAGAGGAGAGAGATCGAGTGGAAGTGGGGAACATTTGGAAATGGGGGTACATCTAAGAGAGGAAGGGGCAGGAGGGATGAAAGGGAGGTAGGGTAGAGTAAGTAGACAGAAGAGGGAACGAGGGAGTCAAGGAACTGTGAGTGAAGAACAAACGACAGTCCTCATGCGAAGCTGTGAGGAGGAGAAGGGGTTAACTGCAGAGAAACGGAGTGCTCAGGATCACTTCTGAACTGGGAGCCGCTGCTATGTACAAGGTAGGGTAGGACACTCGGCGCTGCACAGGGCACAGTTAGGGCCAGGTAAAGTCTGGAACTGAGCTCAGCTAAACACTGTCCATGGAACGTATTCTTTCCCTCCCTACCCTCTCGCTCACTATCCCTTCCTGTCACTGTCTCTGCTGGTCCCAGCTGTAGGACAGACTCCGTTTGGAGGAAGGGACCCAGACAGCCCACTCTGGGAGGTCAGCGGTCGCCTCTGAGTGGGATGGCCAGGAATTCAGCGGGACGCCAGACTCAACAGAAGTGATCCAGACCACAGGCAGCAGGGGGGCCAGAGCGAGCTGCACGCAGGGAACCACACACTGGGGGTGCGGCGTGGGGGGTAAGCCGCAGCCCCACGGACCAGGCAGCTCCACTGTTCTGGAGTCAGGGCTGAAAAACTTTACTGTGCAGGGAAATGGGAGGAAGGGGTAGGGAATATGTGGGTGGGGAGGGGGGCAGAGGTGCAAGAGTAGGCCAATGGAATTGATCTGTCGAGAAATTAAGAGGGAAAGGGGTAACAGGAGATGGAAGAGGGAAGCTGAGGGTTTAAGAGGGTTGTGGAATCAGTGGAGGAGAAAGGAAGGAAAGCACACAGGGCCTTTGGATGTGTGTTTCTGGGTTAAAAGCACTGTGCACACAACATGAGACAGCAGTGCAGAATCTTTTTTTCTCCCTCACTAATTGAGAACAGAACTCAGATTTACAACACTGCAGTGCAGCTGCCCTTGTGAAACTGAGGGCAGAGGTACTTACTTTAGATGGTAGAGTGCTGTGATACCAGCAAAGCAATCTCTACCCTGCCCCCACACACAGCTCTCACTGTCACAACAGTCTCTATATCAACAGAGTAAAAGCACGCCCTGCAGTGGTAGGAGCAAGTAAAGAGATACATGTACATCCGGACCTAAATAATCTTTTTTGAAAGGCTGGTTTGTGTCTGCTTTGTTTTTTTTTATTTTGGAAAACCATTTCTCTGTGTAACCCAGGAAGTTCCATTTTGCACTCTGGCTGGAAGGTGCTCACCAACCGATTCGCCCAATGAGATTTGTCAGGCTGATAAGTGAGGTGCAGGTCTGGCCACAGAAAACATGCAGTCTGCTTTATGTAGAGTGAATCTGGTTGGCTACAGACAGGGCCCATTTAGAGCCATAATGATTTACTGAGGGGGTCTCTAAGACTGCAGTGGATAAATTAAGAAGTGCATCGCTGGAGCACGGCATCTGCTTTTTATTACAGACCCCCTCTGTGTGACAGCTACAAACTATCCTGACCACCCCTTGGCTGATTTCCCATGATCCTCTTGTGACAAGCTTCCAAGCTCACACTTACCCTAACTGAACCAGGTATGTCTTTCCCTCCTATGAAAGCATGAATGGGAGGAGCCCTGACAGACAAACCCAATGTCTATCTGGACTGATGACAGCTAGACTTCTGTAATATTGAGAAGACTATACATTATGCAGTTAATTCTGTAAGCAAAACAAAAATGTGGCTCAAATGCTTTCAAATGTAACTGTTGTTTGTTGAATGTTTGTTGAATGTAATTGTTTTACATTCTCATTTCTTTATTTGTTCTGCAGTTGTGCATACAGATCTGCTATTTTATTTCAATAATCTGACCATATTTTCTGTTCGTTTTAGCCAGCTCTCTGTGTTGTACGTAGCACAGCACTCTCACATAGCTTTCATAATGAGGGCCACTATTATGGCACAGATACTGTGTCTGACTGACTGCAGATTTTTAGTTTTTAAGTTATTTTTAGATTTTTAGTTTGGTTAATACAAACATTATCCAATATACCATAATAATAGCGTTTGTGAAGACAAATGCAAAGGAATTACAAAAGCAACAAAACAAAAAATGAAAAACACTTAGGGGACAAATGGAGACAGTGAAACTGAAGAGATACTGTTCTTGGACTGATTAATTAAAAGAAACCAGTGTTTTTCCGACTGGACAGTGTGGAAAGACGGGAAAGGATGAAGAGGGGCATTTTAAGCTGGAGATGCAGATGGGAGAGTGGCAGGGTAAGAGAGGAGGGTGAGGACTGGGGAAGGGTGCCTTTCTAAGCATTTCAGCCCTTCATCCATGACAGGTCAGCTCTGCTTGGCTGGGAGTGGATGGGTGATGGAGAAACCTTTTGGCTGGAGTTGAGCTTCTGTTTTCCTGGGACTGTTTTTGTGACAGAGGGGGGTGGGGGGAAGGGGGGTGGCTGGAAGGGGATGGTGCCTGGGGGCTGGCGGGAGGTTTATCGTTAGCTTGCAGCTCTTCCTTCTCCTTGATCCCCTCCATCTGAGGCTTGTCCTTCTTTTTCTCTGGACCGCTGCAAGACAATGAGCAGGTTAGGAAGAGACACATGGGCTTAATGTAACACAATGGGAGGGAAGAACCCTGAAACACAAAGTGAGGGGAGGAGCCCATACACAGAGGTAGGGGATTCTCACACATACAGGAGGAAAGATCACTCAAAACACACTGGAGGACAGAGGGGGGCCTAAAACACAAGGGAAGGAGGACGATTCACACAACACAAGGGCTATAAAGGTAAGACCAATACCAAACAGGGAGATAGGACAAAACAAAACATACACAGAGAAAACTCAAACACACAAAGAGGGGATAACTCAATACACGAAGTGAAGGGGAAACTATGAACACACATGGAGACTTCTACAACCTCATTAAAAGGAAAAGATGAGGAATGCTGGAACATAAGACAGAGTTTAACATCCGACTGGTTCACGAGACAGACAGAGATACTGGTTAAAACAAGAGTTCGCTCTGTCAGTTGTATTTTTCTAACCCACATGTACCAAATAAGCACATACACAAGGGACATGAAGTTCCTTGTCATCCAAGAATATCACATAAATACTAACACATCTCCGCTAGAGAAAGACTGACCTCATCAATAACAAACCAAGCCCTTCCACGGCAGGAACACAAATCTCATTTTGTATTACACATAGAGGAGTATGGCTTATCTAGGTGATTAAATCACAGGCAACAAATTTCACATCTCATTGTCCGCACTAAATCACAGCATGATTCATGTTCTTGTGGTTTTGTCTTCCAGATTCAACCACCAAACTGCAATGAAGAAGGGGAATTAGTGTGACATTTCAGATCCAACCCCTATGTCAACACCGTCTTTTCAAAAAGGAGCTCATTGGACAGGAGGCATCAGGTTCTCCAAGCCTCTGATTGTTCTGCAAAATAATGCACTATTGTGTATTACCTACATAGCCTGTGTTTGCATACTGTGTAGGGATGTGTATGTGTGTGTCTGTTGCTGAGTCAATATGCATCTGTGGTATCTGCTTGTGTAGAGGTACAGGTGTATGCAGGGGTGTGTGTGTGCGTGTGTGTATGTACATCCACATGCATACATGTGTATGTGTGTTTTTCCAGTACCTCTTGGCTGCAGAGGAGAGGGTCTCCTTCCTGGCCACAGACATGTCTTTGTGACCGGGTTTGCGGCTGCTGGAGCTGCCATTGGCGATACAGGACATGGAGTATGCTTCGCGCAGTGTGTTCTGTCCTGCAGGGGGCGCAAGAGAAAGCCAGTGAGGAGAGACAGTCACTGAAATAACTGCATTGAGAGGAAGACTGGACAAGATGAGAGAAAGTGTGCTTTCATATTTGCCATAATGCTACCTATACAGCTCACATTTAAACACCTGCAATCAAATAAACCTCAGTGGAGAGTACACTAGCAGGTTTTGATAAGAAGATTCTATTTCCTTGTAGGTATATATATCTTATAATACATTTGCTTTTTTAACACTTGTGCACAGGCCACACAGTGCAACAGGACAGCTTTTTCTAAGAGTGGGAGAAGGAGGGGGAAATCCATCCTTCAGAATACTGAATTTAAAACACAATGGTTCAGGGTACAAGGTTCAGCCCTTGACTGTGGAACCTTATTTAATCATTTTATACTGCAATACAGCAATATGGAACACCAAAAAAAACCAACCCAAAGCTCCTTTATTTTCTACTTCCTGTTCAAACTGCCGTTATCACTAGTTCAATAAAGAGCTCACAGTACATTTGTCAATATGAAAATCCAAACAAAATGTGAGGCAGTCTGGTCTCCAGTGTCCCCTTTGGAGCCACGCCAATCTGCGGATCTTGTTCATGCGTAATATATGAAGTAAAACAATAAGCAACACCATCACCCTCCGGAGATGTCAGGGGAGGCCAGTGCGAGTGGGACGTGTGGAAGGCACAGTGGCCGACAGCAGGAAAGTCTGGTATGAGAGTTCAGAGAGGCACAAAGGAGGGATTAATGGCAGCAGATTCCCAGCTAACATCAACCCACCAGACCAGCTAATTGGATAAGGAGACGAAGAGATTAACGCAAGCAGGATTCCTCAAAAAAAAAATGATTTAAGCCCTGGGGCAGAGGGCACGGTGAACAAACATGCACTAATAAAAACAAATCGTGAAAAATATGCGCCCTAATAAAAACACATTAATGCCACCACACATGCACACACAGAAAACAAAATTACAAACGACAACCACAAATAAAACCACATCACAAAGGAGACGTGGCAATAAACCCTCGTTGCAAATGACACACAATAATAGAGTCTTATTACTGTACTGAAGCTGAAAATGGTGGTGGCTAAAGCCCTAGAGCTGCCCACAGAACTTCTGAATCACCAGCCATGGCCTTATAACCACAGACCAACAGCCAGATTGAACCAGTTTTACACATGCAGGATAGCAGTCCAAAATGTGCATCAACCAGGTGCTGAAAACAGGACCTTTGATTCATAAATATTTCTTTACCAATACTGCAAAGACCTGGACTCACAGACTGAGGCCTGCATTCAATCAACATGTATCCTTTCCCCTGATTAAAACAGTGTGTGTGTGTGTGTGTGTGTGTGTGTGTGTGTGTGTGTGTGTACATTTGTGTGCGTGTGTGTGCTTGTGTGTGCGTGTGTATGTGCGTGTGCATGCGTGTGTATGTGTGTGCATGTGTGTGCATGTGTGTACGTGTGTGTGTGTGCGTGTGTGTGTGTGTGCGTGCATGTGTGTGCGTGTTAAATGACTACTAACAGAGTTGTACTCACAGATACTGTTTGGTGAATTAAGCAATCATCAAAAATAACTTTGTTTTTTTACACTGCTTTCAAAGAAAACTAAACAAACGCTGTAATGAGACATGACTCAAATGAATGCAGACTCATGATTTAACTTGTTGGCCGTTTAAGAGTTTAGTCATTTCTGTGCATTCCTCCTTTTTATGCTGACATGGTGCAGTTACATGTGATAGCCCGGAAACGAGCAAGCAGAGAAGGGACAAGCGAGTGCACTCATTTGACCGGTGAAGGGAGCCAGAAGGAAGGGGCCTTGATGAATTTGACTCCAGTTACAGAACCCATGGGAGGCCAGTATGGACCACAGGTGCTGCAATGGGCCTGGATGCTCTCTGGGGACAGCGATCTAATATCAGTGACACATGGCCTCATGCCCCATTACATCCCAGCACAAACATGCAACCCAACAATGGGCTCCACCCAATCCAAATTGGTCGATTGGGGAGGGGGGGTTGGGAGATCCCTGTTCTCATATCTCAGTTCAGTAGAGTGACAGGCCATAACTAAGATCAGACACCACCCCAAAGCTGCATTCTGTAGCTTTTCCTCATGAAGACTTAGGCTACAGCCATAAGCTGCCTGTTAACTACACCAGAACCTACTGACCTATTTCTGCTGTTACTTCAACCGGGCCAGATGAAACTTCCAATGGCAACTTCCAGAATTCAACTTGGTGCCAGGGTCAAAATTCAGCTCCAAGAAACAAAATAAGTATGTCAAACCAACAGCCTTGGTTGAAGCCTTTGGAAATCGGGGCTCTTGTGTTTGGGTGAAAGGAAATTTGAGTTTAACTCAGAAAGAGGAAGAACTCCCATTTATTCCTGTTTGCTCAGAGAGACAGGAACAGAAATAGGTCAGGGACCCCTACTCCAGCTACTTCACTACTCTGACTCCTGACATCCTCCTCTCCACCTGCCACTCCTCATCCTCACAGTGGGGTTTCTGTCCAGTTTCCAAGGGACTGTGTGGAGGCTGAGGGCATCCAATCAGCTTGGTGGTGGGAGGGGCTTAGAAAACCTTCAACCCCACTGTCACTCAAAATCTGCATCTGTCTCACAGGCAGTTCTCCTCTGACCTACAGAGGCAGTAAGAGGCAGGGAGAGAACGTTTCTGCATTTTCCCAGAAATGACACAGCCCCCTCACTACACCCCATCCCCCCTCAACCAGTTATTCAGAATCCACACAGCCCTCTGTGCAGCAATGTTCAAGAGCGTCTGACTCCTGCCCACAACAGACAGTGAGAGATGAGACAGACAGGGGGGAAACGGGGGCGGGGGGAGAAAAAAAAAAGAGTGGGGGGGGCAAAGGAAAGCCTAAAAGAAGGGGAGGAAAGGACAGTGAGAGACAGAGAAATGGAGTGGTAGAGGAAATGAGAGAAAGACAGAGAGACAGAGGAGTTCTCCCAGAGCAGGGTGTGTAAATCTCTGCCTGAGGAACAGGAAGAGGCCCGTTTGGGGGATGGGTGTCAGAGCCTCTCTGCGCAGAGTCAGTGTCTGCAGACCATGATCCGATCACCAGGCTTCCTGTTTGTTTTCTAAGAATCGCACCTTCTCTGCAGAGCAGGGGTGGCCTTACGCACGACACATCGCACAGGTCTTACAAAAATTTGTTACGAAAAGCAAAGTACCATTCTGCACAGGCATGGAACTTAAAATAGTGCTGGGCCAGGAGGTCCGTCACCCTGTGACCAGAACTGATGAGCAACGCATGGCCAGGAGTGGAGTTGGGGAAGGGGATTATTTCTCTAGGGATGGAATTAACTGAGGAGTGACATCATAATGAGCTAAAAGAGGTGGCTGAAGTGACCTGGCCCAGAACAGAGTTGAGGATCGGCCAGGTCAGAAGATGAGGAAACGTTTAGCCACATGTGGGGGTGGGGAGTAACATGTCCGGACAGGCAGCGTTGCAACACAATATGAAACGGAAATGCATTCAGCCCCGTATTTTTGCACCCTTGCCACACTGTTTTACTCACAAACGGGCAGCCAGAACGAAAACAAAGATTCAGCATTGAGTTTTTCTGAGTCAGTCTTCATCAGCCCACAGAAGGCCTTATTGTTCCCAGACAGGCAATGCGACACGTTAGTAAGCCGGACTGGAGGGGGAGACTGCAAGGGCCTTGTTACTGAAGTGTGACAGTGAAAAATAAAAGCACTGCCTTTTATCACTCAGAGAGCGAGAGTGGCCTCCCACAAGAGGAGACGGAGAGAAACCGGAGAGCGTAACGGCAGCTCCCAGATTCCCGGCAGCGCGACCACAGGAATGCTCTTCTCGTTTCTGTCCGGCTCCAAAGCGTCAGCATGGTTTTATCAGGAGAGTGAAAAATGTGGCGACCGCAAATGGACCACAGTGCATTCCAATGCTGCACCTGGACCGCGCCGTTCCAGACTCCACAAAAATGGGCAGAGAGAGGGAACGAGAGAGACAGAGAGAGTGAGCTAAGCAGGAGCAGTCTTAAAACCAACACAAAAACAAACTGCCCCTCAGAGTGGCCCCCTGCACACTGGGAGCATAAGTGTACACATGTATTCACACGCTCTCACACACACACACACACACTCCTGCACGCACGCACGCACGTGCGCGCACACACACACACACTCACCAAAACGCACACATGTGTACGCAGACAGAACAGCTCTGAATGGAAACGTTTAACGCTGAGAGTCAAGGTTGGATTGAAACTATTAACAGATCCCCAGTTTGGCCCCGTTCCTGCACTTCCTGCATGTAAACAGAAGTGGGATCACTACAGGGGAGCTGGAGAGAGGCAGGGCCTTACACACCCACAACCGTGTCACAACCCAGCTCAAGGCCTGCAGCCACGGCACCTCTACCATCTGACACATGCCCACACGCGCACACACACACAGGCAAACACAGACAGACACACACACATACACACAGATATACACAAACACAGGCAAAACACACACACACACACACACACACACACAGATATACACAAACACAGGCACACACAGACACACACAGACACACAGATATGCACAAACACAGGCACACACAGACACACAGATATACACAAACACAGGCACACTCAGACAGACACACACACACAGATATACACAAACACAGGCACACACAGACAGACAGACACACACACACAGATATACACAAACACAGGCACACACAGACAGACAGACAGATACACACACACAAAGATACACACAAACACAGGCATGCGCACACACACTCAGGGTACCTTTGCTGCTGCTCTGTTTCTTGGTGGTGTCCTCTGAGAGGGCCAAACGCCGCAGCACGTCGGCCAGCGCGGCCTTCATCACGGTGATCTCATCCTCCTGCTGCTGCACCCGCAGCTCCAGCGACGAGAGACGGTCCTGCACGTCAGACGCGCTCGCCGCCGAGATACTGTCATCTGAGGGAAAGGGAAAGAGAGACTCACTACTCTGTGCTAACACACACACACAAGCACACACATGCACACACGCATTCACAGTGCATTCTTGATACTTTCTTCTTTGAAAGCTTTTTCGGTCATAAACAGTTTTTAGAAATATAGATGTACATTTCAATAAATCAATTTGCTGGAATGTTTTCTTTCAATTAATTCTATCTGTGGATGCGAAATGCACAACATTAGCTACTTTAATGAAGTATATTTTCAAGGTTTCAATATGAGAACATTTCAAGAGTGTTCAGCTCGCCATCTGCTATAGCCCCCATATTGTCAAATTGACAACTACTGAGGAATTTCTCTGTTATTACCCTCCAGTTTATTGAAAAGTTTCAAGACTTTTCCAGCTGTGGTGTTAAGCAATGTGTACTCAGACTGCAATACTTAAAACCCTCAATGCTTGTAAGAACTCGCTCAGAAGGAGCACAAGTAATAACCATGTAGTCCATTTGGTAAATACTCCCTACACCCACAGACCACAGCCCTGGAACTTTGCCGTATTTCACCAGTCCATGCATCCATACAGACATCACATGTCACTGTTTTTGAATCTGTGGAACAGCTTTCACACCGAAAGCCACATCGCCTATCTGATGATTTTTGGCTTTACTTTTATTCTATTTGCTTACTAGGCATTCTTATTCCAGAACACTTGGCAACACAGCTTGCAATAAATGTAAACGCAAAAGTAAATTAAATTTAATATTTTTACACTGAGTCCATCCGTGCCCAGAAATTATTGGGGTGTGGGAGTACTTTGCTGAAGGCATTTGATTGCGGTTGTGTGCAGACTCACGGAAAGCGAGGGACACCAAGCCGATTTCACACTGACAGTTGGAGCATCGAGGGAGAGGTTTGATTGGACAAGAGAACCAGCTGAAAGATCACTGCCCAACCGCTCTCTCCCAACCATAACACTAAACGTCATTTACCAGAATACAGCTGACCGCATTATTGATCCCGTTTCCCCCTGGTGGAGAGGGGCGTATCTGGAGCTTTGTTTTTGGATTATATGCCTATACCCCAGCTTCTTTCCAAGCGCAGTTGTGGTTTGGGTTCTGATTTCTGGATGAGATCTGGGTAATTTGGTGCTGGAGGCAGTTGGGGGCCCAACGTTCAGGGTTTGATCATTAAGACTGATGAACCTCCCTGATCCACTGATCCAGGATCAGAGCTCACAACATCAGAGGGCTTCTCACCCACACTTAAACACACACACACACACACACACACACACACACACACACATACACACACGCACACATACACACACACACACACACACACTAAAATGCGCAAACACCACCCCCCAAAAAAAAAAAAAAAAAAAAAAAACTACATAGGTAATATAATAGTTAAGTAGAAAACTGCAATAACGTTGCATAAATGGACACAGTCATGATGTAAGAAGGACAGGAGAAGTACGATCTCTCAAAGCAGGAAGAGATCACCCTGTTGCCCCAGTCCATCTGAGGACCGGAACAGGGACCTTAACAAATTGAGTTCAAGCCAGACACAAATTAGTTCATTGAAAGTCAGGAGACTGGTGAATAGCTGCTTGTCTCCATGGTTCATTCCTACCCACTGATTGTATTGCCCATGAGCCCAATTACTGACTTGTGGTCAGTGTCTCACAGTTGGTAGGGCAACCCACTTATCTGTCAATCATGATGAGTGAGCGGTAGCCATTGGAATACATTACAAATGTAGGTAGGCACGCACGCACGCACGCACGCACGCACGCACGCACGCACGCACACACACGCACACACAGGGATTTAAAGGGGGAATTACCTTCATAAAGTAGCAAAGAATGTAACATATGACCAATGTCACATCACCATTACACTCTACTTCACTTTTAGAATGATTAAATCATATTGTTTTTCATGCAAATTGTTCATTCTATTTTTAATTGTTTTGAGTGTTTTATATTAGAAGTACTTGAAGTCTGTTTAGTCTAATTATGGCTGGTCTACACCTATGTTGCTGTTTATGTGCTCATTAATTTAACATGACAAGTTGGCCTTTCAGTTGTTCTGGAATAACATATCACTATAATTATAATTATGTTGGAGCCAGGAGGGTCAAAGGTCACTTACGATTCCACCCATCCCTGGAGGACTGTGGAAAGACACAATAAACAGAGAGGAGGTGGTGGGCTGGAATGAGGCCTGTGTGTCACCTGGCAGGAAAGCGTAATAAACACACTGATGAGGGGGTAACATGAGAGAAAGGATTGCGCGCCTGTTCCCTGTCTGATCTTGGATTAGGAACGTCATGCTACAATTAATATAATTAAGGGGAAAAAATCGGTGCAATTATACTTTTCAACAGGCTTGTCTGAGAAACCATTTTTTAAGCTGTACTGCCCAGGGGCTCCAAACCCTTGACAAAGCACTAGAGTGCAGGATCAAATCTCATCTCTTTCTTCTTCTTTTAAACGGTGTGTATAAAACACACTTGAACTTATCAGACAGCTTCAACTGCCCTCCCTCCAGTGTCTCTGTCTACCATTTCACAAGACATCTACTCTGTGATCCATTAGGCAGAGTGACATTGGCCTCTATACACATGCTCACATGCTCAAGGATCAGAATCCTGTTAATAAACATGCAATGCTGTCACAAATCACTCCCATAGAATGCGTTCTCACATACACACCCACAAAAATGGAGAGAATGCACTAAAACACTGTTCAGGGTTTCAGTGAGCCGGGCTTAGGAGCAGTTTGGTATAAAACAATCGGGATGAAAGCAAAACAGAGCTGGACTCCGCTTGGGTCTGGATCCGGATCCGCAGGCCTGGAATGGCATGGAAAACATTATAAGGGAGCAACAGCAGGGCTCGAGTGAGTCCCGTGAGCTGGCATAAGGAGTCTGTTATGGTCCCACCATCGTGACTAACTTTCATTGCAACCCTCGATTTCATGCCAGCAGGGTTCATTAAAAAAGGGAATGGGAATCCGAGGCAGCTGCCAGCGCGAGGAGGCTGCGTAAAACCAGAGAGGCATTTCCTTGGGCCCAGCAAGGGGTGGGCAGTGCCCGTGTGCGTGCCAGGTTCCAGCTTGCGTGCCCTGGAGCTTTGAGTGGTAGCTGACCGCAGGGGCATGGAGGGCCCAGCGACTTTACCGACACTCTCTGAGTAAACACATCAAACAAAAAGTCAAATAAGAGAACAAAGGGCCCTTCTGTGTACCCCACAAAGCCATAAAACACCCCCCACCCACATGTCCCTCCTCTCTCACACAGCCAGCCAAGAAACCAGGGAAACTATCCCAGAACAGAGCAATCAAACCACTCACATATAGTCAGCAAGGAAATCAGGGAAACTAGCTGAGCACAGAAATCCTATTTCCTTAATTATGATCTGAATAGATAACTTTAACTAGAACAACACAACTGATCGCGTACTCAGTCGGGGGTAGAGAAGGTAAACTAGCCGAGCACAGAGCCCTACACTCTGTCTCATACAGTTGAGGATAAAGCCAGAACAGAAGGAGCACAGAAAGAGAGAGCTAAAATGCTGAATGTGCTCGACTCCTCTGATAAAGCAAGACAGTGAGAGGACAGTGAGAGCTTTTGATAAGAGCTGTGGGGGTGACTCATTGGCACAGAAGCCCTTTGTCTTCTCTATCTATAAGCGATAATACCACACACACACACACACACACACACACGCACGCACGCACGCACACACACGCACGCACATGTACGCACGCACACACACACAAACACGCACTCATGCGCATGCATGAACATGCATGCATGCATGCACACACATGCACAAACACACACACAAATGCATGCACGCACATGCACGCATGCACACACATACTTGCGCACACACATGCGCAAACACACACTCGCACACACACAGAAAAATTATTGGTGCCGGTGACTAATAAAAAGCCTGTTATCAGCATGAAAAAGGTTTTCTATTACTATAAATTAGGCCGTCTTTACATGAAACTAGGGCACCTTTAAACGTAAAAAAAAAAAAAAAAAAAAGTTGCAGCATCTACATTCAGTGAGTGGCAAGTTCCAAGAAAGATCCTGCAGAGAAATATCATTGTCATATTTGCACTTGCCTCAAAATTTCTACCCGCATTCAGAGATTGCACACAAGAGATCAGGGAGACTTCTGTGGCAGTCTCTAACAGAAGTGAAATGGGAAATCTCTGAGAATCTAATGCTCAGCACGTGATCATGTGATAAGCAACTGCATCAGAGGTCAAAGGGAAGGTTGACTTCAAAAGGTGTTTCTGACAAAAGGCATGGCAAATGTGCCCATATCTACATCTAGAATAAATAAATTAATTTGGTGATTTTTATTAGATCGCTTTTCTTTTTTCTTTCTTTACACAGCTGTCTTTGCTGACAAACTCAAATTTGAAAAAATGTGGATTATCAGTTTATGAGTAATTTGTGACAGCACTATTTTTCTTTACATCACAAAAATCTGCTGGACAGTGTCAGCCTTGTGTAAATCGGGTTAATCTCGGGTTGTCTTGGGGTTCTACCTTCGAAGCAAAGCGTTTAGATTAAAACATGAAAGTTCACACTAAAGCAGTCAGCCCATGAGTCATAAATGGCAAACACGTGCAACAGAAAGAAATCATTTGAGCATGTCAGCTCTACATGTTACGCCATCCATCAACTTCGCACCTACATGCTCGTACACACAATCAGAAACGTTCACTCATACAAAGGGACACACACACACACACACACACACACATCCAACCCACCCAACGAAAACAGAAATTCAATACACGCGCACACATATACAATCTCAGTCATATTTACTCCTGTGGACTCAAAGCCAATCAAATACTTGTTGTCAGAAAAAGGCAAACGGTGCATGTCCAAACATATCAGGCAAGCACATAAACACAAATACACAGCTCCATTCATTCCATGCATCCACGGTTATTGCACAACCAACGCGTAAACAAGCCTTCTTTGTGACTTATTGTGAGGCTGTACTTTTTCCTCAATGAAGACATCACAGACTGAAAGATGAGATTAGAAAACATCTTTCCATCTCACTGAATCTGAGAACCCAGCTCCAGGGAGGATAGCAAACGGAAAGGTAAACAGACCGGCGCATACAAAAGCATCATGATAATGTGCTATCAGCACACCTTCAACATCTGTGCCCTGATTTCCCCTGAATCCAATGCTGCCCTTCTAAAACCAAGAGCTTGTTCTACTGTTCAATTTACTCTTCAGCCCTCCTTTAACTTGAATAGGTGGAGGCCTATGACTGGTAGAAGAGTTAAGAGGATAAGACAGGAGTGTGGGAATAGGACAACATGTTCCTCCCACCAGCTCATGTCCTGCTGGTACAGAGTGCTGTCCTGGTGAGTGGTGTAGCTGAAAGCTCCCCCCCCCCTCCATGTGCGGGCCCTTCTGTAGGGGAAGGAAGGCCCCCAGCACTTGTCACATTTCACAATGGCATGTCACATTCCTGGGGGTTTCTCCTTCACCCCCTCTTCACGATGCCATGGGCCACTTTTAGGATAACTCTGTAAGAATGTGTCTGTGTGTGTGTGCATGTGTGCACACTGGCATGTGTGTGCAGGTATGCTTTTCTGTCTACCTTTGTGTATGTGTGTGTGGGCATATGTGTGCATTGGTATGTGTTTGAGTGGACATACATGCGTCTGCGCATATGCTTTCCGTGGACTTTTGTGTGTGTGTGACCGCACATGCACTGCATGCGAGAGTGTGTGTGTGCATGTGTGCTTGTGCTTCCTCCTGTGCGTCCTCCTGTGCGTGAGACAGAGAATCCCAGAGACAATCTGTGGGAATGTTCAGTTGCCAAGCAAGTACTTCGCAGCCACTTTGTCAAATTCAAGGACCCTTTATGCCACAACTCCATTTGAGAGTGCAGTCCTGTTTCAGAGAGACCCCCCTGTTCAGAGCAGGCACTCAAGAGCCAGTTTCTGAAAAGGTAGACCCCTGCTCATGACAGCAGTGATGGTGAGGCTAGCAGAGAGAAAGGGACAGGGAACGACAAGGGGGTGACATCACACACCGCACTCCTGTACCTTACCTCAAAATACTGCACATTCAATACAGAGCCACCACACTGACAACCAAAGCAATAATCAGCCTGAACCCACAGACATGACTTTCCTCTGAAAAGAAATATATACTACACTGACAGAAATCTGATACACACTGAATGGGCACAATGGAACTTCTCATTAATAAATTACTCAATCTGACGCCTGGCCGCCTCGTTTTTCTTTGGCAGCAGATCTGTGTGTGTGGTAAGGTGGTAAGGTGAGACTTACAGACATGACTGACACCTATAAGATAACAGCACCACCGCCACATAACCCCCGAAATGCAAAGCCAATTCCTATCTGCTTTGTCCTATAAAACATGCCTTTCCACCCTAAAAAAAAGGGACGCTCCCAAGCACCAAGGAAATCGAGCGAGTCCGAGCTGGCTTTATGAGACGGGAGATATGTCATTATTGTGGAAAGGGGAGGGGGGGAATAGAGATGGGGTTTCCATCTGATTTGAGAGGATTAGTGCACCAGAAATATATAAACATATACCTACAGCACATTATTAGCTTACTCCATCCAGGCTCCAGCATGGACATGTACTGCTACAGGGCATTTTACTCCTGCCTGCGGGCCTGTGCAGAATCTGAAGAGATGACTAAAGGTGAGGCTGGGTAGTTACTGGCGGAGAGCTGGGGATGTGTGCATGGGTGTAAGTAATGTTAATGGGCCCAGAACATGTGCAGTGAAGGAGCCCACAGAATGCTCAGCCTTGAGCAAAAATAGCAAAGAGATACATTAGTATAAATCTGATAAGTGTTATCTTGCTTCCTGGATTTTATGGTGCACTTAGCATGCATTGGCTTTCTGTGCAAATCAGTGAGCACTTGGCATTGTTACTGATGGGCCGTTTGCAGAGGTTGGCACCTACTTCCTGTTTGACTTCATTTCCTGTGGGACATCACAGGAGATACAAAGATAGCCAAAAAGGGAATGTAAGGTATCATACAGAGTCAGAAAAAAGAAAGAGTTCAGACACAAATACAGCCTATCCACCCACTGGCACTGGAGGAAAACTGTTCATGCTTTTGTTACTTGACTGGATGTTCCTGGGTTAGATTATGAGCAAAGTGTGTACCATTTATTCTTTAACATTAAACATCCACACATCTCAGTCTGTAGGAAATATTTTTGCCAATTTTACCAATTTTAGTTTTTGTATGGTCTATGTGCTGGTTTTATAACAAGGTTCCTCTGTTAGAAAACCAGCACATGTACACCAAAAACACAAAAGCAATAGGATCGATGGCCATGCCAAACACTAATTCAGTTAGCAAACAAACAAAAATATCTAGGGGCAAACCAACAGACACAAATATATTGAATTTCATTCCTGAGGAAACTAGAAGTGCATGTTTCCCAAGGTGCTAGGAGTTAACCCTTTACTGAGCGTGTTTCTGTTCACTGAGAGGCACCTATCTGAAATTCCAACGATTCGCCACACAGCGCCTCCTGCAGAGTACTTATGCCCGATCGATGCACCCCGCTGGCATTTCCACAGTCCCAGAATGCTCTGCAAGATCCCATATTAGATTCTCCTGCTGTGCTGTCTCATGGTGGGGGGTGGAGGTCATGACCTCTGGCTGCTCAGCTGGGTTTCAACCCTGTCAGCTTCAACATACTGTGGCTATTCTCAGGCCTGCACATCCAACAGCTGACCGCTTCTTCCTTTTACAAAGGAAGGGCAACAGCCACCCAAATATCACACAAGGTATGGCTCCTCCCCTCTCTTAGGACATGTGCATTCAACTGCTATCCATACACTTTCATACTCTGACCAATGGAAATCTGACTGTCTGCCTGTCTGCCAGTCACTCAGTCACTCAGTCACTCACTGTCATAACCAATTCAGTGCCATTCGACATGCTGAACGCCTTAATCTGCTAGAGAGACAAAGCCTCTCCAGGGCTGTGGTCCCACACAGGGCTCAGCGTGGCCGCGGGATAAACGCTCATCCTCTTCATCTCTCATGGCCCAGAGCCCGGGATCAGCTCTCAGCATGGCCACGGTGACACTCCACTGTCCCAACACTACACTCCCTGGGCAAGTGGGAACAGAGACTGGATGTCTAGTCGAGCTCTCCCTGAGACTCCAGTCCTGGGTGATAAACACTGATGCATATGCAAACACATGCATGTACACACGTAGACACAGACGCACATGCATGGAGGATGTTCCAGGGGTGAGGTGTTTAGCTGTACTGCTTCCCTAAAACCCACTGATTTGAAGCAGATTACAGGAGGCAAATGGGGGCTGGCGCTGGCCCTCTGATACAGGTGCACATCCCCTGCACCCCACACCCCGCCTCACATGAACACCAACACAAGGACACGCTGCACTATATCTGCCACATAGCAGAGAGACATGTGAGGGGGCCCCCAAACCCCCCTAAAAGAGGCAGAGAGAGGGGCAGAGCACATGTACTGTACTGTACTGTACTGTACCCGCCTGTTACTGACTCATCATCACAAGGCCCAGGATAAGGCCTGAGTACACAGACACTCAGCGCGGGCCCTCTCCGTCTCTCATTACAGACGCCCTCCACTTCAGCCTGAGCTGCTCTGGCTCTGTAATGAAGAGCGCAGAGCAGCGATGCTTTGACAACAGCTTTCATCGCTGCTTCATACTTCTCACACGACTTTCTGTCTCTCCTTCTGTCTCTCTTTCTCCATCTGTCGCTCAGCAAGTGAGGGTGGGTGTGCACAAGGGGGGGATCAGAAGTGATGAGTTTCCATGGATTGGTGTCAGCAAAATCGGGACAGAAAGTTAGACTAACCTTATGTGTAACTGCTGTGATTTACACGCACACACAAAAACATACAAGGAGTGTGTATCCTGGTAAGGGTGTGTGCTCAGCTCCGTCTGACCCAGATAGGCAGACTGTGACAGATAATGATATTCTATTTCTGCTTATCTTGAGATTATAAAACAATTACCATTATTGCAATTTTGTTATAAGTATTATTACAATACCTATTTACATGATTGGTAGATGCCCCCTTTTAAGTATATGGGCTGTATTTTAACGGCAGTGCAGCAAAACTGGTACTTGTGCAACTTTCTTTAACTACTTGCCCTGCAACATTAATCTCAATGAGTATAATGCATTACACAGCCATGTATCTTATGTTTTACTTGACCAATAACGAGCCAGCTTGATGCATTAATCTGTGGGATTTCAAATTTAAATCATTTTTGATGGCAAAGAGCAAGTACTTGAAGAAAACAATAAAACTACTGCTTGCACTATCCTGCCCTGAAAATATTTCCCTGTTTTCAATATCATTCATTTTTTAACTGGATATTTACTGAAGCCATTCAATTCAAGTACCCTAAAACCTCTAGTGTTCCCATCCCAGCTTAAGAATGTTTACATTAAAACTACATCTATACTGTTCTGCTACACACACACACTCAAATGCATCAAAATCTACACAACTAAACAAGTGCACAGACACAGCTACACATATACATGTACACAAGGGTACAAACACACACTCACACACAGATACACTCTAAAAGACGGACAAGGAAACAGGAAGTGTGTGTGTCCTGCCTGCAGGGAGGCTAATTGTTTTCAGCGTGTTGTTGCATGCTTGCTTAAAGACATTAGTCTGCGCAGACGAGCCAAGTACTTGTAAAGCAAGCAGTGGAGAAGCAGACTGATCCAGGGATCTGATGATGGATGAGCTGAGATTAATGAGGGAAGGGGGCAGAGGACACATCCACTGCACTCTTTCTCTCTTTTTCAGTGTCTCCTCTCTACCCCTCCATCCCTCCACACCATGCCTCCTCACATTCCATCATTGCATTTTTAATAAAACTATAACAATAGCAATCGAAGAGTATGCAACCTGCCACATTCAGTTATGCAGCGCTGGTAACTGTTCATAACAGAAGCTGAAAGAAACAAACTGTACACAGAATGTTGTGCAAATTATGAAATGTAAAAAAAAAAGAAATCATAAAAAGGTTATTTTACATTCCATGAGACTGTAATGAATATAGCAAGCTTTAGTGGGATCTGGGGGATAAAGGGTGTACTTTGCATTAAACTAGATGAAAACATGCTCTCCTAAAGAGGAATGGCATGCACTGCTTGATTTGAGTGAAAACCATCTGGGATAATGTCTTTGATTCATAGTCGATGCCATACTGTATTGTTACACTGGAAAGACTGTTTGAAATGTGACCACTAAAGTCACAAAAATTCTCCATATCGATTCCACCATCTGTCTTTTACTTTCCCTTCTCTAAAACTCCTCTGCTTTCCAGCCATTCCCTCTTCTATACTGAAAGCCTTCATCCATCTATAGCTGTTTGTAAACAGCCATTTGTCTCTTTTCTCACGTTACATGGTAATAATCTCTCCCATTCTCTCTAACGTCTGTTCCTGCCAATGCAACCCCTTCATGCTACAGTTCCTCTGTATGTTCACTTTCCACGTTACTGTCTTTCTGCATACATCCTTCCTTTTCTTCCTTTCCTGTGTAGCTATCTGTCAGACCCCCCCCCCCCACCAAAACACACACACACACAAACACACACATACACATACACCTATACACACATACACACACACACACACACACACACACACACACACACACACACACATAGAGGGGGATCATGCCATCTCTTTCTCTCCCACACACATACACACACAGACACAGGCACAGAAACAGACATGGATATGGACACAGACACAGGCACACAGATGCCAGCCTGCGCAGTGGAGCGCGCAGATCTGAGCGGCTCATGTGAAGGTGGGGGAGCTCTGTGTGCTGCGGACTCTCGGCACTGTGAGCGTGCAGCACAGCTCTAGTTCTGTGCAGCCAGCCCCGTCATTACAGTTCATTCAGACACAGGGAATCTCCCTGCTGGCACTAACACATGGCTGCTCCTCTCCAATTAAACCCTCACAGCACACAGACCGGTTCATTGTGCAAACACCACCCCTGTGTGTCTGTGTGTCTGTGTGTGTGTGTACTCGTACATGCATGTATAGGTGGTATGGTGAGTGAGATTAGAGTGAGAGAGAGGGAAGGAACAAAAAAAGTAATTACGATTGCTTCTCTCTGCCATGTGATGATGAGTCTTTGTTTTTCTTTAAAGTGTTTGTGTTTGTTTTTAATTAGAGTGTGCGGAGGTGAGAGTGAGATCCTGTGGCTGTGCGCTTTGAAGTTTTTTTTGGGGGGCGTGTGGGAAACGAGAGAGTGAGAGAGCCAGGATTTGGCAAAGAGTAACTCCGACAGGATCTGACCCTCTACCCCACTGACCACATCCACCCAGACAGAGAGCAGAGCCAGCCCAGACAAACAAACACGCACACACATACCCACATACACGCACACACACACACGCGCGCACACACACGCGCGCGCGCGCACACACGCGCGCGCGCACACACACGCGCGCACACACACGCACGCACGCACGCACGCACGGACACAGCTACCAGGCATGGCGCTGCAAGCTATGGGCAGTGGTTGAGTGGTAGAGGGAACGGAAGGGAGTGAGGCAGGCATGTTCTCTGCTAGTTAAATATTCACCCGGTTTACCTACAGCAGGTAGCATGCTTCAACACAGGCTCAACACAGATTAAAGGAAGTTACAGAGCAGCACAGCACACAGACTGAAGACAGAGCTAAAGACCCCTCTATGTACCACGGTGGGGAACCCACAAATGACCATTTCAATCAGCCTTAACCTTGTGGAAGCCGCAACGCATTGTGGTCCATCCTCAAGCCTGACCAACACACATGTATTCACAGCCAGCTATGTTAAGAATCAGCCTTTCACCATTATGACTTGAAATATGGCTAACTGAGATTTCATAGTTATAAGACTGTCAGCAAATGTACATCCCTGGCAGCATCAATTCAGCAAGCACATAAAGCACATGCATCTTCCTGCATCCACATTAAGGCTGCAAAAAATCACTCTGTAGAGTAGAGTTTGAGACCTTAGGAAAACAGCGGACAGAACTTAAGTAACTTCAATGAGCATTTTCGTACAAAGTACAATTGATAAGTAATTTTTCCCGTGCACACATGCCTGCAAGAGGCCGTGCGTACGCACACACACACACACACACACACACACACACACACACACACACACACACACACACACACACACACACACACACACACACACACACACACACAGATTTGAATCTAACCGGCACTTCCTCCTAGGCCGTGCAGAAGGGAAGCCCAGACGAAAGAGACGTCAAACAGAAACCCGCCAGAGACACATCCCCCCTCCCGAAACAAAACTGGAGTGTCCTTGTGCTGAGTGTCCCACTCCCCCTTTCTCCCCCCACCCCCACATCCTCGCCTGCACCCGGGCCCCAGGGGACCAGCGGTTCCTTACCGACACAGTGGTTGTTGAGCAGTGTGGTGGAGCTGCAAGCTGGAGCGACTGATGGCGAAACCTCCTCCATTCTTTCTCTCTCTCTGCTCTACCGTCAGACGATTCTTAAGCAGGAAATTCCGGGAGGAATGTAACTTCCTCGTGTGCGAGTGGTGTGACTGTGTTTCCCCCTCGCTGCAGCGTGACTGTGTGTGTTTGTGTGTGCGTGTGTATGCGTGTGTGTGCGCAGCGCGTGCGCTCCTCCGTTGCCAGCTCTCGGGACTCCCCTCCGGACCCTGAGCTCTCTGTGCTCGGGTGCAAAAGCAGCACGTCTCCTTCTGTGCACCTCAGTGTCCTGTCTGCACTCCTGCCCGAGAACCACAGGCAGCGCTCTGCCTCTCACTCACACACGCGTGCTCACAGAAAACCCAGAGTGTGCACGAGACAGGGGGAGGGAGAGAGAGAAAGAGAGAGGGGCTGGAGGAACAGATAAAGATTAAGAAAATCTTTGCCTGGCTCAGGGAGGGAAGAAGGGAGGGAGGGGAGGGGCTAAACCTTCGCTAGCAGATCTTTAACCTCTGGCGTGCCGACAGCAGCACGGTTCCTGTCAACATCCTGCCGCTCTCGCTCAGCCCTTTATTGGGGGGGGCATTTGACACAGGGATGTAAATATCACCTGGGGGGAGTTATGCTGGGGGGTTACTTGCTTTCCCTAAATCCACAGCTTTGGCTTCTTACAGACAGACAGGATATCCCTTATGTTAGACTCCATTGACTCTGGTGCTTTAACTTTATTGCATTAGTAATGAGGAACAGTGAAACTTACTCTAATGCAATCTTCAGCGCAAGGTCTAAGGGGCGATACTACCACAGCTGACCACATGACTACTGTGTGTGCGCACGCGTGTATATGTGTATGCAGTGCTGCCACTTTCTTTTTCACTTTGTCCTGTAGGTATTTAATTTGATTTGGCAATGAAGCTATCCATTACAAAAATTAAATACTCCCAATCAAATCCAATGTGACACTCCAAAAAAATCTGGACTCGCAGATACATTTCTTAAATTATTAAATGTGTTGCATGTATTAACAAAGGCTACTAGCGGATATTACATTTTATTTTCTAGCCCTGCAGAGCCGACAGTGTCCCCATGTGTCCATGCACTGCGATGTCCAAACGCATTCTATTTTTAACAGAAATGACACACTGATCTACTTTGGTTAATGGCCCTTTAGCCCAGCCGCAGCCCAACTTTAATCTGATCACACGCTGTGCATTTTCAGTGAGCAGGCAGAATGTCGGCCTTCCAGAGCACAGAGCGCAGAAACGGAGAGGCCGTGCCACTCACATTAATGACTGAATGCGCTGTTAAAAATGGTCGCACAGTGGGTGACCTGGACAGAAGACGGCATACACTCTCAATGGCTATGGCAGCTATTCAGTCAAGCCCACAGCCCACATTTCTCAATGGGAGCCTGTGACTCCCATTCAAACCTAGGCTGCAGTCATAGCATTCCAGATATGTTTAGAACACAACTGCACATCACGATAGACAATGAACTGCCAGTTGAAGTAATCAGGAGGTAACATAAGCATTTAAGTGCAAGCAGAAATGAAGAATGCATTTGTCAAATATGAATGTGTCAAATTCCTGTCCTCTATCAGCAAAGCAGTGGCACTGCAGAAACTAGGGAGCGTGTTAAGATGACAGAGAAAACCAAAATTCTGAGGGAACAAAAACTACACAAAAGTGGTTGTATGCATGCCTTTTTGCTTTACTTTGTTACTTCTGCATATATACTTATATGTGTGAGTGTGTGTTTGTAGCCACAAGTGTGTGTGCAGGGCACACTTTCCTGAGTACTCACTCCCAGTTTAAACAGCCTTGTTCTCAGCAGTTAACTCTGTGCCTACTGGGACGCCATTCAAAAACAACACACGGCATAAGAGCGATATTAATTTGAGATTTGAGAAATGGAAGTCTGGATGGCGTCTGCTCTTAGAAACAGAATGAAACATTTAATTATTACACTGACTGATGCAGCAGGGGCTGATTTGGGGAAAAAAAAGTAGAGAGAGAGAGAGAGAGAGAGAGAGAGAAAATAGAGAGAAAGACAGGGAGAAAAAAAATGCATTCCTTAAGTCCCACACTCTGCCAAGTTGGAAGGCAAAATGAAAACAAAAACGGACTGGTGAGTAGCCTGGAGCACGGAGTGAAAAAAGGAAAAAGCATTCCCACAGAGCCATCCTGGATGAGTTACTACAATGAGGCTCTCCAAGGGGGGGGGGGGGCAGGGCTGCGAAAAGGAGCCGAGGTGACACTGGGAGCCTGTGGCACTAAACGGGATTCTGGACACCGCTGCCATTTTAACACACATAATGTCAGTCTCATGCATCAAATTACCTGACAGCAACCTGCTGTTTCCATTAAATCTGAGAGTACCAAGACTGAGACAGTTGGCAGTTGGTTTAAACTCATGTTGAAATGGTTAAAAAAGCAGCATATCTGGGCCTCCACAAAGCTCATGTGGTAAGGCCGGGTGCCCCGAAAATTCACCTCTATCAGCTGTGGACGGAGGTCTACACTTGCAAAGCAACAGCTGGCCCAGCCTGACTGGAGAAAGATTTTGGTGAGCCGGTTAATGTTTGATCATGTCAAATATTAATTATAATATGGCACGTTCACCACAAGTTTAAACAGAACCCTATATTTCAAGCCCTGGAAGTCTACTAACACAGTACCCTCATTTTTTGGGGCCACAACCCTGATAACGACCTGTGACAGGACCCATATAACACTGTGCCCACGCATTCTGCGGTGAACATGTCTCCTAATACAGCAGTGGTCCACAGCGCTAACCACACGGCAACCAACACGTTTAGTGTTACAGCGCTCAAGCCAATCAGTATGTCGAGGCTGAGGCCCACCAACCAATCAGCATTTTGATATACTCATCATCCTCACCAAACTGCACATACTGTTCAATCAACACAGCCATCAGGTCACTAAGCCACCTGATTCAACTAAACACAGGATGCATACCAAAGGGTTATTGGGCCAATACAGACTTGAGAGAAAAAGCCAATCAATAAAAAGATTAAGATGGTGTTGCTGGGTATCTCATCAAGCTAATACAGGATTTTGGTGATGCAATATGCAAAGTTGTTTGGTATCACATCCTGATCATGCAGGCAAAAAGTGACTAGCAACCCTGCAGTATGGAGCATAACTGGCAGTAGAGTGCCCTGCCTACCAGGGGAGAAAGAGTTCAATCTCCTCATTTCAGATGGTTGCTGCTACCATCTGCATATAAGGCACACTTTTTTTTTACCAGAATGGTGATGTATAGATGAGACCGCTATAGGCTATTGGCTATTGGCTCATGAACAGGTGCAATACTTTCACATCCAGCCACAGCAAAGAGGGGGAAACAGCAGAAAGTAAGATGCAAATCAGATATGAATCATGCAATCAATTTGCCCCAAGGCTTCCTGGAGAAACCGGAACACAGACTAACAAACCGCTCTCACTGCAGATGAGAGGCATCGATAGAAACCCTAAAGGATAATTCATTTCTACAGCTCTCTGAAATAAAACTTCATTTTATATTTCCCTGACACAAGATGCCAGTCTGCAAAGTCAGGTCCCAGACTGATCCCAGCTGGATATGTGTATGCTGCACAATGTAGGGAGCCATTTTACACAGCTGAGATATCTACCAGACCACAGTTGGGCTCCTGCACTGGTCAAATGTCACTAAAGTAATTTCATACCAAAACTGAAAGATACGGTTCACAAAATGAACTGGCTTTGTGGCTCTCCAGTGTAATCTGGTCCCTCCATCATTAATGCATTTATTTTTTCCTACTTGGTTTCAAAGTTTCACCAACCAGTTTTTGATAAGCCCTTCGTATCAATCCCTAACACATCATGATCAATGTTATAAGCACAAATATATGTATGGCTCTTTGAAAACCTGGTATTCAAAAGACATTGTCAATCATCAGTCATGCTAAGAATGACACTGTCATGCCAGCATGCATTACCAGTTATAAGGTATTATAAGCTTATTACTTGCAAAAAGTGTTTTACTCTTTTATTATTCAGATTTGATAAAAAAAAAACCCACTTCAAGTAAACTGTCAGCTGTAGCTTTGTTCGGTTATAAAATGCAGCAGTAATCCTTCTAAAGCTGGTGCTGCCCGTTCTGGTTGGGCGAGTTATTCTAAATAGTTTTTTGCTCTTGTCCTTTTTTGCACTGGGAGTTTCTGCCCTGAGGCTGGGTTGGCCCAGGGCCATCAGGGTGCCGCCACTGGCTGGGGACAAACCCCGTTCACCTGCACTGTGGATGGGGACAAACCCCCTTCACCTGCACTATGGATGGGGACAAACCCCCTTCACCTGCACTATGGATGCAGGACTGCTAACTCAAGTAATGAACACTGGAATTTACACAATCAATCCAGCGGAAGAGGAAAGCAACATGGTCACAAATATAGTGCTAGCCACTGTCACAGACGAGTGAGTACAGACAGGCAGACAGACAGAAACAGACAGACAGACAGACAGATGTGTAGGCCTACCCTCCTGTCTAAGTCACAAAAAGCCAACTATCTTTCTTTACTCTCTTCTGACTGATACCCACATTTACATAAACATGCATGAAAGGTGCTTAAGTCATTGTGAAATCAATATTTGTCATGCCCTTTCCTGTGTGGTGGAGTGGTGTGCAGCACTTGAGTGAGAACCGGAATGGCAAACGCAGGTCAGGTCCCAACGGTGAAATACTGGGGCCTCACAGTGGTGAATGGGAGGGGCTGCCTGTGTTGACTTCACCCTGAGCATGGAGGGGGCTAAGGCAGGGTAACGGGTAACACCACAGGCCCCAGCCCAAACACCACCACTATGGGATGTGTCACGGTCAAGAGCAGCACCTGCACTCCCAGCATTCCCTGCTCGGTCCTCCTCTCTCAGGTGACAGGGTCAGGGGGAGGCGGTTTGAGAGGATGCAACGGCTCGCTGCAGAGAAACGAAACGCTGCTGTGGCGCGAAAATAGAGAGTTCCCCGAAAAGCCGCAAGTGCCAGGAAAGGGGGGCAGAATGCAAGGGCAGATATTACTATAGAGCATCTCTGTGGGCACGCCCTCCTGTCCTTCCACCGTTCAGGGGAAAACCACAGCTACAATCACTGGAAAAAAAAACCCACTCAATACACCAGTGCTTTTTTCAACTCAATGAAAGAGAGTACTTCTGTGGTGCAATACTTTTTTTTAATAGGAACAGTAAAAGGATAAGAAAGTTTTCCTATTACACAAAGCCCATAGAGGAGAAATTGCTTTGCTATGGCCCAGGGACGTTAAGGTGGAAGAGAAGCTTCTCTACCTGTGTTCTGCAAACACACAGCAAGTAAACTGTCATCTCTCTCTCTCTCTCTCTCTCTCTCTCTCTCTCTCTCTCTCGCTCTCTCTCGCTCTCTCTCTCTCGCTCTCTCGCTCTCTCTCTCTCTCTCTCTCTCATACATCCTGTACACCCAGCAGGACATGAATGGGGGAGGGAAGGCTAAGAGCACCATTGGTGGAAACGCTATATCCTCCTAGCTTTGACCTTTATAAAGAAGGAAGTGAGATTCTTTGTTAAAAAAAATACAAAAAAATCAGCAGTCTTCTCTTTTTACAACTTTAAATATTTTTTTCAATTTTGTTTTGGTTTGGTTTGGGGGGTTTCTTTGGGTGGGGACACAGTAACAATGGAAACAATAAATACCTGGAAGTGGTGGCAAAGCAGGGATACTTAAGAGAGGGCCACCGGTCTGTCACACAGCTGCATAGGCCGATAACACCAGAGAGCCAGTCCTCTCTCTCTCTCACCTTTCATCCTTTCCTTCAATTCATTATTAACTTTGGCATGATATACACTGTGCTATCTGCCAAAAATTTAACAATTAATAATAAGAAATACTTGAACGGGATGTGAAAATTTGAGTAAATATAATGCACAGATTAGTATTAAGATAATAATATGATATATGTCTTATAATGGTTACTGATATTTTGAACATTAATATTTTATGTTTGTCTCAGTTAATTAGTGGCTGATTTCAGTCTCTCTTCCTCCCTTCCTACCCCCATCTCCTGCCTCTCACACCCCCTCTCCAGGCTGAATCTCAATCCAGTTAATGATTTTTAGGTTGGACATGTAGGGGCCTATCTGAGGAATGGAGAACAATCTGCTAATCTTCCTGCGTAACATGTTATTTAAGAGCCAGACGCTTCCAGCGCCGGCTTAATGAGTTATCTAATTCGGCAAGGCCATGCTGGCCTGTGGGTGAGGCGCAGGTGAACCCTGCCCCAGCTGCAGGCCCAGTGTCTCATCCCAGAGTCGCCAGAGCCATCAACGGCCCCAATCCGCAATTTGCTTATGCAACAGAGGTGGCGCCAGGCCTGGTCGGGATGGAGGAGAAAGTGAGGACCGAGCGGGTCACACAGTTGGCAGGAAGCAGGAAGTGACTTCACTAACTTAACACACTAGAAAGATGGATGCAGAGTTGTCTTTTCATTTGTGCACAAGACCATGTGACTGAGAAAGGGAGGTGGCAGTGACACTTTAGACGCTTATTTTGAAGTTGCCTCTTCCTCCTTGTTCGCAGTTAAAAAGAGACAGAGACCAAACAAACAGGGTAATGTGATTATTGCTAGACAGAGGCTGAGAAAAAATAAACAAATTTTGAAAAATGCTTCCAAATTTGAACATGATGACGCAGACAAAACAACATTTTTTGCAAGGGCACTCAGCCCCACCTCAGCCGCTGCTAAGTACATAGACATTTTCCCAAAAAAATGCAGCAACCACCCAGGTCACTGCATATCAGCCTTTGTTGATTGAATATTGTGCTCACTACCATGAGTAGGTGTACTCAAAGCAAACGGGATGGTTTGAGTCCTCCCCTGGGTTTGTGCCTGTGCGCAGAGCAGCTCCAGTGCTGGAGGGGAGAGGGCAGGAATGCGCTGCGACCACAGGAGGCGGCGTTTGACAGAGCTCGACATGTTCTGATAGCTCCATCACACGCAAGGAGGAGCCAGGAGGCACAGCCATGGCCATGCTGGAGCTCAACCCCACCTCACTGCCTTTTACAACCCAAAGGGCAGCCAATTCACCCTCTGTGCACACAACCGTCAATGGCATTCAACTTGCAAGTGTTTTTAAAAGACCTTCGACCCCATTTTAAGCTATAATTCAAGATCAGGTGGGTGACAATGGAGCACCCCGCACCTCCCCACCCCCCTCTGCGGTGCCATTCTCTCCACTCAGCTCGCACCCACCCCGTCCAGCAAGCTCACATCCACATCTTCTGATTCGGCTGCACCCAAGCACAATTTGATTGAAAGAGAAGACAGCCTCTCATACTGCCACACAGGCAACGAATATGATTGGCTAGTCATCCCCGGTCCAAAGTCCTGCTTTTAACAAAGGCAAATACACAGTGAAGCACGCTATTTGTAGATCTAACATTTTCACACAGGATCATAATGACCGCTACCTGCCCCCTGTACAATGAATACGGCCACGTGTGGCATAAAATTCTTACCCACTGCAGTTTAAAATAAACATTGTGTTAAACCGTAACTTTCCATAAACTGTATTTTTTGAAGACAGCCTTTTAGTGCACCATCTCTGTTGCATTAGTAGCAAATTAATCTGAGGGGGAGTGAGGAACTCAACATCCAGAATTGTGGCAAAATGAGTTCTGCAGCACGACATACCGCTGTGTCTGGCCAAGGCTTTTGACCATGAAAATGTCATTTTCAGCGCAGAATTATTCTCCCAATAATCAACATCCTTCTTTCCTTCTCCCTAGAACCTCAGAGGGAAGGAACTGGAGTCTGAGTGTTTGACTTTTCATTTAGTGCCTCCCAGTCATTAGCTGAGAGCTGCTTTCATCTCCTCTCTGATAAAGCATTCCCATTATGCTGCCTGAAAGAAAAAAAAACAACAGAGAACAAATGTTATGACTGTGGGTTCTCCCTGCCTCCCTCCCTCCCGTTCTCACTCTCTCTCACTCTACCTATCTATCTCTGGCCTTCATTCTACAGTAGAATGTAGAAAGTTTGGAACATTCCAACACTGGAGATTTGGAGATCTCTGAAGAATGTCCACTGTGTAACATGAGTGTGTATGTCTATGTTTGTGGAGAGTGTGTACTTGTGCATGTGTGAGAGCTCATGAGTAAACCTGTGTTGGTATGGGTAAGGGAATATATAGGCCAAACGTCCCGGTCTCCTGCACTGGGCCGTGAGCCCCTTTCATACCCAGGCAAATGTAGGTTCAAGGGGGCCTCCCCTTGGCAACGGCACCCACATTCCTCCCGTTCCTGTTTTCAATTAGCCTGGCAGAGGGCCGCAGGGCCTGAGGGGCCATGCAACCTGCAACTACAGCTACACACAACAACCTCCCTCACCCCTACCCAAAAAACACAACACCAACAGCCACCCTAAACTCAACACCAACACACAACACCACCCAGCTCCCTACTAAAACAAGCACAATGCTGACACATTACAATCCCCTCACCCCACAGTACCAGTGGGCAACACCTTCAAACCTAATAAAACAATGCCTCACAAACCTAGCAAAGAAAATCACAACTACAGATGTGACAACCAAGGGATGCCTTTAGGTTCAACTATGCAGGGCTGAGTCACTGTGTGGAAAGCCCACAGGGTCAGGTGTCTCAACAGGAAATAAATAGCATCCTAAAAGTAAAAAGAGACACCCGATAAACCCGACAGATATACACAGGGAGGAAACACATTATGTGCTTTTTAGTAAAGATTTAAGGAGAAAGACATTCTGTGACACAACCAGTGAAAGCAAGGAGGGCTCACCAATGGTAAAGTACTGGAAGAAGCACTGGTTAAACTAGATTCTAGCAGATAGAGGCAATAGGGGCAGCAGATCTTCAGAAGTGCCAAGCTCTGGCCTCTTTACGTGCTCCTGGGGAACGATCTGTGCTTGGAGTGTAAAATGTTAATCATTCACTTTAAAGGCCTCTCGTAAAACCCCCGCATATCTAAAAATAATGAGCGGATGGAGTGATAAACCATTTTGCTTTCTCCCCCAACAGATATGGCGGGTTTCACCGTTGTATCCAACACAGTGACATAGTCAACCCAAGACAGAGAGTGTGACTGTGGCAGTTTCTCCCTCGCTCAAACACACACACACATACACACACACACACACACACACACACACACACACACACACACACACACACACACACACACACACACACACACACACACACACACACACACACACAGACGCAGAGTCAGGAAGCCTTGAGACACGATCTAACAAACAGATGAAGCATAAAGATTTGTTTAACAGCAAACTGGCTGCCAAGTTTTAAAAAAAAATGGAGTGGGATGCTGAGGTGGGGGTAATTCTGAATTCCAAAAAAAGGTTTTTGCACACTGTAGCAGAGGCCCATGCCGCCAAGCTTTTGCACCGCACAACAACTTGTTTGTTTTCGCAAATGGGATGCATGTAGGAGGAGGAAGAGCAACCGAGACACTCTCCTGCAGCAGGAACCTGTGTCATTCCGCAGGGTTCTACCCGGTTCTGCAGGACGGACCTGGGCTTTTGCAATGCACCTGGGGAGCAACGCACAGCCAGTGACCCACTAAGAGTTTAATCCCACTGCAGACGGCCCAGAAAGCACCCAGAGGGCTGACTGACTTACAGCCTCTTTAAAACCAGCAGGACCCATGCCGCAGGCAATTCAGAGAATTTAAACATAAAAACTGACATTTCGACAGGCTCATACTTGTCTGAACTAAAGTGCTGCTGTCAGTTGTTGTTTTTTTTTCTCTCTTTCTAATTGCCAGTTTTTTTTTTGCTGTCATACCTTTACACTGGAGAAAGTGTTTGTGCATTCTTTAGTGGAATGAGTGTGCTCTGTGGTTGTTTAATTTCTGCATCCCTGTTGGTAGGTTTGAACAACCTACGTCAAAATAAAAAAAAGAGACAGATGACACAAGGGGGGAAAAAGCAGGTCTGGAGACCTGGTGTGTCCGCAGGCACCAGATTCTCGGAAAAGGCCCATCTGGAACAGTAAAGAGGAGAGGCACATGGGACGGGGGTGGGGGTGGGTTTTGGTGTGTGTGTGTGGGGGGTTGGGGGGCAAAAGGTGGCATGGACAAATGAATATCAGAGAAACATTCACCAAAAGGCCCAGTTCCACACATCCTGAGAAAAAAAAAAACATTCCCTCACTGACAGGAACCAAAATGACATTGACTCACAGAACAAAATCAGTTGTTTGGTTTACTGTGGATATGCAAATTCACAGTTATCACACAAACATGTCATGTCATTGTAAGGTATATACCCCCGCCCCCACCTTCCACTACACATGCCACTGCCACACTGTACCACAAGGCTCTATCTGTGTGCACTCAGCTTACAACTGAGAGATGCTAGGTACTTCCACAAAGGCTGTAGGGCCACCAGCAATACCCCCCAAAGTAAATCTGTGCAGATCTGCACATGCCACGCAGCTGCAGTCCAGACTGCTCCAGGTTGTGTGGATTGTGAGAGATGTGAAGCAGTCTCCTTTGGGGTTCCTGGATTATTTTTCTCCTCACCGCTTCATTTCTTTTAACACGCTCAGGTGGCAGTCTGCAAGGTCAGAGCTTCCCAGACTTTTTCATCTCAAGGTTCATTAAACTGGCCACCCCTGTAGCTGAGGACCCCCATCAATAAAATGGTTCAGGAACTAAACATCAGTTCATACATTTATCCAGCACATGTCAAACTATGGAATGTAGTAGCTATTTATCACAGTATTAGATAGAAGCATGCCTAAATCATGATGTCTGATCATGCATACAAGACGATCAGGAAAAACATGGTAGCTAGCTAACGCAGTATTAGGTAACTACCCAGCCACCTCAGCCAAAATAATACCAGCATTAAAATTTGAATACTAACATTTTACATGTGTGTATGTGTGTGTGTGTGTGTGTGTGTGTGTGTATATACATGTGTGTGTGTGTGTCCTTCTCAGATGAAATCTGAACTCAGATCTCTCTCATCAGATAAGCTGTCTGGAGTGACTACATCAAAGTACCACCTTGACAGGAAATTCCACTGCTGTATAACATGACACAATGTTTTTTCCAACACATAACTGGAAAATCAAACAATAAATGAGTATGAGTGAAAATACAGAACTGAACAGAACAGAATGTAAAGTATTTTATTACATTGAATTATAATAAATTAACTGCAATAAATACCTTTTCACTTGTCTCCAGTATATAAAGTACAAGTAAACAGGAAAATAATCTAAAACATATTAAAACGGCTGTTCTATTTTGATAATAATTCAGGTAAATTACTTTGTATTCAAGGACATGAACAAGGGAGTAATAATGTTGGAAAACTGGGCGATTGGCCTCTCTGCTGAGGCAGACAAAACAACAGGTTGAAATACAGACATCTACAGATGTTATATGGAGCCTTTCCTTTGAAAACACAGCAATAATTCAGGGTTTTCATGATGGAACCTCCCTTGTATCGAAAACCAAAGTTCACTTGTGAGTATTCATTTATCATGGCTGTGATCGCTGTGTGGTGTTTGTAAGCATGACTCAGTCATTTATGTGTTTGAGGCTGGTTGGTGGGCTAGATACTTACCATAAATCAAAACTTGACTAAAGAAATTAGTCAAAGTAATTTGGCAGATAACTAGCCAACACCAATTTTGCAGATAACTAACATACACTATCACAAAAGGGCCTGTATTTATTTAAAGGCCATGTAAAAATCATTAACTTTGTGGTGTGTTCCTTGGTCTCGGGTATAATGAGTTATTTAAATGTATAGATAAATATTTTGATTTCCATTTACAAATAATAGTTAAGGTAGAAACTAGAAACCTGTTCCCGAAACCTGCATGTGTATGGCAAGGAATGTAGTTTTTATATGGTGTTTTCTACTTTGTTCTTCTTTATTCAGTTGTAACAAATTAGCAGAACTAATGATAAGGCAAGAACTGCACATGGGTCATCTGAAAGCAATCAAGACTTCTACGTTAAAGAGTTTACACATGCACAACAACAAACTCTTTTCAGTGGCAAATAAACATCTCAACAGCAGGTTAGAAATGATCTCTTTCTTTTTAGAAATATTTTGTGGATTCAATCTGTGTGAGAATTCTCCACAGAAAAAAAAAACTCCATATTGTTGTAGAAGGGTTAACCAGCAATACAACTGAACCCAAAACAAATGTTATTTCAGGAGCCAAAACCAAGTGAGAAAGTCTGTCTACCTACAGAGGACTATGTGCACACAGTACAGCTCAAACAAAACCACAAAGACTAGAACATTTATCAGGCCAGAGTGAGGCAAAGATATAACGCAGAGAAAATCTGATTTAAAAAAAGCCAAAAACATAAATTACCCAATGGCACAAACCAAATTTTTAATGCTTAACCTTCAGTTCTTAATCTGGTGTGAAATCATATTCATCATATTACCATATCATTTATACTTTGGGCTGTCAGTACTAATTAATTTATGATATTTGCTCCTATAATATACCACGTGCATGAAATAATCAGGCTGATTTGGACTGACTTGTTTGGACTGTCTTCTGGGGATCAGCAGAAACAGATTTTGGGGCGAGCTACATACTGAGAAGGCGGTGTGGGCGGTGGAGCAACACAAAAAAGCTGTAAGGCTCTGCACAAGACGACATCTGGATTTCCTAATCTCACAAAGCCATGAAATTCTGCCACAGAAACAGCGCCCCCTGTCAAAAAGTGTGGAACTGTATCCCAGCACCAAAAATAAAACCTATCCAGGTGACAGACAGGCAGACAGGCAGACAGACAGACATTCCTTGGCTGGTGCTGATCAGGTTCTCTGACACCCTGTGGAAGGTTTAAGTCACTAATGATGCACTTTGTCAGCAACATCACTCAACATTGCAAGTGTACCTGGTTACTAAGGAAATCACTGTTCTCTTAATTTATGCCCAAGGTAAGAGCAATGTTCAGCTGGGTGATATAAGATCCCCTCTCCTTCTCCGAACTGTCTGATAGGATGAGGTCATCACTCTGTGCTACTTCACTGCAGAAGAGAGTGAGGTCATCAGCCCAAGCCACTGCATTGCGGGATGGGACTGAGTCATAGCTCTGCCGCACTGAAGTGAAGGCTAGAGCGAGGTCATCAATGTGCGCCACTGCAATGTGGAACAGGGCCAGTTCAAGGCTCTGCAGCACTCTGCTGTGGGACAGACTGCAGTCACCACCAAATATTACACCACCAAATTAAACTGCACAGTGTGTGTATATACTCACACATATGTAACACTTTGGGGAGAGGAGCTGACAGTTCATTAAATGCTACGGGGAGACAATCTTGGTTAAAGGACATGAGGGTATAAAGGTATTATGTTGGAGGTGTCAGGAGGGGGTAGTCAGGGAGCAACAGCTGTGAAGGGCAGGAGGCTGATTGTGGGGCAGACAGCAGTAAAGGTTAGCTGGTCAGGAGAGGCACAGAGCCTCGTGATCCCAGGAAATGCACGACACAGCACATTCATGATTTGTAGGTGACAAACAGCTAAAAATAAGCAGCTACTGCAGGAGCAGAGAGGAGACAGAGCTCAGGGTGACGCAGAGGGAGACGCTGGCGTTAATATGCTGCACATATACATAAATGCACCGCCAGACAGAAATAACTCTCTCACACATTCATAAGTACACTCACACAGACACAAAAGCACTCAGACACATACTTTCACCGACAAACACATGCACATGAATACAGAAACATATAAATATACGGTGAAAGTAAAATTATGAGAGCAAGCCATCTGGCCTTGTCATTTTCCTATAGTCCAAAGGGCATCTATCAATGTGCCAAGCTTGGTCTTGAACACTCCAAGAATCTACTTCGAAATCCTGTTTCTATTTTACACATTCATAACTCTAAACCTCTACATGGAAATATACTTTCAAGTGACAATGCAAAATTTCCACCTATGCCTTGCTGTACTACTGTGGAAAATGTTTTTCTTGTTTAAAAATATCATTAAGTTAGTGACTCATGCTAGCCTCAGACTCAATAAACCCGTAAGGTTGTGCTCTGATAATTTTGCAGCTAATTTACTTAAAAAAAAAAAATTATTAACTAAGCATTATACTCATTATAAAATATTGTGAAAGTACTTTCATGTAACACATCATTGCAATCTTGACATTTATGGAACATCACTTTTAAAAAGGACATGTTGGTGCACTGCTTGAATATTACACAAATGCATTATTTCTCAGTAATGACCTACAGGCCAGAATGGAAGAAAACAACTTTCTTGGTGCCATCAATTCTATGCATGGGAAACTGAGCCCCTAACTGGAGGACACATCTACATTGTTTTGGTTAGAGGCATAGATGATGACCTCTGTTGTTATGACATCATGGCAGCTGCTGTACATCCTCCTCCCATGTCTCAGCAATGTTTTCTGCAAAAGGCAAGGTCCAACTCCAACTACCAACAACTGATTTGTATACATCAGATTGTGGCGAGTGCAAATGACACACAGGAGCTAGAAGACCCGCCTGCTTCTTTCAAATCAGCTGTGTGGCTAAATTTCGGGTTCCCAGAGAACTATGACAGCAATGGAGAGAGGGTGGTTTTTTGTTGCTTTTTTCCTGTTGTACCGAACTCATACCAAACCGTGATGTCCAAACCGTGAACCGAACTGTGTGTACACCCGTACTATGAATTCAGACTGATAAAATATAGCCCTGTATCTTCAAATAATTTGTGGGCCTAACTGAATGACTGAATACTGTCTGCCCTAAAGAGACTAGGGGCTCTATTTTAATGGTCCCTGCACATGATGCAATGGTGAAAATAGAATACACCGCCTTGAGTAATAGCTGCCATGTTTATTCCAAAACTATGTAGCATCAATTTCACACAAATGGAATGCGGCCAAGTTACATATAAACCGGCCTTAGGCTAATTTGAACTTCAGCATGACACAGACAGTGTTTTTAAATAAACAATACAGAAATTATTCAAAATAATACAGTGTTTATAAATCACTGTCTAGTAGTTTGGACTGGAAAAAAAAGTCTGGAGTGACAATAATGCTCTACATGCATTTGGATGGATCCTGGTCTGAGTATTTTGAGTCTCTTGTTTAAGGTAAAAGTTTATAACTTTGATACAAACCTTGATGATTACATACTCAATTTTAGTATACATCCCTGTCCATCTTATTGAGGGGTATCCTAGACTTGACACAGCACTGCTAATACTACACATTGTTCACTATCTTGTTCCTCTCTAACATTTTAGGTACATTTGTAAAGCATCTTCAGTCTTTAATTCTTATTTTATTTTCCCACATTGCACAAAGAGGATATTTTCTTAGGTTTTTATACCGTCTCTCATCCAAAGTATCACTGTACAACTAAAAACTGTATCTGAGGTGAATCTAGAAATAAAAGAGTTCCCTCTGGAATGGCTAAGAGGGAGATTCCCATTTTAATTTCAGTGCAACCATTACTGAGGTATCTGCAAAACCAATGCACCATACAGTGCTTTGCATTAGCAGAAATTAGCACTGGAAGTAAACCGGAGGTTTTGGAAACTCAGCCTGCCTCCAGTGGGGAAAAAGGCCTACACCATCTAGCCACTCCAAAGCTGAATGGTTTTGATTTAACACTCTGTATTCATAATGTGTGTAAATGAAATAAAAATAAGATTATAGTTGCTTTCAATCCAGGTACCTGTAAATCTATGTCCAACAAACAATACATTTCCTTCATCTGCTAAAGCCACAGATATCAGCTGCATGGAGCCTCTCGAACCAACGACATAGCCAGCCAGTTGTTTTTCCTTATAGCTATGCCTTTTCTTGAGACCTACCTCTAACATCAGGTCACATGATAAGAGACAGCGTTTCCTCATTTTTTCATTGGGGCTAGGTAAAAGGGTAGGTAAACTGCATCAACTCTGCAAGCCCTATCATGACAGTATCAACAGAAAATCAAATGCACTAAGCACACACATACAAATACATTTACATGCAAATACACAAACATAAAGCCTTCTACACACTTAATCATGCGGGAAAATACACATGCATGCACCCTGATATCATGCAGTTTAATTATATTCTGTTGTGTAGCTGTTTCAGTTATTTCTGTATCAAATGTTTTTCTAGTTGGTACCTGGAATATATGCAAACCCTGAGCATAACTGCCTCACCACCAATGAATACCCAACAAAAACTCCCAAAACAACAACTTACTGATGTGCCAAGCTGAAAACAACACAAAACCAGAAATTGCATGTTTGTTATACTAAAAACAAAAATGTCTTCTGAGAGGAGGGGAACTGAGCAGAACAATCCAGCAAGCTCTGCTGCTGAGATGAAGGTCAAAGGGCACCCCACAGACCCTGCCTGTGTGACCCAGGGTAAGGGGGATTACTGTTCCCCTATGCCCCCCATTGCCCCCTCTGCACCAGTAACACAGAGCCGTGATAAATCCTGATTGAAACCCCCCTATTGTGAGGCACGCGCCCTTCCCTTCTCTTCCCCGTGCCTCACCCCAAACCCCCCCAACCCAACCACCCCACCAGAATGGCACACGCCCCACCGCCCCTCCCCGATTCTTGTTCCCTTGCACAGTAGCGGCAGAGAGATCAAACCCACGCCTGCATTAAAGAACCAGGGGGTGGTTCTTATTTAATTTTGGGGCCTTTAATGACATAAGCAGCTGCCCGGGTGATTGTGGCTACAGACTTAATGAAGGGAATCTCATGAGGACTCTCAGTCTTCTGAGGGACCGTCTCTGCCTGCCATCTGGTCTGTGTAACATCCAGGGCGTATTACAGGCAGGAAGCAGCCAGCCTGCTCACCCACAGTTCTCTAGCTGAGGGAAAACGGACTTAACCCATCGAGTGCCAGATGCTCCCTCTGTCCACCACCTGAGGAACAGCAGGGGGCTGATAGTGACCGATGCCTTCTGACTCACTAAAACATGGTGCTCCGACCCTGACCAGGCCCCTCTCAGCACTGGGTGTCATGTCTCTATTCGTTCATTTTGCTTCCTCTGACAACACAACTGAGCTTGATTGAAGGTTCTGTTCGCATTGCGGTGATGCACAGCCTGGGTCAGATGAGAATGAGAGGCTTTCATTTGCAGCGATAAAGCAAACAATCCCACAATCCCCTGCTTCCATGAGATCAATCCAGACTTGTCGCAATCTGATCCAGAGATAAAAATCTATCTGCTGGGACACGCTTGGACATGGCACAGTGGGGTACTGTTGAGGGTGGTGGTGGTGGGGAGGGATTGTGTTTGGGGGGGGGGGCTTGTAAGCACTCCCTGATGACCTGTTGGCAGGAAATCGACACCAGACACCACCAGGCCCGGCTGCCACAGTTCCTGTTTCCCCAATGAGAGCTGGAGGAAGTATGACACAATTTACTGTACAAGCAAATTAGTGGCAAGATTATCAGAGCACAACCTTATACAACCCACCCACAGACACATATTAAATATATCAATAAACTAACACATTCTTCACATATTACCATGCAAGTACACACAGAAAAAAGCCACATGGCACGCCAAATACATATGCAGTTAAAAATTCAAACAGCAATGAATGTTCACACTTTTGTTCTTCCATGCAAGCACACATACTCCACCGTAACACACAACCATGTTCACACTGTTAAATCGTGGGACATTCAACTCCCGGTATGCTCATATAACCAAGATGCATGCATGTGAACACACTTACACACACACGCACACATTGGGGCAGCATTCAGTGAAACAAAGAAGAAACACGCAGCAGAGGGTCTCTGGGAAAGGCTCCAAATGCTATATCCACCCTGCCCGCTTCTCCATCACCCTGGCAGGGCCAGAGTGGAAACGTGCTGAAAGACAGGGAGAAATCGCAGCCAGCAGCGGCCCTCTGACTGCCTGCTGCTGTTTACAAACAAGCCAATGCAGCGTGCACACACACATGAACGCACACACACATCCACCCACGCTTCAGATGTTGCTTTTTTCTCCCGCTAATCGACTGGACTTGTGTCCCTGAATGTTGGAATACATTATAATATGCCAAGGAAATAACTTCTGACATTATATACTGTAGTGACACATGAAAAAATGACCTGTGATGAGTTTTTTGTAAACAGTAATGGCATTGTGGCATGTGTGTGTGTATGTGTACATTTTTTATGTTGTTTGTGGAGCAGTCTGGGGGCGTGTGGCTGCTTGTGTGAAGAGAAGAAAGGGAGGCCACTGTCTGCACTGTGTGCCTGCACTCCCCCAGCCGCCCCCACCCCCTCAGCCCCCACCCCCAGTCCCAGCTCCACCCGCACCCTCAGACTCGTAAAAGTACTGCTCGGCCCCGCACTTGGATTTGAAAAGAGAAACATATTTATTTTCATTCCAGCTGAAATGTAATACATTGTTCAGGGGGGGAAAAAGGAGCAAAAAAATGCAGGAGTTTTTTGGGAGGCAGCATTCCTGCATCTGGAAACGTTCGGGAACTCCTCAGTCCAACTCCGCATTTCTGCTTTTCTTCTCCTCCTTTTTCACCGTGAAGGAATTCTGTAACCTAATCCCCTGCTTGTCTTTCCCACTGTGACAAAGTTCCGGTCAGGCGGCAGTACTGACACTGCACGTATCTGGACTGTCGCCACAGACAAAATGGCAGAACTGACAACTTGTATACTACTACATCACTGACAGGACATATGCAATGCCAGTACTAACAACATGAACAATAACACTGCAATACACAAACTGCATTACAAAAACAATACACCAGCACTGACAGCACATGCAACACATAAAGTACTGGCATCACACACAAATGCAGCACTGACAGAACACTTTGAGAGCAGTACAGACATCACAGACAGTATGACAGTGCCGTCCGTAACCACAAGTGGTAAAGTAGTGATGCAGCACAGCAGCTCTGTCTCAGTAAGACACTACTGACACAGGAAAATACCATGCTGCAAAGTTCTGCCACCACTCGTAAGATGCAAGTACAGACTATACAAACTGTATGGCAATGCCGCTGCCGCGTTGCTATTCCTCTTACACAGATTTGGAGGGCAAGTGTTAGCACAATGTGCAAATGCAGCAAAGATCCCAGCTGTAGTATCCTCCACAAATGGTGAGGTGGTATATTACTGCGAGCAACGCTGTGGTACTACAGCACACACTGCTAAACCGTATCCATGCCACAGAGAAGGACGCTGTACTGACACCGCACACAAGCTGCAGAGCTTCACTAACTGCACCTACATGTCAATAATACCGATTGACCCGTAACACTGACACAAGCATACATACTGACCACAAGGTCTTTCAAGGAGTAGCGAAGGAGAACAGACGCCTGGCTCCGTGTGAAATGGGGAGGGGAAGGGAGTATTTATTCCATTTTATTTGACAGTGTAACACTGATAGGGTGCAGATATGTTTTGACAGTGCCAGCAGGGGGTCTAGCAAAGCCGTTTTATTGGCCTTCCCAGCCAGGGTAGCCGGAAGCATCCTGGACACACACACACACACACACACACACACACACACACACACACACACACACACACACACACACACACACACACACACACACACACACACACACACACAGGGACATTATCCAGCAGCTAAGGCTGCCTTATAATAGTATCAAGAAATAAAAACAAAATAAAAACTGCAGATGGAAACTTCAACTTTTGCTTAGAATGAATAAAATATGAATAAAAAATGTTTCAGCTAAAATGAAACACCAGAATTAATTTGGCCTAACCCAAATTAAGGAAAGCTGTAGTACATGAAGCTCTGAAAAAAAAAAATGAACTTTTAATGAGAAGTACTGACATTTTGATGTCTATGACATCTACCTCAGGGTGAGAAGAAAACTATGTTTCAGAGAGATGGTGTCTCAGCCACCTTGGCCTTCACCAGAACAGAGATATCAGGAAGCAGAATGCAGAAATCTGCCCGCCCACCTTCCTTTCAGACCCAGTGAAGGGACTCTGTACTGTGCACAGAGGCACAAGGCTGGCAGCAACAGGCGACGCCCCGCCCTCCGGCATTGCCACACAGGAGGGTGGGGCTTCAGGTGATGCCCCCAACCGTCGCTGTGCAGGTGAGGGCAGCCCAATGGCTCACATGTGACCAGGATGTGGCGGACAAGAAATGATAAAAAAAAAAAAGGACAAGTGACAGGAAATTTTCACTCCAGCCGCAGGTTCACTCAGAACAGCACACACACACACATGTTTACAGTGCATCTCGCCTGCTTGACTTGCATGGTTCAGGGATGCATGTGATCACACCAAAACCAGACTGTATAGCTGTTTCAGAGGTAGGCCACCTTAGCTCATTCTAATAGCGGTGTACCAGTATTTGATATAACGAAAGATCTCTATAGAAAAGGATCATTAAGTACAGTATTTTGAGCATAAACCTTGGAAACACTGCTCATTTTGAGTACCTACCGAATGGACAGCCCTCAAATATTGTTTTGGTACATCCTTTCATACAATTTCCCCTTGTTTTCTATATATGTTAGGGAACAAGTTCAGATGCCTTCAAAATGCTAAATATCTTCTTTCCCCGACCATCAAAGGTGGTACAGCCTGATCCCAGATCAGTGGCATCTGTCTTGTCGCTGATCATTCTATATGACCAGCTAGGCCTGTGAAGCATTGCCTGAGTAACGCAGTATGGGAAAGGTCTGGCTGCTTAAAAAGTCATAAACACTTCACTATTCACACTACACTTCACACTTCACTAATTGACAAAAAAAAACATATTTGGATGATGGTCAAAAATGAGCAGACAGCATGATTATCTTGGTCAGCATGGCAGAAGTTTTGAAAATAAGACTGCAAGGCTCAACGTCCTGATATTATATTACCCTTACAATAGAGGATGTGATTATATGTACACCTGGTCTATAGCAACAGTTAATCATTATACAGCATGCAAAAATGAGTGACTCATTCTTAACTGTCTTTTCCAGCAGAGTTAACAGAAGGCTCTCAGGCCCAGCGATTTGTTTATTAATTATTTTTAGTAAACATTGCTGTGCTATCAATATGCAATCAATAACTACATAAGCTGTAGTTGTTGATTGCACAAGTTAAATGTTTCTAAATTATGTCCTTCCCAAAGAGTTATTTCTCTTACGGCACTGAATTTAATAAAATCTGAAGTCTATGCTGGATAAATTGTCGAATGCAATGCAAAAACCTGTTGTATATGAGTTCACATGGGGAAAAAGAAATCCCACTCCAGGATTATAATTACGGGAACCAAAATTCTGAAAATCATTTACGTCCACACCCCCGCAGTCACCTCGTGCCCGCTCTTTAAGAGCGTTCACACACGCACGCTTCCAAAACCCTCGCATCAACAAATCTCCGCTAGCAACTTGCAAACTTGCAAAGCCTTCACCTGCATCACCCATCATATATGCAAACGGGACCCTGAGCGCTCCGCTTCTAGCTACATAAATAAATCATTTCCTGCTTGCAATAAGATCATCTCCTAATGCGCCAGAGCTTTGTTTCGGGCGGTTCAGAAAATAATCTTCTTTGACAACATCAGACATTTGACATACAGAGGCAAAGAACAACATCTGAATGTTTTCAAAGTAAGCATACTGTGCATCTACGTTCAGTTTACTTTTTCGTGTTTACTGTCAAGCAGATGGTCGCCAATCAAATACATAAAAACACAAAATGAGAACTTCTAGAGTTGGTGTGCACACCACAAGATTCATCGCACTCCAAGCGTCAAACGCCTCACAACCAATACGGGTGTTCTTGTGATTCCTGATATTTTATTTAGATTTAATCATAAAAAGTACTGACACGTGTATGGAAGGCATACATTGCAAGATCTCGAGACCAGAATAGCAATATTAAAACCGTATTCTCTTGGTTTAGCCGGACACTATTCTATTAATAGTGTATCATGCTCCAGCCCGGGACTCACTCACCCAAACTGCCGGCGAAACCGTCCATTTCGGTTGGAAATATCCGAGCAGACACGAGGAGCTATTCCTGCAGCGGTTGGTCTCTTCGTGTTCCGTTCTATTTAGTCGAAGGGAACAGGGGAAACGTTGGTCTGTATCCAGACAGGCGAGGAAGAGGCTTCACACGGACTCCTCTATCTCGCGGTCGGCCGCTATCGTGATACCGGGGAACTACCGAGTCGCAGTAACTCTCTGTCCGGGCTACGCAACGCTTCTTTGGGACGCTCACTCGCTTTCTCTCGCTGTGCTCCGCGGTCGCGCGCCTCCGCCAAGAGAGGGAGGGTAGGCACTGCTCGGCTTTCGCGTTTCCGACTCCGCCTGCTTTGGCACTGCGAGTTTCCCCCGGTGCGGAGCGCTGACTGGTTGAAACTGTAGGCATCTCACTGACACATCTGTTTACTTCAACTGGTAGACGCGGGTTTATTAGCGATGGGGTTTTCCCTTTCAGAAGCATGTTTCGACTTTAGAAACATGATGAAAATAACTTTTATCTGTTGCTGTTGCTGTGTGGATTACAGGGAGAAGTGGCATCATGTGCGCTGTGGAAAAATAAACATGCAGTTGAGCGCGAGGTCCTCTTAGAAAGCATGGAAACAATGGCGATACGTGGGACACGTGCCAATGTAACCCAGGGTCCTCGGTTTCCTTATGAGATTTTCCATTTGTCAAATTTAATAACTTTATAGTGTGTGACGCTTATAATGGGACCCACTTATTACGCACATTTATTGATAAGCAAAGTCAAAAAAAGTCAGCAAAAAAGAGATATTTGTTACTTGAGCCGTTTTGATTAGATTTCACATGCAGTAAATTGAAATGTTACTAATATGCTGACTTCCAATACTTTGGACTGTACTGACGCACTTTAGGTGCGTGTGCCGAACTTCTACGAGCTGCAGCATTCCACTCTGGTCATGAGACCCATTTGTGTTGGGACTCAGTGCTGCCCCTTATGGTGTTGCTTATCATTGCAAGAGAGATGCTCCAAGGAGAAGAAAATGTGTTGTCGTTCACCATGTAGCAACTACAGTAGTACAACAGCAACAAGTTGACCATTTCGACGTTACTCCTTACTGGTTTAGAATCCACACCAACCATAAAAGTGACTGAATCCGAATTCTTATGCTTTATAAATGTTTATATGTTTAGCTAGCACCCACATTTTGCTCATATGCATAGACAGAACCATCTGTTTCTTTTGTTATACTTCATTTACATCGTACAGTACCCTGCTTAAGAGTGCAATAGTAATGGCACTTTTCACCTATCCAGCATTCAAACCACAACAAAGGTAGCTGTCTAGCTGCTATGTCCCACAACAAAGTTGCATGTCGAAAATCCAGTATTCGGTGGAAGAGTGGTAGAGAAAAAGTGATGTAACACTAATATATTAATTGATTGAATATACAAGCCAGTGTGTTCCCATCCATTATAGGTGCCTGTTGGGCTTTATCTGTTCAGACAGAAGTTAGTTTGGCTAACTTCCCCTTTATCAAAATTCCTCTATTTGGTACACACCCTAATATTGGGAATGTACAGTAAAGGGCAGTTGGCAGTGAGACAGTGATAGCAACCACACAGCAGAGGACTGAATGTAGCACAGTTCTAAAGTCAATAAGTGCAAAAAACAAACAAAAAAAAAATCCCAATCACAAACTGACCTTTAGAATTATTGGTAATAACTACTAAAATAATCACATGTTTACCAGGTTTATAAAATGAAAAAAGTATAAATGCAAAGAATGAAACATATTCCGTTGCATGTGGTATTATTATTATTATTATTATTATTATTATTATTATTATTATTATTATTATTATTATTATTATTATTATTATTATTATTCTTTGGGGATCTGAGCATTTGCTTCTGTGGCACCAAGGGCACAATACCATGCGATGTGATTGGCCAGATATGTAATGTCTCTGATGCTATATTTTTGAAGCCCTTTGAATTTAGACAGACCGTCTTGTGAGATATCATGATGAATAGCCTTGTCGACTAACCCAGTTCAGACAGAGAGGAACTGTTCCTTACTCAAAATCAGACAAAATATCATTCTCTCCCAGGGTCCTGAGAAATTGACAGAGGTTGAATGTGTGGGGGCGTTGGAGGGGGACATCTGGATGTCCAAGATCGAAGAGAATTAAAATAGTGTTGTCAGCATGTATCATTCAGGACAACGTGCCCCGAATCACCCCTCTGCTTCCTGGCAGCCACTCACCCACCCCCCTCCAAAAAAAATGAGGCACACAAAGCCCTTTTTATTCCATTCTCCTGAAGGATGGAGAAGGGAAAGAAAAAGGACAAGTGAAATCTTTCTTCCTCTCTCCTCCAGAAAGGATTGACGTGGAGGGGTGGCCTGTGGTTTCAGAAGCGGGGTAATGATTTTCTTCAGCTTTAAGGGCAATGAGTCATCACACACACAGAGTCCGTGTGCTCCAAGGCTGCAGCAAGCAAGCTTCGCACATCAGGGCCTCTTTCCACGTTCGTACTGAAAAACGTCTGAATTCTCAATGTTTCTTTTTGTTTGGGGGCAGATGGGGTTCATCCTGTCCGTGCCGGGGGTTTCCTGTCATATCCAGATGTGGCCCAAACACAGAGGCCTCCAAGGGAGAGAACAGCGGTGCGTCTGAACATGCAATTATTTCATTTACCACAGGAGGTCAGTATTTCCCTTATCAAAGCTGAACTTTCAGTGCAATGAAGTTGTAACATTGAACTGATACGTTTTTTACAACTCTATGCTGATTGTTTTCACCTATTATTCACCGATTGTTTTACAGTTTCTTGCATTTTTATATTTTAAAATATATTGTCAGAGTCATATGAAGTCATCTAAGAGCCTGCAATGAAGAGTCCCAAACACATACCTTGAAGTAACATTGAAAAAAGGAACATGGTAAAACTTTTGATCTGTGGTATAAAAAATTGCTCCCCCTAGTGAATATTGTAAAACATTGCACCTAAGAACCTCTGATTGTTTTTCCTGATGAGTACATTTGGTGAGGTCTTTCCTCACATTTACACAGTATGTCTGGAAAAAGAAGATCCAAAGAATGGGATGTTGGTGTTATAAGATTGATGGACAGCGATGCATCAATGGGACAGTATTATTTAAAAAGGGTCCTGGGTAAATGGTGTGTGGTTGGAAAAGTAAACTCAGGGGCTAGACATAAATTTAAAGACCAGGTGAGACAAATATGTCTAAAGCACATATTTTAGACATAAGTCTAAACCATACATAAGTCAGAACAGAAATTTAATATGTAATGCCTGAAAACAGAGCCTACCTCATCCACAGGGCCAGAACCTGAGTGAATGTTAACAAATGTCCCTGGAAAAATAGTTTTTGAAGATTGGAATTGTTGAATATGAAATGTGAATTGGAACATTGATACATAGGTACAGCACAGAGCTCTCATTACAAAGATCTCTCAATAATGGGAGTTACCAGCTGAGCATCACTGAGAGATCTTCCCATTGTGTTCTCTTTGAAGCTGGATTAGCCCTTGTTTTTGTCAAGCTACATCATTAATTAAATATGGCATTATGGGTAAGCTAATGGTATTAACAGATCTTGTTTATTATTTTAGCACCCTGTCCATGTTGTGACATAGGGGCAGGAGTGGACACTGTGCCAGGTGGCTAGTGGAAGAAAAACAGAGAGCTGAATGAATAAAGCCAACAGCCATGCTATCCATTTTTTGGGAAGAAGGAAAAGAAAATACAACACAAAAGGGTGGTATCAAAATAACACCTTGCATAGGCAACAATTGCATCAGCTGACCCAATCATCTTCACTCTGGCAGGTAGTTCTTTTATAAATGGCCCACACAGGCAATGGCAGTTACCTGGGCTTGACTGCAAATCCACCTCAGGTGAGCCTTGCCCATGAGAGGCCACTGCTGTTCAAGCTCCTGTACTCTGCCCTGGCTGAAGATGGAAACAGCAACACTGACAGCTGAAGGAGAGAACAGGAACAGTGACAGCCAAAGGAGGGAACAGGAACACTGACAGCCAAAGGAGGGAACAGGAACACTGACAGCCAAAGGAGGGAACAGGAACACTGACAGCTGAAGGAGGGAACAGGAACACTGACAGCCAAAGGAGGGAACAGGAACACTGACAGCTGAAGGAGGGAACAGGAACACTGACAGCTGAAGGAGGGAACAGGAACACTGACAGCCAAAGGAGAGAACAGGAACACTGACAGCTGAAGGAGGGAACAGGAACACTGACAGCCAAAGGAGAGAACAGGAACACTGACAGCCAAAGGAGGGAACAGGAACACTGACAGCTGAAGGAGGAACAGGAACACTGACAGCAACACTGACAGCCAAAGGAGGGAACAGGAACACTGAACAGCTGCCAAAGGAGGGAACAGGAACACTGACAGCCAAAGGAGGGAACAGGAACACTGACAGCTGAAGGAGGGAACAGGAACACTGACAGCTGAAGGAGGGAACAGCAACACTGACAGCCAAAGCAGGGAACAGGAACACTGACAGCCACAAAAAGGGAAGAGCAGGCACTCCTATTTCTACCTCCACCACTCCCAGCATCCCAGCTTGTGTGAGCATTCAGCTAACCAACATTTTGTACCACAATTCCACTGACTCACATTGTGAATTGATCAATCTTAGTGAGTCTCTGCTGCTTTCATTGATTAATTAACTCATTCATTAACTCATTCATTCATAGCATTCGTAATCTGCACATACAATCACTGGTCTGGTAATGTGGTTTGCCAGGTGTGTTTTAATGTTGCTACATCAGAAAGACTGCCAAATGAAAGTAATGCTTATAATATGATTATAGAACCTTGATTTCACTTATGAATTAAATTATTCGTTCTGTCCTCCATTTATTCAGAATATTTGACATTGTGCTCAGAATTAATCTCTGAACTCCCAGCAAACCTTATATGATAAGATTCCTGATACAAGAGGTTGTTATTTGCTGAATAGTCTTTATAATTATGCATTACAATTAATCAAAAAGCTATTTAAATTAAAACACAAATCAAATGTTAACAGAGTCCTTTGTTCACCTAGTCTATAACTCCACTGCTGCTGTCACTGCTATTGCCACCGCTTTAACTGTTTATTGATGGCAACATTAATAGCAGCAAGTACACTGATAATTATAACAGTTCTGAACATAACCAGCCGTTGTTCCTTCATGCTGAAAGACCAGTTATTTTGTGCGATTGCCACTTATTGAACTTGTTTTCATAACCTTACTGTAACTTTTTTGCTGTTGTTTTAATTGCCCTGGAGTTCTGCTGAAAGATTGTGATCACTCTGCACTCTGTTTTCATTTCATGCTGTGTGGAAAATGAAAAGGTGGAGAGTAATGGGAGGGAGCAGGACTGGAGGGGGCTGGGGGAGGACGTGGGGGGGAGTGGGGTTCTCCCTGGAGACAATAATCCCACTGCCAACCCCCACCTTCCCTCTTCCTCCCTGAACAATATACAGTACCTTCACTGCCTGCAGTCAACATGTTTTTTAGCCAGCAGGTGGCAGTATACCATCACTGGTGAGTCCAATGATTCCATTGATGATTCTACACAGTTATTAATGTATGTGCTATGTGTTTGGAGTCAGTAACCTAAATATATTTGGATTAATAATTCCAGGGCGCTAAAACATGAGCATATATCACTTATCCCCAGCAGTTCTAAACTGCAAGTGACTTTTCTGTACTGGGGGACAAAGGGTGGAGTGGCAAGATGGCCATAGCTGGCTGGCCAAAGGCAGTGTTCCTATGCCACAGACAGTCTCTTCTCTCTGTATCCGTACCATGGAGCACCACACCACTGCAAAGTGAGGCCCCGGCAGAGCGCTCACCAAATCTCCTGCTCACAATCCCTCAGTCATCATCTGTCTGCTCTCATTTCACCTGGGCTATGGACACACACCACCCACACACACACACACACACACACACACACACACACACTCACACACACACACACACACACACACACACACACACACACACACACACATGCATGCACACACACACACACACACACACAGACACACACACACACTCACACACACACATGCATGCACACACACTCACACACACACACACACACGCACACACACACACACACATACACGCAGACACACACACACACGCAGATGCACACACACACACACACATGCATGCACACACACACACACACACACACACACACACACACACACACACACACACACACACACACACACACACATGCATGCACACACACTCACACACACACACACGCACACACACACACGCACGCAGACACACACACACACTCACACACACTCACACGCACACACACGCACGCACACACACACACACATACACGCAGACACACACACACTCACGCAGATGCACACACACTCACACACACATATACACATACACGCACACACACACTCACACACACATACACGCACACACACACACACACACACATGCATGCACACACACACTCACACACACACTCACGCAGATGCACACACACATATACACATACACGCACACACACACACTCACACACACATACATGCAGACACACACACTTACACACACATACACATACACTCACGCACATGCACGCAGACACACACACTTACACAGACATACACATACACTCACGCACATGCACGCACACACACACACACACACACACTCACGCAGATGCACACACACTCACACACACACATATACACACACACACACACACACGCACATGCACTCACACACACACACACACGTACACAGATTCATTGGTCCTACTCTGACCGCACCCCCCTACATGCCCTGAACACCCCACATGCCCAGTGTGCCAGACACTCCTTGAGCAAGCCCGGCATTGAGAAATAAAATGTCCCCGGCTCCACACGCGTCTCCCTTTACCGGCTCCCCCCTTCCCCCGCAACACCTCCCTGCCTCTGACCCCCTGCGCCCCTGGGTTTACGTTCGGGAAGCGCAGCGAACTTGTTGAAAGAGCCACATTAGCGAGGCGAGAGATGGAGCAAAGATAGATGAGGGGGGCAGAATGGAGTCATTAAGGAAGTGTTGATGGAGTAGTCTGGATTACCGGGGGCGGAGGGAGAGCCACCAGACCTAATGCACAGGCCCCTTCACTCCCGCCCGCATTTGTATATACATTTAGAGGGAAACTAAACTCAAAGCTTTTACCGTGGCGCTGCTTACTCAAACCAACCAACGCTTTCTCAGCGACTGTTTCCAAACCAATAAATAATGTCCACATTAAAATGTTCGACTGTGGCTCCAGTTTGCATCTCTGTTGTTTTAATGTTGAGAAACAGGGTTAGGTTCTCTGGGCACCGGACATGGGGAGGAGGTGGAGGGCCCTCACCATCTCCCAGAGGGTACATGGGAATTGATTGCATGGCCCACTCCATAAAACGTGTTCCTAATGCTGGAGTTGTACCAGGGGAATGGTGCAGTGTGAACTCACCTATACTATTAATACTGTTCCCTAAATTCACAGAGAATGCCAGATTCAAAGGCAGGATGCTATTTGGTAATCTTTTCATACCAATTGGTGGGTTACCGTGAGCTGCTCCAGTACAGGAGCCTGCTTCCTGAACACAGTCGCTTTGGCACAGCTCTCTCCACTTATACTGTACTCTAAAACCTCTGAAAACCACTGGATTACCGTAGCAACCAGGAAACCACCAGGAATTCAGATCAGTCCATTCCACTGTACCTATAAATATACAGATCAGAAGGGCCAACTAAAGTACTTCATAATGGATGGTGATAGAGATTCATTATCTATACATTATAAATCCAGATATGAATGTAAAACGTGAATTAGAAAATATCCGCTGTGGGCTTTTTTTTTAGTTTTCATTTCCATTCTATTAAAGCCCCTCAACATTCAAAAACTGATACTAGCTGGTTTACATTTCTAATGTTTCACCACTAGATGGCGAAAGGATGCTGCATAAGGGCAGAGAGGGGACCGTGGGAGAGATCCAGTGGGTCTGTACCCTGAGTCTGTCCTGGCCTTTATCTCCTCACGGCACTGACATGCCCCTCCGCCGTCCTCCGACCATCCCAAGCTCTGTCCAGCAGCTGCAAGCCGACCGTTTCTCCTTGTCACTCTTGTCCCATCTAGGCTTTCCCTCCCTGCCTCCCTCACTTTTCTCCTTTTCTCCTTTCCTCTCTTCTCTCTGTTTAACATAGCTCTCCTCACCAGTCTTTCCCAGCCTCTGCTTTCGGCCTGACGGCGTGTGCCGGGCAGGGCCTGGACCCGCCCCCCTTCCCCCCACCGCAGCCCCATCGATTGTATCAGTCCAACTTGATTTGACAACTTGAGGGGCATAAAAAAATGAATGGCAGGCCTTTTTTCATTTTTTGCGCTAATCTGGAAAATGTAAATTTCCACCACAAACACGTCTTGGTTTCTGATTATTGGCTAACTGCTCCCAGCTGTGTTGTACAGTCGACGGTCCAGGAAGGCCCTCGCGCTGACAACCGGGTGAACGGAGAAAATGAATTAGCGAGTCTGTTTATAAGTTAAAGATGTGACCCTTATTTTAAACAGCAGAAATCTCAACACAAAGAATGACATAACGCAGCCTGTATGGAACCAATAGTGTTGCTGTCAAATGGTCCTCAGAGGTTAAATTTAGCCTGCAGTATACAGTGTATGTTAGAAGGGTTTTATCTTAATGAAACCAGCCGTTGTGGCAGGGTGGTTAATTATGCAGGTGTGAGGTGATTGGCCCCCCTTCTGTGAGGTAACCGTAATGTCTGATTGGTCACAGGTGAGGATCTGACTGCAAATACTGTATGTTTCTGAGCGATTTGCTTCAGCGTTTTGTTCAAATGTACTGAATCAGCATTACATCACGGCAGTGTGTAACGCTGGGAAGAAAAAAAGTCATATGGCTCGTTATGGTTCGATGGTGGATATTGTTAAAATATGGCTGCACTGGGGTTGAACAGCAGTAATTGTTCTATTTTATTGGGTTTGATTTTTAAAAGACATATCAAAGCAAGCCTACCCATTCTTTTTGTGGCCGGCACACAGGAGGACGGGTGTGCGTGTGTGTGTGCGTGTGTGTGTGTGTGGTCAGTGAAGCTGTGGCCAGCCCTGACAGTGTGAGGTTGTGTGGGGGGGCGGGGGTGGGGGAGCAGCATGCACACATACACATACACACACACACACACACACACACACAGAAACAGACACACACTTTATGATCAAGGGGCAGGAAATGAGAAATGGTCAGATGTGTGCAGGGCCAGGAGCTGGGGTGGTGGGGAGTGGTGGGGGGGGGGGGGGGACCAAAGCGTCAGGCAGGACCTGCGCACGCGGTCACACTCCCCTGACCCCTGATCAAAGGCCCGTGCCGGCCCCACTCACTGATGCAGAGTGCCCTCAACGTAAACAGGAAACCCCTTCTGCACAAAAACATGGAATCATTTTCCATTTTCTCTTTCAGTCGCCGAAGGATGAGGTGGGAATAAACGGTCTGGACGGCGTACATTACGGTCAGGTTTTTTGTTTTTTTTTTGTTGTGACGGGCGAGGTTCCTGGAGGGTCACCTCAGCCTCACGCGCATTCCCCTCCTTTCAGCTTTCACTTCAGAGGGAGATAAGCTAGCAGGCTGGAACCTCCGAAAAACAAGGAGATGATAACATGTTCTTTCAAAGTCACCATTTTAAGAACATTAGAAGCTCTTCAGGTTTGTCCTGTTGTCAGATCACTGTTAGGCCCTTACAGTCTATAATGCCGACAGACTAGAGTGAGCGTGAGATATCTGTACCATTATGAATATTCTACATGGTATCTGCTGTCGATCAGGTTTCCTGTAATAGAACAAGAACTACTGTATAATTTCTTCATCCTAACACAGCCCACCAGAGGCCTGGCAAGAGGGGAGGAACTGGCCCCAAATCCGCAAATGACTTGGCCTCTCAGGCACAAACAGGCAGCTTAAAATCATTCCCAATTGTGTGTAGAAATATAACACGACATTGTATCATTTCATTTGATCATATTTTCATCCCTAATCCGGCAAATGTACACATGAAAACAAACACGGCTCGCTCTCAGGCCGGTAGGCTGCTGTGACAGCTCTTGGCAGAGGGTGTTTGGATCTGGCAGGGTCGCGTTAACAAAAAAAAAACCTTAATGAAACTTAAGACCCTCCGCCTCACAAATACAATAAACATCCACTAAGGCTGGACCACAACTCTGCATCCATGTATGGTGGTGGTGGTGTTTGGGGGGGGGGGGGGGGGGAATGTGGCACACCCAACCCAAAGAGGTGTCCTGGACTGGATCTGGGCCCTGCCATATTCTATCTCTCTCCCCAAAACTGGCGGCTCATTTCTGGGCGTCTGGTTTCAGAATCCAGCAGTTGACCTTTGGATTTGGATTAACCGGGGATTGTGTTATTTCCGAGGTGAAGTGGTAAGGATCTTCTGGTTTTGTTTCTGCTCAGCACTTTTTGTGCTGATCCTAGAATGAGGATTGAGGTAAAGAAAATGAGAGCGGAGATGGACTGAACAGCCTGTTCTCACCATCAGACAGTCTTCTGTTCTTCTGTGGTAAACGTTCTGCCTATCATCCCCAGAGCCTGGCTGAGGATTCTGTGTTGTCCTTCTGTATCAGGAATCGGTCAGAACCTTGACATACATCACTCTGTACTTCTTGGGCCTTGTACTGGAATCCTTGGTGGCGTCTTGGCTGGGTTGTATTGCGAGGCCAAATTACTTTCCTCCGATGATTAAGTCATGGACTGAAATTTACATTTAGGACTGTAAAACAGGCTAACCGCCACATTCATTTCCATGTGCACACAAACTCCCACTGAGCAAAGAGACAGAGGGGGAGGAAAGAAGAGAAATAGAAGCAAAAAAGAGATAGAAGAGAGGGAAGAGATGGTGATGGAGGTGATGTTTTTTTGGAGAAGTGAGCTGGATGTGAGTTTTGCCACTGGAAACTTTCTTTGTTTTCCGGTCTGAGAAAATTTGCTCTCCCTCCAAATCACCTTGGCCTGGCCTAAGCCAAGTAAATCAGCTGAGCTTTTCCTGGCCCAGGCAGTAACGCAGTAGGAATTTTCCTGCATGGGGGAACGCGGCTCGGGACAGGCAACTTCACATTCCCTCCCTCTGTGCTCCCTGTGAAAACTCGCTTTGGCTGGGGTTTTAACTGCGACACAGTGACGCACGCACAGGCTGTTACCAGGTTTATCCCCTGTGCTAACTGCTGCTGAGCCCCCTGCTTTGGCCCGACTTTACGGTAAAGCTGAAGCTGGAGTTTGGCAAGGGTTTCTGGGTTGGAGCGTCCCAGTTCTGGTTAATTTCCCAGTAAGAGCTCAGAATGCAGACCTCACACCGTCCCGACGCCCGGGTCCAATGGGCCTGGCTGCAGGGAGGAATAAAGTCATATTGCACATGGTGTTGAGAGGACAGGAGAGGAGAAGAGGAGGAGTTCCAGCCGTGAGGGCCTCGCCAATGACGGCGGTGTTGAGGAGTGTGGACGGACAGTGGCAGGGATGCCACGCAGCTCCATGGAAAATCTGAAAGGAGTACCGCTTCCTGTGCGCTCTATAAATCTTTCCCCCTCCAAAGCAGAGACCGCGGTCTGGTGCGGATGCTCGTATGCCACTGTATTACCGTCTGTGTGTGTGTGTGCCTGTGCCTGTGTACGTGTGTATATTTTTATGTACATCTGTGTTATCATGTGATGTGGTTTAACGGTCAAAGGCATGCTTTTAGTACACGTGTGTGTGTGCGCATATGTGTGTTTGCGCAAATGTGCCTGTGCGTGTTTAACATGCGTGCCTGTATATGCTTGTGTTTTCATTGTCCTCACCACAAGGACTTACACTGCACTGGGCAGTGCACTTAACTAAGCCACTTTCCAGCTGCCGTCCTTCCACATCCAAAGCATTTGTGTCTCTGCGGTTTTATACCCAATATGACAGAAATATAGCGGAAGTCATAAACGATATAACACAATAATACAATATTGAATCACTTTAGAGAAAAACACCAAAATGCATATTAAAGTGTGGCTGGTCCCGTCCACCTTCAGCTTTTTTTAATGAATGTGTTTAACCATATGTGGACAGAGTTACTGTCTGTCAGAGTTAGACATTTTAAATAGCTGCTTTAAAACACATTTAAAAAATCATTAAAAAAAAGCTTTTATCAAAAAAACGAGCATGTGTAGTCTGTAGAAATTGTCCCCCATGGCTGTTTAAGAGAAACATTATTTTTGTGATGTAGTGATACACTTGTGCATACAGTACATCCCATAACTCTCTTTGATTGTTATAATTGTGCATTTTTCTGACACAAGGGGCTTCCTGCTCAAAGAACCAACATGTTTTGACCTGACCCTCAAATACATAGCAAAAAACAGTCAGTGGAAAGTAAAGACTTAGATTCACCTTTGAACTGAACGTTTCACAGAGAACGTCACCTCAGTGCAAGCTTATAGCTCTTAGCAAATTGGAGGGGAAACTCCACTCGCACTGCAGTTAATTAAATTACCGTACTCCCATGCAATTTTGATCTTACTCTTTATTTCCCAAAAACAGTGCCTTTTGTGTATGTGCGTGAATGTGTGTGAGTGCGTGTGTGTGTGCGTGCGTGTGTGCGTGCGTGTGAGTATGTGTGTGCGTGTGTGTGTGTGTGTGTGAGTGTGTGAGTGTGTGTGCACACGCTTACATACCTACAGACATTTGTATGCTACAGTACAGCCAGAATCAGCCAGTATCATGATTAGAATAATAGACTTATTTGATGTGGCACATATTGCATACATCACAGATTATCTATTGCTTCTGGAATCAGGGATAATTTAATGTGAATTGGTTCAGGATTAGTCCTTTGCATGATTATAATGGCCGTGTGTAAAGTAGTCCAAATACAGTTAAGGGTGAATTCAGTCTGTGACACAGGTGTGATTAGTTTACCTAGTGCTCTTTAGTGAACTATAATGTTCAGAGCAGGTCAACTTTATTTTGTGTATGCGTACATGTGTATGTATATGCGTGGGAGTTTGTTAATGCCTGTGTCATGCTGGGTGATGCATTCAGAAAAGCCAGCCTGGACTAATATTTCATAAATTGGTGATCCACATTTTACAATGGCATTATGCCACGCCTCTATTGGAGTCATGCTTCCTTCTCCAGCTAATTCAGTCACAAGCTTGACTCAAGAAATTGTGTACTCCAGGCATTTTAATTACAACTCTCATGTGGTTAAAAAACCCCAACAAAGTGGTAACCACTGCTCAGCCAGCACATACCAGTGGACTCACTGCTTGTAGTGAGGCTTTGGGTAGTGGTGTGTGTATTTGTGTATTTGTGTGTGTGTGTTGTGTGTGTGTGTGTGTGTGTGTTTGTGTGTATGTGTGTGTGTGTGTGTGTGTGTGTGTTTGTGTGTGTATGCGAGTGTGTGTATGTGTCTGTGTATGTGTGCGTGCATGTGTGTGTGTGTGTATGTATGTATGTATGTGTGTGTTTGTGTGTGTGTGTGTGTGTGTGTGTGTGTATGTGTGTGTGTGTTTGTGTGTGCAAGTGTGCAAGTGTGCGTGTGCGTGCATGTGTGTGTGTGAGAGAATGAGACATGGTCAGCTTGGACGGCATAGAATGACACCAGGAGGGAAGTTCTTGGAAAATCCAAGACAAGCCAAGTAGTGGTTTTAGGATGGAGTACCTGTCATGAAAGCTTTCATATTTAAACAGGAGCATGTGAATTCATACCCTCCCCCAAAATGACCCCAGCCAAGGGGTGACACACTATACGCCACACGAGCCACACGATGACCCTGCCAAAAACATGGCCTCCAAGGACAAACCAGGCCTGGAGGTGAACTTGAAAGCCTTGACAGACGCAAAACCACATTTCTCTTTTTACCCACAATGCTACCTACTCAAAGCAGAACTCTTCAGTAATCCCTTGTCAAAACATCACTGCACGTTACAAATATGTTTTTTTTGGTTACTCACCATTACTGAAGATTTACAATGTAGATGGGAAGGCATGGACTCAGACTCTAATTGGAGAAAGCCAATTTGATTAAAAGTGTGTGGCCTTGAGACTGAATTAATGGCTTGTGCTGTTCGTTGCTGACAAAGCAGACCTTGTTGCAAGTGGGTGGCAGAGGATAGGGGGAGCTTGCCTGTAACCGGTCATGACACTATTGCCAAAAGGGCTCCCTCCTCCCCCCTACCCCCGTCCCCCCGTCCCCAGGTCGCTCCCATCCCCACCCCCCACCCAATCTCAGGCCAAGCCACGCCCTGCACAGAGCAACTAATTTTCTGCTACATTAGAAGGGCTTCAGCAGTGTCTGCCTTACAGATGGGCCGCGTTAGGATCAAACAGCATACTATCTGACTTGTATTCCAAATGTATACAGCATATGGCCCATAAGCAAATAATTTTCCCTCCTGCGGTTGAACCCAGGGGCTGGGCTAACTAGTTCAGGAAGTGATCTGGAGTAACTCCTTCGCTCCAAAAGGCGATGTGCAAGACTTCCCAAGGCAAAGGCCGACTGCCTCTTCTCATCTGTCCTCTCTCCTTCTCTCTTCCTTGTTTTCTCTCTCTCTCTCTCTCTCTCTGACCGCTCAACCGAGGAACAAGATGGCAAAGTTTCAGCATGGCTTGCCAGGGCTTTGCGGTCTCACCCCCCCAAAGGACCCCGGGGCCCTGTCGGCCACTCCATCTCCATTTAAGAATTAGAGATTAGAGGGCTGGGCTTGTTTGCTTTGCCCCCTAATCTTGATGGCTAATGGCAGCAGATTAAACGGAGGGAAAAGAAAAGGCCATGGCCAAAGTTCAGCCAAACGCATATTCTACACAGTTGTAAACAACGCTGAAGGGGGACGGCAATTTGCCGCGAACTCTACGAGGGTGAAAGTTGCAACAATTGTTATGCTTTAGGGCGGAAGTTATTAGCCTAATAGGACTGAGTATCAATTATGTTCCAAAGCACAGTAACCTTTTGATGTTCTTTTGAGGACAAGATCTCATGTCAAGCTAGCGGGCCCAGAACTGCAGCTGTTTCAAAGTCACCAGAACGGATGTCTTTGTGTGAGGCTTCCAGGGCTGAGGGTAACATACACGCCTGGACGCTGGATCAAATATTGCATTAATAATTGGTGTTATTTCGTTCTTTTTAAGTGGCCTTCGGTTTCAGAGCTGACAGGATGATCACAGACTGTGAGAGGGACTGCTGTTTGATATTTGCAGTACAGTCCTTTTATTGATTCATAAAAAGTTGTGGAGATTATGATAAAAGGATTGTTTCCATTGGAGAGCAGTGACATTTTGGGAACGCCAAAAGGACTTTGAGCCCAAGTTAATCATTTTCTTTCCCTATTGAAAATGAAAACAAATCTGTTTTATGAGTACACTGTGGAATTGTCCATTTTGCCTCCAAGGGGCATTATTTCAGGGGATGAGTCCCAGATAATTGTTCATCTCATGTATTTTAAAAAGACAATCCTACCACTGATCTTGGAGCAGTCATGTGACCACAATGTGCCATCTAATAATTAAGCCCTCAAGGATAATATCATGATAACTCCATGAGAAACATTCTCAGTAGGTTCAGTCCATTGGCCTCTTTTCTATTGCAGAATATTCAAATACAGAGATAAGTCGCTCAGTACATGAAACCGGTCTAGAACAGCTTACAGAGCAGTTCTTTCTGTTGTGATTGGTGGATTGATTAACCAGTTGTAGGAGACTGTTTTGACTGTACCTCCGGAACGTTGTCCTGGGGACAGTTAAACAAAAACCCTCCTTGGATTACTAATGCTAGTGTAACTGTTATTGATTTTATACAGAGCCTTCAACAAATCTTATGCTTTACAGAAGTATGCTGGAGCTGGTTTAGATGTATGATGAAATGACAGAGTATGATATTAAGCCATTGAATGTGTCATCTGCCAGCTGCTTTCACTGGCCCTGAAATCAATCAATCTAGGCATGTTTCCTCCTCCCGTGTCATTAAATGTGTCAGTAATTTCTACATAAACTAAGTATTGAAGTATTTGAAGAATTTATTTGACACAGTCTGACAAATACACAGAAAACTGTAGACAAAATTCATGAAACAATTTAGGTACACTCTGTCCACTACATTCCCTCCATTTTTTTTCTGCAGCACTCACTGAACCCACATAAGCTTTATTACAGTGAATTCCACCTTCCTGCATGCCTGACAAGGCTCTGGTGAATCTGTGTGTGATATAGCCTGTCCCAAAATCACTTTATGGATGTAGGCTGCTATTTGTGTCTCAGGTTTCACAATCAGCACAGAGAGTGTGTAAATCTGAGGTCACATCCCAGGTTTCCCTGCATGTTGGTTATCGGGGCCCACACCAGCTGCAGAACAGGAACGCTTAGCAGTTAGCGATGGCGGAATGAGATTCATGAATCTTACAATGGGTGAAGACACAACATGCTGTCAGTCATGGACTCCTTTGCACCAATTGAAATTTTTAGCACTAAACACCAAGAAAAAAACATAATCGGTTCAAGTCAGCCAAGTACTGGTAGCATATGGTAGCGCCACCCTTTTTGTAGTGTCACTTAACCTCAGTCTCCAACCACTATTTTAGCGCAACCCAAGGGACAGAGTTTGCCGCTTTCTTGAAGGCTCCGTGTACCTGTCTGAAAGACCTCGCATCAAACACAATGGCCCAGAGCAGCATGAAACACAGTTCAGTTCTGTGGTTTAGATAAACCCAATTAGGCTAATTGATGTCAGGTGGATTATCAATCCGATCCAAAACAAATGCTTGTTTCTTCGCACGTTCGGCTTTTGACCTGGTCTCCAGCGCACGCTGATTCGATTACAGTAGATTACAGTGCTTGACATGATAATTGCGGCATCGTTTCTCTCTTTCACGCCACATTGCTCAAGAATATTTTTGACAGATGTTCCGTGCACTATGGGGCTCCGGTCTGCAACGACACAGTCATCCACCTTCCTCTGCTGCCCTGAAAATGACTTTCTCTGCCAGCTCCAAACAAAACATTTATAAAGAGGGGATATAATCTTGTGGCCTCTAGAAAATTTTCCTAATGGACTAAATCCTGATCAAGGATTATTGTTTACAAATGTTTTTATTACACAAAAATGTGAAAACAAAATGGAACCATACTTTTTCATTTGTTTTTGTCTGTTTCAACCACTTGCTGATCATAACAATGTATTCCATAGCATTGACCAAGCACAATTCAATTAGCCATTTTATTTAACAGTGAAATAGAGACCAATGTAACACTGATCTCAGTCAGACAGTCTGAGAAAATGACCTGATTTCATTGTGTATAGTGCCACTGCTTGTGCCTGTCTTTGTACCATACACTTTACCTGTAATGTAATATGTGTTCATAAAACGTATTGCTATACATGTACATATTTTGTTTAGCATATCCATATATGTATATTGTACTTTAGGTATCGCCTGTGCTTTTGTAACATGATCATTTCAGTGAATCTTTTATTTTTTCCCTTTATCAATGGAATTGTCTGTGTCCCATGCCTGTGTTCTCATGGTATTCCTGTGTCTGCTTTGTAAAGTGCCTGCCTGTGTGGAAGTCTATCTATGTAAAGTGCCTGCTTTTGTCAGTGTAAAGTGTCTGCTTTTGTTTGGGTAAAGTGTCTGCTTTCTCATGGGCAGAGTGCCTTTTATCATTCATTCAAAGTGTCTGCTTTCTTCTGCATAACATGTCTGCTTTCGTCCGTGTAAAGTGTCTTCTTTTGTCTGAGGAAAATCTGCTTTTTTTCTGTGTAAAGTGTTTTTATGTGATGTCTGACTCCTGATTTCTCCGAGCGGCCCATGAGGATAGCGTGGTTTATTTGCGCCGTTGTTCAGGTTGAGGAATGGTACCCATCCAGGAGACTATACAACATGGTACTGCTGGTCCCAGCATTATGAGACCAGCTCTGAGAGAATGCATGTGATGATGCAAGTGGTGGGACAGCTATAACTATGCTCAACTTTGTCACCTTTATCTCATCATCATTTCAGTAAACTCCAACTTGCGTCCAAGGCCTAATGTTTTTGTGATTTTTACTTATTGTCCTTTACATAATTTACACTTGAAATCAGTAGGGGTGGGGGTCATTTAAGGAGATTGACAGAATAAACTACTTATTAAAAATAAGACTAAAATGGAAAATCTGGCCTATTCAATTTTGCTATAAATTTCTCAAAAGGTAAATAACTGAAATGCATTCGTGCAAACCATTACATGATGGCTGTGGGGGTGGAATCATCCGTTCTGTCTCCCTACACCTCCGATGGCCCGTACGCTCCCTGAACACTGACCTGGATAAGATCCTCTGCTAACACCTGATATGCCGTGGGGGCGGTCTCAGGCACAAGGAGGTGCCACATTTTTTCGGAGGATTAAGTAAAAGCTGCGGTCACAGCTGCGATTTGAATTAATCAGGTTTTACGAGATGCTAAAGATTAAACTGCCGGAACAGGACGTGCTGAAGATTACAACAGTGGCGTTTCCGTGGATTCCTGGCCGCATTTCCCAAGAAATGGAAATTCTTTGGGGATAAAGAATCACACTTTGCTGTGTGTGTTTGCGTGTGTATGTGCTTGTGTGTGCGTGTGTGTGTGTGTGTATGTGTGTGTGTGTGTGAGACAGAGAGATAGGGAATATGATAAATGGAACATAAACACAGGAGAGACACCAAACCCATCAAGCCAACAATCAGCCGTTAGTAGGAAATTCATTGTGAAATTCAACACAATTTTGGGACCAGTCTCAATACAGCTGTGGTGGCAGACATACTCAAATCAGGCATGGCCAGTCCAACCAAAAGGACACCAACCTTTTTTGTGTGTCATATGAACTTCCAGGGAAATCTCTCATCTCTAAACTTGAGAGCTCGGAAAATTTAAGTGGAAGGACAGAGACAGGACAGATTAGGATCAGTAATGGTCTCCAAAACTCTTGAAGTAGAAATTATTTCAGCTTCAGCTTTCCTGAAGTGGCACATAAGTGTCTGGTGATGCCTGCTGTGCTGCTGAGCAGGACGTCTGGTTCTGTGGGACTAAGCACTTTCCTGGGTTCATCCATGTTCTTTGAATTTCCCAAAGCACAGACTGTGGTTTCCGTGGAAACCACATCACAGCGTCGCCATCTATGTCTGGGCCAGAGCTGGACCTGCTTCATCTCACAGTCAACACAGAAGTGGTCTGTCTCCCTCTCTCACTCTCCCTCTCTCTCTCTCTCTCTCTCTCTCTCTCTCTCTTTCTTTTTACAGCAAGGAAAAGATGGGACACAAGTAGCACAAAACAAATTAATAAGTTTTTTTTTTTTTAATTGAAAACACATTTTATTTCCTCATAGGTTTACCTAAATACCAGATTTTTTATATTTGATTTACATTTAAATATGCATAAAATTATGTTCACAATAAGTTATATAAATATAATACTGTTTTCTATATGTGGTCTATTCCTGCAGGGGAACAGGGATTGCCATATCTGTCATCCATCCAGTCTATAATACTTCTATTTTGAAATAAACTCCTTTGGCTTGTATGAGGTTCTCTTTTTGACCTGAAGGCTAATAAACTACTGCAGCTATGTAAACAGAGGTGGTGAAGAGAAAGGGCTCCCATTTAAAAATCTAAAAAATCATTGAAAATGAAACACTAATGTACATTTTTAATAAAAAAAATCTTGCAACCAAGCAATGATAATTTGCAGATTTTCAGTGATTACAAGTGATACATGATTTTAATTTAGTTGAAATTTTCTTAAACACATTTCATGATATGTATTTAATTAGCTTTATCATTTTGTATTTGCTAAAGATTTATTTTTAAAAATTCCTTTGTTTCTTCTTCTCTCCAATTAATTTAAGGTTTTCATATTGACATTTCATATTGTTTAATTTACAGTGAATATTCAGTTCAGACTGACGTTCCATCCTTGGTCTGTTATTTTCAGTGTTCTTATAGTGCTTAGATTTTGTTTAAAGAAATAAAGACAAGACCTCATTAATCCATCTTTTAACATTTTTAATTCAAAATACTAACATGATGTCCCTTCCCTTGTCTGCCATCTCAGCTCTGCCACATCTCCTCCATCCTGTCCTGCACCCCCTGCAGTACCCTATCTCCTCACACTTCCACACCCCACCCCACGCCCCAGTAGTCCCACCCCACCCCTCACACTCCCAGCCGCGCCCTGCCGTCCTCTCCCGCCCCACCCTGTTTCTGCACAGTCTCCCCCTTCCATTTTCCTGGGAGGCTGGATCTGGAGCCGGTACGCTGCGGCCTCTCTCCACAGCTCCCGCAGACGTCTGTTATTGCTCCAGCTGTCACCACGGCAACAGGGCTGGATTGTCTCAGGGTTCTGAAGGTTCATGGCAAAAAATAAACAAACCCGTGGAACTGAACCCCGGAGGAGGGAAGGAATGAGAGTGGAAAAGTTTATACATCGGGCACTGTTCTCCTATCATAGCATATGTGCTGTAGTCCAATCATTCCATATTAAATGGGCTCCAATCCTGAAATATGGACCGGGCTGCTGTCCCATAATATTCACAACTATCCTTTAATACAGGACACACAGGGCACATGCAGTGTTAACCCATTTTGTGTAATATCCACTCCATCTTCATAAAACATCCTATTGCACTCTAATCACAAAGCATTCACTCCATTGCTTTAATGCAAAATTCAGTGTTCTCCTATTATAAAAATACACAATACTCCTTTAGCCCGATATTCTCCGTTTTTCCATGGTACTATACCTACTATGTTCCTATCTTACATCTGCATTGGATCAGCCATATGATATCCACTACATTCCTATCATACTGCATGGTATCAAATGTATATCTCACATAATATATCAACTGAGCACCTGCCCATGAATGTCAGTTCCCCACCTAAAGTATAATACGAATTGACATATTGAGAAATTAATATTTTTTTGTGATTTGGTTGATGTAAATCATACAACCAAAGATTAATGATATTGATGTTTACCTGAAACAAACATACTTCTGTAGAGTGACCAAACTTTTCATATGAACTGCTGCTCTGTGTGATTGCCAGGGATTATGGGAAATGCTTTGCAGACCTCTTGGTGCTGACAATGTTCCTTTTGTGGGAGGGCTTTTTGTCAGAGTCAGGAGAACCCCTGGACCAGATGAATGTCAGGGCAGTTTAACGGTACGGTAAACAGACTGCCTCGGCACAATGCAGCTTTGAGCTCCACGACTCTGATGACAGTGTTCCTGGGCTCTGTCACCCGGCTGCAGAGCGCAATATGAGGGGACAGCATTCGGACCCCAAGCACCGAAATTTCATCTGCCTCTATGATGAAAGGAAAGCCAGGGAAGACTGGGTGAGCTCTTTTTCCAAACCTTTCCACGTCCCCTGGACCAGAGGCAGGCAGTGTAAAGCTCTGAAGAGTGGGTGCGGTTGTCTTCTGCCACACCGTCAGCACTTTCTCACGAGAGCATGCTGGAATTTCAATGATTATCTTGTTTCTCATGACAACAGTGACAGTGCAGAAATGTTGACCGCTATGCCTTTGAAGCATTTTCATGTTGATAGATTGCAAACTGATGTGGATCTATGAATTTATCGCTAATAAAATTAAAGCGCTGTTGTTATCTGTTCAAGCTGTTATTTTCGGGCGTGCTGCCAGTTTCTCATTAAATCACTTTCGAGAGGCAGGGAAAATCTTATAATCTTACAACTTAGCAGCCCCACCTGAATGCTTTTGTGAAGTAAACCTCAGCCCACACTCATGAATCATCTCAGAATGCAAATATACCATCAGGGTTGGGTCCCCAGCCCATGCTCGATCCATAGCAGACAAAAGGCAAAAGTTATCCCAGATCAGTCATCCTATCCTTTATGAACACTGGCCCTGAGCTACCTGGATTGCATGTGAATAATGCAATGTTTGTGTATAGTAAAAGTATAAGGCTATCACAGAAGACTTTGAAAGCCATCTCCTAATCTGGACAATTCACAAGCTTATTCCAGGAGAGCAGCGCTCCCTCTACCTGGAGGCTAATGCCAGGACTCTGTAGGCCAGTTCCTGAAAGCCGTCGTCACATCGCAGGGCGCCAAGCCGAGAGGCAGAGGGTTCCATTTTTAGAGTCTTTGGAATGACCCGGCTGGGGACAGAACCCACAGCCCTCTGGTGTAAGGGCGGACGCTGGAACCACAAGGCCACTGAGGTAAGGCATGGTTCCATTAAAACTTAGCACGCCAGCCTCGTTCTCAGGCTGGGTCGGACCTCACAGCGCTGGCAGCCGCTCCTCTAAAGACTGGGTGTAAATCCGTTTCCGTCCTCTTTTCCCTGGAGAAGCGGAGCCTCTCTCTGAACTGCAGCTGTGCTATGAGCTTCTGCCAGACCATCAGGAGGGACCAGCTGGAGCCAGAGGGAACTTAACTCTCTCCAGCCTCTCCTGCAGTCTGCTCCCTCCCTTTCTCTCCCTCTTTCTTTCTTGTCGATTCTCAGTTCAATTCAAACCAGCTTTGTTGGTATGACAGTCCCCAGGATCATGTAGCCAAAGCATTTCAAAACACAAAACGACAAGATGCTTTTCATAAAAGAAACATTGCAGACCCTCAGTGGAGCGTCCCTGTCTTTTTAATCGATTCACAGCTGACCTGTTTCATCTCAGTCAGCACTGGTGGTCCACTTGATAATGATCAGTAATTGCAGACAAGCTCAGATATTTCTGCATTGGCACTTACCATTTCCATTCTCATTTTCAAGCGCTCAACACAAAAGACATTGCATTGAATGAGTCATATGAATTGTCACAGAGTCACAGCACTCTCTCTAACTTCTTGCATACTAATATAATCAGCTGTAGTATCTCAGGTGCTTTCATTTAAGCATGAGTCTGTCCTCATGCTTTTTGAATTCATCTTTAACAAACAGTGGTACCAGCATCACCTTTTAATGCTGGAAATTGTATCAGGTAAACATCCACAATAAAACCATACACGACAACACAGTAGGGCTTGGCCAAGAATAGAACGAAGATGTTATTCTCTCTTCTCTAACAAGTAATACATTCGTGTTAACAGCAGCAAAATATTCCATTTAACGGAAGCTGAACAGTCTCTGACAGTGGTTTCGTGCAGCCTCCATAATGAAAAGTGACTTCAGCATTTCTTGCACACACAATATAAACTGCTAATAATATAGCTAGCCAACCATGTGCTAGACATCCCTTCAAGTTTGCCTTTTTATGAAGACATAAAAAATAACATTTAAAAAAAATCAAATGCAATATAGCTGTCTTCTATTTTATCACTTTTGGGTCAGAGGAGTGGTTAAATGTGTGGTGACATAAAAATCTTGATTTTAATGTGGTATCATTCCTTTCTGTTTTTCAAAACAGTCTGAATAAAAGGACAATAATACATAATATGTCAGGAGTGCTGACAGAGTTGTATTGAGAACTCAATAAAATACGTCCTACACACTAGAGAGTAAACAGTGGCTTTGCTAAAAACAATGCAAATGGAACCTTTCCCACTCTCCCATGTTCAGACAGTATCAGGCTCTGGTGAAAAATATGATAAGAGAGATAAAGCGATATTTTGTTCATGGCAAATCTCCAACACAGTGTTGTTGGATTTGAATAGGGTTTCTCTTTCTCAGCTTCACTGCGCAAAACTCAGATTGTCAGTCAAAAGCAGAGAATGGAAACATGTTTCCTAAGAGTAATTTATCTAATTAGCTACACTGCTCTATTTATGAGTAATCTTAAGCAAACTCACCATGAGCCAGTAAACATGGCTGCTATACAGAGTGAGAGAACAAGAGACACAGAGAGAGAGAGATTGAGGAATGTTTTCATTTCTGTTTTGGATTTAGGAATAATCCTCCAATCTAGTAAAGTTGTCAGTCTGTGTACCCTCGCATGTTGTGCTAAAACGTGCACAAGGCCTGTAAAAGTCCCTGCACACTTTCCCAGGCAGACAGCTCCATAATGTTAAATACATTGGCAGCTCCTTGGGGTTTAACGCATTAAAAATAACCATACTCCATACATCTCTATATCTGAGTATATGTATTTCCACATGTTTTTCCAAGCTCTTCTTTTTAATACTTTCATGTTCACAACATGTAAATGGTTCTCACTCGTCTGAAGATGCAATCTGGAAATAACTTTGAAATAGGTCCCCATTGAAGTTGCACATTTGATCTACTGACCTTGGGACTTGATAATGAGACTTCGTTACAACTCTATCTTCGTTAAAAATTGTGCTATCTCTGCTCAGATTAGGAGGAGTTGGCTGGGGCCAAAAGGATGCTTTGATCCATGGAAGAATGACCTGCTCTTTACCCATGTGAGGAATCTATTTGCATGGGTAAGTTTAAAGAGTAAGTTTCAGTGTTAGTGATTGCATAGATCTGTATGCTTTACTAACTTTTTTTTTTTTTTTTTTTACCAGGTTATTAATCCTTATTTTAACCAGTTAAAAAGAGGTTGATGAAAATTCATGTGTTATCTGCATATCAACTCTGATGCCTCAAGTACACTGGAAAATTGGGCTAATTTATTTGTAAATTCTGGAAACTTCCTCGGTAATTGAGGAGCGCATAGCCTGGCAGGAGACAGAGGAATTTTCCCCTGCAGAGAGTAGTCACCACAGTGAGGCTTTACTGAACTCTGGGTCCTGGAGCCCTGCCTTCAGTAAACCAGTTTGCTGGTGGATTCAGAGCAAATGGCCCAATTCCAAGCAGGTGACTCAGGTGATTGGTTTGTAAAGAGAAGAACAGTGGCCAACCATGGTTCTGTTTTTTGTTTTCACCCTTAAAACAGCAGCACATTTAAACCCAAGCAAACAAGCGAGGTGTTTTAACTGTGTAATCCATTGCTTTAATTGAACAATTAAGTGCTAAGAAACATAAAAATACCAGACTCTGCAGCAGTTTTCTGCTGAATGGCACATACTTAGGAGAGGTTAGAATATCCATACAACGTCTGTAGCCCTGTTGCATCTCCATGTTCTTCAGAACTTTCAAGCATTTCTGATCGTGAACCCCTGGCTCAGCTCTCAGTGTTCCAGCAAAAGTCACAGTGCATTTTCAAAGTGACTTCAGCAAAAACAGGGAGGGGAAAAGAGGGAGGGAGAACCGATCCTCTCCCGCAGGGATGATGACATATATAAAGAGTATTAGCCTAAGGTCAGAACCTGGGGGGTACTTACTCAGAGTGGGACTGTGTGCCCAGCTGGGGGTGCAGTGGCGAATGGTGTGGGGGGTGGAGGGGAGGGGGGCAGTGCGGAAGAATGGGGAAGAATGGCTGCTCAGCATGGAGGGAGGAGGGAGGAGGAGGAGGAGGTGGGATGGGGGAGGAATGCCTCTGTGGACAGCTGCTGACTGCTTAAAGGATGATTTACGTTCCCGTGTAGCAGATTGTGGGCTGATATTGAGCTGTTCCTGTCGGGATAGCGAGGAACTGGCCGTGCTGGTCTCTCCAGTGCCATAAATCACGTTTTCCCCCGGAACATAGAAGACCCCTCCGCACTGCACGCGCTCTCCACCGGCCGCTCCTCATGCTCTCTACCCCACTGTTTTCTTGAATGCTTTCACAATGACCTCTCCCACTTGAAGTGTGTGTGAGATCGGAAAAAAAAAACTAAATTGGTCCTCATCATTACCTGGGCCCTCAGGAATTCATACAGCTTCAGCAAGAGGGGAATTCTGTACCTGCTCTCACGCTGAAGCAGCTGATTGTTTTACACTTGAGAGTTCTAATGGAAAAATACTGGAGAACATTACACCCAAGCACTATAACACTTTCCCATCGATAACTATTTGGCACTATTAGAGAAAATGTATAACCTACCAAGAAAATGAGTATTAGTCTTTTACCTAAAGTTTGAAACTAGTGCTTGTAAAAATTCATTAGATGAGGCAAATGGCTACCTAGGTAGATCTCAGAATAGCCAGATAAAATTAAAAAGCAAAGTAAATGATTGGTAGCGAGCTTGAATAATAAGCTACAAACAAATTTAGTTATTGTCTTTATTATTATTTTAATGTTTTTGAACAAAATTTCACACTGTTTAGAATGACACTGTGACAACAACCCAAGTCAGAAAATGAACATTTCGATTAGTACTCATTTCTATGAGTAATTTGGCTTGCAAATGAAATGTTCTTATTTATCTCCCACATGCTGTGATGTTGTTCTGCCGTATATTACAGATGTGTGATGCAGCTATCCTCTTTTTAAAGCTGCTGTGCTAATTAAGGGCTGCTAGCTCCGTGCAGGCCTGCTTGGGCCCCAAGAGAAGCCCTCAAGCCTACCGCTGACATTCAATAGTATAATGCCACCAGAACGGCGTTTGTGGTTCCAGCTTCTCATTTAGCCTGGTCAGAGTACTGATACTGGCCAGCCTGCGTGGTTTGTCTCATGCATGTTTAGCAGATCCGTGCCATTTTGGCTTTGCCTGTCTCGGTCACAAACAAAAGCTGTCTTTGTCAGAAAACATGTTGAAATGACTGGACCTATAGATAAAACATGGATATATTGCACATGATGAAGAATGAGGACAACTTGAGGATCCAAACTAACTAAATTCTGTGTGAATATTATCTCCCCTGAGCCAATCTATCGCAAAACTCTAGTTAATGAAAATATTGGTTTGCAAATTCACACATAAAGTGTGCACATAATGACAATTATGCATTATAGTAATGCAGGTAAAGAATCTATTAACCAATATCTTAAAAAAAACAATCCCTATATTTATTGTTTATTCATTTGTGCATAAGATGCAAGAAATTAATTACTTTACTCAGATAACATCAGGATAAAGAGCACTATAGGCTATGCATCTTTAAGAGAGGAAGAAAAAAATTAATTAAATGATATATTATCAGTACAAAACGTATTGCTAACATATAGGCTAACTTGTGTACCACTAGCTCACCTCCCAAATCCTCAGTTTCAGCATCAGGTGAGGAAACACCTCTGACTCATGGTGAATGTGAAGGAGGCCCCAGTCAGTGACAGGGGGATGTTAGGGTTCAGTGTCAGTCTGATGAGCACCTGGGCATAGTTAAGGTTTGTAGATGAAGTGACTTTGAAAGCATTTCCACTGTCCTCACTTTTACACAGAACAGGCAGTTGCAGTGAATGTTGACTCCTCCAGACATTGAAGCCTTATGAGCAGAAGGAGCTGTGATATGTGGGGCTGTATATTACCTCTGTCTGGATATGATATCATTAGGACCTTTTATATGAGAGGAAAAAATCAGTTTTTAAAAAACTCTGCTCTCTTTAGTGTTATCCTAAGACTACAAGTCTCAGCTGAAATGTATCCTTTTGCTTTAAGACCCACATAAAAAGAGAGGTAAATGATTTTCTGAGGTAAAGAAATTGCTTTATGATGCAAATAAATATAATTGGGGCATACAGCTGAAATGTCCATCCAAGAATAAACAACATTTATGTGGTAACATCAAACTTCTTTAAATTTTACTGCACAAATACGAAAAATAGTACACTGCAGGGCATTACAATAACAGCAAAACTTGCCAAAGATTGATGCTGTCCGCAACCACATCCATTCTGTGGAAATGAATCTCTTGTCTCCACTTAATGCTCTTTCTGTACATAATTACAGATGGAGTTTGCAAAGACAAGCACTGTTTGCTTTAAAGACAGAGGCATGTTCTTCAACTAAGGGGTGTTTCTGAACAGTGGACACACCCATGTTTTGAACTACTACAATTCAAACGACGTGAACCCTGTGTTTAACTGTAATTCGATTAGCTTCCTTTCATTCTGTTGTTTGTGTTAAGAAATACAAACTAATTTACAGCTACAACTTTCTCTTAATTCCATGCATTTGAAAGTCGGGAGCCTCCACTGCTTAGCAAAAAAAGTATGCTACATTAAAATACTATACAATTTCATAACAGGGGTAACATTAAAATGAGCATGTTATCAGGAAAAAAATCATTTTGATCACTGGCACTTGCCGCAGTATAGCCATGAGCTGCAAGCCTTGCTGATCCTCACAAACGCAGACAGGCCAACTCACCTCTCTAATTCAACTATGAATTACTATGGGTACATTTTTTTCCAGGCATTGACCACCCTCCTTGTTCTTGATCATTTTGAGGAGTAACACAATGACTCATGAAACTTGCCACAAGTGTCATGGAGCAATTTACTGTTAATTTTTGTTTTCACTCAAACATGCTGCAGCCTTTAGGAGTAAACCCATTTTTAGGGTGAGTAAGAACGATTGTAAGACACTTGATGTAAGTGAAAGTGATCATCACACGTTCTGTTGTGTTTTTAATTTGAAGTGACATTGCTCATGGAAGAGCTGTATCTAGAATACTCATACTTTTGGGACTCTATCCAAGGTAGCACCTCATGAATCATTAACACTTTTCCTCACATCAGTGGCAAGCCACTATGTCACCACTCTTTGCTTTTGTTTGTGGAGTATTTTTAAGAAAACCTTGAAGTAAAATTGGTTTGAGGGAATGCAAAGCGTTAATGTAGAACGGTCACAGTGTTGCCCTTGATGGCTCCCTGTGTACATTTTTTTTACATGCCTGAACTTTAAGATCGCACCTTTAAGTCACCCCTGTGTTATTTCTGGCTTGTACTCCCAGCAGGCCTTGCATGCTTGTATGAACATTGGTGTCGGTGACGTCAACATCTAAAGTTTTCCAAACACAGAGTACCAGCCCAGGGAGATGTTAGCCCACAGTTAGCCTGGGCCCAGACCCAGCCAGGCCTGCCAAATGAGACTCCTCTCATCCTCACACTCCAAGCTGCTAACAAGCCCTGGCTGAGCAGGGCTTGGCATCGTGCCAATTTCATCCAAGGTAGCAAATAGCAACAGTGCAGATGTCCATGTAATCTTGTAGGGGCGGGGGGGTGGGGGAGCATGCCCCTCACATAGCGAGAGCGCTTAACAGGACATAAAGCAAGATGAGGTTAAACAGATGTCTCTTGGAAAAAAAACACCCACCTCCTGGCACCTCAGTCCCACTCATATGTCAACATGGCTCTTCTTAAACGCATCACGTCCACTCCAGCAGACTGGACAGGGGTGGGGGGGGGTGGTTTGGAGGAGCGTCCTGAGTTATTTTGCTGACCTGGAGATTTGGTGCTTTGTGCCGAGGTCAGAGAGTCGGTGTGAGACTGAGACAGCTGCTCAGAAAGGTGTGGGAGGGTGACAGCATTTCCTGCCCTGTCTCTTTTTCACTTCCCGTTTCCTGTGGGCCGCTGCTACCTTAGTATGGGGAGGAGACCTTGTTGACAATATGACACTGATTTCCTGCACTTAGCTATAGTGATCAAGAACAAATCAATCTATCAATATACATACATACATACATACAGTTCTGACCTTGAATTGTTTGATGCCATTACAATTGATGCTGTTTCAGTAAAATTCATCTTAAAGAGTTGGCTGGCGTTCTCAACATAATTTGGCAAGCTCACCTGATGAGGTGTATAATGGCCCAAACAGGATCATTGGTTACTCACTTAGACTCTTTTTCTTTTTCACTGCTATATCTATATCCTTTCTGATCCCTTCCTTACTATATCTATACGCCATCGCCCACGCCTCCACCACCACCTCCCTCTCAGGGGAAACCATGTTTACAAGCTCACGGGCAGAGAGCCTGTTAAGATTTACTCATAAACATAATAGACCAGTCTAACTAATTAAATCCATTATTTTTTACAAACATATTACCATTTTCTGCTTTTGGCTGTCCTCCCTGAAAAAAAAGAGAAAAACATGGCATGACACACAAGCTGCTCTGGTCTGCTGGTCAGAAATGAAAACATTTCTAGCTGTACCTCTCTCTCTCTAACACACACTCTCTCTCTCTCTCCAGAATAATAGGGGATTTTGCATACTATGTGCTGGCAAATGATTTTTCATGGACATTGATGGTCCATGATGCATACAAAGCAGCCTGTATTCTCAGTGTAAATAGCTGGTTATGAAAATTTAGTTTGAGAATTGTATTTGAATGTTGATTTTTCTTGGTTAGTTAGTTTTTTGTTTTTGTATTTGGTAAACCGCAAATCAGTGTGACAGCTTTAAGATACAGAAAATATATTTCCCTGAACTGATTAAATAAGAAAAAGGGTTTTAAAAGTTTAAAAGTTTTGCGTGATAACACTGTGGGCATTGTCTGCTGCCACAAGAGCGTACATAAGTGAATTTAATTCCGTCCTTTTCTCTCTCTCTTTCTCCCTCTCATCGTCCCTCTGTTACCTTTTTAACAGATCTGTGTACTCAAGTGTCTTACAGTCTTAGACATAAATCAACAAGCATCCGTCTCTTGGAAGCTGAGTAAATATTAAGCTGTGTCTTTGGCAGTGTGCTCAGACCTCAGAATGGCTGCTGGAATCATTGGAAACTGGGTGCTGAGGATGGCCATGGATGGCACAGGTTTGACACAATCGAAAGATCTGACGAATTTTGAATCAAAGTCCAGTGCTTTCTCTGTGCAGCTCACCTGTGTGACCTCTCCATGCTTCTGGGGCGGTTAATTCACTAAAACTTCACTAGAAACTGTAGCCACGAGACAAAACTCATCAGAGGAGAAGTCAAGGAGAGTGAGACAAAGAGGGGTGGTATTTGTGTGTGCAGGAGATGGGTGTCAAATGATAAATAATTGCCCTGAAAATAACAACAAACCAATGTCACAGAAGATTTTACCATAAAGCATTAAAGCTGATCGACAAATATCATAATTATTATTATTTTATTATTATTATTTAAATGTACTTAATTTAAATATACACTCATTCAGTCACTCTAGCCCACATATGTTACACACAACCACCCACCCACCCACCCGCACACACACACACACACACACACCTTTCAAGACTAAAAAAGTATGTGTACTTATAGATTAGTGTTAAGCACCTTCTGTATGCTTACATCATGTAAATTGATATACACTGTAGGTCTTATGTTTGCTAGTACATTACTCTCATGTCTGCTCTAATGGGTCTAATTTCAGGAAAGAAACTGCACCTGTGAAATCACAGGAACATTACACCATGTATAACAATATTAACATTGTCAGAGTGGTCATAATACATAAATACAATTAATTTAAGTTTAGACTTTGTTCCTGTAACAAATAAATGTTGGTATTTGTCTGCGAATAACACATATAACAGTAAATTAATAAAACATCAATATAGCTACCATAATTATTATTTGTTAACTATTATTTATAGCTATTAATGTAATATTAATTATTATTATTATTATCATTCTTATTATTATTATTACCAAACACTCACAGAGACATACACGTTCATCATGACACATGGCCTGCCGAGGCTGCTGAAGTTGGCAATGTCAGGGACAGGAAATTAGTTTGTGTATTTCCGCACTGCGGCTCTGGGCTGTAACTGGAGCCTGAGGAGGCCGGCAGCGCTGACAGTACCCCCTCGCTGTAATTCCCGTCTCATCGGCTGTGAAAAATGGACCCGCTCGAGCCGCAGAACCCACGGAGCCGTGTGATTGTGTACGAGATGTACTGGCTCTGTAACTGGGCCTGACGTGGGGTGAAAGGACAGCTTTCAGAGCCTCATCCATCATGGCAATGGAGCAGGGGGGCCTCACTCACCACCACTCGCACGCTGGCAACACACTCAAACCTTTTACAATTCGCTCAGATAAAGGCTCGCCAGCAAACGTGTGTAACGCAGTGTTACGGCTTTCAGACTGGACCGAATCTGCCCCGTGCATTTCACGCACAGAAACGATGGTTCGTTGCCCACTTGAGCTGTGAGTGTACTGTATCGCTCAGACAGAGCAGTTTGCAGCCTGTGGCTACAAGCTAAAATGTTGGTGTGTGTGTGTGTGGGGAGTCGGGGAAAGGGGGGGTGTTCACTCTGAGCAGGACAAAAAAGGATTATGAAGAATCCACTGGTTGAGAATGGAGTTGTTTCATGTCATTGGCAAGCATCTTCAATGAAGATGGGGGGTGGTTCAGGGGTTGGGGGCCGGGTGGTGGGGGTGGGGGGGTCCTGGGGTGGGTTGTGTCAGGCCTGTGAAAGGCCGTTGTAATGGGGAATTTCACGCCTGCTGTTTGGGAGCTGAGCTCAGGCCGCTGCTGTGAAAGAGCCTGTCTGTGTGAACAGCATGTCCCGCCCAGGGGGGTGACCCTGTAGGGTCGGTTTGGGGGGGTGGTGTGTGTTAGAGGGCGGGAACACATCATGACATCACAATGCTGGGCGGAACCTGCGGAGGTAGGACTCCATCTGCTCGGGACCCTGTCCGACAAAACCTATACTGCCTCCCTGCTTCACTTGTCCACTCCTTCTCTGTGTCTCCTTATCCCATCATAACTGTAAGCATTTCTGCCTCTGTTTCCCAGGGGGCAATATCTATCAATATCTAGCATCTAGCCAACAGTCCTAGCTAACTATAAGCTGAATAACTTTAAAGCACTTTTTAAATATTCTCCCAAGACCCCAATATATCAAATGCAGAATTAAAAATGTCTCTTCCTCTACATTTTTTAAATCATAAAACAGAAACATTAGACAAATTCCAGCGACTACTCAGGTGATCCGTGTTTTTTAGTGGGTCATATGTAAAGAGTGGCTTGGGGGAGCTGGGAGCAGCAGCAGGCCCTGGGGAAGAGCTAGCCAAATGTAGCATCATTGTTCCTGAATAGGAGCTAGAAGCAGATAAAGGTTTCTTTTGGATTCTGAGCAGTAACTTTACAAACAGGATAGCTACATCACATCTATAAAATATGCAAGAATGTACTTTGTGGCATGTTGGAAGTTGTTTTAGGAGAAACTATGAAAATCCCTTTTTGCCAGTCACAATACTTTATTTTCACTTGGACTTGAATCATTGTGCTTGGAATCATTGTGTAAACAGAATAAATTTCAGCTAAAAATGTCAAAATAAAAAGCTGTCATGTTTTCATTTATTCATTTGTTCTCTTTTCAGTGTTTTGCATAAGTTGCATTATGATACATTTACAACTCCTTTCAATCAAATGTGACTGTGGTGTCTTAATCTAAATGGTAGTGAATTCTATATAATTCAGACTATATGACAGTAAACAAGAATGAGTGAAGTCAAAGTCACTTGCAAACAGTTGGTCTACGGTGGCTTTCTAGGATGTCAAGGGGAAGTTCATCACTGATCTTTGGCTGGGGTTTTTTCACCTGTTGGACAGTGAACGAGGACTGCTGCACGCACACTTGGGGGAACCACATTCCACTGGATTCCCAAACTACCCTCACTATCCTGGATATATTTGACTCAGAGCTCAGATCTCTCATCTACATCCCTCTGCACTGATGGAAACTTCCTCCCTGTCAAGAAGGCCGAGAACGAGAAAAAAAAAAAACATGGCATTCCACACAACCTGCACTGTTTATTCTGCAGTCAGAAATGAAAACATCTCTCTCTCTCTAACTCTCTCGGGTCATTCTTCAGTCAGTTGTTCAATGGTCGCACAGCGGTCTGTCTTGCAATCAGTTCCACTGGACCAACAAGCACTCACACGCAATGCGAGCAAAGATAACATGCTTATTTACTGTAACAAAAAAAGCATTGAGAAGACAGCTGGCCCCCTCCATTACACCCCTCGCCTCATTTTCCCTCAGGAGGATCAGGACTAGATTTTGACATGATTCAGTCTTGGTGTCATTCCGTGTTTGCCATGATCAGCACCGGAGCCAAGCTGTTCAGTTTCGTGCAGTTCCATTCTTCCCTCTCTCTCGCTTCATTTACCCACTTCTCACTACCCCGCATTCAACCGTGAGGGGTAGGTAGGTAGGGAGCCTTAATCTCCACTCTTTCGCAGGACAGGGGGATCAAACGGGGGCTTGCCCGCGCTGTCTAAACGCCTTTTGTTCAGCCAGCTTGTACAAACACAATGCCCCTCGCCAACCATGAGCATGGGCCCCACAGAGCCAGCCAGTGGAGGAACACTAACTCTGCCACTACACTTATCCCACCCCAAATAAGTACCACAGGTTGAGAATTAAGAGCAGGTATTGAAACACAAACCCAAGGATTAACCCTCTCCTCTCTCCCTCCAGCTCAGCCACATCAAAGGAACTTGGAGAAATAAGAGTTCCCTTGTACTAAGTCTTTATTATTCTAATGATGTTTTTCTTACTCACCGCTGCAGGTCTCGCGAAGGTGTTTGGTGAGTGACACAGGAAACCAGAGTTATGTTTCTGTATTAGAAAGGAGTTGGGCCAGAAAAAGATTAACTTTTTTTTGGTTGCATAACAACGTATTGCTACCATGAAAATATGAGTACAACTTATACATCTGAGTTATAAATCTCCACACCTTTACTATTGGATTTAGTTTTTATAATTGCATATAGAATTACAAGTTGTGTCATGCCAGTAATTGAAAAAGCAAGACATGCTTGAAAGGAGTTTTCAAGTTTATTGAGTAACTGGATAAAATGATTGTGGGTAGCTGTCACAGGTGTATGAAGGCGCATTTGTTCCGTGCGATTTCCTGTTTTCTTAGTCTGCATGTGGATATCTGTCTTAGTACAGGTGTGTGATTGATGCTAAAGCAGGAGAGAGAGAGAAAAGGGCTGAAACAACGCCTGGAGCCCCACGGTGCTCTTTTCGGCGAAGTCAGAGCATTCTGGGGCTGTCTGTGGGTGTATTGTCGTGCTGATGGACCATTCTTGGAGCGGTGCCCTGACAATGGCGAACCATTCGGCAACGGTTCGAGCCTGGACGTGCTGCAGGGGTGACGATGCAATCCTGGCTGACGACCAGTCAGAGGGAAGCAGCTCTCGAACAACCGTAGAATAGAAGGATTAAAGCTCACAAAATGCAGGAGCAGGGCCAAAATTGGGCTAACACAGGGAGAGTGAGAGAAAAAGAGAGGGAGTGCACGTTTGTTATGTGTATGTTCATTCATTTTTATATATTTATTGTTGCTTCCATCAACTGTTTACAGTGATTCATACAATTTGTAAATTGAATTGACAATATTTATTTTAGGTATAAAAGCATGTCAAATTGAAATAAAATAATTGAGAGAGAAAAAAAGAGAGACAAACTGAACAACCAGTCCAGAAAAGAGGAGGGGACTGGAGCAGTGCAATTGAACCCAATGCAGGGGGTTGTGTTGCAGATCCAGGGAAAGCAGAGCCAAAATGGAGCCTGTCGCACTAACAATAAAGAGCACAGAACATTCAGAGAACAAGCAAGATTCAGAGCGTAGATAAACAAGCCGCTGAAGGGGTTAACGGTGCCTGAGGGGACAGCTGTTCCTCGGACACTGGTCTCCATCTGGGCCTGACCCTCACTGCCTGTTCGGCCTCTGTCCACATTCCCCTGATAATGGGAGCCAGATAAAGATGGCCAGCGGTGCCCTGCACTGCAGGGTGGGAGTCGGCCAGCGTGTTTGGTCGCAGAGGTGAAGGAGGTCCATGTCTCCTCTGCTTACTCGAGGTCACGGGTTATCAGGGCTGTCTTCCCCTGATGGATAGTACACTGTGTTCTGTTGGTCTGGGGCTCTTGTGACACATGTCAGACTAAATGTTTGTAGTCACATGACAACAAAGCCGATGTAAGAGATAAGCATCCACGCTCTTATCAACCATGCTGCCCCCAGGTTAGAAAACAGAGAATCCGGCAGCACACTGCATTCTGAACCTTTATCAGGGTTTGCTAAAACACATACCAATTCGGATATGGACTCTCATTCATTACCTTCATATAATTTAAACAGTTCCTATCTGCTGCTGTAATATCCTTTAAGATCTGTGATCCAAGTAAAGCAGTTTTAGCAAGTCAAGAATAATAAAAAACAAGATATGCATGCTAGTAGGAGGACATAATCCCTTCTCTTTGCTGCTAAAGTAAATCAGGAGGCATTCACTATTTTCTTGAGGTATATTTTTCATAAAATATTGAACTCTCTGGAGTTTGTGAAAAGCAGTAATGTAAAAGTGGTTGAGGCCTCTACCGCCCTTGTTACCTCACATGTATGTAGATGCAGTAGCTTAAACTATTCACCCTCAAGAATACTCTGTACTGTTCTGCTCTGTTAGCTTTTCTTGTCTCGGCCCAGTTGGAGAGGTACTTTTGTTGAAAGCCAGTGATTTGATGCGTTAGGCTGGAGGGTGGCTGAGGATCTCGTGTTCTCCTTTGGAACGTAGGAGCCATGATCTCTGTGTTCGTGCCAGTCCTCATGTCTGTATGAATCAGGTACTGAGAGAGGAGGCAGCGCACAGCTGTGTGTGGCTCTCTCTCAGTAGTTTTGCGTTCTTGTATTGTCTGTTCACTCTCTCTCAACCTCTGTCTCTTCTTCAATGTGTGTGAAATTCGATTTAAAACTACACTTTAACAACAGCAATTATGAAATCAAAGCCATAAGTACTGTCATAACCAATAATCAATCATTAAACCCTGATTCTCTCTCATTCTCTCTCATTTTCTCTGATTCTCTCTCATAGTTTTGCAAGAGCTCGAAGTTGAGTGGCTCTTCCTGTAAAATCTCTGAGGTGACTGGAGTGAAACTTGAGCTCACACACACACACACACACACATGCACTCACACTCTCCCTCCCCAATGCACACACACACACACACACACACACACATACACACACCCACACACACACATGCACTCACATTCTCCCTCCCCAATGCACACACACACCCATGTCCATCCAACCTACTGAGACACAAAAATGTATGACACATAAATGCATGTGCTTACCTCCACCCACCACCAACATCCACACACACACACACACACACACACACACACACACACACACATACACCCATGCACACACAGACACACACACACACACCCATGCACACACACACACACACACACACACACACATACACCCATGCACACACACAGACACACACACACACACATACACCCATGCACACACAGACACACACACACACACCCATGCACACACACACACACACACACATACACCCATGCACACACACAGACACACACACACACATACACCCATGCACACACACACACAAACACACACACACACACACCCATGCACACACACACACACACACACACACACATACACACACACGCACACACACACACACACATACACCCATGCACACCCACATACACACACACACACACACACATACACCCATGCACACACACACACACACACACACACCCATGCACACACACACACACACACACACACACACACACACACATACACACGCACACACACACACACACACACATACACACACACACACGCACACACACACACACACACACATGCACACACACACACACACACACACACACACATATTACAGCAGTGCATTGATGTTTCCCAGTCACCGAGCACTCATTATGGCCATGCATCTGGATGTTGGCTTGCAATAATAAACACAGTCAGCCTGTACACTCTGCAGGCCCCGTCCCTACAGTTCACCCCCTTTTCATTTCCCACTGATTGGCACAGCGGGCAGATTGTAGGCAGATAGCCTCCCCCTGGGTGGCATGGCCACAGGCAGGGGGTGAGACATGCCCGCCCATGCCCACAGTATGTTCTGATTGCTTCCTTGTCCAAAATCAGTAGTTTCCCATCAGTATTCTAAGATGAGATAAGATAAGACCTGGGATTTATTTGGTATGTGCTTTCCAAAAAACATTCCTTAAAACTACTTTTTTTCCCTTCTCTTTTTGTCTCCAGCTTCATTCAACATGCCCATTTAACACAAGTCATTTTATTTACACAGCATTTTCATTCTGGTCACAAAGAACATCATAGAGTCATTTGTAAGGCCTCCACTGTCTGTGATTATGATTGTTTTTTGGTTAGTTTTTCCATCTGCTATTACCCTGCCTGTGTATCTCTGTCTGTGTCTTTGTCTCTGTGTGGTAACTGTCTATTCATTCCTGTCTGTCTTTTTTCACTGTATATCTGCTTGCCTGAAAGACATCGGCCCGAGTAAGGCTGGGAAAAACCTGAAGCTGATCCATTCAGGAACTGCATTCGGTTTTTTAACCATGTGTCACAAATGTGTGCTAACCCAGACTCTCAGACCACTTTTTTTCCCAAAACTGTGTCTCTGTGTACCTGTGTGTACCTGTGTGTGCCTCTGTGTACCTCTGTGTCAGGTATCTTTAGATCTCTGTTCCTTTGTGTGGACACATCTCTCAGTCCCTCAGTGCCTTTCCTTCTCTTTGTCCGTAGGCCATCTCCCTGAGCCTCTGTGTCTCCCTGCTATTCTGTAGCCTTCAATCTCCATGTTCCACGCTGCAGGACTAGGGAGGGGAGAGGAGGGGGGAGTCATGTGGATCTGGGTGACTGCCAACCGACCTCGAGACGACCCCTTACTTCATCAGGCAGAGAGAGAGAGAGAGAGAGGGAGAGAGAGAAATGAAGAGATGGACCCATGCCACCATTTATCCCCTGCCACTCCTTTTGTGCCCTGCTAGTTGTGGAGCATGCAGCCTGGCGCCTCCTGGGCACGGGCATTAGTGAGGAGAGGCCAGGAGCCGCTGTCCACTGCCGCTCCCCGCAGAGTGACGTCAGGACAGGGCCTGGGAGAGGTTTCGCGCCGTGATGTCACTCTCCGCCTGCGTTCTTACTGCATTCCTCAGGACATCAAATCTGCCCACTGAAAGCTTTGCCTCTTTTTTTTAAAAAGCAAAAGCAGCTCATGGGATTTTTTCCCCATTATGCTCAAATGCCTGCAAAGAATGCCAAAGAAAATGAACTGTTTTGTCTAATTTAGCCAGTGGTTTCCAGACAATTTGCATTTCACAGCATGGATATTTGTCTCCCAAATCACAAGGAATTCTCTGGAAAAAGGCAGTAATATTGACATACAGATTGTCACTCAAGCGTACTAATAACACTGAAATGATGAAACAATTGCGCATTGAAAGAGTAAAAAAAGCTAACATATACAGTACATTTAATACATAAACACTCTAAGGGAACTGATTCAATAAATATTCTGACACACTGAGAGCCAAAGGACTCAGAGGCAAAGACATCGATGCAATGGCACACTGAAGAGTACACGCTAAAAGAATATCTACAGTCTGGCTGCCTCAACCACTGCTCCACGTTACTAATAAATTTTGAGGACATTTCGGAGAACCTGGATAACCTACTTTTACATTTTTTAAATCTCATCCAGATATGTCTATCTTTTAAAATACATTTTATACATAAAATACATTAAAACTCATGCAGTTACCAAACGAAGCCATCACCTGATGAAACAAGATGTAATTATGTGGCGTATGAAGGTCTTTCCTTCATCTTTATGTCATTTGTGCCCCTGCCCCATGATCCCCATGCAGGCATGTCTGCCAGCCAGCTGCTCGATGTATACACCCCCCTAATTGCGTGCCACGGGACCATGCTCTGGGGTCCTTCCAGGGGCGCAGTTGCTCTCCCCTCTTGGTAGGCGCTGACAGACCTCTGTTAACACAACACAACAGCAGCTCTGATAGTGCATTTCTCATCTTTATTCTGCCAGCCTGCCAGCTAGACATGACACAGGCATACTGGGACCAGTGCCACGTTCCCATTGGTACACAGCCAGGAGGGCTCCACTGGCTCTCTCCTCTCATTGGTGAACAGTGCAGTGAGGCTTCATGTCATCATTTTCCAGACAGATGACTGCAGGAAGCAGTGCTGCATTCTCATTGGTCAGACATGCCTTCTAAGATCATTCATTGCCAACAGTGGCTTCTAGAATAAAGGCTGCTGTATCTCTGTCCTGATTTGGCCAGAGGAAGTTAAGTAGATGCTGGTAAAAGGAATTATCTCTATATGCAGATAAAACACTGGGCAGTGAGATTAATGCTAAAACTGGCATTTCTTTTCCAGGAAGATACCTCTGAACAAACAGATAACAGAAAACTGCTAACAAAGTGGGGAAATGAAATGCAGATGACTTGTGTAAGAGATATGTGTTTTCTGTCCAAGAGTGAGTTCAGACCACACATAGCTTCTTGCCAGTCCTCCTTCTCCCTCTCTCTTCCTGTCCTTCTCAGGACTCCAGGAGCTTTATGCAAAGCAGTAAAGCAGATAATTGCACAATCTCTACAGCGGGGTGAGAGAGGAGCCCTTTTTTGGAGCGCTTTGATCCCCATGAGCCCAGCACTAGGGATGTGTGGTGAAAGGCGGGTCTTTCTCTCAGGTTCTACCAGGTACTGTGATGCTCTGTCCCTTCCCCTTCACCCTCCCACTCTTCCACCTTACCCCAACCACCCACTCACTGATGCGATGCACATATTAAATGACATTGCCAGACGTTTATATATACTCACTTGAGACAATTGGCACCATTGTGCTGGGTTTTTTTTTTCTCTTGGACCAGGAGACGGAAAGAAGGAGAGAGAGAGGGAGAGAGAAAGAAAAGGCTAAAATGAAGTGCATTTGTGTGCTCCTGAGGCGGTAGACAATGGCCACAGTGTTATCAGCCGCCTGAGGATGAGAGCCCCCAGGCTTGTTTGGGCTAATTCACCCTCAGGCACTGTGGGGTACAAGGAGGTACAGACATAATGCTACGCAGAGAACATACAGACTGTCCCGCTCAAAGACACACTTCACCCAGCATCCTCTAACCCAGACATACTCCAGACACACACACACATACATACACACACTCTCACACACACACACACACACACAGTTACAATATTTGCATAGAGCTCAATAAGGTACAGGTACTCTACCTCTACAAGGACAATTACAGAGGTGACCTTTGACCCCCTCCAGCTGTGAAGAATGCTATGATGTCCATGCAACAATCAGGGAACCCTGCATCACAGAGCCCCCTACATACACACACACTCACAAACACTCACATCACTGCACCATCAACACTGATAGTTGTATGCCTTTCCCAGGGTCAAAGAGTCCCATCCCTATTGGAATTGATTGACATTAGTTCTGCAAATTGAATCAGAAGTTAATTGCTTTAGTAACCACAGAGAGTCCCACAGAGACGTTTCCAGAACACTTAGGGCAGACAGTTCTCAGCGTTGCCTTGTTTAGATGAAGCACACCTAAGCTAGGAAACAAGAAATGCAATATGGCAGCGTGGGCGTGAGTGACAATGTCTGTGTTTGGGCTACCAATGATGGGGGTACTGAATCGTTTCCCTACCCCTGTGAGGATCTTATCGTAATCACGGAAGAGTGTGGCTTAATGAATTCCTGTTGTGGGCAGAGCTACCATATGCTTGTGAAGCGCTGACCGATATGAATCAATCAAATTATCTTATTCACCATGGTATAATACTAAGACTGCTTCAAATCAGTAAGTCACCTCTTACCTACTAATAGCAACGCATGTTTTAGGGGTTATGAAGCCTTACTCTTCCATCAGGACACTGTGTGAAAGGGAGGTCCGGATTCAGTGGAGAGAGAGCAGAGATGGGAAACTTGGAGTACCAAACGCTGAAGGGTGGGAGGTAGGGAGACAGTCAGAGGGAGGACTCAGAGAGAGGAGTACAGCATGGATAATAAAGGGGTCATGGAAATACAGGGAGTGATAACCTGGGAATAAACAAAGTGAGAGATTTGAGCGGAGCAGAGACACAGAGTGTGAGGGGACGGTGAGGAGAGTGGCGAGGGGATAAAGGGAGGTGGGGTTATGGGAAGAGAGGCGGGGTTAGGAGCGAAGGAGGTCGAGAGGGAGAGATACAGAACGGGTGTGGATTAGGAAGGGGAGGAGTGGAGTCCCCTTCTGCCACTCCCCTCTGTAGGGATGGCTGTCTGGCTCTCATTAGCAGTGTGGAGCCCCAGGGAGCCCCTTAGGCACAGATCCCCCTCAGCACACACACACACACACACACACACACACACACACACACACACACACACACACGCACACACACGCACTAGACCATGCGGCTGCACCTCAGGAAAACCCATAATCCCTATGCCAATAAAACACAGATGCTGTCCCTCACACAAGAGAAGGACCTTCTCTTTTCTCTGCCTCCCTAAATCGTTCTCACTTTCTCTTTTTCTCTAATAGCTTTCTTCACATTCTCTCCTTTGAACTCCTGACATGATTGAACCAGTAGCCTGTCTCCTCAGCAATTTTGGCTCCAGCAGCACATTTTTCCCTTTATAATGACTACATGGCAATCGCACACATGCGCGCACACATGCACGCACAACATGCGCACATACGCACACACTCTGTTTCGGGGAGCTGGTAATGAGCCCTCTCCTCCTTCTTTCACAGTGATCAAGCTCTACAGGATTCAGATGAAACCCACTGCCCGCCATGAAAAGAATCTTTCAGGAAAAAGGCCTCATATGGCAAGCAGCTGCTAGCTAGCTTGAGACACATCCAGGTCAGCAATCCTCGTCCGGTGGTTCTCGACCGTGACCGCAGCTTCGCTCGGGCTCGGCGCTGTACCACCGAGGGTTTAAATGATCTGACTGTACCTGAGCCAGCGGTGAAATGGGTTGTGACTCCATGTCTGTCCTGTGCTCTGAGAATGAGGATATCATAGAGACACACAGCTCCCCTTGGGTCCACATCTGTGTTCAAAACCCACCATTGCAAATGATTATGAACTGCTGATAGTTTACATTAGCATATTATCCACACAGTTTGCTCTCTGTCACACTCTGTTGAGTGCATGACAAAGAATTCTACCACAGGAGACAGTAGTGCTTACTTGACTCAGGTCAAGGGCACACAGGGAGCATTTCGACTAATTTAGATATATAAGTGTGTGTGTGTGTGTGTGTGTGTGTGACCCTAGCAACTACCCAGATAGAGTGAGGCATGCTGTGCATTTCGATGCGTGATATTTGACAGCTTCTTGAGTGGGTAACAATGTGGAATGTGCCCCCTCCCAACCCCCGCTACCACCCACCCACCATTTAGCCAACCTCGCTTTCACAGCTGTGTGGAACCAGTCAGAAGTTAGTCAAGGGTCAAAGGTCGGAGGCCACACTGCTCAGTGTTCCACAACGCCAGCGAGGCAAGATGGGGTGGGACCACCGACAAGCAGACTTCATAATAAAGACTCAGGATAAAAGCCAGGAAGCATATCAACGGGACGGCGTAGTCCCATTAAAGCATAGCCTCGTCCATGGTACATTGTAAACCAGCTTGCCTCTGAAACCATCTCTCGAGATAGATTGGAGGAGGCCTTCACAGAGGCCCCACCCCCTAATCCACTCTGTAGCTGTTTTAGGCAGCAAACCAAGGCGGAGCCAGGTGGGCCCAAGGCTAATGCCAACTCTCTGAGCGCAGCGCTTCACACTCCAAATAGTTCCATGATTGTAAAATTGTGTTTGGTTTGAAAACACACTCTCCCCACAAACGTGGTCTCTCCCTCTCTCTCTCTTTCACTTGGGTCCCGCGGGGCCCCAGATTAAAAAAACACACAGCTACATGTGTTTCACATGCTCGGCTTGTTTGTGTGGGCTTGGCGGGTCTGCTTCAGCTTGCCAAGCAGAGAGCAAAGGTGTCTGTCTAAGATGAACCCAGATAAGTGTGCCACGACATTTTAAAAAACAGGAAACTATTTCTTAGTCCTCAATCTATGCTCCTTTCTGACTGACCAGTGATAGGGATTCATATCAGCCAATCAGCATTGAATTGACTATCCCACCCCAGATTGCAGACAAGACCCCCACTAAGAAAACCCAGTTAAGAATATATTGTACTACTGACACACATACACACAGATATAGACACAATTACATCCACGTACACAACAACGCACAATGTAGACACACATTGGACGGATTCACACATAAATACAAAACCCACACATCTGTCTGGTAAGAGCAGCTGAACATGCTGCATGGCTCTTTTATTTTTCCATACAAAAATATTAATCTCCTCATTATCATCATCATGATCATTATATACAGCAAATATTGACAGAGGCAAAGACACGTTATGACATTGTTTTCATTCCTGTTGAATTCTTTTTTAGCTTGCTTTTATTTGCCATTTGCTTTCACTGAAAGCAAGAAAAAACTCGTGACATCGCCTGTTGCCAAGCCTAACACAACATTTCATGTTTCCTTTGGAAACTTCAGTAATCGATTAGTTCCTTCATTCCCTGGTCAGCTTCTTGCCCCAGAGAACCAGACTAAGATGGGCAAATGCCCAAAGAAGCCACGCCCCCAAACAGGCAGACAGGGCCGCCCAATAGCAGCGCAGTCTCCTCCCAGTGGGTCCATCTGTCCCCTCCTCCTTCCAAAACCCCGCCCCCATTCATCTCATACTGCCCTTTTGCACAGTGTTACCCAAGAGGGACTCATTTACATGATAAACAGCACAATGACATTAGCCGTCAAAACAACGATTGCGATAATCAAAAATCAAGTTTTAGATCACACATTAAATTATTTTCATATTAACAGATTAAGACTAAGACTAAGGCTGTGACAGTCCAAATGTCAGAATATCACACTTCAGATCAAATATTACTTTGGGTCAGAAATATCTTTAGGAGCTTTATCAGGGATTCTGGACCCTGTGAGACATAAGAGAAAGTGCTGTGGTGCCGGGAGAGAGGGACGGGGTGTCAGAGAGCTGGTTCAAATTCTGCTTCGCCCCTCTCAATGATTTAACAGAAAAATATGACCCTGGTGACTGCTGGTCACATGAGCAGTTCTGGTGGGGGCAGAGCAGGGGGTGATGGGTGTGGCCCAGGAGACCATGCTAAGCACAGCAGACCTGTGGGACACTGGGAGACACTGAGACTGCTGCTCTGGGACCAACCTGGATGAGGATGATGACATGTACTGCTCTCCCCCAGTGACCTGGGTCGTGACCCCTCTCCATGAGGAGCCTGTACCCCGGTCACCTCAGCGCCCCCAAACCCCCTCCAAGCCCCCCTCCCTCCTCAGGCAAGACTTGCAGACATTTACTAAACTAAACAATTATAACAATAAGAGCACAGATATCAACCAACACATACAACAAGATTAATGTCAATGGTCACATTTTTTTCAGATTGGCATTATTGCACATTAAAGGGCCTTGTTTTGGTTCAGTTTTGAGCACTGGATGGAGGGGATGGAGGATGGGGGGGTAGAACTAGTGCAAGAAAGTCCCTCTGTCAATCTGCTCCTCTTCTGCTGGTCGCGTCACCGGCCTGCTGCCCCTCCTAATGTCTCCAAGGGTTGTGTCCTGAAAGCGTGTAAATCCAAGGGCCTCTTCTGTCTGGCCCCTAGCGCCCCCGCCCAAACACCCCTTCATCTTTGGGGCCATCCTCAGCTGCTCACCCTCACGAATGTGACCTTCCCTGGGGAGGGGGACAGGTTGGCTGCACCAGACTTGAAAAACACTAGTTGGTGACCTGTGGAGAGATGAGGTCAAAATCAAATCTTAGATCCCTCTACCCCACTGAAAAATGTCTTGGATACTGATTTCCAGTTTCAACCAAAAACTACCAACAATTGCTGTTGTTAGATTGAAAAACACTTTACATTAAGTTGAACTTGCGGTTTTGACTGAATTCATTGCTGCAGGTGACATTCAATGCCTTCATCTCCTCCCCTAAGCACAATTGTGATGTTTCAGTGGAATAATTGTCTTTGTTAGTCAGTCTGGTTGCGCCACGAGCTTCTAAAATAAAGGATTTGTGGTCACAGCTGTTGTTCAAGGGGAAAAAGACAGGACATCTACTGAGAACGAGTGGTGAGACAGAGAGGGGGAAGAGAGTGAAAAGACAAAGAGGGGAAGAAAGGAAGGGGGGGGAGGGGTGAGGACAGAGCAGGAATGTGAAAGTGGTCTGGGTCTAGACGGGCTTGTTTCAATAAAGATTAGCGATTGGTGTGCTGAAGTCTTCCTTTCAGTCTAGTCTTTAATGAAGTGTCCGTGCACTGAGCACCAGGGGGAGGGGTGGAGAGTGGGCGTAGGGGAGGAGGGTTTTGGGGGGGTGATGAGAGACAAGCGAAGGGAGGCAGCCATTACTGTAGCCATCCCTCTGCACAGAAGCTGTTTGATCAGGGACGTGTCTGTCAGTACCAGTTCTCACAGGCACCAGCACACACTCAATACTCACACGTATACACAACCTCTCTCTCATACACACACACACTGTTATTACTTTTTCACATACTTACACTCTCTCTCACTGTCTCTCATATACATACGCACACACTTTGACATTGTTTACATTATTTTTTTGCATACATTCTCTCTCTCTCTCTTTCTTTGTCTCTAACATACACAAACACAGACACCATATATTCACAAAAAGACACACACACATAAACACACACGCACACACCATACACTCACAAGAACACATGCACAAACACAAACACAGACATACAGTGTAGTGTATACCTGCTCTCCCTTTCACACACAAACACACTCCTGAGAACTGTCACATCAATGCAGCAGAAGGCTTTGCCCGTGCTCACACACTCTGATACATATACTACATAAGCACACATGAAACATAAATTCACTTCGCAAAGACGGCACAGACACACACCATCCCACACAGTTACATGCACACAAACATGCTAACACATTCACTGCCACACATGCAAATGCTAACTCTTTCACACACTCACACACATATACCTGCTGGAAAATACAAAGATGTCGACTGGCTTACCTGTCCAGGTAGTCTGATTGGTCATCACAAAGGCGCGACACTGGGCGTGGTTTTCACACACACTGATGGCCTCATGGATGTCGAAGACGGACAGCATGCAACCTTCATGCTGATAGGAGGGCCAGCAGCGGTAGTTGTCACCATTTATGGAGGTGTCGACCATGCGCTTGAACTCTGTCAGAAGAGAAGGAATACAAAGGTATTGTATATGTCCTGCACTGAGAGTGGAAGACGGGAGGAGAGGAGGGGAGAAGAGAGGAAAGTAGGGAATAAGGGGAGAGGGGGAGGATTCAGAGGGACGGTTTAGCGCAGGTGAATGTCTTCATCAAGCATTTGCAAAGAAATGTGACATTTGGAAAAATCTTTATTTTCAATGTGACGTACATCCAAAATTGTGATTAGATTGATCTGCCTTACTTTTGGGTGGCACCAGGTTGCTACAGTGTGCCTCTGAGTTCAGTGCATGGGAAACTGGGTTCAGACCCAAGTATGTGGGTTTTACTAGGTTTAGGAGATGTGAAACATCCTTTGTGAGCATCACAACTGTTAAAACTAAAGGGGAAGCAAACACATTGATGTTTGATTGTTCATTGATAAAGCAGCAGAAAGAGGCTGAGGGGAAGCTGGAGGTTTAGACACAACAGGACAAACCTGGTCCACTCATCTATAACCATTGTGTGTGTATGTATGAGTGTGTGTCCAATGGGGGACTGTGGGGTACACGTGCACTACAAGCCGAAGTATTGTCTGTCCACTGGGTGGGAAGGGTAGGGGGCCATTGTGTTCCTGACAGGGGGAGTGTCTGTTAGCTAATTCGAGTCTGAATCGTTCATGTGACGCGTGATTCCTCCAGTCACGTCTCTGTTCTCTTCTCCCCCTCCCCAATCCCAGCCCTCACCTACCCCCCACCTCCCCCATTCTCCTGCCAAACTCAGTTTAACACACATTGTAAAGGACACACATCGAGAACCCGCCACAATACATTCCACTGTCTCCAGGCAACAGTGGCCAAAGGCAGCCAGACTGAAAGAGTGAACGATAAAGAGACAGAGATGTGAGGGGCTGGACTGAGGACTCCTGTCTGTGAAGCTGAAGTAACTGCAACCTGCCCAATGCTTCTCCAATCTCACCATCCACCTCTCCTCCACCGTAACTTGTCCCACTGCTGTATGGGCTCAAATACAAAAACTTTTACTGTCTCATAAAGGGAGGCAACTGCTTTAAACAAACAAGGGCAGGGTACAAAGGGACGAGATGTGAGAACCAATGTTTAAAAACCATATCCACATGTACATTCTAACATAACAATATAACATACAAACATACAAAACCCTGGTCAACACAGTCTGGATTAAATTGTAAGAGACAGCAATAGGGCTGTGTTTTCGGGGTTCTCTGATTGGTTGGTCCGTGGGGCATGTGGTCTTGCGCTAGTGTGTGTGACAACGGACATGTGGACGTGGTTTGCTGCCTTGCAGCTTACTTGTGTAATAGTAAAACAATGGGAAGCAAGGAATTCCGTCAACCACAAAACAACGTCACCCCCCTGACTTCGGTCCCGTTCTGAGTTTTTCTGCCATTGGAGTTTGATTCTTTCACAACTGCAATGATCAGATGCCTGGTGTTAGTTCATAAACAGTTGTGCAGTTAACTCAGCAGAAAGCAAGCCTTGTCCAGAGCTGTGTCCTTTGTGTGTGTGTGTGTGCGTGTGTGTGAGCAACTGTGTGTCTAAAACTATGTACTTCTGCAGCACTGTGTGTGCCCACACACATCTATAATTTCACTGCATTTTCAAACACCACTGTAGCCCAACATCCCTGTAGAGGATCAAAGACTGGCTCAAAGGTCCTCTCGCGCAGATACAGCAGTCCCCGCCCCTGATGCATGAGCCAACAGGGCCCGCCGTCTGAGTGTCCAGGAGCAGACCTTATTAAGGGACACGCGTTTGTGAACGGTCCAGAGCCAGCTGATTTAGTTGGATGGTTTACATGCCCGTTTAAAAAAGGAGAGATGGGTGTTTAAACCTGAGGAGTGGGACATGTTGGCCCTCTGAAGGAACTCTAGGATTTACTGTCAGCGGTAAAGAGCCCGGCTCCCATGAGCCGTAGACAGTGGGGGCTGTGCCAGTAAATAAGTACAACTATTAGATGGTTTATGGTGGTAATTAATGCTTTATGGAGCTTTCCCTTTCTGTAACTGCTGTCTTAAAGCTGAGGAATGGCACGGCTGGGGCCCACGCTGCAACGCGTTTGCAGTACGGAGCGAACTGTGCACTCTCTGAATCACTCAGGGAGCACATGACTGGAGAGGAAGCATTCCAGTGGGTGACCCCCCCCCACCTCTTGAGGAACACTGTTTGCCGGGGGAAACCAGCAAGGAACCACTCTCCTATGAGTCCACACCTCTGGTCCTACTCCAAAAACAATCCCATTTGCTGATAGAAACCACCCCACTGCTCCTCACCCTCCAAACAAGCCCCATATCCCTCACTAAGTGAATCCACCTCACTGTTTCATGCACCATTCATTCAATGAGTTCAATTTTTCCCCAAACAGACAAGAAGCCTTTTGCTTGTTTGTTGCTACTCTTATTCTATGACTCAGTTATGCAATTCTTCTCCTTTTTTCTTTTGGCCCTTTATAAAGAGAAATCGGCCCATTAGTTTTATTTATCAAAGATGGAACTCTCCTTCAGTGAAGCTGTTCTGTTGCTCTTTTCTCATATTAAACATCCATCATACTGCTTGTTCCTCCGTTTATGCACAATAAAAAAACAATGCTCCGCTGCTCCATTGTTTCCGACGTGCTCCTCTTCTAACGGTAAACCATCATAACAACACCCTTACATCTCACATTTATGTGGCCTGTCTGTGTGCTTTTGCTCATGAACACCATAGGAAATGGACATGGACAATGTTTGTTGTGCGTAGCTCTGTCTTGAGGCAGTACAGTTTTTGGGAAAGGGTTAACCAGGCACAGATGGCTTCTGGGCCCAATATCCTCATCAGTCAACAACTGCCTGTGTCTGCTTTACACTGCCACCAGAGCGAGGCAAGGAGACTGGGAGAGGTGAGGAGAAGAAAGAGGAGCGGAGAAAGCGAGAGGATAACAGGGTCAGAAAGTGAATTTCAGACAGAAAAAGAGAGGCAACAGAGAAGAGGGGTTGGAGATCAGAGGTGTTCTGCAGATTGCTCAGTGGTGATTCATACAGCTGTCTGTTTGCCCTCCCCCACCTTTCTCTGTTATATAAATGTAATCTTTTTAATCTCATTTCATTTGTCTATAGCACACCAGCGTAACCCCTCCTTCCTCTCCGCCAAGGCGGCCCCAGAAAAGTGCATTAAGACAGCCAGATACTAAGCGCCCATATATGGGACCAAAGGTCCAAAGTGGACTCAACAGTGTCGAGAGGTATTTTCATGTTCGGTTGTGTGTAGGAGAGTGGCATGAGAGCTTATACGGTTATGTAATAGCATTTTAGTTCTTCTGTCCAGCAGAGGAATTTGGGATGTGACTGTAAGCACACTCATTTTGAAATGCTAGCTGGTATACAGATAAGCTGGGGCATGGGGTAAGACGCTTATGCAACACTATTAAGTAAAAATACTCTGATATTAAAGGACTACGCTTCTGTTTCATTTTCAGTATGACTACTTATAGTACTATCATTATTTCTATTATTATTACCTATATGTAATACATGTTAAATCTGAATTGAAATTTCCAAACAAGCCTTTGACAATAATTTCAAGTTTAATAAAAACAATAAAACAGTAACAACAGAAATCATCTTTGTTATAAGCCAAATGCTGCTTTCATCTGTAATCATTACCAAGTTTATCAAGTGTATTCTCATGCACATAATATTAAATTTTAAATCATTATCTACAAACTAAATGTTATTAGTTCAGTGTTTAAGTGTATGATTCACCATGTTAGCATGACGGGATTAAAGTCTTCTTACCTGCTTTGTGGGGCTGTGTGCTGTTCTGCAAGTACAGGCCATTTCTGTACAAGTGAAGCACCTTCTCAAGTTGGACAAGAGTTTCATCCACTCCCCAGATCAGCTCTCCTGCAATCACAACAGCTCACTGTTACTACAACAAAAAGGAAACTACAACACACCCAGAAACACACTGTGAACACAACAACATGCAAGCTGCAGTACAGCACACATGACAAAACCCAGACAAAACAACACACTTCTGACATAATAGTGCAGATATAACAACATACAGTTACACAGACATAACAACGCATGGCTTACACAAACACAAAAAAGCAGCAGTACATGATCAGACATAATAACATACCACTGACAACAGCATGCAGTGTGACACAACACACCTGTCCCTCCCTGAGACAAAGATGAAGGCAAAAGGTATTGAGCCCCCTCACAGTGGGCGGGGGCAGGAGTGGGGGTGGGGGTGACCAAAGAAAAGATAGCGGACATTATATTTTTGGCCATGGGGTAGGAGTCAAGGTATGAAAGGACGGTAATTGAGTTTGGGGATGGGAGATGAGGGGGACAATGAGGATCGTGTTTGTGAGCGACCTCGAGAGGGGCAGATACCATCACTGCCTCCGCCCACCCGCCCGCCCACATGGCCCGGCCCGCGCCTTCACGGCCTGTTGTGCCCCAGAAGAACAGATTTCAAACACTGTCTGACATACCATCACACTGATGAGCATGGAGATAGTACAACAAGCAGGCAGTGGGGGAAGCAGGGAGAGGAAAGGGAGGGCTTGTGAGAAACATAGAGAGAGAGGAGAAAGGTCAAAGGAAGAAGAGAGAAAAGGAATGAACGTTATTAGAGACAGTGAAACACACAGCTCCATGAGTAAGTTACGCTAGCTGTGTAACTTACTCTCGTTGTTGGGGTGAGACAGGTAGTGTTTTGTCGGTTCAAGCACACAGACACTGCAGTGCTTGAGAGAAGCGGCTCACGGGCAGGGAGCTGGATATTAGGAGTGGGAGCAGCCAGACACTGCAGACTCACCTGTGGAGTTGACTATCTTGTCCAGTAGTGGTCGTAGGGCAGGCGGTGCACTGTGAGGCAGCAGGTAGGTGAAAAAGAACCTGTAAAATGAGAAGAGAGTGAGCTGACATTCAACAGAGTAGCGTGCATATGTGTGCATCTCAAAATGAAAGTGGGTGAATAGTACACTTGTGTTAGTAAGCATGTCTGTACTGCATACAGTTTTGTCTGTGTGCTTACCTGTAGGCATTGTAGAGGTTCCTCTTCTCATTCATGCCGATGCACCGGCCGCTGCTGCAGGGGAGGGTGAAGTTACGCGCAGGGAACTCCATGACACAGTCCGCAGTGGCAGAGCAGAGTGTCTCCTCTGCACTTGCATCATCCAGGTCTGTCACCTTCAGCTCCCCATGCACCAAAACGAACTGCCGTGGGCGGAAGTCGAGCAAGGTGACGGACCCCAGGGGTGAGTGGGCCAGATAGTGCAGCAGTCTGACCAAACTCAGGCAGATCTGAAAAGAGCAGGGAACTCTGGGTAAATAATGGGCATGCCCACCGCTTCTTATTTGGGTCCCTTCCCTACACTCAGATCATTACACAATGAGGTTTGTTTGTTGAATTCAGAGGATTTGTAATCTGTGATGTGTCTGTATGGCAGTTGGTGACCACTCTTGGTCCTAGAAGTCATTGGTCTTATCTTAAAGACATGCCTCTAATATGGCCACTGACTGATGCCTATTACTGCAGGTGAGTACCATCTCGTCCCATCAACCCACCCAATGACTCAAATTAGGAAATTAAGGCAAAGACCCAGTGGTCCTCCAGTAGACACCACTACTGTAAAGGTTGGGCAGGCCTGTGCAGGCCCTCTGATGGCTTAAAGATAAGAAGGGAGAAAAGCAAAAGAAGTAAGGGAAGAGCAAAGGACAAAAGTAAATGAGTTAAGAGAGGAGCAAGGTTGGGGACAAATCCAGTTTAATTCTACTAATTTGAAATGAGCAGAAAAACATCCATCATGAGAATGTTTCTGTTTTTAATAAAAATGGAATTTCAATTTATTTCCTGAACTCATAAAAATGTAATAGATGCAAATGAGAGAGAGAAATCTAAACAGGGAGACAGAGGGGAAGAATTAAGACAGGATATTTTTAAAATAAGGGGAGGAATAGTGACAAAAATGGGGAGAGTAAGAAGACAAGAGGGATAGTTGGTGTTGAAAGTTCATAGAGCTTTGATAAACACATTTGGCTGCTCGGTGAGAGCAGTTAGCACTGACCCGACAGTGGAGACAACATGTGATGCAATGTACAACAAAAACAGCGCACTCATGCACGCACACATGCACACATGCCAGACACCCAGCGACGCCTCAGGAACCCTAATGAGACAGTAGAAACAGGCAGATACTGAATGTCTACCTCTTCAGTATCCTCAGTCTCCCTTTATCCAGCCATTGTCTGTATACCTGCCAGTCTCCCCATGCCCCTCCTGACCACACATTACACCCTACTATGACCCACCTCAAATCCCACTCCTCCGTCCTCTCCTCCCTCACTCAGCCCCCTACCCACACCCCCCTAATTCAGCTGGAACAGGTCGCCTTTGTCACTGTGATTGTGTGTGGAGGGAACAAGTTGACTGTGAGCATCACCCCCCGCCCCCCGCCCCCCGACCCACCACCTCCACACACCACTCCGCCCCACAGCAGCACTTAGCAGACCACTCCTGTGTGTGTGAGGCCAGGGGATTAGCCCTCTCCCTTTGTGTTGGCGGGGCGAGAGGGGGGCAAGAGGGGGGAGAGAAGGGGGCCGAGGACCCGGCACACTGACAATAACCACTATCCACAGCCCCCAACAACAGAGAGAGGTGGAGGGGGAGGGCCCGAACACGACTCGCTCCTTTCAGCCACACAAAAGCTGCCTTTAATGTACTTGGAATTAAGAGCGACTCGGAAAGGTCAGAAGATTGAGCGGTGGGGGGCAATGGTGATGGGGGTGCACTCCGAGTCCCTACTCTGCCAGATTAGGTGCTACTGGAGTGATTGAAAGTGGCTCTATATGAGAACACAGAGGTTTCTGAATAGTTATTTCTTTTCTTTTTCCTTCCCCTCTTTTTTGTGCACACCACAGATATATTAAAAGTTGCAGCTGCCAGCTGTATAATCTTTGTGAGTTTGAGACAAAGTCAAAATAAGCTGTCTTAAAGTATTAAGTATAATGAAATTATCCTGCAAGAACCCGACATGAGCGCACACACACACACACACACGCACACATCCACACGCACGCACACGCACACACACACACACACACACACACACAGGCACACATGGCTGACTGGGGCGTGGCACCTCAGCTCGGGTGAGTATGAAAGCGTTCATCAACGCTCACAGGAAATGGCTACAGACCTAAATGGGCTGTTTGAAATTCACTGGATTTACTGCGTACAGTCCCCCGAGTCCATTAATGCCTCATACGAATTGCAAATGTTGGAAAAGCGTTTAGAAAGCGTTTCTTCTCCAAACTGCAAGGCTTTGGCGTATGGGGGAAGGGGCCGAGGCACTGGACCAGACCTGTCACACAAAGGCTTCTGACAGACTGACAGGCACAAACAGGCGGGGTGTCTGAGAACACACTACCCCCCACACACACACACACACACACACACACACACCGCCATATATGAGCCAATCTCTGCACTGACTTTCTCAGTAGCACATGATGTTCCCGCAGCACTCTGGTGATGTTGGATGCAACGTTAGATAAAAATGAGGTTGTAACGTGTCATTTGAAATACTTTCAGGTCTGGAACAAAAACTCCCTCGGATACAGGATGCTTTCCAGCCATTTTTGCCAAAAGCTTCTTTTTTTCCCTGAAGGATCCCTAAATCAGTGTGTGAACTAAACAGACATTTACAGAGGCATTTACAGAAAGGAAGTGATTTTTACAAGCAAATGAAAGAATTTTTAGAAATGGTTTCTGTTCTACATAAGGAACAACAGCAACCACGTGGAAATATCTTCAGAATAGGGCAGGCATTCAAAAAAATCTGTAGGCACATTTAAAACAAATTACTTTCTTTGTTACACTAAGCTATATTTTCTGTGATACAAGGAAATATTCACTGGGCTTCAAACACTCCAGATCTCACTGAAACCAGTGCTCTTTACCTACACCTGTGCTACTCTTCCCCGAAGGCCGTCTGTTCCTCATCTTCTAAACAGTCTGGCACAACAGCGTTTGTATACAGTGTTAATAAAATTTTCCTCAACCGAAACACCCCATTACAGACCAGAATTCCAATGCTTCTCAGCTAAATATATCCAACTGCCTCATGTCTATCAGCCAACAACCCTCTGTTGCCCAGTGTCTATAAGCCTACAATACCCAGTTGCCCTGTGTCTATAAGCCTACAATACCCAGTTGCCCTGTGTCTATCAGTCTACAATACCCAGTTGCCCTGTGTCTATCAGTCTACAATACCCAGTTGCCCTGTGTCTATCAGTCTAGAATACCCAGTTGCCCTTTGTCCCTCAGCCGAGAGTGCCAGGACTCACCGTGTTTCCCTGCCTAGAAGAGCCAGTTGCCCTGTGTCTGTCAGCCCTGGCAGAGGGAGAGATGGCAGTTGTTTTATGCGCTCCAGTGATTGCATCCTCCATGGGCAGGACACTCCCCGGGCACAGGAAGCAATAGGAAATAATTACGGAGGCTGTGCCGCGATAGCGATCGGCAGCCCCGGCTCTGAGCTGTCTGTCAGCATACAGGAAGCTCCGCGGGGTCACAGACTGAGTGAGCACATGGTGACGGACAGGAAGCCCAAATGGAATCTCCCAATGTCTGCCCTGCCACCCCCCCCACTACCCATTTCACATCCCTCCATTTCCCTCCTGCTTCTCTCGCTCAGTAGCTCGGCATCCACTTTCCTGCTTACAATATCCTCCCCACACTAACAACGCCCCCAGCAGTCTCGGCAGGCAGCAGTCTGAGGGATGAGGTCTCAGCAGCTTTGAGGTAGACTTTTCGCAGGGGAAACTCCATCAGGCAGTGAAATTAAAGGACATTTACAGTGGTCACTGTAGTTGTGGTTGAATGGAAATAACCACGTCTATGACTAACGCAAATTGTGGGAAGTTTAGTCAGTCGCAACACATAGACCATTTGAGTGCACATAAAGTTAGAACACTCGGAAGTGAGGGAATTCACTGCCCATCTCTGGTGCCAGGGGAAACACATTAAGAGTCAGAACCATGCATCCAAGTCCCGACCCACTCACCCGGAATCGCTCCTCCCAGGACGTCTGCAGCAGCTGAATCATCTCCAGAGGGCTGCCGAGCTCAGTGATGGCGGTCACTGTGTCGCGGATGTCATTGCTGTCCTGGTAGCAGTAGCCAAACAGCTGCAGGTCAAGAGGAACACGGCTTGTTAAAGCAAGTTATTCAATTTGTGAATGCAGCAGTTTAAACCAGAAATCAACTTTATTTATTTTTTTTGGGGGGTGGGCAGAACATACACCCTTTGAACATACACCCTTTAATCAAATTTTATGTATATACATTTTTTGACCCAAGCATTTGAAGCCACGTATGACTACGGCCCTCAGGAGATGTTTTTTCCAGTGTATCACGCCTCTGAACACTGCCGAGTCTGGCACTATGCTTCCAGAAACATTTTCTTAAGCTAATTTTTTTTTCAAAGTACAGAGTTGGGATGAAACACCATGAAATTAGAGCAGAAAGACAAACAAAGAGAAATCTGTATCTTATATCTGTAAACCATAAATCCAGAATTTATAGTGACTGAAATAAAATACAGACATTGTATGTTCCCTTTTCATGGTGGTCAAAACAAGAAGAAGGGCCTTCACTCTTTCAGAGTAATTATACAGTAGAGAGTAGCATGTGAAGCAATAGTAAGCAGGCAACGATGTTATGAGTATTTCATCTGCTGTCTTTAAAGTAATGACAGAAATACTCAGAGCTTACTGAATAAAATGATCAAATGATGAGTGAAATAAAAATGTGAAGAGGGGTAGTTATTAGTATATTAATAACTATTTTTAGATGGTTAATTTAAATATCTAGAATAACAGCTGAAGAAAGTAAAGTCTTAGGGGTTGCCCATAGTGTGTTCTGAGAGGGGGGTCTCAGCCTGCAAAGAGGTGGCGTAGTCTGCGCCAGGCTTCATGATCCAGGGTCTTTTATGGACCGCGGGGGCTGTGAAAGCTGCCGGCGGGAGGCTTCCTAACGGAAAGGATTTTAGCTGCAGCATGGGCCCAGGGTTTTTAGGAGCGGGATATGGAAGCATTTGGGAGCAGTTGCCCAGGACGTTTTTAGCAGAGCGGGGCTGCCAAACGTGTGGGCCGACACAAGGCAGCGAGCATGTGGGAGGCGGCTGACGTAGCGACGCTCTCCCTTAGTGATGAATGCAGTGAAGAGCGAAACCCAGAGCACGGCCATCACGTCAGCCCTGAGGCCTGACTGAACAACGACTGGTGAATTGCGTCTTTTGGCATGTGTGTTCACTCCATGCGTTAATGTATGTTTGCATACAGATCCTCCCTCCATGTGAGTCAGCAGGTGACCTTGAGCATTGTGCTGTGCATGTACTCTTGTACAAACACGACTGCGCCACCATTCTTTCATAGCCTCACAGACTGGCTGCTCTGAGGCCTTCTCAGTCAGATAAACGCTGTAACAGGTGCCAGGTCAATATTTCCCTACATTTCATGCAAACTTTTTTTCCTTAATGTCTGCTTTAAGTCACTTCTTTGTCCACCTTCTGTATAATAAGTGAATCCCATATTTATGAAGCTTATTTTATAAGCCAGCTTTTGTGTTCGCTAAATAGATAGTTATTCCTTGTCCTTGGCTGAATCCATGTGTCAGGGTGACGGTTTGTAACAATAATCTCCCCTAAATAAAGATGTATTCATTTGTATGTTTAGAGAGGGGAAAGCAAGAATTTCAGCCAGGAGTGAAAAACTAAGGGAGGTGAGGTAAGTGTGAAAATGAACTTTTCATGAAGCAAATCAACCCTAAAGGACGATCGATTGGCAGTTTTCCCTTTGCTCGAGGTGAAGGAGAGAAGGAAAGAGTGAGTCAGCAGGGCAGGTCCAGCCACATGGAGAGAGAAGCTACAGAAGCCAGACCTGAGAAAAGTATGGACACCAGAGGAGAGGAGCACTGCAGTAGAGTGAGACTGGAGCAGAGAGAGAACAGAATAGAAAATAGGCTGTAGAACTATAATGTGGAAAGCGAGGCCAGAGCTGGATCCTTGGATCTGTAGACAAGGCAGTCACAGACTGGTGGGGCACTGCAAAACACCCCATCAATATCCTCCCCAACATCTGCCCCCGTGTGTCGAACACACTAACAAACCAGCACTGTACAAGACTGTTTCTGTGTCCGTCATTATTAATGTGTAAATAAACTCAGGGGCCAGGCAGCGTTGGCTGTTACCCCTGCCACACTTTTTAATGAGGACGTCCTTGGCCCCAAATCAAAATGGGCAGAAAGACGAACGTGCTTGTTCAGTGCAAAAAAAAAGAAAATTCAGACGTCTGCTGGTGGACTGTGTACACTACCCCAGCAGGGGTGGGGGGGGGTTTGGTGGAGGCAGAGTGGGGTTGAGGTGCATGGTTAGGGTCATGGCAGGACTGACCAGAAGGCTAAAAAAAATCGTATCTGTAAGATAACCATGGATTTTGTCAGCACCTACAGTGCTACGGTCTAATGACTCTGAGGCCAGGACTGTGTGAAGAACACTCTAATGTCAAACCAGTGTAATTGATTACTTTGCCCTCATTCCATTAGCATAATCATTGGAAAAATATGTTATCAAGCCTTTTTCATTTAGTTTCAGTACACATTGCTAAGAATTGATGGCGCTTCCATACTTTCTGATGTATCTTTTGTAACTTCCATACTTACTCAGAATTAGTATGTACAGAGGACAGTTCAGTAAACAGACACTTCATTTATACAGATGAAAAACAAAGTGCTCAGAACGTTGGACATTACGAGTTTTTGAGAACACAGGCAGCCGGACTGTTGGCGTAACACTGAAAAATGTCTCCTCAACCGACAGCATTTGTACTGCTTCAGAGTCCAGCTTTTTTGTGCAAGAGTTTGGTAGCTGAGATAGGAGCACTAGAAACAGATGTATGCTTTCCAAAAGAGACAGGGAGCAAGAGAAAGAGACAAAGAGAAAGAAGAGAGAGGAAGAGAGAGTGAGTGAGAGTGAAAGGGGCAGCTCTCACATTAGACTGCTTCTGTAACCGTCGCTCTTACCAAAATAAATACCCTTTTCAGGACAAGAGAAAAGGAGGAGGAGAAACAGGTTACACAGTAAACTGGCTGGTAGGGACATAATTGACTATCTTTAAAAGCCATGCTGCCACGGCCCCAGTATTTTCACATTTACCCAAAAACACAATATGTATAAGTATGACTAATTTCAATCAATAAAAGCAATCGACTTTTCTTCGCAAATATATACTGCAGCTTGTATAGATCAACATAGGTTATCATTTAATAGTTTATACATGCTGGAAAGATTGCACTGGAATGACAAAGAGAAAAGGGACAAATATGAAGTATTGTAACTAAGACATTGAAAAAGAGGGAGAGGAGAAGCCTTCATGTTAAGGGTGGGGCTTTGTGATTGTGAGATCCATGGTTTAAGTCCTGAGTCCTGGGATGTCACCCTAACCCCAGAGTTTGGTGGGGGAGGAAGGGTGGGGTAATGTAATGTTGGGGCTGGGGGAAGCTGCAGAGGGCCCAGTAGATGCTGAGTGAGTAATCAGGAACTTAGTCTCTGGAGCGGAGAGGAGAATCCCGCATTTCTGTGTATTTATTTCTCTCCTTCCTTCCCATGGAAGTCGGGGGTTAAAGTGCTAACCCTGCCTTAATCGCAACAATGGGCCAGCTTCAGCCCCCCAGAACCACCTCCACATTCACCGCGTCCAGTTTCTCATTAACAGGACCTGGTCACTGATTTCCAGGCTTGCTTGTGGGATCTGCTAAGAGGCCCAGGGAAGAGGAATCCAAAAGGAATTTATTAATGTAAATATAGTTGAAATATACAGCTGGAAATCAGACTCCCATTTCTGCCATATTGTGTGAATACCCTAAATGCACTAGGGATGGGCAATGCTGTCTCAACCCCGCCACGCCCCACACACACCACCCAACGGCACCGGGAAGACCTTGGGCCCCAGCTCCCCCTACAAAGGCTCTGGGTATGGTCCGGAAAGCTCCTCCTATCTCCCTCTCTGATCTCCTCAAATTTATCTTGTTCACACTCACGCTAACAGTGAGGAGGGCAGGGAGTCAGACGAAGTTATGTGTGGTGTGAAGACACGTGTTAGCGGCCCCAAACCCACCCAGAGCCCCCAAGCACCCCCACCCCCAACTCAGACTACCAATATCAATCATGGCTATTTATACAACAGGTGTGCCCCTTGCTTCTCTAGACTGTAATGTTACCCTCCACAGCAGCTATACCAAGGCTGGTAGCTCCCAGTTCACAGTTAAATAAAGCCAAATTGTACCAAAGCATCTTCATCTGTCTTTGCAGCTGTCCCCTACTTCACCAGGAACTGAATCTCTTAGCACACTCTAAAAAATGTGCTTTTGATAAAGTTTTTACCTCTAACAGTTATGACTGAATTTCTCCTTTGTAGAATGACATAAACACTTTTTATTAAACCAGTTGGGTAAGGAATGTTACACACACACACATACATGCACACAATCACATGCACACACACATAAATTTGTGTGTGTGTGTGTGTGTGTGTGTGTGTGTGTGTGTGTGTGTGTGTGTGTGTGTGTGTGTGTGTGTGTGTGTGTGTGTACAAATACATAGCTTCTGTGTGGAGGGAATGAGAGGAGGAAGGTGACAAGGATTTAATACAAGGAATTGGAGCTGAGTGCATTCATAATAACGATTCTCTTTTATACTTCAAGTACCAATTCACGCACTCACTACATACCAGAAGATTATATGGGAATACGGTACATATTTGAAGAGGAATGTATCCACATTACCACCGATGATTTGCCGATTTTGCTCTTTTAAATTGCCCCTGCCCCCGTGAGCATTGTGTTCCTGCCTTCAGAGCGGGTAAAGGATTTATTTTCCTCGAGAAAGAAATATTCCCCTGCTATTATTAATCACAGTATTTCACGGTAATGAAAAGCATAAATGCAAGGAGCCAAAACATACATCGCAAGTATCCCTCTCCTCCTCCGTGTGTGCGAAAGTATTTGGGTTACTTTTTAAGTCTCTTTATGCTATCTTTATGTGTGCGTGAGACTAACTGCTTGACGGGCAGAAAGTAGCTTTTGAGTGGAAGGAACGCGGTTGTCACCCCTGACCTCTGGTCAGTCTGCTCCCACAGAACATCACAGTGACCGGTATTTTTTTTTGTCAAACATTGTTGCCGTCTTAAGTTCAGCTAAAAACAACAAAACTACCTCCAACAAGCAACTATTTTTAGAAGCTGTTTCAGCCGCTGAAGCTGAAACTATTGACGCGCTGTGGCTCTACATTGTTATAAAAAAGAGACACATTTCCCCTGCAAACGTAATCCACCGTCTTCAACGCCAGGTGAAGCACTGGCTTTTATTTCTCGAATAATTTACAGTGGATGGTCGAAAAAAGGGGCGAATGGCTTAATGCTGTGAGAACTAGTGGGGGGAAATACAGGCCATCTGTTTTAATAGGGCATGGCGTTTTTGCCTAATATTTTGTACGTTTCCATCACTTTCCTTGTTATCAGTTAGGTGTAAAAATCCATGTTTAACTTTTCCCCGTCATATCAATATAGCCTATGTGTAATAGTCGATATAAAACAGCACTGTTTAGGAAAACCTGGCTTGTAAAGTCGTATAAGCGATTTGAACTGTTTATCTGTTATGATATTGCTTTCTTAATTAAACAATATTACAAAATTAAAGTTAATACGATCCCGTTTGAAATTTCTATCTGTACTGTACGTTTTTAAGAGTTTTTACTTACATTGGGGCGAGGAAAATCATATCTCTATTTCAGTAATCTTTTTGGTTAAAATATCAATATGATTATTTTAACTGAATCTATATCTTCAAAGATCCATTATCACATATGAATGTAGGCTATTATTGTAAATTATGGCATGCACTGCAGGCCTGTCTTCTTGTGGTCAATAAATTCTAAATTGAAACATTTTTATGAATACATTGATTCAGCGCGCTTTGAACAATTAGTGATCAATATATTTAAACGATTGTAGTTTCTTTAAACAAAAACCCATTTAAATCATCCTGAAATACAGTCACAAATATATAAGTCCACTTTGTACCATTAAGGACAGTCTGCCAGATTTCTGGGGCAACTCAGGATAAACCTATAAAACAAATAGCCTCCAATTAGTTTTAATTAACTTTTGCTTTAATAAAATGCTCAAACTTATTAAATGCACAATACACGTTAGGCACCCAATGTTATGACCCATAGGCTTAAGTTTTCATGAAACGTTTAGTTTTCGAGTCAGAAATAAAATCCATATAAAACTGGCTTTTAATTGTTATCTCATAGCCATAACATTTAAAGAAATTATAATTAATTTGGAATATATTTAAATCTCAATTTTCTTAAAACCGTTCTATCAATATAATTTAACCCACGGCAGTAGTCGAGTTATTTTTAAACACGCCGAAGTTTGATTGCTACACCTTGTAGGCTGCAGATGTTCCTCTTTAAAAATGCACACATTAAAAAGCAGGCCCGTTGAAATTGTAGGATCATCTACTTTTGGAATTGCCTCAGGGTTACATACTAAAACAGTAGGAGTATAATTCATGTTATTTTATTTCCTTACTGTTATCTCAAATGACCACCATCATTTATTTCACAGAAAACGACAAATTAACTAATCAAAAGACATTTAACAAGCATTCAAGAAAATAAAGTGAAGTGTACAGACATCGATAAACCTTTCGTATATTGTTTTAGTCGAAACGGGTTGGTTTTGTTTCATACGTCCGAATTTTTAAATGCTGTCGCATGGTTTGCTTTGTTTGAACATCTTAATTGGGTTCCTGTTATGTTGGTTTCAAGCTGTGCAGATACCGCATGAATTCATCCTGGCCTCGAGCTGCCACTTCAATTTAACGGTCACTTCGAATCTGTTTTTCTCGTGTGACCTCTGCTTAAAATATGACCAGGTTCCAAAAATGTACTTTTGTCTAAAAAAGAGAACTGGATTTGTCTATCGGTTTCTCTGATTACATTATTGGAGACAGCCCATCATATATAAAGACATTTTACAGCTTTGTATTGTCTTTTCAGTGGTCGTTTAGGCTTTTCATTGAAATTAGGCTTGACTTATTGAGAGTAAGTTTTGATACTTATATACCCTCATTTTACACTAATTTGACTGGTTACATTATCATAAAATTGCTTTATTGGGCTACATAGTATCCAATTCCTTACAGTTCCTTCAGTTTTAGATTATAAGATATAGGCTATTTGATGAATAAAATAGGAAATAAAACGTTGTGAATCTTTGAGAATCGCGTTCCCTACTTGTTTACAAGAGTTGATTACGAGTTCCCCAAGGATCGGGTAGCTACAGAGCTTATCCCCAAGCAAATAAACACGAGACAGAGCAGAGCTTTGCCCAGGGCGGCAAAGCGGCTCGTGCCGGCCATCCGGGTGGACTTGCTGATTTGCCTAAAAATCGGAATTGTAGCAGAGATAAAACAATGAGCATGAAGTGCAATAAACCAAGGTATTCATGCTGAAGTGAAGTAAATGGTTGCAATGAAAAAAAAAATTCATTTTTTACAAACAGAATTCAATCTTTTAAATTCTGCATTTACAATTTTCTGCATTAGAACTACCCTACGCTGTTACCCGTGGTAGCTTGCTCCACGTCGTTTAGGATTAATTTTTTCTGTTATTTTTAACACTCTTGAATACGCACTTCGGCACAAAGTGTGAAACCTTTGTGTTCATTTTGACACGCACAGGGCACATTTTCACACTGAGTTTGGACGCATTCAGTCATAAAACATAGCGTGACCTATTCCTTTTTGACAGCCCATTCAAAAGAAAGGTAAAGCTGGGTGACAATTAAAAAAAAAAAAAGTCATATTTGATATGGTGGTAAATCATTAACTATGAAAGTGCGCAAGGATTCTTATTGATTAAAAAGTGAATACTACAATTGTCTTAAATGCAACAGTGGAAAAGCTTCACTGGATCATGCAATTGAAGTTAAGGATTAACAAATTAAATTCTCAACAATGAGTAACAATGAGCAATAATACATTTCACATTGCTGATGGTCAGAGGAAATATAGTCAAGCAAATAAAATGAGACAGGCCCATGAGGGTAACTGGTTGGAGAGCTACAAGGGCGCCTGTATTATCTTATATTCGCATGTAAACATAGTTATTTAATCAAATTTACCTTCAGAATGTTCGGGTGTTGCAATCGCTCCATCAGTGTCATTTCTTTTACAATCTTGAAAGATGCGAGTCTGTAGCAGTCTGCGGTTGAGCCATATTTCTTCACACAATTTTCCATGTCGTGGCCCCCGAAATCCACGGATTTTAGAGCCACTGAAAAGCTGTTGTTCACGGCTGCCTTATACACAGCCTTGGTGTAGCCGGAGCCAAGATACTGTACATCGGTCACATTGTCTATACTGCTGCAGCCCAGCATCTGTGTACCGTTAACACTCCTTGTATTCAAGGCAAAATCTCCTCTGGATTTCGTATACAGCGTCTCTGAGGGCGAGAGCCGATGGTGAGAATCCGTATATTGGTGGCTGGTTCGCTCCGTTCCTTTATTTGGCTCCCAGTTGTTGCGCTGCGCGAGGTCCATAAGCCTCCTCCTTTCCAACGGCCGAACAGGATTACCCGTACCTAACCAAGACGATCTCTGTTGTCGATACCGAAGAACCTCATCGTATCTTTCTCGTATTTGCAGCTGGAGGTGCCGCCGGCTACCGATTGTGGGCTCGTTGTTCACCTCGGCTACAGCTGCAGAGGCTGAGTCTCTGACATGAAGCTTCGTGCCGTCCACGGCGCGCTGCCGCTGTTCATGGTAGAATCGATGAACCCTGTCGCCGTGGTTCTGATGATGGTCGAACCCCGGAACAAACAACAAATTCATCAACGTGCCCAAAAAGAAAGAAAGGCAGAATCCAGCTGCCACTGCAATCTTTCTTCGCTTCATTGCAATCAATATTATTAATAGAAAAAATATCTTTGTCTTCTCTTTCCAACCAACCACCCCTGCAGCTGTATGGGAACTAGCTGCAAGGAGCTATGTTGTGCAATCTGAATCGCTTTTTGACAGCAATAAGGTATCCCGGCGCAGAGAATGATCCGGAATGTGCAGTGTTTAGGTCTTCATCTTGTAGATATGACTAAAGCAACCACGCAGGTTTAGGATCCACCCCATATAATGCTGATCATGATGACACTTGCCTCCGCTAACTGCGAACCCCACTATGCTACCACTCGAGCAGTGTACATAAAGCGGGGCTCCACTCGCACGGAAAGCGCTGAACTGGCGTGACGTCAGTTGATTGACAGTTTAAGATGGGCTCCAGGTTGCGAACGCTGTAGTCCTTCGATTTGGTCAACCCTATTACTTGAAAGAGAAGTACTAGGCGAAGAACAACATTTCCCATCGTGCAAAGCAAAACTTTCGCATGTGGTGGCACATGAGTTGAGCTAAGCAGCAGCGGCTGGGCTGTGCCTGTGGTTGCACAGACCTGGCGTTTTTGTACTCCACTGGTGCGCGAGGTGTGTTCAGCAAATTTATTAAGAAACTACAGTTTTTCAGCTGCAAGCTTTTATTTCCGCAAAATGTAACGGTTAAAGTGCATGGCAAAAGTTTAAGTCGGAAGTTAATTAGCTATTGAATTATGTTCTATTGAAACAATTATCCACCCTATGTGAAAGCAAACTTCAAGTCCTTTAGAGATAAAATATAGTGAATATTATGCATTTTCCATAATATCGGATTTATTGAACCAATTTACCTCCAATAGGTATAGCCTATTGTACGATAAAATATTGATGGCCAATCGCTATTATTAATAATGTATTCCGATAACTGGTTGAAATATTCCAGATTCATTTCTTTTTACAGTTCAGCTACTCAAAGCGCGAAGGTGCTGGCTAGTCTTCAATACAATAAAAATGGTATTACTTTAGGCCTTTACCAACTTTTAGTCTTACGAAATATGTTAAACCTTCATCCTTTATTTAAATGGATAGAGCAGTCTTTGCAAGCTAAAGTTCTGCAAGCTTGTCTGTTGTTTGGAAAGAAAAACGTGTATAATGATGTCTCTGGGGTCGGCAAAGTGAAATTTAAATTAAAAGCAGACATTCCAAAAAGAATTAAATAATGGCGTCAGTAAAGCTTTGTTAAGATGGGTCGAGATAAGGCATTCCTATTCTAGAATCCCACGTTAGGCGTCACCGTTCCGCTTGATACTACCTTGTTTGTCTACTGTAAATACAGTGCGACACTTACAGCAATGTAGAATAGCCTAAACATTGATAAACCTTTGTTTGCCTATTAGAGAGTTCACGTTTGGGTCAGACACAATGCAGACATTAGTAACTGGAGTAATAAAAATAACAGTAAGTGTGAATGTATTAATGTTTTCATTAGGCTATTTTTGCAGTAAGATAATTAAAGATTAAAGATTTCTCTTTTAATAGAGGTTAGAACAAGCGTTTTCTGGTTTCATTAGCCAACAAATCACAGGCTGACACGGGGAGCCCCGAATCCTGCTGAAACTGTGAATTGTGGGGCTAAATGCCAATGACATGGCTATCCATCAAGCCCGCATTACCATGCTGTTAGCAACTAATTAACAAATACAATCAACCTGGAAACTGGACAAACAAAGCTGAGACAGCGGGACGCAGCAGCGCAGCGGCTGGGGGCAGAAGGGGAAGCCGCTGGGATGGATTTGTGTAAGGGACCAAGCACCAACACTCGCTTAACAGCGATAATTAAGGCGGGGAGGAATTTGGTGAAATAAACAGTGGAGTGTCGAAAGTTTAGGGCTATTCAGACACACACACGACACTGGCAGTGTAATGTGTTTTATATAGAGACCCATACAAGGATATCCTTGTTTAGATTTTGTTGACAGAAGTAACATACTACCCGATGGGATGTGTAACTAATTTCTGCATCAGATTTAGACTATATTGTAGAATTAAAGGCATGTTTTCTATGTCAGATTCTATAATTAACACAATTGTTGGACACACAAATGGATGATATTTGTGTATGCAATTCTGTTAGCCTCTATTTATTACACTGTTATCTTGGCAGGTACTAGGTAGGCTATATTTATTTATTGACCTGTATTTTTGACCAGCATCATATTGTTTAATGTTATATTACTTCTAACTGCCCGCCTGAGCAAGTCATTTAAAGCCTCCACACATAATTCCAAGCTTCATTAACCTAAATAGGTTGGCAACGTGGGGTAAAAAATGAAAATATCACCACGGATTCCTTATAACCTAATATGGACCTCGCTGGTTACAACTTTGCACATATGGAATGGCGTTCTTTTCGTCCTAGAACATTGTTATCATATCTGGAGAAGTCCCTGTCACTTTTAAAATGTCTTTACGGCCTCTCAAATACCATGGTTACTAGCACGAGTCCAGAAAAAGTAGGCTACGATAGTATGACATACGTGCGGAGACGCGCGGTTCAATCAGTGGGCTGTGGTCTTGCTGTAGTGATTTGTCTTAGATATTTCTAGATTTTAGTAAATAGTCTTTGATGTATTACATGTATGTCAGTGTTTAACTGAAGTTATGGTTTATTTAAATAGATTTTAAATGAGATTGGAAATGGTTATTTTGTCTAGGCCTAATTATTTGCATTTCTTTAAACCTTGGGTAGGCTATGACGATTCAGCGTTAATTAACTTTTTACATTACAATGGAAAATTAGTCGAATGGGCGCATCGTTTATTCTGACTGCATAATAGTCAAGTCATTTACTCAGTTTCCCAATCAACAAAACACTTCAAAGTGGTATTAACGCAAGTTTCTTGGACTATCCAGCATAGACAAATTCTGTCAAATTTACATGAACGATAAAAGGGTTTTGTTATTTACTTTATATTTTTCTATAAAGGCGATACATTTACCCAACCCGACATTTAAAACCATGATGACCATGCTGCAAAGATAGCTGGACATTTGTCGTGTTGAAAATGGAGTTTGTGGGTGTTTATAGCATTGAACCGATATAAATTAAAGATTATTTTACCCTCGTAAAACTGTCTACGACTTGTTAGAAGCTAATTTAAAGGAAGACGTGTCGGATACCCAAGAACCTCTTAATGGGCGTAACTGCAAGCACAGCTGACTGAGGTAGAATTACCCTGAGAGAAGACACCAAATTCAGTACAGGAAAAAATACACAAGCAGTACATTGCATCATGTTAAGATTTCGGGGAGATTGCTGTTGTAATATTCCATACATACATTTAAATAGCCTTTGGGCCGTTTGAATCACCCTGCTTGGGGTGGATACCTCGATGGGGGGCGCGCCTCGGGGGTGCAAACACATATTAATCCTTGTTAAGTAAGTTAATTTTCTAGGGAATTTCGTCTGACAATGGAGTAAATATTGTGTTCTCTATAGCGCCGTGGCGGAATCCGCGGGCTCCATTTAAATTCCGTTTTACATGTGAATCCTTGGTGAAAGAGCCTCAAGGAGTGACTGAAGGATTAGCCCGAAGCGGCGCTGGAATGTTTGGTCCTCACTGACTCATTGTGATTGGTATTGCACATATCTTTACTGAGTTAATCCGTTTCCATGCTATTTTATGAGAAACAATTCATTTTACATTTTACTCAACACCTATTAAGTGTTTACAGTAAACTGAATGTGTTTTTTTAATTCAATGCAATCCTAATCTAATAGGGTTTACAATTTTCAATCCCATCTGACACTCCCTTAAACCACCTCCCTCAACGGCTTAGTCAAATTTTCATTGAAAATTATTTTAAAAAATGATTGTCAAGTCCTGTAACAACTGGTGTATGAAATGCAGAAGCAATTTTGACCTGGTTTTTGAAACCATGTGACTCATTGGAGAAACATTATTTTCCTGTTGTTTCTCTGCATTGGGCCATGTTTCACGAGACCCATGTGTGGAGCAAATGTTGGAAAAGGGGTGACGTGCAATGAAGTTGCCACTGTTGCCGTGTGTGGAAATGGAGTCTGAGCACACTGCATGCAACAGCTCTTCCCTCTAAGTCATCTCCATTTCCCTGGATCGGAATCCATCCTAAAACCAAATGGAAACCTTATGATTTGACCTCCTCTAACTTGAGTTTCATTGAGGATTGAACTCTTCAACTGATGTGAAGAAATGAATAATTAAATAAAATGCCCTGCAAAAATGGGCTTCATTGAGGAACAAAACAGTTCAAGTTTGAAATAGGCATGCCTTTGATCTCTCTCTCTCCCTCCCCTCCTCCCTCTGTCTCTCTCACTCTCTCTCCCTAACTCCCTCTCTCACTCTTTCTCTTCCTCTCTCTCTGTCTGTCTGTCTCTGTTGCTCTCTCTTCCTTCCCTCCAACCCTCTTGACCTTCTGACAATGATGGGATGAGCCATGTACAGGGAGAGGTGTTTTGTCGACATGTTGCAATTATGTGATAGATAGTACCCAAAAGGAAAAAAATAGAGAAAAATAGAGAAAGACTTTGACAACTTCTTGGATCCTATCAGGGCCTGGAAACTGTTCTCTGGCACAGGGATTGAAGTGAATCTTTCTTTACAAAAGAAAAAATACAGTTGTCTTGTGATTGTCCAAAAACAAACTGTTTTTGGCTGAACTTATTGTACATCTCTATTCTCAGTCTTGTTTCCCAAAATTTGCTACATTTTATATCTACAATACATTTGGCGCTGAACTTATTAATGCTACTTCTTGACTGTCAGAAATGAACTCTTCTTTCCAGCTGCAGCAGCACTTGATTTTATGATACTGTGTTCCCTTCCCCCCTCGTTCAGAGAATGTTTGAGTTCTCTTTCTGGACTTGTGACCCAGTATTTGCCACAGTGCTGGAACAGAGCTGTGGAAAGTAAAGTCTATCATTTATTATAATGTTGATATTGAAGAGGTGAACAGAGGGTTCCAGCTTCAAGAGGTTTGGACCCAAGGCAGAGAGGGAGGGCAGAAAAGAGTGAACGACAGTTGGTGGAGAATGGCAGGGGGGCGGTCAATGCCGACTAGCTCTTGGTTACACTTTGTGAGTTTACGAGCCTTAGACTACAGCGTGAATGTGACCTTGAAACGAGCAGACACTTTAGCGGGACGCTGTAGTGTTGCCCCTGAGCCTCGGGTGTAGCCAGAAAGTCTGAGTGAATGTTTGCTAGTTAACGGCTCAAGCAGCATTAGAACGATATCGGTCTCCTGTTAAACAAGAAGGTAATGGCTGATGCTTATCTCAGCCTGTGTAGGGGTGTGTTTTATAATCATGGCACTCCTGCAAGTGGGCTAAAACAAAATAAATGTTGCCCTTAATAATGAGTGAGAAAACTTATTCAGATTTTTACTTAATTTCCCAATTTGGAATGCCCAGTCACAGTTGTTAGTCCGTCCAACATGCAACTTCCCCATCAGTTGTTTTAGAGATGCAGACTACTATTTCTTTGAGCAGCCATTGTACCTAGAAGACTTTATATCTTGTTTATAGTTGGTGTAGGCAGATTGCAAACACACCATTGACCAAAGGAGTCACTATTGCATAAAAACACCATGCCCCTGGGAGACTCTGTTGCCAGTTACCTGTTATTTATCATGAATATGTATCAGGCACGTTAACTTTCAAGTTGAATTGCAGAGAGACATGACATTCAGCATTAAAAACTGGACCTGACCATGTAGTCTATAAAATATGTTGTGGGCACATGTCAGTGTTGTTGTCCAGAGTCAAACTGCATCTAACATGTTGTAATTTGCAGGTCATTCTGGTTCAGGACTTTGACTGTCTCCAGGGAAAATGCAATGCATTCTACACCAGTACCAGCAGTGGCTTTGGAGTAACATACACCTCTACCTACCTCAGTCTACTGCCCCTGAAAATATTGGCTGCCAAATAATGTCTCTCTACATCACTTTGACTGTATGTCCAGCTATGTTTCTTACCATAAACTCCACCCAGCTCCTAAAGCTGGCTCCAGTATCCTTCCACCTGGACAACAGCAACACCCCTCTGGCAGGCCTTCCTGCCAGTGTAACCCAACCCCTACAGTCAGAACTCTGCTGACCAGAGCTCACCACTCAGTTTGTTCCATTTGCTCTGCTTGCAGATGTTATTTGTGCATTGTGCTGTACTCCACAATTATACATACTTGTGAATCTGTAAATCACCAGGATTTAGGGGGTTCAGCCAACAGAATAAACATCTGGATAAATGCACGAGTAAGAGTCACATGGAAGATATCCAGTAGTCTCTCACTCATTGCAAGTGAGTGTCATGAGACTGGCTCTGCAGCATTGGCTCTGACCAATGGTTTCATATTGTAGTCTTGTCAATTCCATCCATTCTGCTTCTATGAGATATACAAGAGTGTGGCAAGATTGAATTTTTTTGGATGACCATTGCAGTTAAATGGTTTCTCTGGATAACACAGAGTTTTTCTTGGGGGTGAAGAGGCTCCTTTGACCCCAGAGCCCCGCAACCTTTGAATGTTTCTAAGCAACAGCATGTAACTCATGCTTCTGGTCACTGACATCACTGTGCAGCAGTTTCCCCAGTGTTCCACATCCTTGTGACATCAGCGCCCTGTCGTTCACCAGTGTTTCGCACCCTTGTGAGAGAATGAGATTGCAGTGTTGTTTCAGTCAGTGCTGTTTATTCTGTGCAGGAGGTTAGAGGTCACCTGGAAGCATTTCCCTGCTGAAAACAGAACATGGCTTGAGAACCTGCCCTGCCTGGTTGAGTGGCCTGCAGTCTCTAACCCTGAAGCTGGTGCCTGGTTCACAAAGACCCTGAATGGCCAGTTCTACTATGTCTGCAGTCTCAATTAAAAGGAGACGGTTCATAGAAATATTTTTCAAAATCTAACAGATAAGAATCTAAGAATGTTTGACTATGAGGACAGGCAGTTACTGTTCATACATTGCTGCCTGCCCGCATTCATGACTGAGTGTTGTGACGTCGTGAACACATGGGAATATTTCATGTCATCAGTGTAAAACTTACTTTTACAATCTTCTTCCCGGGCCCTTTCTTCTACCTACAGTTTTCCTTCATGATTTTTAATTTATGATGGTAAATTAGTACCAAAAGGTAACAAAGCACTCTATCAAGATTAACAACAAAAATTTCACTAATCCCCACAAAATGCTTTCTATTTTGCTTGTAATAGTTGAACATTTCTTCCCTGTCCCTGGTTTTGTATTTGGTATAAGGATGTCACAAGTATGAAGGCATTTCCTTTCCTCAGACCAAGTTTTTAATTCCATTTCTGGATAAGGGCATCTAATAAGCCTTTGTTCCTCAAACTGTGGGCCATGGGAGGGGCTGTGGGCTGAGAAATAACATATGAATATCCTGTCACTGCTACCATCACATTACTACCACTATCACTAATACTTCTATTTCTACCACAAGTACTGCGGCAACTACTATTAATAATAATAAAGCCACTACTACCATTAATACTACTGCTGTCACTTCTACACAAGTACTACAACTATTACTAATGCTACCACAACGAATACTAATCATAATAATAATAGTTGCATATGTCATGCACCAATTATATGCATTGTATTGTTGTAATTAATAATGTACATACCAATTTAAATGGGAAACATTATAATGTACCCTGTGTTGGCCTATTTTACATAAGGGTAGGTCACAGAGAATTAATTAATTCATTCTTGAAAAATATTGTGGGCGATAAGTTTTCAAATCATATACTGAATGACAGTGATAAAATAATACTAAATTGATGTCTTACAGCTATTAGGCCAATCCAAAAAATACACAAAGCTTTGCAATGATTGCTAAGCTAATTCCATAAAACCGAACACCAGAAAACTCTGGACATATCTGCTCATAAGGAGTATTGGCAGGCTGTGGACACCTGCACATTTGGAGGGAACCTTGGCATATAACACAATGATCGAAACTCTCTCCCATGAGGGGTAAGGCGCAGATGTTTCCAATCAGCGGTGTCTAATAAACATGGCCCAAAGGGCGGCCCAGGTCACTGTATCTATACACAGTATCATTTCATACTGGCAGTCAGGCAGAAAATCAGATCCCCTCCTATTTATCAGGCTTCTCAGAAAACGTCAGAGGGGAAGCTGTGACTGACGGTGATGCCCGACGGTGATACTGTCACTCCAACCATAACCCCCCACCTCCTCGCCGATGCTGCCCTGTTAAATTAGAGCTGTCATCCCCCAGCACGCACTGCAACTTTATCTGACAGACTGATTGCTTGCTTGTTTAATGCATCAATCATCTGCAAACCGCAAAACTCTGTCTTCCCCTCCCTCGCAGTTCCTCCCTCCTGTTTAACTTCCCATTGCTTCCCACCCTTTCCCCCTCCCTATCACCCCTTCACTCCCTCTCTAGTCCCTCTTCCACTCCGATCCCTCTTCTCTTCCCCAAAGTGTTAAACAACATGACATGTCCTCCAAACAAAAAGGTGATTTGCGGTCAAAATAAATAGATTGACCCCTTTGCTGTGAGATAACTCTTTGATCTAGCAATGAGTAGCAGCACAATTCTTCAATATAGATAGATGGATCAAAAGCCAAAAAAATTGTGATGATTTGATGGTATAATAAACAATAATGGCAATCTAACCACAGATAAAAAAGTAGTTATGCACAGCAGTCGATTTGAAACATTAAGTGATACACAAGGATTGCACACAGAATAGCAAAACTGTAAAAACAGAATAATCAGGGACTATTACACACTAAAAGAGGATAACTAAGGATTAAAATGCAACAATATGCAATAAACACAAAAGAGTTTTAAGAAACAAAACGATAAAATGAAACAAGAGTGATAAGGAGATAAGGAAAAGGAAATGTATATATTAAATTTAAATTCCAGTCTAATTCCAAATCAATTAAAGCATGACATCCAATTAGCACACAGACCCACAAGACCATAATTAAATCTAGATATGGATACAAGCAAAATTAAGTCTCTGCATGGTCTCATTTTCCCAGACAGAACCTGCTTATATTGCACGATAGAAAAAAATCAAATCACAAAAAAACCTTTTTAGGATGAAATTACCCATGTTCCATGTAAACAACCCAGGAACTGGAAAGTAAAAACTACTTATGAACTAACATAATATACTTGGCAGTGCTCAGTGTCTGTGGGCTTAACATCTAAGCCATGTTTGTGTCAAGACCTGAGTAGCTCAGTGTTACTTTAGTGTCATGTACCTTATAGGGGCATACTCAAACCCTCATAAACAACATGGCCATGCACAAGAAACTGCCACATATTGGACATATTGGACATGGTGTTTTGTCCACCACCTCTGAACTGAGATCCATATATTGTCCATTTTCCATTTGAGAATGACGCAGTCAGTATATTTCAACATGAGAAACATGACCCACAGAGGAGAGAGGAGGGGGTGGGGTTCTAGCCAGTCAGAGCTTATCTGTCATCCTGCCAGTGTTAACGAGACTAAATGGACAGGAGGGGGTGTTTAGGGTAAGGAGAGGGGTAAACAAGGGTTTGGCTGTGAGAAAGGCGAAAAGTACACAGACGCTCAGCAATAGAGGGTAAGCAGTTGGGTAAACAGGAGCTGGGATGCCATGGGCATGGCTGTAGAGCACAAAGAGGCCGTCGTGAGTGGAAGAGGAGGGGAACAATGTCATAGCAGGAGTTAAGCACGAGGGTAAACAGACAAACCCGGCAGACCTCAGCAGGAAGGGCTCCCCGGCCCCTCCAGGCCCGGAAAAGTAATTAACTGGGAGAAACCTCATCCCAGCGACGAGAGACGTACGTGTCTGCACTTAGCGCCGTCGGACAGGGCGGCTGCTGGGCCGTGTCAGGAACGCGATGGCAATCGGGATCCTTATTGCTTATGGAACAGGATGGGCTGGGGCAGAGGGGAGGGGGTGCGTGGTGGGGAAACTTGATCTGGTGGGATGCTCTGAGCCGGGACCACTGGAGCAGGCGTCTGGAGCGGGTCGCTCACAATGGGCCGCTTCAGATTTGGAGAGGGGCTGTTCCACCTGAGGGGACTGAGAGAGAGGGGCACATTGTCACAAGCACAGGTATAGAGAAAGAGAGAGAGGAGGATTGGGAGGGAGGCACAGGCACTGAAAATGAGGGGTCTCAGGAAGACAGAAAGGCAGTGGAGAGGATTGTTCAGCTGTACCAGAGGAAGGGACAGAGAGAGCGATGGGTTGCCAGTTTGGAGTAAGACAAACTTCACAAATAGAAAGACAGGACAGTATTTGTCTGCACAGAGGCAGGAATACACTTACACCGCAGTTATCTGGGCTTGAGGTCTCTCTGAAGGGGATGGGTTAAGGAGATTTTGAGGGGAGACAGATCCCCTCATCCTGTAGCAGGCAGACAGAGAGAGGCTCTATGTTTGGGAGGTCAGCTGGATCACACAGGTGCAGGGTGGGGAGGGGGGGTTGAAGCAGACAGGGGGCAGTGATCGGGCTCCACCACGCCTTTATCCCCCTTCTGCTGCCCTCTGTCTGGGCTTCTGTCTGCTTGTCAGAATCCCTGATTAAAATGTCACAATGAAAGCAGAACATTCTGAGAGGAGAGCACTTCTTTAAAAGCATGGTCACTGTGATCGCTGTGAAGGAATTTCCACCTGACCTCTGAACTCTGACCTACCTTCATTGCATCAACTACAATCCTGGCCTCATCAGGGGTCTATGAGTCTGGAAATTACAACTAAGCTAAAATATGGTATTTCTCTTTTGCAAAAGAGAGTGACAGAGAGTGTCCTGTTGATGAGGGGTGAAGAAGAGAAAAGGCTAGGAGTTAGAGAGGAATCAGAGAAGACATGACAAGGAGCTGGGAGAGAGAAAGGGATAAGGGAAAAAAGCAAGACAGAAGGAAGGGAAAAAAGGAAGCATGGAGGGAAAGAGAATGAGCATAAAAATGGAAGGGAGCATAGAGTGAGACAACAAGGGTAAGAAAAACAAGCTTGAATGGAGAGATAAAGAAGGAGGTACGGAGAGTGAGGAGGGGGTAGCATGGAGGAGAGAGAAAGAGTAGAGAGCATGGAGGAGGAGGAGGAGAGAGGGGGGAAACATGTTGTGTGTGTGCGGCTGGGGGACAGAGATGAATGATCACAGCTGAGGCTGAGGAGGGTCTGAGGCTGCAGAGCGAGCTGCTCACTGTCGCCCACGTCAGGGCCGCCAGGGGGTGAAATTACATGCCCCGGCTGAGAGCAGCACCTCAGTTCACAGGGGGAATGATGGATGGACACACCCTGCAAGGTGGCGCGCGCACCCGGGCGACGGCAGCGGCAGACATGTTCCCACCCGCCCCTGTGGGAAATTTCACACGCTTAGTCACGACATGGTGTGGAACCAAAGAGTCCATTTGCACCGATCAAAGAGTATGCTCTGTGAGGTGTATTGATTAGCTGCTCCTTCAGCTTGTCAAAACAAGAAGGATGTGGACCACCGGGAGGGAAAGCACAGGGCTGCGTATTTACAGCTCCTGGCTCATCCCGTACCAGTGGTGGTCACGCCCAATGACTTGGGACCAGCAGGGAGAGGGGTGGGGCGAACGCGGGAGAGCATTCTGAGACTGAGTCTCAGCCTTACAACTTGGAGTGGTTAGGGGTAGCGCTTAGCATTATAAATTACGCTCCATATTCACATCAAAGAACGCTGTATGATCAATCTGAATTCTTCATCAGCCTGCTTCGATATGTTCCACACAATTTTATGGCTTTCCTTGCGAATCTTTTGAATGTAGCTATGCATTTATATCATCTGAATGGGTTTCATCTGCTAAATCTGGGCTTTTCTTTATTTATTAACTGGGGCCTGCTTTTTTGAAAAATATGTTTTAGTTCTCATAGCTGGTCGGAGAGAATAATACATTTATTTGTGGAGCAGGTCATGGGATCTGACAGTTTAGGAACCCCCTTAAATAGAGGCCCAATCAAGAGCTGCTGAGACAAATCACAGTCCGGCTCTCTTCTCATCTTCCTTAACCGAAAGTGAAAGCTGCAACGTTCAGCTGACAGGAAGTCGAGTTCTGGCACTTCATCTTTGATCAGTTGCTATTGAGTTTTGCCCACATAAAAAGCCTCCCATTCACCTTGGAGGAATTACATGATTCTCTCTGCCTGTGTTCTGGATTAAGAGTCTGATTGCTGTTTTACTTCTCCTTAGTTCTGTCCCAGGACGTAAAGTTACAGGAAGAATATCTGGGAGAGTTTTGGTGGGTCATTCAGAAAATCACAGGGATTTTTGAGTGACGTGTTGGGAGTCTGTGCTGGGGAAAAGAAGTCACGATCGCTGTCAGTGTTTGTGTGTGAGTGTGTGTGTGCACGCACATATGTGTATGCTTGCAGCCTTGTCTGTATATGATTGTGTGCATATGTGTGTGTGTGTGCATGTAAGTGTTCTTGTTTGCATATTTGTACACTATTATCATCTGCATGTGTGCCATTGAGTTTGTATGGGGGACATGGGTGGACCTATGTCTACGCTTTCCAATTCTGGTGTGTGTGTGTGTGTGTGTGTGTGTATGTGTGCACTGCTGATGTTTACAGTGATTTTATGTGCAGGTGTATCCTTGTCTATAAGATCTATGAAGGGTAAAGTCTGAAGTATTCCATCCCTTGGATGTGGCCCTGCTGGCAGATGTAACCTCTCTTGAGGACAACCACCCAAGTCACTGATGTATTTGATGACTGGACTGTTCCTTACAATTGCAGTGAGGACAAGTGTGCCAGAGTTGTAGTCGCGCTCAGAGTGGTTTGGCTGTTGCCCTGAGAACAATTTGGCTGGTCTGCGCGAGCAGTATGGTGGTCTCTCTGGGCGTGTGGGAGGCTGCCTCTCACTGAACAGTATAACAGTAGGACATGCATGGCGGTCGGAAACTGTGACAGAGGGTAGCAGTGGCAAACAGGCCTCTTGGGTACTGTTGAGGCATGCTCATGGCAGTCACGCTTGAGCTCAGCTCAGCCATTGCCTTATGTGTACTCCGATGCATAGGGTTGCCAGACAGTTGCAAATCACCAGACATCAGGCTCATGTATTACACAAAGCAGGAGCCACAGCAGTCCACTGAAGGACTTCATCCATATAAATTTATTTAGTTTTATTGTCCCGCAGTGATTGAGGGCAGCCCATGTATAATTGCTCATTATAATTGCCGTGGATTGGAATTGCGAAACCAACCATTTTAGCTGTTGTGATTAAGTCTGTCAGTGTTGTGCGTAAGTGAATGTCAACACAAATTTGAACTTCCATGAAGAGAACACTTACTGTTCATCCTTACTGCCAGCCAGCTCATCCCTCTCTCAGTTATGGAGACAGGAGGAATTCTGAAGGGCACTCTTGTGCTATAAAATAAAGGAGAGCACCCATACACTTCCAATAATAAAAGTAAGTCATTGTGCAGACAGTAAAAGTGTTTTATTATTTGCACAATGTTTTGACCCAACTGGGTCTTCCTCAGGTATGCTTCTTATGCTATAACTATTGTGGGAGAACAATAAATCCAGGTACAGTGTATAAAATCAGGAGCCAAAACCGCCTGATATATTACAATATATAAAACCAGGACTCTGACCAAGCCTTCGCAGTCCTGTTGTGGTCACCATATGGAAATATATCCACCCTCTGGAGTTTTTTTTGTAGTAAATCCTTTTAAAATACGGTTTTTTCAGTGCCAGCTGTGGCTAACAGTACCATAATGTTCCATGTAACTGTCCATAGTGTTACCCAGGAAGCAAGAATGTCAATTCTCCACTGGCCAATTGGAAGCCTTCATTCAACCTCACATCTTAGCTGGACTGCAGAGTGAAAATAAGCAGAGGCCGTGGAAAATAATATGAGCTTCATGCGTACGTTTGCTTTGAAATGATGGTGTACATGACAGTAATGACTGAGACAGGCCTATGAATATGATTGGCTGGTGTAAATTACAACAAAGGAAAAAAATCAGAAAAAAATTTCTTGAGTTTCTCTGGCATTCTGCAGACCTAGTCTGGAGAGTCATTTTTCACGTCATGTTTTCTTTACAACTCTATCCTTCATTCCACCGAGTCGGAGTGGCTGGCTTTTTCCCTCTGAGCCCCTGTGGGGTGCTGGAATGGCGGGGTACCCCTCCGAGATTCTGGGGAAAGGAAGTTTGGGAGAGTTCTTTCAGCAGCCGGACTCATGTGGCGAGGCCCAAGAGCTCAGAGGAAGCTAAACAAACAGGTTGTCAAGCGCTGCCCTGCAGTGAAATATGGTCTTGTTACGTTTTTTGAATTGGGTTTGTAATCTTTCACAATAGGGGAAGGTGGGGGTCTGCACTGTTAGGTCAGAGGGCTGAATGGTACACACACTGGGCAACACCAGGGGATGGAACTACCACTACCTTATAATGGACCATCTGTTTCTTTTCACTCTATAGTGATCTACCCAAGTCAGGTTCATATCAAGGATCACACTAACATGAATGAGCAGAGCTTCCATTGAAACAATAAAATGACAATCGTAATGCTAAACAATATTGGTGCGATTGCTAAAAAAAGTGATCCCTAGAAATATATATTTTTGTTCTGACCAGAACTGATGTAGAGGAAATGGCACTATTGCAGCATAAGATACATGGATCCCTCTAATGTTTTATAAAAAGACATAGGCCTAAAGAACATGGAAGGTGGTGTCTGCATGACTTGAAGATTCCTTCCACGCCAATCAGCCCAGTTAAAAGCCAGCACCTTTGGGCCTCTGGGTGGCTCACAATATAAAGTCACTGTTTTGGAATGAAGATGTGAGTCCGGCAACTGGGGGTTTCAGTCCCAGCTACTGGAGGCTATGGCCAGAGGTCTGCATTGGGAAGACAACAATCAGCTCAGCCTTGCCAGGGAGAAATAGGGGGCAAGCCACTTAAGTTCAATAGTCTTATTGCTCTGTCAAAGATTCCTGGCTAGCCAAGCACCTGTTGATGCACAAACAAATGGTATAGATCTCTTTGTCATCCTCCAACGACATAGGACACATGTAATTGAAAGAGTGTCTACAATGTAGAAAGACCAGAGGGCTAGGCTGGTCATCATGTGAATAGGAGCAGTCGGCAGAAGCAGGTCACTGTGGTGGAAAAGTTTTGAAAGAAAAAAATAGCTGCTTTAACTCACCGTATGACTGTCCTGACTTTACATCTCCACACATTGTAGCTCTGTTCCATCCTCTTGGTCATTTCCATTCCATTTTACCTGTAAATACTCATATGTAGAAGTATTTGGAAAAAAGAGAAGGATTCAGCTGCATTCCACTAACACAGTCATCAGTTACAGCTTTTTAAATCTGCATCTTTCAATAGGTTAACCTTCAATAAATGCATTCATTCATTCAGCACTTATGTACATTTACATGAGACAACACTCATACTGATGTGAAATTAAAAGGTGAGATTGACTGACTGATTCCAGTCAATTGCAGTACAGCTGATGCTCTTGATGCCAGGGAGAGTACCCTAAGTGTGAGAGTGGCCCTCTGGCATGCTCTGGCAGACATGACATGCAAGGATACACCAGGGAGCGCTTGAGTCCCTGCAATAGGGCCCTAACAAACGGCATTCCCAGAGCAGCAGGGCAGAACGGGAACATTCCTCGGATGCTCGGAAAAACGGCGCCCTCGCTGTGTAAACACCTGGCGGTAATTTACTGGCAGAACGGCTCTCCTCCTCCTCCCCGCCACCGTGCTCCCGTTTCTCACCTCCACAGCGTCCCGCTCCATCGCCTCACTCCTGAGGTGGGATGGGGCCCCGCTCGTTAAAGCTTCACCCCCACGGCTGCCCTGCGAACCCCACGGTATGGGAAACCGTGCCAGTTTGGACTGATATATGCTGTTTACCCAAAAGGCGCCTTCTTGCACTTGGGAGAACAGTCAGAGTGCAATCACACACACATACACTTGCGTACTCACACATTATGCCCTTAAGCACACACATTCACTTGCATACACATGCACACAACACACCAACCACACATACTCACATGCACACACACACACACACACACTTCATCATTTTTATTAGGACTGCAAACACTTCAGCAGTTCAGCAGTGATGGGCAAACAGACAAGACAGCTTAGAGCAAACAGACATCAATCAGCTTCTGTGAGTTGCTGGGTTGCTGATTGTGTTCATAGGAGTAATAACCCTGCACATCTCTCCCACATAGACTGGGCATTGTCCTCACACATGCACACACACATGCGCGTACGCACACACACACATGCACCCAGACATGTATGCACACACACACACACACACACACACCCACATACATGCTGTCATGTCCAGAAACACATATGCAGATACACATGCACATATAAACACGTCATCCACATGTAAAAGCAAACATGTATCGCACATACAGTAAAAGATTCTGTTTACCCAAATGATAAAGGGTCTAAAATGGACATAAAGAATATTGTATTGAGCGATGGGGGTGAATAAGTGATTTATTTGGACTCATTTCTCTCATATCATCTATGAACAAGTCTGGCCAAAATAGGCACTGCATAACTGCAACCCCGCTCCCCCCCTCAATATCTGCTTGGTGTTTTAGGGGGTCAGGCCTCCAGGAAGTGGGGTTCAGGGCAGCAGCACCATACCTGCGGTTTGTTTGGGCTAGAGGGGTCAGAGTGCACAGGCAGCACAACAGGAAGCCACTCGGCTTTGACTGACACATACGAAGAGTTTCTTGCAACTCACACAAACAAATCAGCCCAGAGGTCTCAAAGCACATATCATACCTCCCTCTCCCTGCGTGTGTGTTCCACAGATAGTGTGTCTGAGGTCTGTGTTTGGAGGTGACAGTGGAAATGGGGGGCACATTTGTGTGTGTGTATGGTGAGACAGCGTGATATGTTTCTTAGTATGTGTGTGTGTGTGTGTGTGTGTGTTCGAAGGTGCATGTGTAGAGGGGCAGTACTTTATGTAACTGAGTGGCATTAGCTGAGACAGAGGTGCCGCTGGACTCTTGGAGCTGACTTGTGTCCAGCTCCTAGAATCTTCATTGCAAAGCACTCTTAATGACTGTGGCTCCTGTGGAACTTGCCAGCAAAGCGTTTTACTTAATGCCTGGAAACCCTGGTAAAGCGATCACTGGGAGCGCTGGCACGAGGTCTTACTGCTAACTGGACAGCCATAAATATGAGTGCGACAGGAGTAATCGGACACCTCCTGCAAACACCAGAGCAGTACTCTGCTCTCTTAGATCTACATCACCTTATTACACACGCTTGCACCCTCCTCAGCATGTCAGACTGTCTCCAAAACACACATGCAAGCACACACACACACTTTCCCGAATCCATAATCCACCCATATCTCTGCCTGCACGGAGTCTCTCTGCATCTGCTCAGGCTTTTCATACAGTACATTTATCAAGGCGGAGAGCTCTACACATGCAAGCAGAAATGTTCTGGGTAATTTGGTTAGCCACGTATCCTTTCATAGTTCTTCATTCGTTACACTTCAAAGCCAGAGCACATGACCCCCGGAGACAGAGAGCGCTTTTTCCCTCTGCTTATCGTCTGCCGAGCAATCTGCCGCCGGTAACCCAATCGGAGAGACGTGGATCCCCAGTCAGCACCCTGACACCCACCCTCCAGATGGCAGGGTAGAAAAGCATACTGCAGGTGACTCAAGGGAACCAACACAAGGGTAACGAAATCAACCCAAAATGTGATTTTGCACAGACGAACAGGGCAGGGCACCAATCTGCTTATTGATGGAGTCTGTGGATTTGGGAGAAGGGGAAGGGGACTGCAATGAGTGAAAGAGAGTGCACTGCATTAAAGCACAAGTGTTTGTGCCTCCAGTTGCTGCCTATTGATCACGCAATCCCATTGTCCCTTTTTGTTTATGTTCATTAGTTTTAGTCATTAATTACTTGTAATTATTTGCCATTAACCACCAATGTGTAAAATATTTCCTGCAGATCTGTGGTTTCAATATGTACCACTGATTTGTTTAATAACAATCTGTGATTTTAATTTGTAGATGTTGTAATATTTGTAACCGTGATTTAAGCTTGTTAGAACTGTTTCTAACATCATTACAATTATTATTAACACGGCTTTGCTTGCTGTAAGAAAAACAGATTTAATTAATATAATTTAATCATGAATGCTAGACATTTGTATTTAATAAAACCATTGGATTAAAAATTATACTGACTTTAATGTAATTTGATTTTTATGTTGAATTCAAAGATTACTCATCTGTAAGCTTGAATCATCTGTTTTTAATTATTTTCAACGATATACTTCTCCCAGAGAGCCCTGGTGTATAGCATTGACTTCTCACTGATAATACCTGACACATCAGTCACCCAGAGATGCCGAGCTTTTATCAACTGGACAGATAGACTGGTACCTCTGAAGAGCTTAGTGTGAGTGTGTGTGCCTGTCTGTTATTAAGAGTGTGTATATGCATGTATATTATAGAGAGAATAAGTTTGTGTCCCCATGCACATTTCATGTGTAAAGTAAGTTTGTGTGTGCGTGTCTGCGTGCATACAATATTTGTAGAGTATGTGTGCGTGTGTCTGTGTGGACACACTATTTGTACAAAGCGTGTGTGTGTGTGTTTGTGTTGTATATCTTGATGAAGATGTAGACTGTTTAGTGTCACAGGGTCAGTCATGTTTTTCCACAGCCTTTTCTCTCTTCCTGTCTAAAACTGTCTTCCTGTAGAAAATCTCCCCGATATTAAAACATTATTAAATTAGTGACTGTCTAGTTTAGGCCTTAAACCCCTACTCACTTCCTGGGTAACTGAAGAGGGCCCTGCACCTCGAGAAAACTGTAAGGAGTAGTTAAAAACCTAAACATCCTATTTTCATTCTCTCTCTCTTCTCTACAAAAAAATCTACCAAGATGTCAAACTCAGATTAGGTTGATTCCTGTGGGTTTAGTCCAGATGGGGCAGTCTGAGTCTCACAGTTCGGTCCCCTGGCCTCCCTAAATCCCCGGGACATCTGGAGGATATGCTCCTGATTGTGGAGTCATCAGTGGGCCGCTCTCCCTCTCAGGGTCACTACCAGCTTTTCTGGGCTGAAACGGTACATGTGAAACATCACACTCTGCTTAACACCACATTGACCCTGGAAAGGGGTAACTTGGTAACTGGTAAAAACAAGACAAAAACAATCTAGTTTTATGGCTCTGCAGTCAATTAGATCTAGTATCTGTCAAAGGGAGTGAAGGAATGATGGTAAATTATATTACCATGTCATCTAATCTCAATAGTACACATAAACGAAAACCATTATTAATACTGAAAGTGCTGGCTGACATTGCTGGCCCGAAATGAACTCGAACAAACTGAATTGCTAGCTTCATAAATCAAATCACAATAAAGGACTGTAGACCTGCCTCTGATCTAAATACGGACATGCATGCTCTCTAGAACGGAGGCAAGAGAGAGCACAGCGCCCCCTCCTCTCCGGTTTCTGTCATAACAACCTCTTGTCAGAGCCGTTTGAAGTTTCCTGGCAAACTCCAACTCCAGCTCTGTGTTTCAAGTCTATGGCTGACAGGAACAAAGATGAGGACCATTATCTTTTTTCAGTTTGAATCATCTCACCACTAAAAATCACCCACAAATCAGTGGGCTCCACACTCCGCAAATTTCATTTGTTGGCAAAAAAGACCCTATCATTACAAAATTGCCCTCTTTTTCCATTCCTTGGAAACAAAGGGAATTCTTTTTTGTACTCATCTCTGCATAGATGTGTCACTGGCTCTAGTCTAGTCATTTTACGCTGGTTTTAATTTGGCTTAATTTCTGTGGTCTGGTGCCCATATTCATAAGGAATCTTTCAGTAGATTTACATCCAGGGTCAGTCTTTATTTTCCATTTTTGTTAAAAATCTATTTTATTTCCTTTGGCTTTTCTTCAGCTCAGTAACATATAAAACATCATGGTATGAGAAAACATAACAATAATTACAACAAATACACATCAGAGTAGCAGTGCTGACCTATAATGAGGCACTGTGTGGAAATGGACCCAGATCTCCCAGTCACGCTCTGGCATGGGGCGGAGATAGGAGGGTGAAATGCATGCGATGTGAACGCCTGCTGTCCCATTCGTCAGGGACCTGCGTGCGCCCATGTGATGTGGGGATGATCGTTTGACCAAGCACAGCAGGCTTCTGTCCAGCATGTCGACCCCTGTGACTCCGCGACCTCTGCTCCCCACATAGCTGGGCTGACCTCACTAAGGCTGCGAGACCATGGCAAGTACCTCTTTACCTCAGCAAAATCCCCCGCTGAACATGCAACAGCAAACAACAAAACACATAAACCCAATTCACTTAACACAGTATTATTTTTTCAAAGTGTTAATTTCTTCAGTTAATTATTTTCAATTAGCATTGCATCTACTTTAGTTAGGCAAAGCATAGATTAAGCAGCTGGAAAAACATGATTTATCTCAACCAATAAATACTCACCGGCTAGGCTTGTCTGTCAGGATGCTTCCAGATCCACCACCTAAGGGCCTCCATAGCGTCAGTGGATCAACACCATATCATACGCATACCATGGCTTATATAGACTACTCCTCAAGCTAAAAGTAAAGCCAAAAATATGTCCAACTGGATCCACTTGAATCTTCAAAAGCAAATCACTGAACCAAAGAACACTGTTAAAATTGTGCTGTAGAAGGCCTACCCTAAAAATATGAAACTAGACTGTTTAGAACATTGGCTTGCACTGGAGCAAGTTCCTGTTTGCATTGTAATTGTATTATATTCTATTTAGGAAATTGCACATGCTGTCGGAAAAATTCTCATCCTGCATTGCGTCCTGCACACAATATCATTTTGCTTATACTGACATTGCCGCACTGTGACCTGTAAAATAAAATACTCTGCGCTTGTGCCTCCCATGGGGCTGGTCTGTGCCGCTGTCATTGTTTTGTGGCATATTAAAATATTCGGGGTACTGGCTTGAAAAAAAAATAGGTTGGATTGAAACGTACGTGTCTGCCTCATGCTATTGGTAGTGGAAACTAACATTTTTTAAAAATATTTTCAAACCTTTGTTGTTGAAAGAAGTATGAAAGTATCAATTGTGCTGACCAATCATTTAAATTTCAAGCTATTGTTTTCACATGCTTAAAATGACGTTGTGTCATTACTTAGACGGTCACCTCGCCAATTTGACAGTCCTAATTACATTTTTGGATTAGAAGCGGTACCCCTTGCAGCGCTAAACAGATAGTCCTCAAATATTGTCAAGGGGTGAGTTTAACTTTACTTCTGAGTTTATCCGATATTACTATTACCAATAGTCTGATATTCTGAAATTGTAATCAGTTTTACTGACTGAAAATCAACGAACGTAGCCATGTATTATCTTTCAGTTTTTAACCTTTACCAAAGATCCGTTAGCTTTATATCATGGCAGGTTCGTTAGCCATGCCACTTCTTAGCTATGCTATGATACATCAGCGAGCTAGCCAAATTAAATTAGTTAGTTTTGTTGTTCATTTAGCGTTACTTGTGAAAACTGTAGAAAATCCTTTGAATACTTACACATGTAATACTTACTCCTGTAAATCTGTGGAATATTCTTGTAATAGTTAAAACCTCATATGTTGTGCTTTTGGAGTTTGTGTGGCCGATGGAAACGTGTCAACCTTTTGCCTACAGCCAATTTCCTACATATGGCATCGAGACGGTGATCGTTCATTAACGTTAGCAAATTTCTACGGCTTCTTCAGAAGTAGTACATCTATCGAGAATCGCACTCGACGAGTAACATTTGAAATAAGTACTGTTCTGTAAAGTGGTTAATAAATAGAAGAGTGGCACTTATAGCCAACTAATGTTTTTTTTTTTTTTTTCAGTCAGAATATGATGTGCGAATGCTCTCGCTGCGCTTCATTTTGAGCCATACTGTTGAAACCAATCTACTAAGCAGAACAGAATCTGAGTTTTCTTCCACCACACTGTACATTCAAACTATATGATTAATTCAGTAAATTGTCCGAATTGTGGTTTCGAATTGTATTTTATCAGAAATACTTTTAAAAGGCTTGATTTATGCTATTTATGAAGCAGAATTACTGCAGCCATTCATGTATACCCATGCTCACCCCACATAACAAATCCCAGTGAAACTAATGATGATGACGTAGCACTCACGTACACAATGTTTTCACAAGTTGCTAGCTGAGATGGAGAAAAAACAATGTAGAGGTGGTAAGTGTAATTAAAAATGAGTAGTCCAATGGCTGGCAAGGCCATTGAAATATGATTGCCCTTTTTTCACATAACGGGTATTTCTTTTGTTTTCAGAAGTGTTTCTCAACAGTATTGGATTTGATCATTTTTGTTGATTCGTCATGAATTTGATGGTTGGTTTGATAGCAAATTTAAACATCCTTGTTTTTAAAAGAGATATTCTTAGAAAGTCAATTAATCAAAGCCAATTACATAAAATTACATGATTAATTAGTTAATGTTTTAATCCATCGACAGCCGCAATATGCATATGTATGTGCTTTTCATAGAACAAGTCAACAGTTACTTTATGGGCAAGCTGTACACAAATAGCACATCATTAAGCTCCCTCCATAATGAGTTCTAATAATTAACAGTGATAATGATAACTGCAGTACAGATAATCACCAGAAGTGAAACTGTATCCCTGTGCTTTGGTTAAGCATTGCGCCAAGGGGTGAGCGTAAGTGTTCTGCTCTTAATGGTTTGCTGCTCCGACCACAAGCATGTCTCTGATACCCAGACCACAGGCATCTGGCATGCCTTTGCAACCCTGTCCAGTGTGTAGGGTCTGGCCCTAATACAGATCATTTGATTTTCAGTTTGGCCTACTCACTCTGGCACCCCAGTGGGCCTAAAACTATAATCTACTGTGCAGGGCCTGCTTTCTACTTAACGTGCCTCCGTGTTGGATACAGTAACAGTGGGAGCAGCGAGTGAGGTAGAGATTTTACTTTAACTATTCACTGGTCTCAACCTGTTTTAATTTGTTTTGCATGATCAAGAAGCATGTTAATTATCGGAATAGCTTTCTCTGCACATTATGTTGGAGAATGCTATCTCTGACCTTTGTTTAGCAAACCATATCTAATCGTGAAAAAATAATACATTTATCATAAAAAGGCAAACCAGTCTGTTAACTTTCAGAACACTGCACAATAAAGAAGTACAAATAACTGGAAAAAATGTGTTTCTTAATGATCATTAAACTGCACAACTGACCTTGATGTTCTCAAGTTCAAGTAATGCTACCACTAGCCTAAGTCATCTAATTTATAACTATTTACATCCATTGTTTTTGATTACTCAAATTATTTCTTTATTGTTAATAAAAAATAATACGGAAATGGAAACTGGTTGAGAATGACAATGGATTAAAAGTAATAATTTCTACCTCTCTTTCTTCCTATTTTCAAGTTACAGGTCATTACAGAGTAACAGCAAAGATTTTGAAAAAAATAAAATGGGAGAATAAAATAGAAAGAAGAAGGACCATATTAATTTTGTTGCTGGGCTGTTTTGGAGGGTTGTGGAGGTCTGTTTTGACCTACTTCTACCCAGTTGGCGGAGTAAGATCGCACTTCAGTTAAACTAAGTTGAGCTCCAAAATTAGTTCAACGTCTATGCCTTTCTTCACTTGATGCTATAATTTTGCTGAAACAAGAGAAAACAAATAGAAATGTAGTATTCTAGTATTACATATATTTCACTCTGTAAGTGGGCAATTACATTCATTGTTCTGTAACACTGAACCCTGGGAAAACAATCAAGTGGAGCTTTCCAGTCTACTGGTCCTGTCTAATGTAGTACACAGACAATGTGTACTCTCTTAGCCCAGATGGCCAGTGCTTGGCTGGGCTGGTCAGTGTTTCCTTTTTTTTTTTTTTTTGGCATACTGCATTATTGCATTTTACTTTCCTATCCGATGCAATGAAAAGACTATTTGAAGCTCCAAAACAGTCCTATAGCTGTGACTTCACCAATTGTCTAGATCAACCTTCATATATGCATCTATTTTTAAGATATTATGTTTAAGATCAGGTGATAAATGCCTAAACATAAATGTAGTATAGCAGCTCCCTGGCTCTGGAATCACAGTTATTTCACCGAAAACTCCCTGCCTGTTCTCGAATGGGGTCGTAGCAGAGGGAGGGAAACCAGGTCAGCACTGCTCTGAACTGGCTTTCGAAAGACAACAGGCCCTGATTGGATTACACCTGTTGGGAGGTTAAGCAAAGACGTAGAGCAGTTTCCTCTGCCCCCGAATGTGGGGCTCGGCCCCTGCAGCTGTTTTGCTCTGCGTCGCAGGGTCAGCGGCCTGCCAATGTCTGATTCTATGCCACAAATCCAAGGGGCTGTTTTCACTCAGCCGCGGGGTCAGTGAGATAATGTTTGATTCCATGGCTGGAATTTTGGGATGAGAGGAGAGCAAAGATGCCGTGACACCTCAAGAGGAGTGGGCCTCCTCTTCCTTATGACTATTCAGACAACTTTTCACATCGTCTCATTTTCCCATTTTATTTAATAGCTGTACACTGCAGGGAACCTATGATACCCATTACTGGAGTCTTTTAGCTTGTGATGGTGTTAATTAGTGGCATAATTAGCACAGGTAATTTTAGAAATAACAGGGTTGAGGTTCTGGTTACAGATAACAGTCTTCGTTGATGCTTAGTAAGACTTCCGAAGTACAGAACCATTTAATCATAACCTTTTCACTCATAAGGCTTTGGTCGGATGCACTTTGGAAAGCACTTGGATCACTGTATGTACTCAGGTCATTCCAAAATCTAGCCTTCCCTTGAAATGGCAGAGGAGTCTTCAGGGTAATGTGGTATTTTGGAAATGGCGCACGCCCCCCTCTCACACCCCTTTGGTCTATGCCGCGCTGGTCTGAACCATCTGTGAAACTCATCTGGATTTCTTCTGTTTTTTCTTCTTCTTTTTTGTGGTTTCTGTAACCTCTGAGCTTTCAAACATACCAGCGAAGGTTACAAATGAGTCTCATCAGAGGTATTTAGCCTTGGTTTATGGTTTTGTTTTTAATTAATATTTTCAACACTGAGTTTTGTTTTCGGGAAAGAATACAGACTGGAAACATAGGTTTTTTTGGTTGAGATGAGTGTTCAGACATTGAACAGAAAAAGCAACTCCCTTTTACCATTCATATCTCCCTTATCATCTCATGATTTGGTCATAGAGTCAGTCACTCCCACTTGACTCTTTTATGACTCAGTCAATAGGTGCGTCAATCCCGACTTACAGTAGGTCACTCCCATTTTGGTCACAATTCGGTCAGCTGGTCATATCTATCTTACTTTACTGTAACTTTTATGTGTGATATCAAGAATGGCTCCATATAATAGCAGACTAAGAGAGGGTGTGTGATGCATGACTTAAATATCCAGGCACCGTCTCGCTGTCTCTTTGTGCTGAAATAAAGCAGAACTGGTCTTAAGGGATAACCTCAACATTCTAACAATAAGCAGGGGTTTTTATTTAAGTCCAAAATTCATGTTAATTGATAAAAAAAAGTTGTGAAGAATGTAAAAGTGGGTTGAGCTACATCTGTCAAGCACACCACAAGTTGATGGCCATCTTAAATATGGTCAAATGTATGAATATGTCTCTTCTCGGGGCTTTCTCATGCCAGCTCATAATGGGCTAGAGTGGCCTTCTCCATCCTCCGTACTCCCCAATGTGAGTTTCAACCCCATTTCGGTGTTGAGAATATGAGCGTGGAGGAGGACACAGAGCATGTGGGGGAAAAGGGGGTCATTTCCATGCTCCTTGGGAAACAAGGTAATGAAACAGGATCTCATCCTTCCATAACCCGGGTGGTCCAACAGACCACTCTGCCAAACGAGCCTGTGGGGGTGTGTTTGTGTGTGTGGTGGGGGACCTGGCCGAACATATCATGGTGTGGTAGGACAGAGCCGCATGCCATCCTTGTCCAATGAGCAAGTATTAATGAAAAAAAGAAAGTGGGTTGAATACCTGCCATTTTAGTGAGGTGTACTGGACTTGCACTGCTGTAGGCTTACTTCAGATCAATATGAGGCATTTTAATAACTTCTGTTCTAAGATTTCACTGTAATGCGAGCTTAGCATGGGCCATTGACCAGCACAGCTTGTTTTACAGAATTAAAAAGCATCTTTTATGCTGCCTTGTGGTGGCCTTGCACTTGTATCAGATTCATGTGGAATAATCGTTGCTACTTATTACTTAAAAATACTACTGCTTGTTCGTGGTCATTAGTCAAAAGTTATGTGACCTTCATCAACAAAGTTATGTTACTTTCACATGATTTCATCCATTGCTTGTCAACCCAATGTTGAACACTATTCTATGTGTGCATTTGTGTGTTTGATGTGTGGGCGTGTGTTTCTCTGCCCTCGGCCCACCATCCTGCTGGGACCCAGCTCTGAAGGAGTTTAATTACAGCTATTAAAGCTCAAGGCATTAGCAAATGCCACACCACTTTATAGCTTCATAAACACTTAATTTTGTGGTATCCACCTGCGGTTAGAAGCCGCAGAGTGGAGATTCCACAATGTCAGTGCGGATGACTTGGGAAAGGAGGTCCACCATGCCCCCCTGTCCCAACAGAGCTAGCCTCTCAGATGCCACCTTTCCACCACACTGCTCCTTCTCCGACACTTGACATGGCCGTTGACCTATGACCTCAGGTCAGCCAATCTGTTTGTCTCAGACAGCAAGGAGTCTGTCGCCACGGGTGACGGACAGACATCACTTTAATCTCTTTCCCCTAAGTCTCAAGGGAGAGAGAGGAGTGTATTTCACACATCTGAAGAGGGGAAGTGACCACAGGGGGTCCAGGCCCACCCCACTCTGTCTAATTTTATCTCTGCCATAGCTGTTTTAGTCTGTTGGACAGTGGGCTTCATAGTTGCAGGTCTATGAAATGGAGCATGAGTGTGACAGTGAATGTGTTTTGTTTGTTTATGTGTCTTCATGTGCACATGCATTAGTTGGAACCTTAACTAGTTAATATTTGTTGTTTGGAGAATGCTGAAATTCATTGTCATTGTTAATTGTCTTTCAGGACAATAAACATTAGAACATTCCCACTGTTCTGCTTTTGTAACACGTGAACTAGTGTATTTTCATTGTTTTAAGTAGGTTGCAGCTGTAATGAGTATCTCAGTCCCCAGCTTGTTAGCTTGCCAGCTAGATATCATAGATTAGCTGGCTGGCACATCCATGCGTATACCTGGACCACGCTTGTGTCTTTTTTTTTATAACAGTTATAACAGTGATTTACAGTATTGTATAAAGGTTTGGGAACATTGTCTGGTTGCCAGCTCAGCTTTGCTAAACTGTGACAATTCCACTACAGACGAACATTTCAAAAGCATCAACAATAATGAAAAAACCAACCGTGTACAAAGTGTCACTCTAACAAAAGTGTGCAGTTTGTGGGCTTGTTAGCCGATGATGTTTAAAAAACAAAGGAGTAGTAAGCACAACAGTTATGACGATAATAATAATGCAACAACACAAGTTAACTAATGCTTAAAGGAAGTAATATTGCTTAGCTAACAATAGCCAACCACTAGCTATTTTGCTCCTTTCACCCAAATAAATCCATAAAAACATGAAGACTGCACTCCTTGTCTAGCCAGCAAATACATGAGATGTAACATGGCTAGTGAGGTTATTGATAGAAAGCCATTACAGTCATCAAGACATCTCTTTATGTCTCTTCCACCTCAACTCTCAGGCCCCTCAAACAGACCCTTCTGGTACCACTGGAATATGAGTCGTAGGGAAACACTTCCGCTGTTGTTTTTGCGAAATGCAGCACATTTCTGTAAATGCCTTAAAGTGTTTTTGCAATTTGCAGTTGCTCACTGAATTTGCAGCACGCTTCTGTAATGTTGTTGTGCTTTTGCAAATTTGCAATCGCTTTCCACTAATGTCGTTGTGTTTTCAGAATTTGCAGTTACTTTCCGAATTGCATTCGTGTTGTGACAATGTTCCTTTGCTTTGCATGTCTCGGCCACCTAGTTTCATTGTTGTATTATTGTACTATTGTTTTACATAGTAACAATGGTTCTTTAAAAAGCAGGCACTGCTGTGGCACCCCTGTGTATTAGCATGAATACCCTGCAATGGGATGTCAGCAGCATCATGAACATATGCTTTTAGTCTATGAGTAAAGGGCCCAGAGGCAGCTCAGTGCACATTCATTTGTACAGCTATGTCCTCACCCTTTCCTTCTGGCTCCAACACTTACCTTCAACACAAGTTTTTACACACTTCTAGAATAGCCTGTTGAGTTTCATTAACTGTCCTGGCTGCATGGATGTGTGTGTGTCATACCTTGTTCCTATTAGGCTTTTTCTGGCTACAGTAACATCATGTAAAGATAGTTATTTTTTTACTTTAAAGTGTCTGTCTGCACGTCCCGCTCATGCTCTTTACTGCCAGCTGACCCAGGAAATGGCCCTGCTTTTAGAAGTTAAATGTTCTTCCTGTTATCCCAGCATCATTTTCTCACAGCATTGGCTGTTATAAAGCTGTAGTGACAAAGGATGAAATCACTGAAGTATTTGTATGTCCAAAGTCTAGATCAAGGCATGACTAATGATTAAAATATTGCCCCCCGTACCCCAGTCATAGACTCACTATTATGTGCTATATGTCACTGGAAAACAAAATAGATTCTTTTGAAAGTTGTTATTTATGAAAAATCTGACTAATACTCCATTATTGCAACTCCCAGATTCTACTACAAAATGCATACTACACTGTAAGCCTTTTTTTACGTTAAAACGAGCATGCCTGATAACCATTAAGATCTAGTTAGCAAGGTACAGTAGTCAGTAAATAAAGTTAACTATTTTTAAAACCATTTTTAGCTGCAACCAGCAGCTCCATGGATTGCTCTGTTGGTTGGTTGGTTGGTTGGTTACACAAAAATTTCCCCACCCTTTGGCAGCCAGTTTTCACCCTATTTGGAGGTCAAGTGCATATGTGTGTGTGTGTGTGTGTGTGTATCTTCTGTTCATGACAATTGGCTAAAAAGGGGTATGGCAGAGGGAATGGCCTGGTCGCAGCTATTGTGAATTTGCGCTTGTTTTTAAACCTTGAGGCTGATTCAGACTCAAAGTGTTCAGTGCTCGACACTGTTATTTTGTAAACCTAGGAGAAGCATACTCTTCTGTGCTCTGCTGTTGATATATGATTAACCTCACAAAGTTTTACGATGATTTAAAAGCAAGACAGTTGGAAATAAAAATGACCAAATGGAAAATCAAGAAGCTCAGTCAGCTTTGCCACTGAAAGAAACTAATGTTTTTTAAAAGTGTTCTTCAGGAAACAGATTTCCCAGTATTGGAACTGAAAAGTAAATGGAAAAGTCTTCCTAAGGTATGATTGGACTTGGTGTCAACAGACCTGTGTGTCTGAATGCAAGATTTTGAAGTTTCAGTGGTGTATTATGAGAATTTTATCCACCTAAAAGTTGGAACTGTTGTTATGCTTTTTTCCCAACTGTAAGCCTCCGCCCTGTCATCTACACCAACCTCCTCCCTGTGCACCCCATCCTCAACTTCTCTCACATCTTCTGCTTCTTCATTCAGATTCACCTTTACCTACACCTCTCTTCCGGTAGTTCTGGTAGTACACCTCTCTACTTTCCTCTCCTTGCCTTTCACACACCTCAAACACCTGCTTGATCCCACTCTTTTACCCTCTTTCCCTTTGGCACTCCCATCCTTCCATCCTTCCCTACTCCATCTCCACATGTTCCCCGCTCTCTGCTCCCTCAGTCTGGCCCCGATATAAACCCTTTCCAAAACCTGAACTATCTTTCCCCTACCCTTCTGCCCTGGCTTTTTCCTCTGAACCCCCTCTCCCCTACCCTCTGCTTTCTTCTTCTGCCCCTGAACCTTATTTCTCTGATGTGGGGTGGGGGGTCGGGGTGGGGGTGTAGGCTGGGGGAGGTGGGAGGTAGCATCTGTTTCCGGGCGGATGGCCTCAGCTGTTTCTGGTTTCCAGGAGGCAGGCCTGGCTATCGTAACCCTGCGGCAGGAGGTTTAGGAGGCTCCGCTGCCTAATGAGCTCCTCTTTTCCTCCTCCCTCCATTCCCTCTCTCCTCTGTTTTTTCTCTTCTTTCTTTTTTCTCCTACAGCCACTGGGCCACAGAGGTGTGTGCTTTAAATCATTCCATGACCTCAGATGATATGGTTTCACAGACAGCCTGTCAGCAATTGCGTGTCGAACAGGTCGAAGGAGGCTGCAATAATGGGTTGCTGTTTAGAGCAGTCCACCTCACAAAGAGCAGTAGTGGAGCTTGAGCAAACTGGAGACACCACCTCAGTCACCATCAATCCACATCTGTGTACATCACAGTCCAGATGTGCCCCCACCTGCTATGTTGAAGCTCCTACCCTGCCCCACCCACCCATCGGGGCAATTGAGTGACAAGCAAGTGGGCATATGTGTGTGTGTGTACGTGTGTGTGGGCACTTTTGTGTGTCTCTGTCTGTGCGTGTCAATGTGTGTTTGCATGTTATTGTGTTTGAGTGTACTAGATGGAGAGGGAGGCAGAGATAAGGGAAAAAATAAAAATGGATGGAATGAATCCAAGATAAAGAGAGCTGGAGGAAGGGAACAAAGAGAGAGGCAGCAAGAAAAAACTGTTGAAAGAAGGAAAGAGAAAAAGAACTACTTCGATGTGAGGTAGTAAATCCCCCTCCTCTTCCCCAACCCCATAATCAAAGCCAAATGAGATTTTAGTTGCACCCTATTAGTTTTTATTTTAACCCGCAAATGGTGAAGGAATCTTTTGCTCCTGTGCTGTAAACACTGCCACCGATATCCACTGCAGTGTTCTTCGCACTCTGTATTCAACAACATCACTAGTTACATTCTCCAACAAATTACAATGCAAGAAATTCCTTATGTCCCCATAGATGTCTGAAGTGGTCTACATACTTAAAATTCCAAATAATATTAGATTTCATGGCCGGTAACTGCTATCCTATGGAATTCTTTGTAATCCCAATGCTACTGAATTTTTCATAGTGGTAATATACTCAGCCACTCCAGTAAGTTAATTTCCTTCCCTGAGATATACAAAGGGTCTGTAATCCTGCGGGCCTGTTAAACATTGTCTTTAGGGTTTAGATTTAGTGTGTGAATGAGCAACTGACGGCTGCCCCACTCTCCCGATGCCCTAACCTTGATGAATCACACATGCCCCTCTTAAAAAAAACCTGTAGCAGAGGGAGATTTACAGTGTGGATTTAGAGAGCACAGATCACTGCTGTCCCTCATTACAGCTCTACTCAAGCAGTTCCCCCCCCACCACCCACTCCACTCCACTCCCCCCACCCCTGACTCTAACAGGCTCCTCTGCCAGGGATAACCACTGGGGGTTTGACCTAATCCATCTACCCCCTCTTCGGGTGTGACAGACACCCCCGTAACCTCTCTGACCCCTCCCCAAGTAGAGTGATTCAGGGTGTCCGACCCTAAGTTGCGTCAGTTAACACTGACTCAGTATAGCTTTTATTTTGGCAAAAGCTCAAATCTCACACGGTTCGATACTGTTGAGCCAATAAAAGTGGAGCATTTCAGCATTCTTTGACTTTAAAAGGAAAACGGTGCCCTTTTTTTTTTTTTCTTTAGTGGACATGGAGGCCACCAGATCAGTTTGACCGACGTCTGTCTCTTTTCCTCCTTAACTGCATGTACCCTAGACAACAGTTCGCCCCATGCAGCTGTCTCTTCTGGTGTCCCAGAAGCAATTCTCCTGCTGAGGTTAGGAGCACATGCTCAGGAACACGGAGGTGTCAGGCCTGCCCGGATGGGCCATTACTTATGGCTTTTATTCCTTGTGTCTCCACTCACAGAAGGGCGCCTGTGTGGACGGGCTGAGGGAGAGAGGAGAGAGGCATAACACAGCCAAGCAGTGTGATTCGGCTCTCCATAAACACGCTCGCCAGGTCAGCGCAGTTTGCTCAAGTTATTTCCACCTCCATCTGCCAAGACACGTAACGAATTCTCTGATATTAACGGCCGTCCCTGTTGCGCATTTTGAAAAGTTTATTTGAGTGCCATGGGGGAGGTTACCCACAAATGCCAGGGAGAGTGGGGCAGAGAGAGGTTGGGTGGGTGAGGTGGGGCGATCTGGGTGCAGTTGGTATATTGCGGGTACTGTGGGGGCGGACTAATAATACCCATAAAGACTGTGGGTTCATTTATAATAAAAGGGTGTATTGAGGGCATCTAGGTTGGTATAGGTGTGGGAAACACCTGGGGCTGGAAAGGTTGTGCCAGGGTACACAGTGGAGTTGAATTCGGTGTACAGCAGGGATTAAAGGGGTGCAGCTCGAACAGGGGTGGGAATCTAACAAGGGTTTGCAGGGGTGTACTGTGGTGGTACCATCAGAGTGCTTAGGACACAGTGCTGCTATAATTGGGGGTGCTGCATTGCAGGGGAGGTGCAGAGTTTATGGGGATGCAGTCCTGGTGCAGTCAGGCTGCTCTCACAGCAGTAAGGGACAGAGGGGCGCTAACCCGCTCTACGTGTGAGAGGGGCCCCCACCGCCTGCCCTCAGCCCACAGCGCCATCACTCCCACAGTCCAGCAGACAACCCTCCCCGGGTGATTTATCGACAGCAAGTTGTAAAAACAATCTTATTAAAGGGCAGAATGTTTGGTGAAGAAGAAGGAGGCAAAAAAGTACTCTAATTTATGGGATAATTAGGCTCATAGCTGCAGGCGTGCTGCCAAGAAGCGCCAGCCCCCCACTACCCCTCCCACCCCCTCAACCACCTTCTCTGTTCCCAACACACCCCCACGCCACCTCATCGCTCTCTCTATGCCCTGTGGCCACCCCTAATAGTTTTTTGAATGAGAAACGACTAAGGTTATAGCAGGCATAGAAAGGAACAAAGTTAATCAACTCGGGGCAGGGGTCTTTCCTTAGTACTCTAATGCTGCAGACTTACAGCCAATTCAGCTCTGTAAAAGTAAACTAATGTTTCCTCAATGGCACTTATCTAAGCTCCTTGTATGAAAAACAATACAAATCTCAGTACATATCTCACACAGTGCACCTACATTTAACCATATGTAACATATGATACGCACAGAGAGAGTGTGTGTGTATGTGGTTGTATTTATTTAACAGGAACTCTCTGTTTCTCTGTATACATTTATGAGACCTTATTGATTTGTAATTCTGGTGTGGTTTAAAATTGAAAAATTGAATCATCATACCCTTATTAATACTTTAAATACCATTACTGCTGCTGTAAATTTAGCTGTCACTTGGCAGGGGAACCACTAAGTGAAAGAATTTTTTATTCTACAAAACAGAAGTCTTTTTTAGACCCTGTCTGGCGAATCGGGTTACAATAGAGCTCTGTGGGGTTTTACAGAAAATGTTTTGTTGAATATTTCATAAAGACAACTTTTGGGCTTGGGCCATAAATCGTGGTAAATGAAGGAGTGATATTCAGGCTGAGCAGAGTCATGGGAAAGTCACAAATACCCTGAAGTGGTGGCAGACCAAACAAAGCCCTGAAAACAGAAATTAAACTTTACTATACAAACAAAGGGCAAGCATTTTGCCATTCACACAATGTTTATGGACATAGATGTGTGACTAATGGCTGGGACAAAGGGATGTGGACGTTTATCCCTCAAGTTCATTGCTGTTTGTTTACCATTAAATTCTAGTTTTACCTTGTGTCTGATTGTGTAAATTCAGGTCTAGTTAAATCTGTGCCTTGTTAAGTGTAAATTCAGGTCCAATTATATCTATGATTGTCTGAATGTACTACCTAGTCCAGTCCAGGTCTCTCATTGTGATTTTGGGTCCAGGTGGGCTTGTGTCCTGGTGTGATTAGGTTTTCTCAATCTCAATATTATTATTTTTTTTCAATCCAGGGCTCTGTACAATCTGTGTCTCTTGTGGTTTATATTATGATTCAGCCCAGCCTACATCTCATTTGGTTTACACTGCACTTTATTAGGTATACTTTATTGGATACACCTTCTCTGTCTGTGAAATAGACTGCTCAACCAGTGGCAGCATCGCATTATCTGATCATGAAATGTGAACCAGATAGGACTATGTGTGTGTGCATGTGCAATTCATAGGTAGAATCGGCAAGACAAAAGATTTTAAATGTCTTTGGATAGTGGACAGCTGATTGGCTGGTATGAATATGTCAGAAAGAGCAACCCTGCTGAGGTTTTTACCCAGGCCATGTCATGGAGTTATCAAGAGCTGTCCTGATAAAAGAGCCTGACAGCAGCTAACATGACTTATGCAGAATAACAGATGGGCTGCAGTCCATAAACTTACAGCTGAGGACAACGGTGGTGCTGAAAGAGGCATATCAAAACGCACAGTTCATTGTACTTTGTCACAGTCAGGGTATAGCAGCCAATGACCAAACCTAGTTCTGCTGCTGTCTGTGAAAAACAAGGAGCTGCAGTTATAGTGGGCTTGGAAGCACAAGCACTGGTCAATGGACTGGCAAAACATTTCCTGGTCTGATGAATCATGGTTCCTGGTACAACTGTGGGATGAGATGGAACAAGCTACTTGAAGTTCTATCACTAGCTAATTTGCAAAAACCATGGTAAGCACCAGAGTTGGTATGGGCCAGCATCGCCCAGCTGACCACACCAACCAGTTCAGGATATTCTGTGGGTAAAAAGTGGACCAACTTGCAATTAGGTAGGTGTACGTAACAAAGTGGCCTCCCCATGAATATTCTGATGAGGAATGAGCAGTGAGCTGCCATTGTACTCGAGCTCATTCTGTGGGGTCACAAGGCGTTTACTCACAGTGTTTAAACATTTCAGAACAAAAGTCATTTTCTCAGGAACCTGACTGGGCTGGAACAGACCGACTAAATAAACTGAAAATCCAGAGGGAGCTGAAAGACAAGCCCAACCCAACAAGACCTGGATGGATCAGCACCAACAAACATAAACACTTTCTTTTTCAGAGGGAGAGAAGTGTCTGTGTGAACCTGACAGTGTATGTGAGTTAAAAAAAATCACTATGAGTTTCAGCAAGTGCTATTAATTTATAGAGTCAACTATCCAAGTCAGTCTGTTCTCATCAATTTCTCCCTCATTCTGTCTCTCTTTCTCTTCCACCCTCTGTTTTCTTTTCTTCCATGAGGCAAATGCTGAGGGGAGGGAGGGAGAGTTTTTCACCAGCTGGACCACATGAAAGCATTCTGCCCTGCACTCTGGGAGTCCTCCACATGAAAGAAGGCTGTGCACTTCGTCCTTCTCCTTGGGAAATGTGCAGGGATTAATGTCCTATTTGTGTTTTCGGAAAGAATTAAGGTTCCCGTGGAACTGATGCTGGTCCCACGTCCCACATCCCTCTCCAGCGGTGGTCACTCCTCTGACGGGGCTGCTGGGGTATGAAACAAGCGCTGGCCCTGCCAAAAAAATAATATCACTCTTCAACACTGAAAACAGTGCCTTATATTTAGAATGGAATTTCATTATGGTTCAAAAAAATAATCTGCTTTTACCCTTTGTACCCTTCAGGAAAATACTTGAAGCGCCAATTTTTATTTCCATTAGCAAAACGACAGGGCGCTTGAAATCTTTGAATCGCTCCTTGACTGTTTTGTTATTATATTACAAAGGTAGGAATGAATATGGAAAGATTTTCTCTTTTAAGAATTTCCCCCGATTCCATCAATTATGCACTAACATGGAGAGCAGTGCTTGCTGGCTGACATTTTTTTGTCCTGGGAGTGCTCAGGCTGCATGGCTGACTGTGAGAGAACTGAACATTCTGGAACGTTCTGGATCATCGGAAGCCTATAGCTTTATAGCTATGTGCTTCCCCTCCTGCCGTCATAGCTGTGTGTGTGTGTGTGTGTGTGTGTGTGTGTGCGCGCCTGTAGCAGAGTCAGACTGACGGCAGGGGGGGAGGAACGCTACCACTGGAAAGTCACTCTCATGGCTCTGCCTCCATTGGCCTGGCCAGAAATCCTGGCTCCCACAGGGCCCCGTTCGGTGCATCCCCCGTGATTTATTAAGTGTGAGTTCAGCACCGGCTCACATGTGTGACACACATGACTCTGATGTAATCTTTTCATTGGGCAGAAAAACCTCTGGATCTCATTTACAGGCATTTTCTTGCTGAGCTCCTCTGTGGAAGTGCCACTCCTCAATCCACTTGTACTCCTTACATGAATTGCTCTGTGATCCATGCTCCCTTCTGACTGGAGCTGTTCTGTGCTCAGCTCCTCCTTCTGATCTCAGCTGCTCCGTGCTCAGATCATCCTCCTTATCTTAACTGCACTGTGATTTACTCTCACTTTAGACTGGAGCTGTTCTGCGCTCAGCTCATCCTGCTAATTTTAGCTCCCCCATGCCTAGTTCATCTGCATGTGAGGCTGTTAAGGGTGGCTTTGGCAGATAGGTGGTATTTCATGTGGATAGGCAGGCAGTCTGTTGGTCAGACCTCAGTTAGGTAAGGAATGTAAATCTGATTAAAATATATGAGCTCTGTAAAAACTGTGATGACTCATCATTTTTTGCGGCCACCCACTGCTTGGCTAAGAGGTGGTTGTGGTTGAAAATGGTTGGACCTGTATAATTTCTCGTTGGCATCACTAACCCACTCTGCCTTGCACCTCAACCTCATCCTTCAAGTCATCCATCACATAAAGACTCCCTCTTTAACTCACCAACTCTCCTTGGGACTCATTCATGCCAGTGAACAGATGGGTGTCGCCTAACTTGTCTTTGGTCAAGCACAGTCAACTGCTGGCATAAAAAACTAATTATGATGATTTTTATTGTGCATTTCACATCACACAGCATTGGCTTTCCTTATCAAAAGCAACTATCAAAACTTTATTTTCTCAAAAGCTTGAAGTAAAGTACCTTACTTACAAGCATACCTACCCTTAGACCCCATCTCTAACTCACCCTGAGGCCTGAGGGCCCGTCTCTAACTCACCCCGAGGCCTCAGGCCCCGTCTCTAACTCGCCCCGAGCCCTGAGGTCCCGTCTCTAACTCACCCTGAGGCCTGAGGTCCCATCGCTAACTCACCCTGAGCCCTGAGGTCCCATCGCTAACTCACCCTGAGCCCTGAGGTCCCATCGCTAACTCACCCTGAGCCCTGAGGTCCCATCTCTAACTCACCCCGAGCCCTGAGGTCCCATCTCTAACTCACCCCGAGGCCTGAGGTCCCATCGCTAACTCACCCTGAGGCCTGAGGTCCCGTCTCTAACTCACCCCGAGGCCTCAGGCCCCGTCTCTAACTCGCCCCGAGCCCTGAGGTCCTGTCTCTAACTCACCCTGAGGCCTGAGGTTTTGTCTCTCACCCATCTTGATGTTTGAGGCCCTGTCTCTAAGAGGCCCTCTCTGACCAGCCCTAAGGCCCTGTATTTAACTCTTTCACTAAAACTTAGATTCTCCATCTGAATCACCCTAAGGCTTTGTCTTTCTTACCCCTCATCCCGAGGCCTCGCGTTTGATTCGCCCTTTGCCCAGGCAACCGTCTCCTCCCTCTGTGCGTTCTACACCCTCTCTCGTATCGCTCTTATTTTCTTTGGCTCTCAGATGACAGGAGTTTGACATCAGATGATGATCTAATGCTCTCACAGTGGCCAAGTCAGATGAAAGAAAAGAAAACAGTTTTATATGTTAATTTATATTTTTATTTATTTATTTCGCCATGATTTGGGCAGCTGTCCTAAACCCCATTTTCTATTAATCATTTTAATTGTTTTGCACTGGTTCTGTAATACTGACTGCTCTGTTTAAGGAATGGTCTAACTGTGGTTAGCTGGATGTCTGAATTCTATATTTTTTCAGGCAAGGTTTGAATGATGAGTCAGTGTCTGGTTGTTTGAGATAAATGAATGTCCATGCTATTAACTTGTTCTGGACAGAGAGCTGCTTATTATGACCAAGCTTCTGTTACCTGGCAACCTGGAAGTTTGGTACTTGAGAGTGCATAACAGCAACACAGATAAGTGTGTGAAACCAGCACTGTGTTTGTGTGTGTATGTGCGTGCATTTGTATAGGAAAATGGCAGTCTCACAATTTTAGTAGTACCATTTGAATTCCTTTAGATTTACATTAACAATGGTTACTTGTATATGAATATGCTTTATATCTGTGTTCACTTGGTATTCACTTGGGCGCATTTGTATATGTGTGTGTGAATGTCAATGGACAGATAATGGGAAATCCTCATTTTCCAGAGATGTACTGAGCTAGAGCCGAGGTACGGGTCACTCACCACTTAACAAAGAGGAGCATTGTGCAGGCGGTGTGAACGGCGGGCGCTCTCTTGAAAAGGGTTGGACTGACACCCCGTCTCCCCCCTCTCCTGCCGCTCCCACCCCACCCCCTCCATCGCCCCTGTCGCCCCTTGCCTTTATTCCCTCCGCTTTCTGTCAGTTCAGCAGTTGAGTAATAATCCGAGCGGTCTCTGGGGAATTGGTGTGTTTGCTTTTCTGGGATCAGTTAAAATCATGCATTTAATAAGGAGAAAATAGCTTTTAAGCCGGCCTGTAGGAAACAGTGCCCGGCGAGCCGAAGTATTATTCCTTATTAAACACAGACGGGGAGCAGAGGAGGACAGTGGTGCATCAGTGGGGGGTGAGATGGGGGGGAGGCATCTTTCTCCAGGTTTAAGTCTCTCTCTCTGTCTTTCTCTTTGTTGGTGCATTACTCTCCCCTGCTGTCTGTCTCTTTCTTTCTGTCTTTCTCCCCTTCTCCCTCCCTGAAACAGAGAAATAAGATCCAGGTTGCCGACTGCTCTGCCATGGGTTAAATCTCCTGTCTCTGCTCTTCTTCTACGGCACTCAAGACTCGTTTTCTCTAGTATTTGCAGTCAGCATAAAAGCTATGCTTCGATTCCGATATACAGTGAGCATTTATTTTAAATGAAAGCAGCCTTTAAAGCAGACAAACACAATTTGGCAGTGTCAGAACCCAGTAGGTCAGCATCCAAGTGTTCAGGTCTGGCTGGGTCACTGCTGGAGCACTGCTGGGCCGGGTTCTGGCTGTCGGCACTGGAGAGTGTCCCGTGCACAAAATGGAAAGTGACTGTGGGTCCCTTTCAGAACCAGAACTGATGGCCCACTTAGGACACAGCTGGGGTCCAGATGTGTGTTTCCAGCAACTGTCTGACACATGGAGACTTAGCCTCAGAGTACAATGCAACAAAACTGACACTGTACCATTAAACCATGAAGCAGACTGTGTACGATTGGGCTTGGCAATGCAAAAATTAGTACGTTTTCAAAGCAGGTTTTGGCTGTGCCCTGTTGCTGCTCTGTTGTTTTGCTTTGTGAGCACCTTTCTCCCAGCTTTTTTGATTGTTAGGTGCCATAGGTACCTTTTAGCTATGTATTAAGTAGACTGCCTGTGCAAGCCCAGTATCTTTCCTCTCATTCTATCCCAATGCAACCTCACCACTTTTGGTTTGTGCAGGGAAGTAGAACGCTTTGAAATGCCAATGCTGTACGTCAACAAGTACAACTGTGTAAAGTGCCATCAACTGCCTCAACCACCCCCTCACTGTCTCCCTTTTATTCACAGTCTCGCTCAGAACTGGAATTTAAGCTCAAATGCTGGACTGGCCACTGGAGATACAATGCCTTACAAATTGCCAAACCTTGGAAGTCATCCACAAAATCTGCTCTTGCTCCGAGCTGGAGTAATCCCTCCAAGACTAATGCCAGCCTTCTGCGTGAGTAGCCTGCCTGTCAGGCCTCCACTGGTGTTGAAATGTTGATGTATGTGAAAGAGGATGGGCTCTTTTGCCTTTCTGTTCATACGGTAACTTAAACAGGCTTTGGCATTTGAAACATCAAGCAGTATTATAAGGCCAGACTTCTCTACTAGCATTTCTATGAGCAAATCTCACTTTGCCCAGTTGGAGGCAATGGTGGGTTAAGAAAAGGATAGGCAGGTTGGTACATGGAGTTGCAGGCATCTGTGAGGTCACCCGTAATGGGGCCTTTGACCAGATGCAAGTGAGGTGATTATTGAGCCCATAAAGATAACGGCCCAGCGGCGCGTAATAACATCTCCTCATCATGATTGACAGCATAATGGCATTTCTACTGATGGGGGATTTCTCCAATGGGAGCTTTGTGTTCCTCAGAATGCCCTCACTGTTAGCTGGCTTAATGAAGAGGGACTGATGGAGGCCCCCACCACACTCAATTGCTTAACAGCTGCACAAGACACCAGATATTTGAATCACAGAAAGGGAGGAGCCTAAGAAACCCACGGCCATCCCAGTCAGACCACAACCGAACAGCCCACTGACAGCAATGCAGCTTCTCTCCCACTCTCGGGTCCTGTCCAGCTCAAACATGCACACATCTACATGAATTACAAAGCTCATAACCTCAAACATGAAGACATACACTAATACACACATACCCATCCAAACTCATATAGGACTATATAATTCAATCTAAAAGATCAAAATACATACTGTACTCTCTGTACATTTGTCTGTATAATGTGTACTGGTAGGAATGGACAAGGGATGTAGACTTGCACAAGGTCTACATGGAAGTAGGGTTGCATGATATTGGAAAAAAGCTGGCATCACAATATCTTTTTTTTTTTCAGTGATTATATATATACGCACACACACATACATATGTATACATACATACATACAAACATATGTGTGTGTGTGTGTGTGTGTGTGTGTGTGTGTGTGTGTGTGTGTGTGTGTGTGTGTGTGTGTGTGTGTGTGTAAAATACAGGAATGCTCACCAGATGACCTGAATAGCTCTACTTGGAAAGAATTAATAATTCTAGAATGATTGGGGTGGTTTTGTAGGGGAGCGCATCTGCATAGAAAATAAAAATGATTAAAAAAAGCTGAAAAATAAAAGGCATCTGAAATAGTTTTTTGCTTTGAATGGCATTCATATCTGGCTTTGCACTCGTCAATGATCAAACAAATTAGTCGTGTTGCCTTGTGTTGTGGCAACAATTGCAAGGCACTGTCGACAAAGTACCTGTTTTTGGTCAACATCATCCTTTCTGTAGCCGAAATAATTCCATACAACTGACATAGCTTTTCTTATAGCAACCAAATATTCCTTTACGGTGTTTTTCTCCTGTTCCTCGCTCATTTTCAGGTTGTGGTCGACGACTAGCGTGGGCGGGGCCTACTTTGGTCGTTTGATAAACTGATCAAGGATGATTGTGATTGGTGGTTCGCTGTGCATACAGAGCCCGCATGTCACTCACTAGCAACAAACACCGTGTGTCCAAGAGCACTTAAAACGGAGTAAATGATGCTATACCAGACAAACTTCTCTTGTAGATTAGTAGTGGAAAATGAGAACCGTGCGAGTGTTCCTTTTGTATCGAGCAGCGAAAAAAGTTGCAACATGACGTGTTTGAGTTAATTTGCCTTACTTGACATCGCACGTCCTGTGATGTGACTATTATGTGTGCGCACATCGCAATGACAATGCTGAAACTTTATATCGTGCAGCCCTACATGAAGTAGTCAAGTGAAACAGAAATATAAGCAAACCGATCTTTAGCAGATTCTACAACATTTTTCTTCAACGTACAATATTTTTTTTCCAATGAACAATACATTACTTTTTAATTTGCACCTGTTTAAATAAGTACTGACGTTCATTGCTTTGTGTTTCTTATCACAGATGAGGTTGCATGATATTATGAACAGATTTTTGCAAGCAGTTTCTCTTTGTCTTGTCATCTTGCCAATTAAGAATTAGGGTGTATTTTAGAGAATTAAAATTAATATAAGGGCTTTTTTGATCCTCAGACAGTCTTACTCTTGATGTGAGGTTTAAATGAGGAGAATCCTCCTCATGTAATGCTTGCTTTTTATGGGACATCACCTGTTTCAAGTTATAGTTTTAAAGGCTCAGTGGACCTCTATGCTGTTTCAAAACAATCTCCTGATAGTGTGTACGTCTGTGGAGGAGGGTGAGAACTTTGTATGACTGGTCACATCTTCCCCAGGAATGCCCCAGTGCTGAGATAAGAACCTTTCCCCTCCTGGTTATTAGTGTTTAATGGAGAGCAGAGGTCAGCCCTGGGTCACCAATGCATCATCAAAGTGCACCCTTGTCCTGCAGCTGTCACAATGAGCTCTTTCTTCCCTTATTACAGAAGTACTCATACACGCTAACACAGACACACACATACACACACACACACTGGGACACTCCACTTGCATTTGGTCTTCCTCTCTTTCTCCTACATATACATACAGGGACATACAGTACATGCGCTCTATTGCAAAGGATGACATTTTTACACAAACCTTTGTCATACACAGTGTAGTTTTTTGTCACATCATCTGTGAAAACACAAGCACTCATATTGAGGCAGCGGGCAGACAGAGGGTCTTTGCGTGCGTGATCTGATAGAAATCATGTTGCTGACACAGCCAGGAGGATCAGCCAGGAAAAGCACCACAGAAGGCCTGTTGGTGGAAATGATTTATTTTAATATGTGGAGCTGAACGGAACTTGGCATGGCATAACTTTGAGCTTTCTTTGATTAAAATGAAAAAGAGAGAGAGAGAGTCATTTACTGCAGCGCGTGGGCGTCTTTCAGCAGAATCTTATATCCAGGAGCTGAGACACCAGTAGGGCCGTCACCCTGACACCCCCCTCATATGAGAATCAGAGGCATCACAGACCCCGGATTCATTACAGAGAGGGCTTACATACACACTCTTACACAAATATACATATGCACACACACACACACACACACACACACACATTCACTCACTTATACAAACATACATAAATGTACATTCTCCAACACACAGATGAGTGCACACAAACACACATGTAGACAAATATTTAAACATTAAACGCTTGAACTCCTGAACTTCAATCTTTCAACGGTCCTACGCACAACAAAATGCCTAACCAACACACAGAAAAGGCTCTGATAAAAATCTGCACAGACACACATACTGCATTCACAAGATTGATTATATAAGTATGCAAGCATCTCCACATTTTTACACATACATCATGCTTGATGAAATTAATCAAATAAAATTTTCATGACTTCACATCAATCAGCATAAGTAATTATGAATAATGAGGCAAGTAGCCCTGTGTGTAAAGTTGTAAGAAAGGAAGAGGAGACAAGTTAAAACTACTGGAAGTATAATAGATGTGGGATAAGGAGTCGGAGGTCATACCCCAGACCTGGACAGCACGGCAGGCAAAATAGTTTTTCCTTTGAAGGGCAAAAATAACCTGCTAGAAGCAGAGATTCATGGGGTTCTTGTGACCTTACGTCTCCTGAGGTCTAGAAGACAGTGCTCGAAGAACAATATCACCAATCACAATGGTGAAGTAATCGAGACTTGTGTGTGGGTGTCATTGCTGTATGTCTACAACAGGGGGAGCTCTCACCTGCAAACATGCATTGGATTGCAAAGTGAAATACAGAGTAAGGCTATGAACTACCTTGCCTTAAAGGACACAAGTAAGTATCACAGCAATACTTGCTAATTAAAACAACTTATTTCTTCTCTAATTTGTGTTTAGGTGAGCATACAATTATTGTGATTTGGATCTTTCTGGCTTGATGTGAGCTATGTTTCCCTGGCTCTTTCTGGGAGGACAAATTGTGATAGGCAGCTGGACAAAATGCTTCACCCAGTGCTCTCATCCCCCTGCTCATCTCATCCCATTTCTCCGCCTTCTTCGCTTTGCGGTGTCTGAGTGCTGGTGGAATTTTGGCTGGTTGACAAAGAACATAAGCGAGGACCCATAGGTAGATCGGCTTCCAAGGCCTCTTTTGGCACGAATTGTCCCCCCTCCCCACCAGCCGCCCTCAACTCTCCTAATTCTTCCATTTAGCTTTTTACCAGAAACACACAAAATAGCTTAATGTCACAGTTCTGGCTATGTGTCAAAAGCAACAACATCTTTTGATTTCAAACAAGAAGGGGTACAGTCTAATCTAAATCTAATTTGATTCTTGTCCTTGTGCTGTCTGCTATCTGTAAGATTTGGTTATTTATATGTTCGTCTATCCCCCGCACCCTCCCACCCTCCCTCTGTGGACTGGCTATGTCAGGCTCTAGCTGAAGGGAAACTCAAAGTGACAGATTGCTTTCACAATGAACTGGGAAGGTATTGTCTCAGGGCCCCATGAGGGACATTCTTAAATGCTCTCACTTTCAGCTCAGATGGCCTGGTCCAAGTTCACCGGTACGCTGTGAAACGTTCCTGTTTCGGTCAAGGGCTTTGAAGTACTGAGCTGTCAGAGCAGGTCTGCACCCTTCGCTGAAACTTTAGTGTCCTGCTGGGCTGAATACCATCAGCCCAACTATGAAGAATTAGTGCCTGTGCGTGTGTGTGTGCGTCTATGTCCGTGTACTCTGTCCTCACAGCTGAATTGTATAGGGAGTCTGGAATGTTCTATAGAGATGTTATTGCAGCTGGAAGAGAATAGCAGGAGACAGCAGAGCCCCCCGGATCACCACCACAGTAATTGAGCAGGAAAACCTGAGAAACTGGACGGCGACGGCGTTTAACCCATGCAATCGCAAACATATCCCATCACTCCTCCCGTCCAACTGTTTTTTTTCCACTCCGTCTCATCACTTAAATGTTTTACTGTATACTTTTGTTGTAGTGTATTTTTCTCCTTCTTTATAATGACTTTACAGTGTTTTGAAGCTCTTGATGTCTCAGAGTTCTGATCAGAGGTCAGATGGAACACCTGCTGGTTGTTGCCAACACTCTGATTCCACTGTGCAGAACCATTCAGAACCACAAAGAACAGTGCAGTGTAGTACCTGGCAGAACTGTGCAGCAATTGACAGCTGAGCTTTGCCCAGGTAGTTAGTCTGACATCTCTTTTATGCCTGGAAGTGAGGGTTTTACATATCATCAAATCGGTGATCTGTTTTGACACAGTGAAATGGAAATCTGAAGGATATTTACACGTCTTTAGCATGAGCACCAGTTTAATGGTCTCAGAGAGAAATACTGGCATGACTGGATGTGCATTTACACCCCCACCCCACCTCCTCCCCTCTCTCTCCTGTCGAAATTTCTGTTTTATATGGCAGCTTCCCAAAATCTGTAGAGTTGCAGGGACAGTAAAATTACTCTATGTGAACTGCTTAATTCACTCACTTTTAGAATATCAACCCGTTTAAGCAAAATCCTACAATCGATAAGGAATTCAGGTAGGAGGGTGGCATCGTGTTAAACATTGCAAGGAATGAGTTTCCCAGTGTCAAATCAGCCCATTTTGTATCATTGTTGTTCTGAAAATGTTATACATGTGATGTTATTCATGTAATTAGACATCAATGATCCATTGTGCACCACAGTTAACATTGTATATTCATGGTGTTAATTACTTCAGTGTATCCATAAACTTGACATTATTTACTGCATTTAGGCTTCTTCCCTGAAATTCTGTCCTATAAATTCTTTTCTTGCACAATTTAGCACATGCTGTTATGCTAGTTGACTATGTTCATCTGGAACGTTGTCTATGCTGCCCACCAAGAGACCTGGGACAAATGTTTTTGAAATGCTGTTCCTCTTTCGATGATAGGACTAAGTTTGAGAACATTCCTAAGAATTTGTGATAAGAGAATTTTGTTTTTCTAAAAAACAGATGTATCTTTAAAAACTGTCTGGGCAATAATTTTATTGGTAATGGGAAAGGTATTTCCTTACAAAATGTTATGTTTTATATATAGTTCGTTAATATTTATATGAATTAGTAATGGGAAAGTGAGCCTTGTAGAACCCAATGACGTGTGGGTCTACCACATGTTATCAATTACTGACTGAAGACATTTCACAGCAAAACACTGTGATTGATTCAAATCAGTGCATTGCTGAAAACACATTATAGCTCCACCCACTTTCAGTTTCACGAGGCCTCATGATCCCATCACTAAAATAAACCTGTCAAATAGTGTTGCCTCTAGGATTATGTCGGGAAATCAAGCAGTTGTTTGGCAGCAACACAAGCTCCCTCCCATCAGTGTCCTTCCCCTTGTTCCTTTGACCTCCTTGGGTCAACACCTGTCATTCATTCTAGCCAATCAACTGCCTGGAAGCATGAGGTCAGAGGTCAACACTGTTTATCTGTTTCTTGTAGGGAGGGACAGGCAGAGTGACAAGCCCACCACCCAGAGGCATGCTGGGAGAGACACACACACTGCTCTGGTTCTCTTGGGCCTCCTGAGCTCCATGTTAGGGTCAAAGAGTTGAGTGGTGTGAGCTCCCTAAAGCACAGGAGCCATCAGATATCAGCATTCATGTACTCCCTTTTGGACTTACAAAAACGCTGCCTGCTCAGAAAGGAAATAAAACCCAGAAACCGTGTTTAGTCGAACATGCCAAGCATTTAAATATCAGCCTTGTAAATGCCATCGACTGGGTGTGTGCCTGGCAAGTCCAGCTGAGCGTTCTCCCTGGGGTTCTATATATTTATATATACGAAAAGTCAGGAGGAGGGGAAAATGAGAATAAAAGTAGAGAGAGAAAACAAATGAAAGGGAGTCTGAGAGAGGGAGAGAGAGAGGTATCCTACACTGGATACTACTCGGTATTTTGATGAAAGCCGACATGGCCTGGAGAGGACTCCCTCTATCTTTCTCACTCCCTCTAAATTGGCACATAATTCCCCCATCACCATAACCTCTGGCCCAGCCTTCCCCCCTGACACACACAAACACACACACTCACGCGCTGGGTGCTCCCACACAGGCTCCTCGTTTGTTTTTCCTTGAGACAAATTTTCCTCAATTGACGCAATTGTATTGATTAAATAATGGCTGGCTTCCTCTTGTCAGGCCATTTCTGGCTAGAGTCTCTGGCATTATGATGTCTCTGTGAGAAGGGCGGAGGAGGTGTGGGGGGAGGTAAGGAGGGCAGGGAGAATCTCCATCAGGCCCACAAGTCTGTTAGCTCCCAGACCCTAAATAGAGTTTGTTCCTGCTCCTTTTTGTACTTATTTTTCTGTGTCTTTTATATCACAGTCAGATGTTGTCAGCTGAAGAGGGAGGAAGGCATCTCTGGCAGGTGTTTTCCTGGGGGAGACCTTTTTTTTAACACATTACATTTTAACTACCACATAGGATAGCATGGGTAAGTGAGCACAGGTAAATCTGTGCAGGTAAGGAAGCATAGCCCAGACCAGGTGACAGCTAATTAATTAAAGATTAGGGAATGAAAGTCATTCTGAATAGATAAGTCAGCACAAGTAGACAGCCCATATAAGGCTGAACAGGTAAAATAGACCAGGCAATGCCAGTATTCATTTCAAGGTAAGGCATCACAAATGTTATTGCTTATACATTAATAGTATAGGCCAGACAATGCATGTAAATTAGGTCTGTCTCCTCTGTGCATGGATAATTGCAATGAAGTGAGGTAAACTATTTACATAATCAGAAATTCAAAGACAATGTTGATAGCTGTATTGAGCCATTTGTTCATTATTTTTAAACAGAACAATGATTAGTCTGACTTATGGCTTATGTTCTGGTCTGTTTCCGGTTCTGATTAAGTCAATAATTCACCTTCTTCAGCTGATGTCAGATAACAAACACACACCTCCTCCCGCAGTGCCAAGTCCAGCCGTCCGCTGCCCTCTACCCTCCTCCATCTTCCCTCTGATCCACCTGCCGTTGTGCCCCTCCAGCTCCCAGACTGCGGCGGACATGTGCAGATTGTAACATTACCTGTGCCATAAACACACAGGCACATGGAGAGACATAAGCACCGGTGTTGGGTGACGGCGGCTGGGAGAGGACCTGAAGGAGACCCGCGAGTGAAGCGGGAGGGTTTTCTGGGCTGACCTCGACTACCAGCTTGTAAAAATAAATCACACATCTGTTTCAAATGAGGCCCTGACATATTAATGCTTTTATGCTTGTTATGAAATTCTTGTAATGTAACCATCACCCCCCACCCCCTTTCCTTCTCCAGCCTGAAATCTGAGGGGGTGTTCCTAACCCCCAGCCCCCCACCACCTCCCCCCTGTCTGGCTTGTCCTCCATACCGCTTTCACCCCCGATCCATCATCTCTCCCAAATCGCTGTTTTTCTTTATATCTCTCTTACTTTACCTCACATTCTCTCTGTACAACTGTTCTTTCTCCTTTTCACATGTTCTCTCTCTCCCTCTCTTTCAAATTCAATTCATGCTTTTTAAATGTGGAAAGGATATAAAATTGGAAAGATTGCCAAAATTCACTGCAATAAATTAAAAAGTTAAAACAGATGAATAAGCATTATAGTCTATAGAAACTCTCATTCTCTCCCACAGATGGGCTCGACCTACTTCAATGGATGTGTTACTTTGCACCCTTGCCTATGCAAGGTAAAAGTGGCTTCACCAGAACATTGATATCACCCCTGTGGTCATAGAAAGAGATCGATCACAGTACAGACTAGCACCTGTACTCACCTCACCACCAATACCTCCTCTTACCGTAGCATAAGTGTCAACTTTACCACTAACACTTACCTTAGCATTAGCATCACTCCACCACCCACCATTCCACTTACCTTAGCATTAATGCTCACTTTACTACCAGCCCTTCCACTTATGTCAGCATAACAATCCACCATGCTACCAACACTAACGCTTTCCTTAGCATTAGCGCTGACTCCACCACCAGCACTAACACTTACTTTGGCATTTACAACCAATCCACCACCAACACTTCCAGTCTGGCAGTAAAGCCACCTCACTACATGAACTCTCTCAAACACAGCATTTAGCACAGATAAACCAGGCAATCTTCCTTTGAATAGATTTATTGGGCAGAGAGAGAACACAAACAAACAGTTTAGCGCAAACCCAGTCTTGGCAGACTTCACAGGAAGGTTGGGGATATTGCCTTGGGCAGGGCAGGGTAAGGGAGTCCAGATCTGGCGGTGAACAGGAGGAGTGGTGTAGGAAGCTGAGCTGGGTTTTTTCAGTGGTGTGATCATTTCATGCAGGTGCTGTCACAGCAATTGACTGTGAAGAGATGGGGCTGAACCCACAAGTCTTCCTGGTACAACTTTCTTTAAAGCTCGCATTTCAAGTGCAGAATTGAGTAGATTTTCCAGCACAGTGTCCTCTCATAGTACTGTGGGTGGAGGATTGGGGAAGGCAGATTTATCATAGCTGTCTTTCTGCACAGAAACCCCAGACAATGAGGACCAGGATCCTGCAGGTTTCAAAAGGGAGTCACCATTCCCAAGAGCAGCTGATTAACACCAGGGACATCAGGTGAGGCGACTTCCTCCCACAAATAATGTTTTCAATTAAAAGATTCAGAGCTGCGGCAGAACGAAGAGCAGCAGACCCCTGCAGGCCTGGAAGTTCCCTGATCCATTACATTCTCCTGCAAGCAATCAAAGATGAATGGAACTTCTAGCCCTCTAATGATCCTGTTACATGAATAAATCCATATTTCACCATCTTCAGACATAAAAAAAAAACAGATGCCTCAGGTCCACCATAAATGTTCAGCAGCAACAGAGTTGCTATTCAGTTAATAATTATGAGTTGTCTGCCAATCTATGCCATCACCCATCTCTCAGGTAAGTAAGTGTTTGGCTGAAATGGTGGTGGATGTAAGGACAGGTGTGAGATACAGGTGGAAGCCGGAAAGATATCAGGGCACTACTGTGACATACATATGATCACATAGCAGGCTCAGAGAGACCTATAAACTAAATTCCCATAATTATCTTTTAACCGTTCACAAATGAACACAAATGAAGCTGCGCTGGTCCAATTAGACAAGACCAGAGCCTGTCTGCACATCATAATATTATGCTAAGTATAAATGCTAATAATCGAGTTCTAGTTGACATGCTGTCATAGAAATGAGATGTGATGAAACTGTGATTGCTGTTATGTGTTAGATAAGTCCTGAATGATGTCTAAAATATAGTGTATATGTAACATATAGACATTCACCGAGCCTTCAAACACAGGAGAAGGCAGGTTTGGGAAGAGATGCAGCCCTTAGGCCTAAAAATGAGGATGTGAGAAAGATAACAGATTATAGATCACTATGAACAATTCCTCTATCCTTGGCAACCCCCACCCCAACCCCCGCCCAACACAACACGCACACACACATACACACATGCAAACACATACTTTTTTCCGCAGGCTAGGAGTGCAGAGCTCACATGTGGTTCAAATTAAAAAGCCATCAAACTGAAACAAATAAGAGAATGGAAGGAGGCTGGTGTCTTTGAAGTGTGCACAGATCCAAATGAAAGTCTTAATTAGCCACAGACAATTGCAATCTACTGTTTATTTGTGAGGGAGAAAGGGGTGTATTTGAAGGAGGCGAGGGGGTGGGGAGGAGGGGCGTATGCCGAAGGTAGAGGCTTGCTTTGAGATTGATCATGTGAAACAAAACACATTTCCATCACGATGAACTCAAACTACCCCCGTCCTAGAGCACACGGTGCATGCTCTGCCTGTCAACCGAATATAGACCCCGGGTGGATGCTCAGAGTTCTGCTTAGGCCCTGAGGATTGCAGGTGAGGGATAAGGATTCATGTTTCAGTCATTCATTGTCATGAGAAACAATCTCTCTCACCCAGCCTTTGGCTGTGACTTTTCTGAGCTGAATCCATGCAGGAAAGGCATATGAAAGTCTAAAAACATGCAAGTATACATATGAAAGTCTAAAAATAAATAAGCCTGGCTGATGCAAAGAGGAAAACACCATCAGCCCAGGGAGATACTGCTATGCTAAATATTTTTAGATAATGTAGTCACATGCAAATCCAATCTTAGCAGTTAGGTGCCTGACCCCAAATGTGGGTCAATGTAGCCTGTACATGACTCTTTGGGCATCTTTAATTCTAACTGATCTCATATCACATTCAATGAATTCTCATCATGACAAATCTGATTTAGACAGTTTTAAAGTTTATTTGTTTTGGGTTCTTCAGAAATACTAACTTGTGGTATTTTTGTATGGTATGGTAGCATATGTATTTCTTATGAAATCAAAAAAGAATAGTTATCTAATTTAATTTGCTGTCTGCTAAATATGAATGACTACTTGAGAGATCACATGCTGCTACAGTACTTGTATTATGGTCATTTTGTCTTTGTATTCTATTACTGCATATACAGTAGGGTCCAAAAGTCTGAGACCACTTTCCCATTCTGGAGAATGGTCTCAGATGTTTAGGCTCTACTGGATATAGTCATGCGGCAAGCAAATTTTCCCCAGTGAAAACAGTTTTCATGCTCACATTCATTACACTAGTCATAATTGTTAGTTGTAGTGATTAAATTAAAATATGAGAATTTTGATATTTTACTCCAGAAACATTGATAATTCTCTTTGTATTAACTGCATTTTTAATTTGCCTCACCAAGTCTGACAGAGGTGTGTATTCCTGCATTTTTCCAGTCTCACCACAAGATGGCACGAGTAAGCCTTCACAACACTGCCTTGGATGGCGTGTTTGAAATGTTGCCTACTATATTTGAAGAAGCTCTCCAGTATTTTATAATTTCATTTATGACGACTTAAACACATTCAAATAAAATTTGTTTTGTTATATTATTTGAAATACTTGAAATTTAAAATTGCATTTGTTTATGTGGAATCAATAATTTAACATGAAAAAAAAATATTAGCTTTGGCTGTCCATATTTACTTGAACACCTCTACATAAAACTTGATAATTCAACTACAACCTTCTTGACCCAGGCATGATGCTCAAATACATACACACATACAAAAACTGGGTGGGTGTGCTTCTCAATAACGACAAGTGGTTATTTGTGGGTGCAGGGTCTGGAGCAGCAAAGATTTTTATAGTTCCAGCAGAGGAAGTGAAAGCTATTCACGGCTCCTAAGTACCCATTGATACGGCTACATTTACATATTCATTTTAATATGTTTGAGGAAGAAACTAAAGCCATCATTTTCCATTTCTGGCAGTCAGACTTTCATTAGAGCATTCAAATAAATTAGCGTCACTAAACCACCGAGTATGATAGACAGCTTCTTTTCTGTTCCAAACCCAGCTGCGTTGTCTGTCATCGCTCTCCAAGTCAGTCACAAACAAGATCTGTGTCCAAAATAGAAACTCATTTCTTTAAGTTTTATGACTGAGCTTGTGCACCAAATCACTTAGCTATGACATAAAAATGTAAGTCTTCCTCTGGCCTCCCTCTGGTACGATGCCGGGATAGTGGCATTTGGAACACTCATGGGCCAGGAAAAGGCCCTCATTGTTTGCGATGAATCTACCCTGTTGCCGGGCAAAATTATTGCGTGTCAATGGGCGGGACATCACCTTTTACTTCTCTAAACGGTTTGGACAGTAATGCTATCCAATCCCTTGGCCTCCCTAATCTCATCACATGACCCCGTATCGCTAATAATAGTGACGATGGAGACTGGTGAGGCCTTTGACACCCCTTTCCCCAATCCTAATGCAGCCCTGTCCCAGCACTGCCATCTCAGAAGCCCACTGTTCCTGAAACCCCCAGTTTGCCCTGTCCGAGGTGTTCAGATAACAGGAAAAGGGATCAAGGTCTCTCGAGTAATTATCGACTTACATTGTGTTTTGCTGTTGTTCTAGCTCTTCAAAAGAGCAGCTAAAACCTATTAAACTGCATCCAGAGAAATTGCATTGCTCCAAATCTAGGCCTAAATTTATGATCACTCAAAATATTTTGCTAGTTTTTGTTACATTCATGTTTTACATTATATAGTCCAGTATTCAATGCCAGTCAAGCAAGCTGAGATCTGATTAGGTGTGAATGGATGGAGAGACAGGGGGTCCACAAATGTTTGTGCTACATACTGTAAAGGCCTCTCCATACTCAGGCCACTATGAGACAGCTGAGCCAGAATGTCCACGCCATGGAGAATGGCATGCCTGTGAGGTCTGAACAGCCATTTCCTCCACTCAAACATGCTGAGAACTGGGCAGGCTGGCGGCAAAGGATCTTTCAACAATGAAAATAAGAGGAGGATGATCCAACTTGACAGCCATATGAGCTTTTGCATTAAGTTACAGTAGAAACAGCATGCTAAAAGTAAATAAAATACACTTCAGTAGTGAAGGCGTGGGCAGAAACCATCATTCACAAGTCAACAATGGCTGGAATAAACCTAAACCACAATCAAAAAAAAAATAAAATACAGCAAAGGAAATATGGCAGCCTCTATTCAGAGATTAAACTAGTTTAGTCAAGCACCACCTTGCCTTCTCTAGCATTGCCATTACTTCTGTATTAAATCACCCTGGATTGTGATGACGCTCCTCTTGTCACCTGGAGCGTTTGTTGTGCTCTCCTCATGCAGATTCACAGAGTTCAGTTTAGGACCATCATTCCAGTGTAATCGGGCTCATCTGGTACAATACAGAATGATAACTAATCCCTACAAATCAGCTGGTCTATCTCTCTGCCAGTGGCAGCCATTAGACTGATGTGTAGAGGGTTTAAGAGAAACCCTCTCTTAAGGACCCACAGTGAGTATATTTAAGGTCAGGACCTTGTGTTTAGGACAGGGAGTTGTAAAGGGTTAACCTTTTCATAGCAACAATTAAAGGTGTCAATGGTATCACATGACAACATTGGAATTTGAATGAAGTGTTGTACAAATTACAGTACAAATCGCCTTCTTAAAAAATTCACACCCCTTCTTCCAAATGCAGAATGTCCAGAATGTTCAATTATATTTGCAAGCTGTGCTTATTGCTGCAACTTCTGCTACAAGTCTAGAAGATAGCACCAGGGCTAATAGGGGAAGTGTTGAGACTGCAACTTGATTACTGGCCAGTCACAACCTTACTCACCATTTACAGTGGCATCAACTTCATTCAAGGTCAATCACATAACAGAGAGAGGGTTTTCAGTCATGTTCCTGTTTTATTAATAAGATGTTGCCAACAGCAGACATTAAGAAACACACACCTGCGCGTTTGCTTCTCTCTCATAGTGCAGGCACCTGCTTGCGAGTCGCACAGACATGAACACAGAGAACACAGAATTCTGCAAGTCTTTGGCTGTACGTGAAAATTATTTTAATCTTTTCTTTTTTTTCTTTGTATTGGCTGTTGTCTTGTCTGAACACGCGCACAAATCAAAGAGTAAAAACCAAGAGTTTGACAATATATCTAAACATTTTTCTTTCTTTTTTTTTGTTGCAACACTTTGTAGACAACATAATAAAAATAACTGACTTTTTTGGTTTTCCTTTTTCTTTTTCTAGAAAAATTATAAATACCTTATGTTCTTTTTCCCACATTTATACAAAAAAACTATACAAATTAAGTTCTGCTCAAGACTGATACTGTACAAATGTAAGAGACAAATGAAGAACTGAAATCACAGGGATTGCTGAGATAACTTGGACATGTGATGGAGCTTCTCACCACAGCAACCAGTCCACTAAGGCCACTCTCGTTCGGTACGATGAAGAAAGCAACACGGCGATGAGAAGAAGCCTCCAGTGTTCTCATGCGTTCTCTTCTAAGGCAAAGGAGCCCTTCAAACTGCGGGCCTTGGGGGTTTGTCTCCCATGTTCACAGGCTACAGACACAGATGTTCTTTTCCCTCCTGTCATTTTTTTGGTTGAACTGTGGAAAGGCATGTACGTAGTGTTTTTCAGGACAAGAAAAGGAAATGAAATGTTTGAGAGGAGGAGCAGGCTAGTTTTAACTGAGAACAACAATGAATTCTCATACAGGTACAAACCGACACACGCACATACACACGCACACGTACACACGCAAGCACAAACTACCTATAATCTACTGCCAACGTCAACTGCAAATCGTGTTCTAGCCATAATCCAATCTAACACACTGGCAGAGTGAATAATTCCTGATTCCCCAAGCCCCCCCTAAGACAGCGTACAGTAGATCACTTTTGACACTTGTATCCACTCTAACAGCAAGTATCACTACTCCCATCGTCAGCTCTTACGGTCATCTGACATCACTACTGACACACTACTGTCCTTCTCATCTCATTTCACTAGGACATCTCTAACTGGCAGCTTGAATGCCCCCAACCATTACAATTTGAACTACTACTAACACCCCAGACCCTCATGGACGCATCATATTGGTACGGATACTCTACGCCCATCTGAAAGCATGCCAGTACTGACACCTTACACTACGTCAGACAGTGTGACGGAAGCAGTCCACCCCTGAACACAGGGAGTCCCTATTCATACACTGCCCCCCTATCGGACTGTGTATCCAATGTCTTTAGATCCACACCTTCAGTAAGCCACTGATAAAAGGCACCAACAGCTCAGCATACATGAATGTATGCATTAATGCTACTCCACCCTGGTAGAAAGAGTGGTCTATGCAATGCCACTTCAGGCATTCTGATGCTCTCAACTCCCTCTGTTTCTATCCTGTTCCCTAACTGTCACTGATGCAATACCAGTTGATGCCGGGTACATTTGGCTGATGAAGAATAACATTTAAAAAACAGAAGAACTCAATGGAACATACGACACCTGTGCTATATAAAGCTTGGGTTTGCATGATTACCTTGTTTTGTTTAAAGCACTTCTTTATCATGATATTATGATTACCTCGTTTTTCTAATTTTATTTTATGTTTTTTAGCCCAGCGTTACAATTAGTTTAAAGGCAGAATTCTGGCAGTTTTAAGATCAGGCGCATGGGTGATACATCAGTAATGCAGCCATCAGGCCAGCAATAAATAATCTTATATCTCAAGACTGCCCCCTGCAGGAACCTTGGGGAAGTGCATATGTAATGTTTTGGGTTATGAGCCAATATTCACACATTTGCTCAGCGACACCGCATACCTGGCATGGCTGAAGAGACTGACGACCATCTCAACGACTAGGAACTGACTACTGTGAAATGACCCCGTACCTATTGCACACATTAAACAAGAACTAACCGTTTCACCACAACACACACACACACACACGCACACATACACGCAAGTCCGAGCACACCACTAATTTCTACAGGCCCATCAAAGAGAGGACCCAATCCAACAGCAGGAAACTGCACGTTCAACAAAAAGTAAAACTTGAAAATTCATTAAAAATGAAGAAAATAAAATAAGGTAACAAACATACATTAACATGAATGTGCAATATCATACCTCAATCTGAGAATTTAATTTCCCCCCACACTAAGGCAAGTGTCTGCAAAATGCTTGTGTATTTGTTTGCACTTTCATGTGTGTACATGAGCAAGTGCACATATGTGTGTGTGTGTGTGTGTGTGTGTGTGTGTGTGTGTGTGCGTGCAGGCATGCACATGTGGGGGGGGGGGGTCACATACCTGTAAGGTACAAACGAATAAAAAAAAAAAAAATAATTGTAAAATAAAAATGACAATGGAAAAAAATAACACTATAAACCATCATTAAAACAACATCTAACAAGGGCATTCCTGTGTTTGGCTTATCATGGACAGGATTACTCCTGTCAGACAGACAGAAAGACAGACAGAAACAACAGGGTGTTGAACTTATCTCAGCATGAGATGGAGGGTAAGCCGGACATGCCTAAACGCACTCAATGCATAGAACACTCCTGTAAACTCAAGTGTGCGATGTTACTTACGGCCCAATGGGTCATGTCAGAGGACGTGCTAAACCAGTTAAGAGATTATCACTCCGTGACACTGACCTGGGCCAAACCTGCCGCTTTCCCCCCTGGCGTTTGCAGGTGGGAAGAGACCCAAGGAGTGGGGGAAGGGCAGGGGGACACACCCTACTCCACCTCCTCTGTCTCCCTATTGCACACCATGTAATCATGCTGGTGAATACAGCAAGATGAAAAGGAGAACTAGATGAGAACCAAATGAGAAACAGGAGAAAGTAAAACCGTGATGCCACCTAACATTCCAATATGCTGTTCACGGCTGCCTCCAAGACGGAGTCTGTGTCGGCTAGCAGAGGCTGGCTGGGGTCTGTGGGGAGGGGCCTGGCTGTGCCCGGGCCCGGGGCAGGGGCAGGGACAGGGCGCTGACAGGTGCACCGCTTGGCGCTGTGGCTGTCCGGGCAGGACTGGCGCTGGTGTTGAGGGGGCGGCCTTGCGTCCTCTTAAGCTGCAGGATGCTCTTGATGGCGGTCTCCAGGTGCTCGCTGAGAGACACTTCAGGCTGCTCCCCCCCGGGGTCTTTGATTCCAGGGGGCGGCTCTGTCCTGTGGGAGGGGTCGGCCCTGCCCTTTGCCCGCCCCTCCCAGCCCCGCCCCATGTGTGCCATGTCACCACCACGAGGCTCCCTCCTCACCAAGCCCAACTGGTCACAGGCTGGGTCCATGCCCCAGGTAGAGGCCTCCTGCACTCTTTGTTCCAAAGGTGTGTCCACGGGCTTCGGCAGGCAGCAGAAATCCTCCAGGAAACCATCTGAAACAGTAGGAAATGACATTGTGTCACATTATTGGAGCAGTACAGATCACACTGAAACTAACACATGTACATCTTCCTTTGGCAACATGAAGTAAACACATAAAGCAAGTATCATCTTGAAAACAAGAAGTGCTACACAAAAATCAACATGTTTCTAAAATCTCTCACTTGTAATGCCATTGCATCTTCAAAAAAACCATATAAGCTATGCAAACTATGCTTTTGGAGAACAACTGTGATAATTAAACATTCCAGACATCTTTTATCTGCCATTATCCATATCCAAAGATTAACTGAATGTTAATCCTGGTCTATTTCAAATAAAGAGACAACTGATGACAGAACATACACCGATACAACTGAATCTGAAAATAACCGCTTTCCATCAAGGACAGAGGAATAAAATTAACCCATCTGTCATGCGACTTGGCACGATTGGCCATTGTGTTCACTGTTGGAGAGGAGATTGCCCTGTGCGATATCTCATTAGGGCTGTTTTGATTGCACTGATCAGCACTGTCTAAAATCCTATAACAACTTGGCAGGTGAAGGTCATCCTTGAGTGCTCAGGGTTCCCATTCAAATTTATATATTACATAACATTTCTATAGTGTTTACAGGGCAAATGACAATGCTAATGGATAACTGTCAAAATGGAATTGAGAGGGGAAGATTTTTACATTAAAATTTCGGCCTAAATAAACACAAACTTTCAGGATCTAACTAAAAGTCATCCATGATTTTTGGTCATTTAGTTGCCAACCACACTCCAAAAATTTCATGACTTTCCTGTGAAAGTCTGTCTTCTACACCAGTGATTTGCTAGCTGAACAGGTTTGATAACCCCCCTTTTAAAAGTGAAACTTCTATGCCAGGATCCAGAATTAACACTCACTGGCAGGTGTACAGAATATCCTAGTTGAAACTACCTATAACCAGATCCTACCCTGGGGTGACGTTTGGAATCCCTTATTCCAATCCTTTGCCAGTTTGTGCTTCAAATCCGCTAACACTGGTAAGCACATAGTCCCACCCCCTCGCTCACCTGGATCCACCAGTGCTAGCCGTTTGTCCTGGGTCAGGTTACTCCGCTCTTCTTGGTTGAACGTTCTGTCGATCATCACCAACTCCGACGATGGGCTGGTGCGCTGAAGAGAAAACACATTGATTCAAGAACTGTCACATCCATTTTCTCACCAAACAAAGGGAACAGGACTACCTATATGAAATCTAACTAGAAGGCAAAAACACTAAAACACCCTGTATTTGAAACAGCAGTAAGCACCATAACTCAGACAGAGTGACAGACTGGGAGGCATGTAAAAAAAAATGGAAGAGTAACAACGAAAGAGCAGAGAAAGAGTTAGAGAAGGCCAGAAAGACAGAGGGTCAAAGCTGTCACATTATTGAGGGTAGGAAAATGTTTTCCTGATATCCACGTCCTTTAGCTCTTGCTATGTCGCGCAAACATACTCCTGCATTCCAACCTGTTTTTATGGTCCCCTGCACATGCTGTCAGAGAGCATGCGGGGTCTTTGTTGCACTCACCTCAGCCTCCACCAGCAGGAGGCGGCGGTATTTGTTCAGCATGGCTTCCGTTCTCTTCAGAACCTGTGTGGCCACAGCCTCAAACTCCTCATCCACTGCAAGGGGAAATAAATGAACACCATAACACCTTCTCCACGCTGATGAGACACCCTGGGTGCACTGAAATACTCAAATTCTGTCTCCTCATCTCCTCTGGGCCCCGGACTCTTATCTACATGTCCTCCCTCCCTCCACTGTTCCAAAAAGGTAAGAGACGAGATTTAACCTCCTCCACCAGCTTCTTCCCCCTCTTCCAAATGAAAGGTACATCAATGTATCCTACAGCGGAAGTCTTTCACATTTCTGGGTGACATCATTGTGCTCATGACCAGTCAGATTAAAAGACCATCCCACAGAATATTTTGATTGGCTTTGGTATCCTCGGAATCAGTCGAAGTTACACAATTTCATCAACAGCCGAGATCGATTTTCATGAAGGGCTAATTGGATTAACTGTTCCAATTTTCATTTCATCTCCTCATTTCCTCATCTCCTCCACTCGTTTCCTCCTCTCCTACACTCGTTTCCTCCCCTCCTTTCCTCTGCATACTTCTGGAATAGGAAACAAGTGAAGGAGAGGAGTGGAGGGAAAGAGGAAATGAGAAAAAGTATTGGAATGCACCCCCTGTAACACAGTGAGGACGAAGATGAGGATTATGGCACGATACCTCTGCGGAAGTCGTCGTCACACGGCAGTGCTCCCTGGAACACGTGGTAGGGCAGCAACCGGCTGACAGCATCATCCATCGAGGAGAAGGGTGACCTGCCGGGTGCCAAAGCCCCAGTCTGGTCCTGTCTCAGCTGCTGGAGGACCCTGTTACAGCAAAACTCGGTCAGAACTGGAGCCTCATTGAGCCAAACTGAATCAGGCCTGATTCACACTGACCTAAACCAAGATGGACCCAACCGGACAAAGTTTGTGGAAGCCAGGCCCAATACATACAGAGCCAGTCTGAGTTAGACGCAGCTAAAATTGGTCCAAGTCTGATTCAGTCGAGCTAAACTGAGAGAAACTGGGAGTCAGAAGTGATCAAAAAAAGGGCAGTCAGGCGTAGATATGCTAATGCAATGATCACATAGTGTAGAAAAGTACAATCAGATTAAAGCGGAAAATACTTCTGTGAGAGTCAATAGACATGCAAAACTGTTAGACTGCCTTAAGCTAAGCGTGACTGTGCGAAAATTAGTCAAGTGCAGTAAGACCAGGGCACAGCCCCACTTTTTGGGGATTAAACAGGTGCTAGCTCATTGCTAGCTCATGACTGAAGGACAGATGGATGAAACAATGCAAGAGAGGTATATCTACATGGACAGATGACACAGGAAAAGATATGGGTGACAGAATGGTTCACACAGTTGACACAGGAAATGAGATGGATGACAGAATGGTTCACACAGAAACTTACAGTCCTCCTTTAGTGAGCTGCTGAGGGGCAGGTCTTTTCAATTTTGTGAGCTGTGGGAGGAAGAGAGAGACCAGCATCACAGAGCAGTTCTGATCATTAGAGGTTGGGTTTGCCTGATGTTACATAGAGTATTCCTCATTTTGCTGCGGAGCATGTTCTGTATGGGATCCTTACCTGAGTGTTCGGTGGGGACCCCAGTGGGCTTGGCAAGCAAACCACAGTCTCCAGGCCTTTTGTGGGTTTCCCAGCTGTGAAGGAGGCCAGGGAGAGTACAAATGAACTTATGAATGAAAAAAATGAAACTCTGATGGAGTACTTAACTGTTTCCAACATCCACATGAATACTTATAAAATCAATATAAAACATATAATGTTAAACTAACATAACTAGCTACAATCACAATTAGTCCTAACACAAGAAGATATTACTACGTATAAACTGAAAATTAATATTAAGTTATCAATAGTAAACATACCACAATCTGAACAATGAATCTAATTAATAGAAAATACAAAACCAAACCCCATCTCCCGCCAATGTCTCCTTGAGTAGTACCATCCCATAACTCACAAACATGATGCTAAACACAAAGAAACATATGCCTATTTATTGGTACAACCATGCTACACACTATCTGCCCATGAGTGCCCTACCCTTGGCGCCCAGCAGGTTGACCAGCTGTGGTCGGATCCCATCCTGCAGTTTGGAGGCTGGAGATGAAGAGTGTGAGATCTGTGAGGAAGAGGAGATGGAAGGGAGGGCAGAATCCCATGGGAGGGATGAAGGGAAGCAAGTTAATGTCTGTCAATCTCAATTTCATATAGCATCAAACGCATCAAAGCATCGCAGTTTTTATAGAGCCACCAAGTACTCTGTAATCTTCACGTTGAATGTTTTGACCTCCCTACTGCTGAAGCGAAAATATTTCAATTTGATGTATCTTCTGAAAATTCATTAAAGGGCAGAACAAATGATGATTAATGTGCCAATGAACATTCTCTACTGTATTATATCATGGGAATTGATGCACCCAACCAGTATCTCTCACAGGTGAGAAGCAGAGAGGATGGTAGGGGTCCAGAAGATGAGAAGGATGGAGGGAATCAGGAAATGGGTATCTGATCTCTTTTGTCAATGTGGACCCACCTGGGGCTGTTGGAAGGAGTGTGTATCAAACTGAGGCTCTGCTGTTCCCTGTGTTGCCACACGGGTGCCATCTTGTGCAAGGGGGACCAGGAAGTGAGGTCCCAGGCTTACAGACACCTGCTGCCGGCTTTGGAGGCCCTGCATCCCTCCACCTTGGACCCCCTGGGACTGAGGGGTGTATCCCCCAATGTGGGCAGGGTCTGAGGAGTTGACCATAGTGTAACCACTTTGGACAGGGGTGGGGGCCACTGCGGCACCAGTCGTGAAGCTTGGCTGGTTTTGGGGCGTGGCCCCCACAGACCGGGACACCTGCACCAACGCCGGGGAGGCCTGTCCCATCTGGCTGTTTATCACAGCCTGATTCACTATAAGCTGCCCTCCTGCTGCAAAGTTCTGTCCAGGAACAAGCTGCACAGCCGTGCTCTGATTGGTCATGAAGGCCCCAGAGTAGGCATTGCTGGTGGAGGCAGGGTCGGCAGATCCCTGGAGCTGTGTCTGCAGTACCTGGCTATTGATGGCCTGCAGACTGTGTGTGGTGGTGCCAGGGGTGAGGGCCACAGAAGAGGGCAGTAGGTATTGTCCTGCGGGCAGATTAGCCTGCTGCTGCTGCTGCCCCAGGGGTGAATGTATCGTGATGCTGCCAGGGTGACCTACCACCTGGGGGCCAGAGGTGGGCTTGTGCAAGCCAGGTTGATTCACAATATTAACAGTCATCTGCTGGGGGGCCTGTGTGGAACTGCTGGCAGTGTAGGGACTACTAGATGGTGGGACGCTGTGTGGCTGTAGGCCCACCCCGCTGATGTTGTACACTGTTTGCCCCCCAACTTGAAGGGGTTTAGGTTGGATTGGCTTGACCAGCATCTGGGGAGAGGGGCCTCTCTGGATGATTATATTCTGGAGGGGGACAGGGGTCCCACAGCCCTTGAATGGCATGGACACCTGCCCACCGGTGGAGGGGTTGAATACAGCGCCCTGAGTCGTCCCAGCCTGACCTGCCTGCCTCTGCACCAGCACGCCGGCCCCAAGCCCGGGTGAGGCAGCGCCCCCTGGCCTCAGCAGGATCTGGGGGCGCTCCAAGCTGTTGATGGTCATCATTGAGGGAGGGCCATTGAAGGACCCCAGAATCTGAATGTGTCCAGCAGAGCCATTCTGCAAGGGCTGGACTGGTGCCTGTTGGACAAAGGCCTGCGCCTGCACCCCAGGAAAGTGTCCACTCGTCTGAGCCTGCAGGATAGGTAGGGGCGATACTCCCACACTCCCAAACCCCCCAGAGACCAGCTGCTGGGGGTAGGGGGTGGAGGAGGGTGGGGACTCCAGCAAAGCCTCCTGGGCCAGCGTTTGCTCTGTGATGTCCGCCTCCTGCAGCGATTTCTGGAGGATGTCGAATGGCTGCTCTTCCCCTAGCTCCACCCCTGAGGGTGACGCCCCACTCAGCTCTGTCTCGATGAACTGGAGGCTGCCGGGGAGCCCCACTCCTCCTGTTGAACCCAGATGATTGGTACCATCCTTCAGGGTGGATCCATGACCTCCCTGCACATGTGGAAACAAGTGAGCATCAACAGAGAACTCACAATGCAACACATCACACTACATCTCAGTGCACAGCTTATACAGATACAGGTAAACACCATTTGCACAGACTAGTTCTAATCTGCTCCTGCATTACACATTTAGCCATCACACTGATAAATTAAATATCCTGTCTCAATATCAGGGCTGATCAAAACATGGTAATTGATTATCAACTGGATTGAGATGATGTATTGCATATATTGATGAGAGTATAGGGGAGAAAATCATTCATACATGGACTAAAGCTGTTTAACACACTCAGGAAATAGCAGAGGTTACAAATCCTATCAAAGGCCTCTTTTTGATCAAGATTTCTCATCAACTGTGACAAATTGATGATTTTCCTCACAAACACGGTTAAAGCTATTTCATTGTGCGATAACTGTAGTGTTTACGTGATGAACATACATAAAACTGAAGCGCTTGATGCTCAAACCCCTGCAGTTTTACATTGGAGATGAAATAAATTTGTGTAATGACAAATTTGAAGAAAATCCAGTGAAGAGCCCAAACTCACAGTGCTGCTGGCAAAGAAGGAGCTGGCAGATCCATAGGCTGCGTTGGTCACGTCATCTTCATCAATCTGCAAAGAGCAGTCAACAGTAAGTGTAATCTGTTCAAAAATCCACATAAATAATACAATTATTTTAGAATTTTTAGTCCACCATAAATCATGCTGTGGATTTCAGGTAACAGGCTGTTTTCTTGTGTGAAATTTTCCATATAAAGCCTGGGTAAATTAATTAGCAGTATGCAAAACTGTGATCACTGCATGTAGATAATGCCATCTAGCAACGGCAGGCTTACCGATTTGCTACTGGAGCCATGAAGATAATCATTCAACGCCTGCACGTCTCTGTGGGACAGGTATCAGGAGATTAAGATGGGCACTGCAGGTTTACAGTGCAGTTGTTGACTGTTGACAAGAACTACAATATTGGGCTGATGTGGGGACAACTGGAAAGTGCTTCAGTATAACTGCTCCACTTGGTCAGTGCAGTACTCAACATGCAGTACTAACACATATGTATAACTGTGCACTCACTGCTGTTTTTACTTTACATACTGCATATTCCAACTGTATTCTCCTTATGGAGTGAAAATCACCCCTGTAAAAGCCAACACGAAGCAGCAGGAAAACTTACCCTATAATGTCCAGAAGACGGCGATCATCTTCATCATCCATGGCCACTATGGATTTGAAGAGGACAAGCAATGGTCAGAGAGGAGGCTGGGGGGACTACGCACATCAATAAAGTCTCAAAATGCATAGGCCTTATACAAAGTAATGCCCCACTTTATTTTTCATTTATTTCTTCACTTTCCCAGAGAGCTGGAAGATGTATTGTTTACAAAATAATTAATCTTCTACATAATCCCCTTTAAATCCCAAAAATGTATAATTCTTCAGCACAATTCTTTTTTAAAGAGTGAGGTTTAACATTATCATGACCCGTGTATAAATTTTAATGAAGTGTTTAAGGGGATCTTAAATGCGTTGAGTGATGGCAAATAACTGTGATGAAAACATTTTCTTACGAAGGAGCTTTTGAACAGTCACTGCTGTTGGGGATATTGTGCTCTATCCTCAAGTCATGAAAGCTGCATTGAGGGAGGAGGAGACAACCTACACAGAGGGAAAAGGACTCACCGAATTCTGCTGGTGACCATGGGGTCGGTCACTTAACACCTTTGAGTTCCTGTGCAGAGACAAAGGAGAAGTTTTAAATAGGGGTTACCACAACAGTCAGGGACTGACATGTAACTTATAGGTTGGCGTGCAACCAAGATATCATAAAACAAAAATTGCGTACACCTGGGTTAAGATATGACCATAAGAATAAGACCCAGAATGAGAGAGGGATGTTTCTTTTTTATGGTTTGGATGATCTTCCTCTGAGAGCTCAACCCACAACATTGGTACAGTAAGGTCCAAATGATGTAGTTATATGTCTCAAACACATCCAGTCACCCCTTATGCACTCAGCTTACACACCCCTGCCATTTTTGTCTTCCCGTAATATGAAAATCTACTAAATTCAAATCATATGTTCAACTATCAATGTTTTACAACCGTTTGTTGCAGCTTTGGATTTCAGTTTCACATTGAGCAGGTTTTGCTGGATTAGAAATGTTTACATAGATTTCGCAAGACATGTCTGTTCAGCTCTCTGGTAAACAACTTAGTGTGACAGTTAAAAGCCATAAAACCTAAAAATACAATATCAATGCAAACCTCAAATCTCATTTTACAACCTATTAGTGCAGAACAACAGGAAGTGAGATATATCTTTGCAAACTGTTTAACTTGGCAGTGGGCCTGTGTCTTTTATGTGGGCAGAGAGGGTTTAAATAAAAGTTATTATATGCAATACTTCCATCCCCTCCAGCATTTTAGAAGTTCACTATTCTCATATGACTCAACTTATGGTCGAGTGTGAGAACATGCTGGGGCAACATAACTGAATTGTGTGAGCAGCTCTGTGAAGCAATGGTCAGAAATTGTAGAAATGTATGGTAAAGGTAAGTAGTTATCAACACTTCTTAGAATCATAATAGATGGTTTTGTTCATGTGAATTAACAGTTGGGTAATTGCTTTTACTGTGGAATAGAGTGTTTTTTCACTTCATTCTTTTTTTGTATGAGCATGGCTGGACAGGTTTGGGAGGTGAGTGGGACAGTAATAGGGGTGTAACCTCATTCAGAGCAGTATATAGACACTGTAGGGCCTGGAAATAGGCTATATGTAAATGCACAGTCTGGCTCACAGACACAGAGTGCACCAGGCTTGTTGGTTTAATGGGCTCTGGAAATACTCTAAGTATTTAGGAGTTATTTGGAAACACAACATTACCTACTCCACTGTACAGGCAGACAATATATTATGTGGAACAGTCAGAATGCCAAGAATAGCTGTAATGCTTGATATGCAAAAACAAATGATACATAGACTTGCATGGAAATTATATTGTATGGGCTACATTAAATAATATGTCTGTATTATTTGTGAGCATATTCAGTCTATATAAAACTTGCAGCTGAAAATAATTTCCAATTTGAAAGAGGGATAGATAGTATCACCTAAAATAAGGTGGGTCAGTATTACATTTGAGCGACGGTCCCGTGGCTCCAGCCAGACAAAAGCCATTCGAGAGAAGAGCGGCCGTTTCTGAAGGTACTCATCGTTCGTGATAAAATGGCGGCTCATGCATTCAACTGCGCCACACTCTTTGGCGATGTGCCAGACGCAAAAACATCTCCATTTTTGGTAATTAGGCATTTATTTAGCTTCTCGATACGTATCTTCCACTGTATAATGGACATAGATGTTGGTTGTGTATTGCTGTACCCTAATGTAACAAGTGTAGTCTATTATAAAATCCATTATTAAAATGAAAAGAGCGGTCCAAGTTTCTACACGAAGAGAAAATGGCTGTTTACCACATGTGAAGGGTTTTAACACATTGCCTTTTCATAGATTTTCAAATCTCTTCATCTGTTACAAATGTATTCATAACTACATCAATGCAGCCGGAGATCACTGCAATTAAATGTCACCTAGCATTCCAAGTACAGTGTACCAAGCTAACTGAATAGGATAAAACATGGCAGTTTACATTCGAAGCTGTGCAACGCGTTACCTATCGTTGCTAGAACAAAACCTGACTTTATTACGAACGAACAATAATAACCAACTTCCTGTAGTCACATAAAATTCCAAATTATTGACTCAACGTAGCCATAACACTTTCGGTCCATTTCACATATTACGTACTGTTAAAAACGCAAACATACGTTATTTTAACGTTTTATTCAAGAAAAAGTACAAAAAGTTCAAATTTCTCAACATTAGGAAGTACAAATGTTTCGACAACGTACGATTCTACATGGTGACGGCAAAAAAGAACCAGTGAATATTAGCTCTCATCATTAGCTCAACAGTCAGCTGTACATCCAGCAACAGTAACACGAACGCTTAAAAATAAAAAACTAAAATCCCAAGTAGTCCTCCCAAGTATTAACGTTAGCCTACACATTTCCAAGCCCAGTAAGACACCATACGAGATTTGTTGTGATGTGATGAGTTGCTAGCTCGCTACCAAAAACAAAATAAAAAAAGCCAGGTAAGAGGTAATACTACAGTATGTAGATTTCCCTTTCTCGCTCAACATCAGATAGCAACTCATCTGAGAGGGGGCGGAAAATACACACAGGCGAGGGACAAAAAAACAACTAATTTTAAACCAGTTCAATCACACTGAGTCACTGAAATATTTTTTGTTGAACGGTTTGCTATGCATCAGCAGAAACTCACTCCTCCTCAGTCTCTCTCGACGCTCTCTGACTTAGCAAGCTAATGTTAGATCGAAAACCTATTATCTGGTCCTCGAGTACAGTATTCGTAATGTATCGCTACGGCTATTTGTAATGTCCAAAAATAGACTGAATTGACAGATAATGGAACACTCTTGTAAAACGAATTTCGTCTTCCCTCTCACTCGCTCGATTGCTTTCCGCCAAGCAGACAGAACATGCGGGCTTCCAATTCGTTCATTTCTTTCGCATTTCCTTGCACTGCAACTGCGCGCAGACGACGCTTCGATCTTGGTCTCGCCTCGGTTTGCTTTATTTAAGCCAAGGTAATTGCGAGGTTTAAAGGAAGAAATCCAGTCGTCCATTTGAAAGCGCTTAGCGTGCTAGCAGCTAGTTAGCGTTCTTTGTCTACTGCCTGGCCTTAAACGAAGCTAATGTAATGTATTCTTTCGCGTGATTTATTTGGAACCCTCGGGTTTCACTTCGTCGTCCCTAAATAGACTTAAATAATGGACAGGCATAAATATTTATTTAAATTTGCATAACATCAAAACCGATTAAAAAAAGAGGCAAGCCCTTGTTCCTGTCTCACCCCTCTCCTTGAAACCTAATATCTCCGTTTGGCAACTTTTAATTTGCTCCCCCTCCTCCTCCTCCTCCTCCTCCTCCTCCTTTCCTTGCTCACTCTTATAGCTAGCTATATATTTTTCTCTCTCTCCTTTTTCTCTCAGATAGATTTTACCCTCGCTCACTCTCTTCCCTCCCCGAAGGAAGGGGAGGAAGGAGGTTGTGTGTTTTTTTCCTTGAAATTTTTATCACAAAATTATAATACACTCAAAGGGGAAACTCACCGTCATGAAAAAGCAGTGCCTTGTCAACGGGGTTTCCTCGCCATCACATCAGGGGCCAGCGGGGCAGTGCCGCTCCTGCAGAAAGCAGCAACTGCAAGCATGCAGCCCCAAGGAAACTACCACTAGTATTGCACACATAGTGCACATGAAGAACGAAGGAAAATTGTTTAAGATTTTGTACACTGAAAGAAACATAAGTTACAATTAACAATGGAGTCACATTTCCCAAAATTATGAAATATATGTTTTATCGATACTAGTTGTCAAAGGATTCCTCAAAACCTGACATGCAAACTTGGATCAGCTGAAACCTGAAGGGGTGGAGGTCCTTAGAAATGGTTTACTGAGTCAGTGAATGTGCTGAAAATAATTTCATTTCATTAGTGTAAATCTGGACTATATTTGATACATACATTTGAGTCATATTGTTAACATGTGTGATACATGGGGTACTTTGACCATGTAGTGATTTTTGATGAAAATGAAAATGTCCCAAAAGGGTTGTTATTTTAAGTTCCATAAAAACCTTCATATCAAATCACTCTTCCATACCCTTGTTATGACCTTTATTCACTCAGTCATGTCATATAATACAGAACCATGATATCATACAGGCCTTCATACACACTATGGCATCCAATATACTGCCATCGCTACATAATCATTGAGAGTCATCCAAACCTTGACATTTACAAGATGCTTTTTTAATAGAGGCCTCAATTCATACCATTGCAATGTAGGTCTTCAGACACACTGAGACATCATTCAGACCATTTAAACTTTTCTCTATGAACCAGCAGATCCATACAAAGCCATGATAAAGGGGCCATTACAACAAATGGGGTTTTACAGCTTCATCACACAGCTTATCACTACAAATTTTAGAATATGTCTGTTTGCTAGAAAAACATCATTTTAAAACATACATCCCCTACAAGTGAATAAAGTTGTCCAATAAAAATGTAAGATAGAACTGTGTGATGCCCTTTAAACAACATACTGCATGGGTGGGCCATCGTAATTGTTTAAATAATAGTATTCTTTAAATAAATGCTATAATGCCAAATCAAACAAACTTCAGATTTAATTAATTTGTGTTGACCTGCTTTGTTAATAGTTTGGCACTAATGTGCTACAAATCTTTAACTGTTACATCATGAGAATATTTTTATTCAGAGCATTGTCTCATATATGGTAAGGACATAACACTGAGCTACTTAGTCAAAACATTTCCATTAGATACGCACACAATGAGAAATTTGACAGCAGAGGGAATAGTCATTTTCTTCCCGTTATCATCGTGATTGCTTTTTCTCTCACGCTTCCCTTAATGACTCTTTTCACTTCATTTACCAGCAATGACAGCCAGGCCTATGAATGTTTTATAGCGAAAATACTGTGGTCTCAGAAACAGGTGCGTTCCTGCAGAAATAGAGCTCCCAGTACTGGGAAGCTTTAGGAACCAATTGCATTTGTTATTTCAGAATAGGGGTAAAAACCATGGGAGCTGGTGGAAAAGACAACTTTATCAGTTCAGTTATATATTATATTACTGAGATCATTACAATAAGTTGGGTGCATCAGAGACTGTAGGTTTGAGTTGAATCAGGCTTAAACTTGTTTTATCACACACCCATCAGCTCATCTTGCTCTGCTGTTATCTTTAAGAACAGACATGCTTTTCCTGCGCTCTGTCACATCTTATGATTATCAACATTTTAGTAGCATATACTATATCATGATAGTATTGTGTAGCAGTGCCATTATTGTTTTGATTACGAACATATTTAGTTTCTTACAAATACTGTCTGTTTCTGTGTCGGAATAAAAGGTAAATGATAATTACAGTTTTAAATGGGTTTTTTTTTCATTTCAGAATTACCATATGGTCGGCACCTATTTGCAGAAAATATAATTTTATAGTTGAAGTATGCTATTCCACTCAAAATAAAGATTCTTAAATGTTCAGTGTTATCTGAGAAATGATTTCAGGAGATTCTTGGTGAAAAGGGATTAAGTTTTCCTGTGCGAGTAGGAGAGAAGTGCAGATCAAAGGTTTTGGTGTTAGATGCATTATACAGTCCCTCACATTGTTAAATGTTTTATCCACACAGGGTCTTCAGGTTCTGCAGTCGATTTGTACCAGTTGGCTGAGGATTATTCTGATTTTATTAGATTGTTTATTGAAATTTAATTATCAAGATGAATTGTACATAATCACATTAATGTGTTGATTTTTTAAAAACAATCTCAACCTGATCAAATGTATTGATATTGACATTTCATATCTGTATAATTGTGTACCTCAAAACATTTATTACTTTGGGTATGCTGATCATTGTCATGTTATAACCACACGTGATTTGGGATCGTCTTATTTGTACTGGAGGTTTTTTGAAATTGTGACTGATATGTAAATTATTAGCCCTATCTCATGATCAAGTCCCATATTAAGGTCACTGAGATGAATCCCCGAGGCCATCTCATTTTCAGCTAAGAGCACACCAAGAGTATAATTATCATTGGTTGTCGGGGAAGTAATTGTTACACTCAAAAAAGGACCATTTGAGAGTAAATAGTAACCATTCGATGTGTAAAATGGGAAGTTCTTCTTTAAATGTTTCAAAACGTACTGCCATATGTTGAGCTGCTGATGGACCACCAATAAGAAAAGAGTATACTTAAAGAAGCGTGACTGAAGTGTCCAATCACAACACCGTTTGTTTAAGAATGCCAAAATAACGACAGTTCACTTTCTGGGGGAAAAAAAAACTGAAAAAGAGTCAATTTATTCAGTTTGTGAAAGACAGTGATAAGTGTATACCGTTCAATGGATGGGGCTATTGTTTCAGATAAGGAAAACTGCCAGAGGATGGGCGACATGGCACTCGGTGGCGCAGTTAAGATTCCAGACAGACTGTTGAAGAGGGATCAGGAGAGGCAAGAAGCGGTGGAGCGGCGCAAGGAAGTGAAAGAGGGCCAGACTGTCACTGAGGAGAAAAGCGATTTCTTCTCCAGCACATTTAACGCTGAGAAAAAGGCTATTGATGATCTGTTGTCCAGCTGTTCAGAATTATATTGCGATAAGGCTCAGGTTTTAGAAGAAGTAACCCATAAACTACAGCAACTGCAAAAGTTCCTTAATCACAGCGTGGTTTTTCTGCCTCAGTACGAGTTGAGACAAGCACAGAGCTCGCTGCAGACATTACAAGGTACATTAGCCGAGAAAAGAGACCAGATTCTCCCAAAGAAGAAATTTGCCTTCCGATCTCGCACTATAGGAGAAAACAAAAATAAAGTTCCTCCGGTTTCTACTGGAAGTGCTCAATGTCCCAACTTAGAGAGCGATACTCCGGACGTCAGCAGTTGTGGTCGTAATGTAACGTTAGTTGATGGGCACACCACCGCGGTACAGTGTGGGTTGTCTCATGCCGACTCGCAGGTTTTGACAATGGGGGCGGAGGATATCCGACAGCGGGATGTCTTGCTGACTCACCTGTCGAATTGCAAGGTGAGGCTGTTTGGGTCACCTAGCACTCTGCACATCAAACATGTCCGCGATTCCGAAATTCTGTGCGGACCTGTTTCAAGTTCCGTCTTCGTTGATCAGGTTTCCAGCTCTACCCTTGCTTGTCAACAATTGCGAACTCACAACACGGTAGACACTCAGATGTACCTTCATGTCACTAGTCGGGCCATCATCGAGGATTGCAGCGGTGTTAGCTTCGCACCCTTCAACTGGAGTTATCCGAGCATCGATGCTGACTTTGAGGTGTCTAGATTGGACAGGGCCAGAAACAACTGGTCTCTTGTAGATGACTTTAATTGGCTGGCCGCTGACACTTCTTCACCAAACTGGACGGTTATTCCTGAGTCAGAAAGGAGACTTAATTGGGACTGAAAGATTAAATAAACATTAAATAAAGGTTCAGAGCTTAATTATATAAACGTTGAATCTAAAAATTATTCCAATAAGAATCAACATCATGTATGCAACCACATTGCCTTGTGTATATGAAATCAGGGGGAAAAAAACCCTCACAGAATCTTTTTGTTCACACTGAAGCACTAATGAGTCAAGCTAGACCCAAAAATTGTCTGTATTGTAACATACAACCTCTTACATGTCATGCCTGTGCTTTATTGTCCAAGTGCACAAATTTCATGTGAACATAGATACTGTTTGTCCACAGTAGCTACAGGGCCATTGCTAAGCCCTCAGCCCACAGGATAATTAAATAAATGGTACCATTACAACCTCAAGCAACAAGCATTTCACTGTATTTTACTACAGGTTGAGTTAGATAATGTAATTTCAGTAGGCAGGTAAATTGCATTCACATACTTCTGAATTTTGGCATATGGGATACCTGAAGTGTAGGCCTTTCCAGATCACCAGTGAAACAAGAAGATGTTCAGGCTACATAATTGCAAAATATGTTTTACATTCCTTTCAGTTGGCCACTATATCATGTACAATTTTTTTGGAAAACAACTAACAAATTAAAAAAATGTATGTATCATCCACAAGCTAGTTACAAACTCCCTGTTTTTACACATAAAATGAAAAGTTTTACTGATTGAAAAGACATTTGTACATATGCATTTTTGGTCATTAATATAAACTAATGCAAACATAGTGCCTACTACAGCTACAGTCTCTGAAGTAATTCCTGTGAGCATTTTGAAATTACAAATATTTTGGTGTCAATGATTCCACAGCTATTTTAGGCTAAATACTATTCCATTATACTTCCACTTGTTCCTTGCTTCTAATGAAGCAGCATCCCCAGTGTACAGCACCATGAGATTTCATCTCCCACACCCTCTCCCCCCACAGGGAAAAAGTCTTGTCACCCCATTTAAATTTAGATCCTTTGGCTTGGTATATTGCAGTAGGGTTGTTTTGTTTGATTATATATTTTAAAATCTAAATATGGAAAACCATAAAACATATCTTGGTAAGACAAAAATATCGCTGCGTACTATGATAGTCATAGTTCCAGTTTTCAGATCCTGAAATTACATCTGCAACTGTAATGAGTCAAATAACAAGATTGACCCAACTACAACTGATGGGAGGGAGGCTCACATCACTCTTTTCATAGCCAGCTGATCTCGTGACAGAACAAGCTGCACAGAACTGCGGAGTGCTCCAGAGGGGTAGCCTGTGTCTGAAAGCTCCAATGCACATGTCATAGCATAGAAAATAACTCCAATCCTTATTACCATCACAAACTACCTATTTACCAGGTACATACAAATTCTGTTAGGTCTCAGAGTCTCTAGCTCCTCACAGTCTTCCAGTTGGGCTGCTGAGGGGAGACCTCCTTCACTTGAGTCCAGAGGCCTTAGAGCAAGAAAACAGGAATTCATAAAAAGACAAATATATTGTTATCTTTGCAGAGAAAGAGCAAGTCTAAACCTTCTGTAGTGCTATCTCATACATTTGTATTTGATTCTTAAGAGTATAACCATTCATATACTTAGGTGTTGGATCTTTATGGAAAAGCAACACATGGTAAAAGATATATTGGTGAAAGAGAAAGATATTGAGTATAAGTATAAAGATTTATTAAAAGTAAGTACATTGCAGAAAGATAAAATCTGATTGATTTTGTGAGCTAGGGTTTAAGGTGTGAAATATTTTATCAATAAAACTGCTATTAATTGAGGGGAGCAATGTTGACAGCTTAGAGGTTTTTTTGTTTTTTGTTTTGGTTGTGCCTTAGCACACTGACGTTTTCACAGTGAGACACATTGAAATTCTATCAACTCTGAGACATTTGAAGCACTATATTTGAAATGTAGGTGTCCCACTAACTGAAATTGGATTTCATGCGCTGTCTGGATTTCATTTACATTAGCTGTTTAATATCCCAGGAGGAGTCATACTTAGCAGATAACTGTGTTCTTTCCTGGATAAAATAGAATTTCCTGGGTGGACCAGACAGAATTTTTTGCTCGGTGAACATTGATATCTAAGAAATGTAAGCAACAGTTTTTTGTGCTTTGGAGCTGCCAATAAGGAAATATGTGGCCATATATCTCCACCCACATGGGTTATCATTACGTTTCTCCAGCATCACCAAGTACACATTTCAAGCCTGAAAGGGAGAATGTAAATGGGTCCTTCATAGTCATACAATTTCGGTTATGTGAATGTGGGACAGGGTTTAATTCTATTCCCCCTCAGTCAATATTGGGCAGCTCATTTACTTTGTTCCCTCTCCTTAACTGTAACTCTTTCCTGATGTGGGAACGGAAGATATGGCCCTAAGTCTATCGGCTGGAACCACAGGGAGTTTGACGCTGGAGCACCAAACCAATTATATAGTAAGACAGGAGATTAGAACGGGGGGGCTCTTCAGCAGGCAGGGATTTTCAGCAAATGGGATCAGGCCGAATTAGCGGGTTTAGGATGACGTACTGCAACTTTGAGTTTGACCATTGGGAAGGCCACCTCGCCTTTGCAGGAAAAGAACCAGCAGAAAATAGTTGCGTAGCCTGCGATCCCGTCCGTTTGTGCTAATTTATGTGAAAAAAAATTATCATTTTTGGTGACCAAGACCCCTGTCACCTACACTATGGGCTTTCCTGACATTTGGGTGGTCAGAATGGGTATGAAGAGGAAGACCCTCAGAGAAGTACCTTCTGCAGCTCCCTTCTGGAACGGATTACAAATTTCTATCTAAACTCCCTTGGTGCCGCTGTTTTTTTAAATTGTTGCTGAAAAAACTTTCAACTGTACACTGAAACCTTACTCTACTTGGCAACTTTAGCTGAAAAAAGCCAAGGTTTTTTTTTTATATTTTTGAACTTTAAACCTTTTGTGTGTGATTTGGGTAGGGGGTAATTGGAGACAAAATGGTGCTGATGAAGGTGAAATTCGACCTGAAGAAGCGGGTGAAGCTCGCCCAGGGGCTGTGGTTGATGTACTGGGTTGCTGTAATGGGCGGCGTGCTGATCTTCAGCATGGGGCTCTTCTTCAAAATCGAGCTGCGCAAGCGGAGCGAGATGATGGACAATAATGAGAGCCACTTCGTCCCCAACCTGCTCATCCTGATGGGCCTCATTGCCTGTGGAGTCAACGCCTTTGGTGGGAAGGTCTGCCATGACTCCCTGGATGCTGCCAAGTTCGCCAAGTGGAAGCCCATGATCAAGAACTTCCTATGTGGTTGCATCCTCTTCAATATGCTCCTCTTCATCACGGCGCTCCTCTGCTTCTGCCTGCGCCTGTCGCTCCAGTTCACGCTGGCCGAGGGGCTGAAGAACGGCATGAAGTACTACAAAGATACAGACACACCTGGCCGATGCTTCATGAAGAAGACCCTGGATATGATGCAGATCGAATTCCGTTGCTGTGGGAACAACAACTTCAGGGACTGGTTTGAGATTCAGTGGATCAGCAACCGATACCTGGACTTCAGCTCTGCTGAGATCAAAGAGTGAGTACCCCTCTTTCCTTTCTCATAGAACTGTAAGTGGAAATTGGTTTGAGATATAGGATAAACCAAGGGGAATCACAAGACAGGAAAGCAGTTCAGAGAACAACACCTCTGGGCAGGTGTAGGTCCTGAAGCAGATTTGGATGTGGTATTAAAGTAACCATTAGATTTGACCATAGAAGGAGTATATAATGACAGTGTGCTTCTATAATAGAGACTAAATGACAAGGAAAATGGGGCAGATGTATGTTTATCTGTAAGGATTGACTGTAATTCATGTGTTAATCATGAGCATTTGTGTTACAAAGGTAAATGTGGGTACATCTGTGTCTTTTGGAAGTGAAATAAAGCTTGGAACAAACATGGGAAGGTTGGACCAGATGCTCATTCTGATTTTCTCCCTCAGTTCCAAGCCCTCACACACAGCGCTAAGGATGTTCATGGTGGGCTTAGAAACTGTAGCTTGTGGGGGTGGGAATATCATGTCTATCACAGGTGTGGCTCTGGGGTTAGGAGATGCATGGTTTCAGATTGCTCTCAATATGCTCACAAATGACAGCACAGCAAGCTGTAAAGGTGTTTGTACATCACTTTGCCTAGGTTTTGGTAATAGAGAAAAATGCCCATACTTGCTGTTCCAGTCTGAGTTTGAGTGATAAGACATGAGACATAAGTACAACAATTTGCAGGGGTAAACCACATATTAATACCATGAGGTATTTTCAACAAGTAATAAATAGCATCAATATTAAACCCTAGGATCATAGTTAATGACAGCTGTTACCTGGCTCATAAATTCTAGGTGGGTGATAGGGTAATTGGGTTGGAGGGCAGTGTGGTGTTAATGGGTTATGGTTATTGGGGGGTGGTTGGGGGCTTTGCAGTGGCATTGGAATGAGGAGGGGGTCCATTCAATAGCAGTCATGGAGTAGTTGCAGTGTTAATGGGTTCAGAGGTAATTGTGGGGAGAATCTGGTTGGTGAACAAGGTTTCTGATTAGTGGATAATCCTCCTGGATCTCATTTCCATGTCCTTGACAGCTTACTGTCTCTTCTGATCATAACAAGACCTCAGTGAGCTGCCAGCAATAGACATTGACATTTAAGACACTGATAGCGGGAGCACCTATGTCCCTGTAACCACACCGTCATTACATCATTTACACAGATATACACTGCTTCATCCAACCAATGAGCTATCGCTTCTGAAAGTCTCAAAATCAGTTTGGCAAGTTCAATGTCCTCAAAGTCTTGGCGGGCTGTACGTCTTCTTGCAGGTATCCAGAGAGTGTGCGTTCACGTGTGTATTTCTTTATGTGCATGTGCAAGAGTTCAGAGAGAGGGGAATGTGTGCGTGTATGAGAGGGAGGGTGAGAAAGGCCAGGGGCAGGGGGGGTTACCTGTGAGGATATCCATAATTCCAGAGGACAGCAGATCATGACCATCATCCGTGTTCCTGTCACTCTCACTCACAGGTGATCCCGTCAAGTGGATAGTCCCATAAAACCGCTTTAGAGCTACCTGCCATTCCTGTCATTCCTACAGGTTTCCCATAGCAACACACCAGCCACATGATACCACCATATATGTTATTACAAAGAACTATTGTCAGTTTGGGTTAAATAATATTACTGCACCCTCAACTGAACAAATGTTGATGCTATTACCACTTGGGTTTTAGCCAATCAAACACAAGAGAATCAAGCTGACCCCCATCTGATATCTGCATCAGCTGCACAGAACAGACAGGCCCTCATTTTCTCATCATCACGTCCCCCTTGTATACAGATTTGGCAATATTGGAGAGGAAAAAAAAACAATCGCTGCCCCCTTATATGTGAGCCCTCGTGTTTAATTGATTTTTCACCTCTGTTTCTACAGTGCCTTACCTTGACATTGGTCGTCTTTGATTGATTTTATTCTAATCTTATATAACATTCATCAATCAGACTGTGAGTCTTTTAGCCTGATGCTGGTGCACTCGCACATGCCACGTGCAGAGAAATGTGTTCACCTGCATGGCAATACCCGTCTTCCTCTTTGTTTGAGCTAGCGTTGGGCCCTCTGCCAATGTCTGGCAACACCTTGAAAACATGACTTGTTTTGAAGAAATGCTAACAGCATTAAGAGGCATTGAATGGATCATGGCAAATTTAGGCACTCGCAGGAGTTTGACTTCATTCTTCTATGAACACTGCTCACCTGATGTTGCACAAATCTCTGATGTGTCAGTTTCCCCTGCAGAGCATTGAAAAATCATAATTAACAATTTGAATTTGGGATTCTGATATTTCAGATGCATTGTCTTATATGTGTGCCTCTCTCACTCTCTCTCTCTGCAGTCGCGTCTTGAGCAATGTGGAGGGGAAGTTCCTGATGGATGGGGTTCCATTCAGCTGCTGCAACCCCAACTCCCCTCGGCCCTGCATTCAGCACCAGCTCACCAACAACTCCGCCCACTACGACTACGACCACCACACCGAGGAGCTCAACATCTTCACACGTGGTTGCCGTGACGCCCTTCTGTCCTACTATGGAGGCATGATGAACAGCATTGGGGCACTGGTGCTGTTGTTTACAGTCCTGGAGGTGAGAAACAAACAAAGCAAGATGGAGGAACAGGAACATAACCCCATCTCTCTTCATTTCATAATAAGTCTTCAGTGGCTTGGTTCTTATTCATACCCACTTCACACATATGTAGTCACTTCACAGATTCACAGAATAGTGAAAACAATGAATTCTTTGTCTGGCTCAGTTAAGAACCGATAATTATTCAATTCATTGACTCAACCAAGAACTGCAGAGATGACAGCACAAAGTAAATCTTACACTCAGCAGCCTAATTGTATATGTTGAAAGGCTGCATTAAGATTGCTGCTCATTCCTGCTCCTTTTAGGCTTCTGTTCTGAACAGCAAAACACAGCCCACCCTGCTTGTTAATTCTGAAAACATCCTGCGTTCAGCAGAGCTTGTATGACAAGTGTAAATAGAATAGAGAATAAGCACTGGATGCCTTGCTCACTCACCATCTGTACAGCATGGTATTTATAAAACCATAGGCAACTCTCTGTAGATCTGGCATGTGATTTTATGACTCCCATAATTATCCTCAAGCATTATGGCTCTTCTGCTGGGTTTGGTGGGATATACTATGCTGACTGCTGAGCTTGGGTATATACTTATCTGTAAGAGCTGGCTGGCATGTGTCAAACTTCTTAGGACCACTAGAAAGTAATGGAAGATAACTAATATTGTCCTCTACAGACTGCTATAGACTATAGTCACAAATCTTTTGAAGGAACGATGGCCGAAAAGCCTGAAAGAACTATACCGTAATCCAATCCTGTGAGAAATAACAAACTTACCGATAGCTGACACTGTGCCCACTTCCTTGTCTGCCAATAAGCTTGGATGCGTCCTTGGATGTGTTTCAAACACTTTAATTTTCAGGCTTGGTCACTAGTGGCCATGTAGGTGAAACTGACCCAACCACATTCACAAGTGGGTGGGTCAGACCCGCTCACTCCTTTTGTCACATTTATATGTCACACGTGGAGGTTTCCTTCTGCCAAGGCCTGAATTCTCAACATAATCAAATAGGCATCAGAGCCATTTCATGCAACAACTAACAAAACCATCTACCTGAAATAATTTGGCTTATGCAAATGTGACACCGGGTATCATCAGAGTGTTGTGACTGAGGACCAGATTTTCTCTGAGGAGTTAATCTTCTCCAGAATCAGCTTGTGTTCCAGGAACACGGGATCTTAAAACTGGGCTTCGAGCTAGGATTTTCACAACACCAGTGCAGCCCATTTTCAGATTGGGGACATGGGTGTTGTTGTTTGAAACTACTGGTACAAAGATTAAAATAAAAATTCTCTTACTAATCGCAGCTGAAGTGGAATTAAGAAGTATGTTAAATTTAGATTTACCTTGGACACCCTAAAACAACTGAATATACATAGGTGTCAATAGCACCTAAAGCTATTTCGTTTTTATTTAAAGGAGTGGCAGAGAAAAAGACATGTTCATAATGTCACTGTGTGGACTTAAGATAGTCTATGTGTATGATGCAGTGTATTCCTCCGGCCAACAGGTGGCAGTAACAGCAGGGCTGAAGTACCTGGCCACAGCCTTGGAGACCATTTCAAACCCTGAGGACCCAGAGTGTGAGAGTGAGGGTTGGCTGCTGGAGAAGAGTGTGAAGGAGACCTTCGCAGGTTACATGGAGAAAATCAAGTCTCTCCGCAAGGGCAAGGTGGAAGATGGGGAGGGTGGGGAAGCGCAGGCCGTTGCCACGGTGAGCTGAGTGTGTCCTTCCCATTGGGATTGAGACCACTCCCTCCCATAGGAGCAAGAGAGGGATAAGTCCTCTCACCCACCACACCAACTATCAAAAGTGAACCAAAAACAAATGGAAAACAAAGAGAAACCCAACGTGTAATGCAAATATCTTTATCCATACCAAAGTGTATATACCAACAGAAATTTTAAAAGTATATTTCTGAAAAGAAATTCCCAAATTTTATAAATTTTGGTTGCCCAGCAAATGAATAGATTTTATGCAAAATCGTGAATTATCCCCAGCCACACCTCCTGCTTTGCATTATAGGGCAGTCAATCAGAGTACCAAGAACATGACCTTTTTTTTAAAAAAAAAAAAAAAAAGTTTTCATTTTAATTTTATAAAAAAGTCTTTATCCAGTGATAGGTTTATAAGAAGTGGATATATAACCCGATGGATACACAACCCATAAGTTGTGCGTGTGTGAGACAAAGATAATGCCTACTAAAGCTGTGTCCCCCAAAACCTTTGACCCTTGGCCCCATTACCACTGACCTTGTGCTGCTGGTTACTGGTCAGCAAAGGAAAATAGCTTTGCTCTTTTCTCCTAGGTCTTCTGTCCTCCTTACATCCCCAATTCCAAATTATCCCAAATTCAAAGATATATGATTGGGCTGCAGACAGAGTATTGATGGTGACAGACAAATACTTTGGCATGAATGCAAAAGGCAGCTAATATAAGGAATATGTCAAACAATTCCATCGTTGTTTCCCTCAGTCATCCAATGGCTGCATGGACCTGAAACTGAGCCAATCATAGGAGCAAAATATTAAACCAAAGCCATTGCCTCGTGCACATTTCTGTATTCTTACACGTGTGCGTTTCTCATAGACACACACAGGGCTGCCATCGGGTCATATGTCTGCTGGCTGTAAGAAGCAAGTTAATACAGAGTTTGTACGCGTTCAAGGGGCTGATGTCAGACTGATGTTTGGATGTTTCTGGGGATATGCTGAAAGATGAGAGTTTACAGAGAAGTAGAGACAGGAAGGTGACATGTTTTGAGATTAACCATCACCCCTGCGCAAGTACATAGATGCTTACAGTTTGATTTTCAAGATAATGTGAGAATAAACAGAAATATTGTAATGTTACTAAAACTTAAATCAGTTATAATGTTATGTATGACTATATTTTTAACCTTTTGTTCCTCTGTAATTTTGACATTTAAACCCTTTTCTGTAAATTTTGGTCAGCAGTAATGTCTGTTTTGTGGGTCAGGCAGAGCAGATAACCTCTCTGCCCTGTAAGACAAACAATGCTTGCATATATTCTGAGCACCTTGCGTCTTGCATGGCCCCTGAGATTGCCATTAGCTTGTCTGCTGCTTCTGCTTAGGCTTCACATTAAAAACATGTTTCTTAAATAATGCAATGTAGGGCAACTCTATACAAAACAGAAACCACTGCAACAGACCCATGTAATTCAGCCACTGATTCCGTCAGACGGAAGTGATTTGAATAGGACAGGTTGGAAGGTGGGGTACTATGTGGCGCTATGCTATGCCCCACCCCTCCTCGCCCCGCACCCTTTTCTACCTTTAGAAAGGTGGGGGCTCCCAGAACGCAAGTGAAGTGGGACCACGATCTGAAGGTGGCCTGGAGGTGTATAAGGCTAAGAAGGAACATGTTGGAATTGGCAGCTACACTTCCACAGGACTGGTGGGGTGAGATCTAACTTGCACTCTTTGTACCTGAAGCAAGAAGGAGCCAGGTGCCCACTTAAGGTGACCTGAGGTTGAGGGGCAGGGGGGCAGGGCTTCTGGTTCACATGCACTCAGTGCTCCTGTGCAACACACCAAGCCAGCAGTCAGAGATGCTTCCTATTCACAAACTAAGAGCTGAGACTACTGGAAGACTTATCACACCTACTAAAACACTGGTCAATGTGAACAAATGTACTGTTAATATAGAATATTTTTCTAACGTCATAGCCAATCTTTAAAAAAAAAAATGTAAACAGGTTACAGTCTCAGGAATTGGTTTTCTTCTTTGTGTCTGGCATAGCTGTTATTCTTGTATATTTTAATAAAGGTTTAGTATGTGTGATGTCTACTCTGGAACTCTGGTCTGTTTAAATGTAATGGGGGGTCCACAGGCTCTTGACTCAGTGGGCTGCACTGCCCTCATTGTTTTCAACAAACCTTAACAGCAGACAGGAGAACTCAGCGTAGTCGGTGGATCTGATATTTAAAGGCTGTACTTACACTGGTAACAAACAGACACTTCCTACAGAGGAAGTGTCTTCTCTTTTCCGTGGGAAAATGTGATGGCAGGACAGGGCAGGAACAGGCATGCAGTGGAAAACGGATGAGTGGAAAGATACCGGCACTTAAAAGATGGGGAGCACACAGGAAATGAGATATCGAGGGCAGCTGAGGGAGATGCTAAGACCTCGGAGGGTGGCCTGCTTTACTTGATACGATCATGGGCCTTTTAATGAGGATTCGTCTCCCCAGGGGTCTGGTGCTGCTCAGGACATGGGTGGCGTGAGAGCCATTTTCACCTCACGCTGACACACAAACAACATCTGTAGCAGAGACTCATGCAACCTTGCATAATCCTGGGAAATGCTTTACCCAACACAAAAACCAGGCATACTACTTCTAAGACCTCTTCAGCAGTATTTGAGGTTGTGAGCTTTTATCATTTTTCAGAAAGTCAGGCCTTAATTCAGCTAAAATGTGAGTCTTTGATCCACAATTACATGCAAGTTCCTTGGCTTGTAATTCAATTGGTTGTGAGCCAATTTCTTCAACCTGATATAAATGAAAGTTTTAGGAGCTGGAGTGGGATACGAGTAGTTTGACAGGTGCTTTACCTAAGAAGTGTGGGTAAGTTCATAAGAAAAGATCTGTTGAGAACAGAATGGAAAACAAAAACCAGGACAAACAGTACAGACAAGGCACAGGTAGAGGGTAAGGAGGACAACCTGCTTCTGGCACATTCTCCGGCCCAAAGCATATAAAGAGTGGCTGAGGAGATAAGGGCTGCAAAGCTGCTTTCAGGACTGGATTAGCCTCAGGTGAGGCAGGTGACGCAGGCAAGTTTTCAAAGAACCTCAGACCAAGTGAGGGTGTATCCTGTAGGACACTCTGTCTTCATCTATACAAGAGAATCCAAACACTCAAAAAACCTTCCACATAAAAATAGAAAACTGGGAGAAAGCCAAAGAAAGTCAACACATATTCTTTTTTCAACTATTAAACATGGTGGTGGATTTTTTTTTATGGTAGGGGCAGCCATCTTATGGGAGTCATTGTATCTTATTACTCTACATAGTGTAATTACAATTAATATGAAGCCATTTTAGGCAAAGAGGTGTGCCCTACTGTGGTAAACTGCTTCCTCAAAACATTCCCATACTTCAAGACAATAATGCCCCCATACACACTTCTAATCAGATTTATGAGTAATTTCAATAACACCAGGTTGAAGTCAAACAACATTCTTAGCCATCCCATTCAGTAAATTTGAACATGATTGAAAACCATCAGTCCTATAATGCAGCATGCAGAGATTACCACCTCCGTCTCTCAAAAGAACTGGAGGCTTTCCTTCCAGAGGAACGGCCTAGTATCTCACCAGACACAAAAACCTGTGCAGCAGTGCTACAGGCAAAGGAGAGTCCTAACTCCTCACATGCCTATTGTCTGGTATTTCAATATTGTTTTACCACCTGTACATGGTTTTGTATCATTTATCAGGGCTCAAAATAGGAACCAGGTTTTTAGGCCACAACTAGCCTCTAGCTAAAAGTGGTGAGGTCTTTCAGGCTCTACACAGGTAGACCGCTGGCCTAATCCTCTTTTTCAGGTGACCCCACTGAGCGTGCTGACCAGCACACTGAACAGGTTGTGAGCTGGGGGAGCCGTGACAGAACTGGGGCATTGGGAATAGGTGAGACTGCTGCGCAAAGCACTGGATTATTATGGGAACATGCATAAGCAGGTCACACACATGCTCAGTGTGCTCAGCTCAAGCATACACACATACATAAAGTATTCAGAGCACATCACTTCTTCCACACATTGCTGTGTTCAAGACTGTCTGAACCCACTGTATTTAGAGCTATCCACTAACACATTTAAAGACAGGCATCTATGCACCATACAGCACCAACCACAGACGCGCAAAACCTCTTTCTTTTTAATGCATTTATTTAATTATTGTTTTACAATATCGTACAATGTACCCATTTATACAAGAATTCACATATTAACAAGTCTGTTCATTACATGTGATGATAATGTATCCTCAATACTGGAAGTGTATCACAGAATAATTTGGGGATGGGGGGGTGTTACCAGGAGAACATATCTACTGGGGAGGCATAAGATAGCAAAGTACACATGAGAAAGGCAGGATCTGAGAGTGTTGTATGTGATGGTGTGCGTTTATGTGTGTGTTTATCCTTCCACAGAAAGTGTGCCATTTTTATAATAAATGCCGTATCCTGGCCAGGCACCTGTCCTCATAGGTGCCTCGTACCCTTTACTCCTGGTGCTGTGGCTGGACTCCAAGTTCACCACGGTCTGAATGATCCAATAGTGGGGCGGACCTTGTGTGAAATCACTGCGATGAGATCACTGCAAAAAGCCACCAAAAGCACTGAGGTCTGATCACCATGGAAACGAAAAAAAAAAAAAAAAAAAAAAAAGAAGCTGGGATATTTCCCTGCTTTATGATATAGATTTCAGTCTACATGCTGAGGACTCCACATTGAAAAATATAAAACTAAAAAAAAAAAAAAAAAAAAAAAAAAAAAGAACAGAAGCACTTAAAATTAAATTAATGTTTTTAAACCAGAGACACACCCCCTACCTCCCCATTTCTGTGCAGGATATAAGAATTCATTTAAATAACAAGTGTTATAAAACATGAAGAGTTCTCAAAAACACAAATCCTAAATCATAATACATACCGAACACACACAAAACAGCGCGCGCGCACGCACCCTCACCCACCCACCCCAAACATCAGAGGAAATTCATCAAGTGTCTCCTTTCATCCATGGTTGTCCACTATCTGCTGTCCATGAATACATGCTGTGCATAAGAGAGCTGTTCCAGAACATAGGAAGGCTGGAGCCATTCAAGGCTTCAGGCAGGGGGTGGGGCTACAGACTGACTTCCAGTGTTAGCAGTGGCAATGGGGGTGACATGTTCTGTTACATGAGACATACAAGTTGAGCCTCTTTTCTCAAAAACACCCTCACTGCAAACACACACACACACACACCAGACATACACATCTTTATGTCAAACTCCACACACGCACGCACACACAAACACCTTACAGAAAAAAGACTAATCAAATACGCACCCACAAGGAAGACACATAAAAAAGCGAATGCACACACACACACACACACACACACACACACACACACACACACACACACACACACACATCAACATAATCACATGTACTCCTTCTTTCTTTCTCTCTCACACACACACACACACACACACACGCATACACACACATACACACATCCCAGGAGTCCTTATATTCCTTTGCACTCACTGAATGTTGAGTATTTTTGGGGTTCCTAAAAGATACATGCCTCACTTTGGTGAAGTGAATGCAGGTAAATTGCTGTAATTGGGGAGGAGCATCTCCTCCACTGTAAGAGTCATCAGATACAAAACACTCATCTGCAAAATGCAGAGCCACAGTCCGACTTCACGGTGGCACTCTGGCGTCCTGTGGACTTAATCAAAAATGAGGTTCTCCACAAAAGTTGTGCTTGCTCAAAATCACCAGTATTGTTTCGTTTAAAGCAAAAACAGCGGTTAATAAATCAATACTTAAGCCATCTATCCTACAAATAATTTAAGCATGTGTGTGTGTGAGTATTAATATATATACTCACACAAACATATGCACACACTTACAGAAATGTTACTCTGCTCTGGGTATTCATGAATGCTTTATATATTCAAATGACAGAAAAGAAACGCAATCTTGCCTGAAAAAAATTGCAAAAGAATAGGTAACATGCATTCATACTCTTTCAGACAGAGCGATGGAGAGAAGGGCACAAAGGCAGGGCCACAATGCCAAAAACTTCCTCTGTCCCCTGCACGGAAACTGTCCAACAACAGGCCTGGCCATGCCAGGTGGGCTTGTGGGAGGGGCCAGCGTGACATCACAAGTGCTGCCAGTCGATGCCCACCAATGTCTGGTTGGCCTCCTGGGCATGTCCGATCTCCTCTGTGATGCTGTGCTGACGCCAGAGCTTCTGGATTTTCCGGTATCTCTCCCGACACAGGTGCAGCGGATTCCCCCTTCTGGAGACCAGAGGGAGCTCGATATGAGTTTAGCACTACAGAGCTCAGAGAGCTGAACATTATGCTGAAAGACAAAATGTAGCTGAACACTGCAGAGATGGAGAACATTGTGGAGACTTGTGATGTATATTGAAAGACAACTGAACAAACAGAGGAAGGGCTGCCAAACACTGAAGGCAGAATGAGGGGCTCACCTGAGGCCCTGGTCTGTCTCCCCATAGTCATCCAAGTAAGGAGGAGCATAGAAACAGCCCTTTGTCTTCCCAGCCAGGAACAGCACCTGACTCTCTCTCACCCTGGGACAGAGAAACAAGCACACTTTTACATGCATGACCCCATTAGTGTACACACACTTGCACAACTCACGTGAGCACATGCATTCATGTGTGTTCATACATGACTCATGTGTACGCAACACATGCATGGATTCATTCTCAGTGCATGACATTTCTGTTTGCAGGGAATGATGTCAGCTTGCAAAGTCACCTCTAAGTGCTGTCTGACAAAATGTAAACTGATGGATATTTAACAAAGGGCAATCAGCAGGAGAGACCCCAAGGGTGAGGTCATCTAAATGAGGTGCCACCTGAGAGGGAGAGACACTGGTGAAGGGGCTGGTGAATGATTATACCAAAGACACAGATTTAGGATCTGCTAATTTATTTACACTCTGAGTCACAAATCTGCTCTTCTAGCAGGCATTCATTTTAAGAGAGATTCTCTGTCTCAACGGGAGGATCTGGTTAAACTTAAGGCAGTGGAGGGAACGGTACACTGGCAGTGTGTCGCTGATGACCTGATGCAGGGGAAAGTGGTTGCCTGAGCGTTCCTGATGACCTGGCTGGAGGTTACCTGAGGAAGATTCCCACGCCGGCTCCGCAGATGAAGGTGTGGGCAGTGCAGGCCCCTACATCCTCGCCCTCCAGCTCTGTCTGGCAGCAGTAGCTCTGGGAGCACAGCATGGTGCCACACACCAGGCACAGGGTGGGGGCACGAGATTTATCCCCACCGGACTTTGGACACCTGGGCACAGTCACACGGAAGAGCTTCAGCACACTCAGTGCAGAGACGCCATTCACAACTTAAATATGACCTTAAACAAAAAACTACCAAAAAAAAGCATGGCTCACGTAAAGCTGGAAGCTTGGTTGATGAGGGCGCTGTAATCGTCAGGAAGGTCGATCAATTGGTTGGACTCTCGGGGGAAGCTGGACATCAAGGAAAAAAAAAAATCAATCTGGTCAGTCATCAGCAATGACCAAAAATATTTAATACAAGCATGTGCCCACCACTTTTCATCTACAGCCTGGATAAGGTACAGCTCCCACCCCTATTTACATTGTAGGGTTAGACTGACCTCACAAGTGCACTGCTTCCTTGGAGGCACTCATGAACACCTGAGTGAGAGCACCACCTGCAGGAGAGGAAGACAGTGAACAATCACACCCAACAAACCAGCTCACTGCACGGACAGCTTATTATTGTACAATCACTTCAGTATTATATCGTGGAATTAATATTTGAGGGGAGGACAGGAAAGACAGAGATGAGGGAAAGTGGGCCATGTAAGGTTAGTACAGGAGAGATGGGGGTGGGGCAGGTGCTGATGAGATAAAGAAGAAAGGATCGGGCCATGTAAGGTTAGTACAGGGGGGTGAGAAGTGAGGAGGGGGAAATTCAGCCATGTAAGGTTAATACTGGGAGGGAGAAATGGATAAGAGGGGAATGGGGTTATAGAAGGTAGAAGGTTAGTATGGGGGATGGGGGTAGATAAGAAGAATAGCAGAATAAGGTTATCGAAGGTTAGTATGGGGGGCAGAGATGGAGAAGAGGGGAGTGGGGTTGTAGGAGGTTAGTGAAGGGATGTGGAAGAAGTGGGGGATGGTGTGATGTAGGTTTACTATGGGAGAGCAGAGAGGAGGGGGATTCAGTACCCTTGCAGCAGTGGGTCCAGCACATCTCTGTGACTGTGGTACAGCTGCAGCAGGTTGGAGGGCAGGCAGAGGTACCCACACAGCTGCTCCCACTGACCAGGGCCCAAAGCTACAGACAGAGGAGAGAAAGAGGAGTCATACACCTCTGCAGTGTGTGTGTGTGTGTGTGTGTGTGTCTGTGTTTTTACATGTTTGTTTGTGAGTGTATTACGCACTTCTGCACTTACAGAGCATGAATCCCTGTGCACACATCCTGTATACAGATACAGATCTGTGGTTTGATCTCTTGCTTAAGTGTGTGGATTTCCTGTTCATCCACTCATGTCTGTACATATTCACAGTGCTCATGCCAGCATAGTGACTCTGACTAGAATACAGTTTTCCACAAATGGTTTTGTTGCAATAGACCAAAACCCAGTATCCATGGTGGGTCCCCAGGATGGACTTTAGGATTCATGGCATTTTGGGGGGGAAGTGTCTTTGGGCATATTCACCATGCAGCTCTGGGGGTGTGGGCACTCCGTTCAGGTGATGGAAGAACAGCGCTGCGCTCCTCAGGTAAGGCAGTATCCCAGCCTTCACACAGCGCCAGAGGTGCCAGCCTGAGCCCGCCTCACGGAGGACACTGGAACCAAACGCAAAACACAACCTGACGCATCTACTGAGTACTGCTGATACGGTGCAACCAATAGCTCTCAGGTCCCTTACATGTATGCTAGGTACTGCTCATACTGTGACAAAGGTCACTATGGGGGGCACTGACTCAGGTGCTCTTACCTGCCCAGGTGAGTCCTGAGAAGTTCATAGAGTCTGGATGCTCCTTCCTCTTCCTCATCGTCTCCACCCCCGCTCTCCTGCTCCATTGTTGTTTCCGCTATGGGCGCACACAAATGTTACACCTCTTCATTACATGACTCAGGCCCTATGTTTCCAACCATCTGTCATACTAGGCTGTGTGCATGGTTGACTTGTTCCCCTAGCTGAACTCTTACTGTAACTTTTGGGGTCTGTGATTCTCCAAAAGGCTGCATTTGGGTGGGGGGTACCCATACTCGAAGAGACAGGAAGTGGCAGTTGGACTGTTAGCAGCATTCTCTCACCTGGCACAGATGTGAGCAGGATCTGGACGACATGTGCCACGGTGACCAGGTGGAAAGGTGCAACTGGGCAACATCCACACTGAGGCTTGAGAAGTCCTGACAGTAAACAGAGCGGTAGGACAGCACCAGACTCACCTGGAGGGGTGTGTGTGTGTGGGGGGGAGAGAGGGTAAAAAGGGAAAAAATGACAAAGAGGAAAATGAAGATATTTGGATTTCCACTTCCAATTGTGAAAGAAAGAATGTGGGGAATGTTGTGTCAGTGAGGGTAACACTGAGCTTGTCGCTCTATAGGATCCACAGAGAAACAGCCACACTGGACCTGAGACACACACTGAGGTGCATCTGAAACTCTGCGAGGCTCACCAGTAAATGGAACATGTCCACATCTAGGATACAGGGAGAGTTCTCCACCTGGGAGTCTGGCACCAGGGCTGTGGAAAAACCAAGACCACATTAGCACACCTGTGCACACAGAGACTACATGACTCTACTGGCCACGCTCCTTAAAGAGGGTTCCTAACCAGAAGGTGTACTCTAAATGGAATTTATCAAACAAGCAGATTGGTAAAGTGGACAATGGGTTTTAAATTTTCAGGCAATCAGGCTGTTTTAACAACACAGCAGAACCCATCACGCCAGCTCTGTGTATTACGGAGCACAAACCTGACCCATCTGGTAGGTTCATGGGATTTCTTGGCCATTGTGTTTACCTGCTAACAGTCTGATGAAGTGGCCCTGCACAGATGGCAGACACGAGGCTGTCCAGCATGCAGACCCAAACCTGGCCAGCGACCTCAGACAGTCCTCCTACACAGGTATAAGACATGGGTAAATATCACTGTCAGGTACAGAATTACTTACAGTGCGGTTTCATACTCATATGCCAGCCCTATTATTGCACCAGTCTTCCTCCTCTTTTTCATCCAGCTCCATCTCCTTTCCATTCAGCCCCTCTCCCACCTCTCTGTATGTCCTCCCCTGATGTCACACTAAACAGGAAGTGAGGTAGGCAGGTTACCTGTCTGCAGGGCAAACTCCCAAACAAAGGCTTCTCCTCATCCACCAGCAGTCTCTCTGAAAACCACAGGAACGGAGATTGAATTCAGAAATGTGAGTTTTACATGCACCATCTTCCTGGCTGGAACAGTCTACCCAGTAACAATGCAAGATATTAACTAAAACAACATGCAAAAGTGACTTACTACAAACTAGTACCTGTAGATGCCTGCCTTCTGTGTATTTCAAATGAGGAGGGTGGGTTGTGATGGTAACTCACCAATGGACTGGATGGTGTAGGCACAGCTGCCCCAGCACATGATGGGGACTCGAGGGTCCTGTTCGTTGGGGTGCACCTTAAGGCCAACTTTGTAGGTGGCAGTCCCGAACGTGGTCAGCATTTCCTTTATGGTGGTGGAGTATGGGTTCCTGTATGACAGAAAAGGCCAAAAAAAAAAAAAAAAAAAAAAAAAAAAAAAACAAATACAGCATGACCAATACTTTAATCCCTCTTCCTCCTTTGAACGGCGGGCAAACTATTTCACCTGTAGGCCAGTTCTGAGCTCCCACCCACACATTCTGTTCCTGTCCAAATCCCCTGTCAATTAAATAAGGCCTCTGGATAATTCTCTTTCTGCTGTTGTGAGCCAGTACTACGGCTGCACTCCCACGGAGGCTGAAATTATTTATCAGGCCTGAAATGCCATCTGTCACACCAGCTTTCGTGCCCCTTTCCTTATCCCCCTGCCACAGTTCTGACAGCTCTGAAGTTTAACTGGCCCCCAGCTGCTCGGGCTGCCTGGGTCTGTATCCAGCCACAGCAGATAAGACTCACTTGGGAGTTTGGTCAGGTCTGAAGCCTTCTGGAGCAGTGCAGTCATCCAGCTTTTCAGCTTCTTCAACAGCCCCAGCACCTGGAACCACACAGAGCCGTCAATGCCATGGTACACCACGCTGCACAAACGCATAAATACACACACACACACACACACACACACACACATACAGGCCACAGGCACTGAACAAACACACAACCAAGTGAAGAGTTTATTTTCCCTCTTTGCAATGGTTAATTTCTTTTTATTTGGGGTCAGACACTCACTTGTCGGCTTGAGTTTTCTGTGGGCGGAGTGAAGAGCTTTAACCTGATGGCCTATGGTCTTCAGCCACTGGGCCAGGCCGGGCTGCTCACAGCTTGAGGGGGAGAGAGAAAAATAATGAGGAAAAACTGAGAGATGGAGAGCTTCAGTCACTGACCACAACTTTCCACTGCCTGCACACTCTATATGTGGTATCCTTCTTTCATCTCTGACACACACACCCACACGCATCTGAAAGTGAAGCATGCTTACAGAACCAGAAGTGCTTTTGAGCTAAATGGGTATATTACACCACTGCAATGTCTGTAGCACTAAAGACCATTAAGAATAACATTACCAAAAAAATGAGGGAAAAATGAAAGCTACATATAAATATAGGTTACATACTTTTTCTATCTGAGAAAAACAGATGAAACTACGGTACATTACTCATTGAACTGGTTAGTTTAATTGAGCCGTTTGTTTATGTAGACAATTTCCTCGTTTGCACCCATTCAACCTAATAAACTATTCATATTTCACCCTCCTGTTTAAAACTCACTTAACAAAAAGATGATTCTTTTTAGTCTTTATACAACACATTCTGATTAAGTTTATTGCAATTTCAATCCAAAAACATACCACTAAGGCATGGAAGGAGAAAAATAAGAATTAATATTTGACTACTGTAATCACTTTACACAACTCATTTTACTCATGAAGGACTTTAAAAAAAATTAAGTCAGGAGATGTCAATATGATGTCCAGTTATAAATAAGATTTATGTACTAATACATGCAAATATAAAAGAAGTTCGCAGCAACAGGATTAAGAAATGCTAGTTTAAAATCTCACAGGTGACATTAATGCTTTCTGAACAGTCTGCTATCTTTATTAAGCACAGAGCAGAGGACTGGTTATCTTATTTAGCAACAAGATTTTCCAGAACAGGATTACAATGTTGACCAAGGGTTGCTGTGGGGTCGAGCGAGGATTGAGCAATTATGCCATCAAAGCGTAACAGTGTGAATCAGGGGTCAAATGTTTTCAAATTTTGCGAAACATCTTCATGATATATTTCTCTCACAAAGCATATCTGGGTTAATACACAGACAAGGTCCTCCCCCAGTATATTTGGTGCCATGCCTTAGAAAAAACCACAATTCAGTGCTGTTTATGTAAATTGGTTCTTGATACCAGAGCTGGCTACAGACACTAACGTTTTAGAAAATTACAAGATGAAGGATGAATGCTGTAATTAGTGCTTGCAGACAGCTCCCATGACCACAGATAATCAGAAAACTCAGTGGGAAAAAAATGACATTGTCAAGATACACTGATGTTACTGTTCTGGGCATGGACATCAACACGAGATTTCCATTAACATTGTAAAGGTTGGCTGAGTTTATTCCAGGAGGACGAGTGTGCATTCTGTTCTTGTTTTAACCAATTACCCTGGCGTCACTGTCTGCAGTTCTTAATTATCACACATTTATTCTGGTTCATTTAAACTCCACACCCAAATCAGACTTTCTGAATTTTAGTATTACATTTCAGAAGATCAGAATTGGTAATATGACCATATGCTCTTAACTCCCTCTTATTCCAACCAATCAATGTGCTTTGTCATGGAGAGCAACACCTTACTGATTTGTACAAACAAGCTATGATCTCATTGTAACTTACTGAAATGTTATATTATAACAGTTTAATACTGACAAACTGCAGGAAGTGGCAGGGCTTTTTTGGGGTACCTGCTGGAGCCCTTGGAGAGGGGCAGGAGGGGGATGACGGTGTTGCTCAGACATTCACACAGGGGGCACAGGAACTCCCCGTTCTCCACGTCGTAGCTGGTGTGTGCGCGCAGTCGCTGCTGCCTCCGCTGCTCCTTTGCCTGCACTGCCTCGAAATACCTGGAGACGCACAACCACTACGTGTTACATATCGCACAGGGCCGCTAACGTAACAACCACAGATGTGTGAATATGGTCTGTCTGCACATCAGCACTCTGCAGTTTTTCAGCCAGCCAGCAGACAAAAGTATTCCATTTTGTGTTAACAGTCTTTGTCCTGAATTATGAATGTACAACTGAATGGAACGAAGATAATATTTCAGTGAACAAATGGTTGATCTTATTTTATAACCAAGTGTTTTTTTCAATATTTGCTTCAGGGCTCAGTTTATTCTGTTGCAGTTAAACATGCAACTGTTACAGCCATGTAGCTGATTTCATCCTTGAACTATGACAGTTTAGTATTGAAATAAACCTTGTACCCATTACTCAAAAGACTATGTTCCCTTTTGTCAAACAGAGCTATAGGACTTACTGTTTGTGCCCAGCTCTCTCTCTCATTCTTTATATGTAACAATCTCAGACCAACATTCCCCCAACCATGTTCACCTCTGCCAGCAGTGGGAGTGCATGATGTGGCCACAGCTACCGGTGTGAGTCCCAAAGGACAGGTCAGGGTGCATGAAGAGAGGGTCATAGTTCTCTAAAATAGAAAGCACAAATATGTACATGTAAGAGGCCACAGATCCAAAGTAATAAATACAGGTAAAACAGGTGTTTCAGGCAAAAAAACAGGTTCTTAGAAATCTCAAAATAAATAAGCGGTCTTGCTGTTCACCTGGGTCGTGGGGAGGTCTGCGGCGGTTTTTAGACATGACGGTGGAACGCTGGACAAAGGCGGCCAGCACCATGGCGCGGCCGTCGGCCCGCACCTCCTGCTCCTCCTGGCAGAGGATGCAGGTGACCACTTGCCGCTTCTCGCTCACGCGGGTACGGTGTGGACCCACGCACACCAGTGCTGCATCGGGGGAGGCAGGGCTGTGGGGACAATCACACACAGACTGGTTAGTTAGGCTTAGCCGTTTGCGATGACAGTAGAGTACAATTTGTCTATAGGTTTAGTATTATGGGGCTACAAGGGCATAACAATATACCTGTATATAGTAAGGGTGTTTATTTACAGAACTGCTGTTATATAGACACCTGTGTTTCAGGTGAGTGTATACCTGTGCAGCTGGTATGGAGGTGAACAGTGTGTGCTATGTGGATACCTGTGCTCCAGTGAGCTGGAGGTGGATGCCTCCAGCTCCTCCAGACTCCGCTGAAACAGCTCCTTGTTCTCATTGATGAAGTGGCGCTGCATTTCCGACATCTGTGCCATGATCTTCTCCCTCCTCAGACGTGCCATCTCCGCCTTGCGCTTCCGCTCCGCCTTGTCCTTATCTCGAAGAGTCTGCAGAGGGCGCCGTTGCACAGTCACATTATGAAGTTACACACAACAGCAGCAGGCAGCTTTAGATGGGTTTTAATATACAAAAATACTGCATATGTGGGACTGAAGTGAAAACATGTCTGGTCTCTAATAATTGTGTCTGTGCCAACAAACGACGCCTATAAAAGTGACATTTTTATACAAATAAAATGAATATTCTAATCAAATGACATGAATATATATAGGACATACTGGGTTTCTGTAGAGTCATACAGAACAGTAAAACAGAAAGCCATAAACCACCTCCCATTGGCCCCTGAGCTCTCACCTCCTCTTGACTCTGTCCCCCACTGTCTGTCACCGGGCTGGTGGCAGTCCGCTCCCGCATTGTCTTAATGCTGGCCACCGTCTGCAGGTGGGGACAAAGCACCACTTAGAACTCACAGTACACCACACAACACAGCATATACAAGTACAGGCTGAACAAAATTCAACAGGGTTTCCCCTCAAAATCAAAGTCAATAAAGTGTGGTAACAATAGGAGTTGCAATTAAAATTAAATTTGTACTCTGTACTGGCATTAGCCCATATATTTCCATTCTAATCTGAATTCAATTATAAAGGTCATATATAACTATTCATTAATTCCCACCACAGTTTTACAACCATGGTAACATAAAACTTACTGTATACAATGGGGATGTACATAGCATCCTCATACATTCACTGGGAAATACAGTCTTATAACCTTAACTGCCCTCTGGTGTTCATTTTTAGGTACTGAATATATTTTTGCAGAGATCAAGCAGTTGAAGACAAGGTTTTCATGCACACAGAAACAAGGATGACAACAATCATGCCCTCAGTGACTCACTGCTCTGAACAAACTGCTGTGCTCTGTGGAGATCAAAACCCTCTGATTGGTTAAACAAGGCAGTGATGCACAATTCAGTGCATCTCTGCTCATTTATAGGTTAACAACCCCTCATTCCACCCTTCACTAGGATCAGCTTGAGTGCCAGGCCATGCATAGTTGAGCACGCCACCGTTGTGTGCCGGAAGGACCGATTTCCAGTGTGAATATTGTAGCTTTGGCTGATGATGCGGACAGTGAGGGTGAGGGTTAGGGTTAGGGTTGAGGTACCTTGAGGATCCAGCGGATCATGTCCTTGTGAACCTCCAGGTGGGGAGCGTTCTGCAGGGTTTCCAGCAGGGCGAGGATACTGGGAGTGTTACTGGGGGCTTCTCCTGGTCCTGAATGAGACAGGAGAGATTTAGGGATCCATACGCTCTCATTTAAACATGCATCATAGGCAAACACTTAGAGAAGCAATCCCATGTATAAATGTGAATGCGATGTGACAGACTGGCTAATCTGTACACTGATATCTACGTAAACCCAAATGTGTGATGGCTGTGAGATGACTTTACCTGGCTCTGTACATGATTAAGGACAGTTGTCATTTCAGTGAGTTTAAAAAGCAATATATTACAATGAATTTGATGTTCCACATAACCATGGTTATTGTTACACAACTGCTACATGCCACTGGTCAGCTTTATTTTGGCTATATCTTTTAGCGAAGTCCACCCCTGTAAACATATCTGTTCAATATACATGGAGAACACAAACCTAGCCTTGAATGAGCTTCTGAAAACTGGCACAGGATGGTAACCGCTGTGGTATATGAGCTTTGTGCGCGTGGGAGTGGTGCGATACTCACGGGAGATCTTGAGGGTGAAATTGAAGGTTACATCGTTGTCCTCGCTGCTGCTCTCTAACTGCTGCTGCTCCTCCAGCAAAGCCATGCCGATCAGGTGCAGCACCTGAGCACATGCAGACATTCTGCTTAACACTGAGGACGAATGAGTGAATGTGTACTCAGCCCTACACTCACCCACAAAACTCCCGAAGACACACGCACACAGACTTTCCCACCACTCCTCCCTCACTCACCCTCTGCAGCATGGACTCAGACCAGTGCCCCCCACTGGGCTCCACGGCCCACTGCAGCACAGCTCCCAGCATGCCCAGCAGCACGTCGCACTGCAAGAGGTTCACCAGGCTGGCAAAGAGCGGGCAGAAGGGTGGCAGGACGGGTGGGGGCAGAGCTGCAACAGACACCGGGACACCCATCTGAGTAAACCCAGCATACATGTGTATACCCCTACACTCAGCCACACCCTGTCAGCACCTAGACATGCACTGTACACACACCGAAATCCTTTACATGCACCCAACTCTTGTACACACATCCTCACCCTTATGTACTAAGAGACATTCTAATACAGACCCTGTGTCATACATTTGAGTCTGTACACCCTTCCAATACCCACACAGCCCAAACACTAGGAACACACCCCAAACACCTGATCACTTTGCACAGGCATGGCAGCTCTCTCTTCTGCTTTGATACTGAACATGGGAGTGACCTGTGACATGATTACTAGTTTACCCCTTGTGCATGACTGGTATGCATCTCTGTACCTGAATCTTCTCCATTCTGTCTTTTCAGTTTCCTCTGGGCCTCCTCTGCCTGTACATGACATATTTTGGGGGTGGGGGGAGAAACTTTGTGAATGGGCATCTAACAATAACAAAAGAGTATTCAACAATGACAAGCTCACACCTTAGATTAACTCAAATATACACATCACATACCTTGGACTGGTCAGCGCGGGAGTAGTGATAGAAGTAGAGGTTGAACTGTTTGGCACATTCCGGCCGCAGCTCATACAGACCCCGACCCGTCACCCCGGGCTTCCTGTCACAACAGTGAGAGAGGGTTAGTGCTGTTGCCATGGAAACAGGGGAGAAAAGCACTGCACACACTAACACCGGGGTGATGGGGTGCACTTACTTGAAGGAGGCGACACAGTCGATCACCCTCTCCATTCCGGTCTCCTTGTTCTCCTGGGGAGAAAGGAACAGCAAAGTGGAGCCCAAGCTGAGATATGGACAGGAATTCAATGTCTGAAGCAGTTAATTCTCTAGTTCAGCTCCTCACCACCAGGTGGCATGCAAGTCACATAGGAGAGGGACACTGCTCATTTTCTAGCATTTTCAAAAGCTGGAAAAACCCAAATGTTACAAACAATCATTTGAATTTCGAAGGCAACATTTTCCAGGGTGCAATGGAAAAGGTTAACTCTCATAATTCAGTAATGCATAAAATATGATGAGGGCAGGCCAGGTGGACCAGAGAAAGCACAGAGCACAGCAGATAGGTACAGGGCACTCACGTTCTCAGGCAGCGCTTTGACCAGCTCGCTGTGAGCCATGGGCCTGATGCACAGCTGGTGAATTATCTCACGCTTGATCTCTTCAGATCCCTGCACCTGGCCGATCCCTGGGGAGAACCGCTCACCTGGAACACACACGCACGCAATCAAGCACGCACGCACGCACACACACACACACACACACACCACACAATGCCATTTCAAGTTTACTTCATATGAACACTCACACAATGACACACACATCTCACCTACACCCACACTTGCCATTTCACCCAAACAAGACACACACCTATAAAACCCAGAAACTCTTACCTACAACCATCATGACCAAATGCAGCATCTCCTCAATCAGGGTGTTGTTCTGCTGGACCACATCCTGTGGGAGAATAGATCGTTCAGGCACACTAAACTGCACATCAAACTCACAGCTCTGAACATTGCACATTAAAAACCCAGTGCCCTGAGGGGCTCATAGGATCTCTGCAGTGTGCAGAGCGGTCAGCAGGGGGCGCTGGAGGGAGGCACCTTGTTGGCGTTCTCTCGATTGTATCTCTTCCTGCAGTCCGCGGAGCTGAAGATGTGATAGAGCTCGAAGCGGCTGAGGACGATCATGAGGAAATGGTTGGGATCCATCATGGACGCTCCAGCCTGGAGACACACAGATGCAGGTCATGATGGGACTTCTCTGTGTGATCTGAATGCACTGCAGGTAACATTATAAAGCACTGCACTACTCGACTCACCTGCAGCATGATGAGGTCTTTATCAAACATTTCCACCCGGCACTTCACATTGTGGTAGTAGTAAATCTACAATACACAGAGAGAGGAAAACATGACTCAGTTGTTGTAAAAACTGAGGTATCTGATGAAATATTTATTGTGCCAAACATTAGCTAATACCATCATCATAACCGACTTCCTAGCAAGCAAAATTGCCATCTAGCTAGTTAATTCATAAAATCACTTTGATTTAATTGTCAGCACCAGCAGTGCAGTTAACAATTGTTTCTGCTGTTTTCCTTGATAGACAAATAACTTAATTTTTTATCTGACAAGGAAAACAAAATGTGTATCTGTTACTTAAAAGCAACAAACTTTTCAGAAGGCTGAAATGGTTTGATGCAAGATCATTCCACTGAATATTTTTCTAGTTGAATTTTTATTAATTGTTATTGAAATGCTTGTTTCACTTGTGGGTATTATGGCCTATTTCTGGAAAGCCAAAAATATTAACAAATTATTGCTGTCTGTGCACCAGGCATCTGTTTTCTGTTATTTTTATAGCAGATTTAGGCCTAAAGCAAACCAAACATGTCTGTACCAGAATCATAATTAATGCAGAGGCAAAGTACTTTAAATTAAATGTTTATGATGCATGACCATTCCATTTTTAATGTATGCCGATTTCATTTTCATGTACGTCTATATTTGGTGAGCTAGACAATATAAACAAATGATGCAAGTGACTGTTTTCTTTTCCCCAACTAGGACCATGTGTCTAGACAAACAACATGTTTTTTCCTTATTTATTTAGAAGCAAAGCACTTGTCATCAAGTCGGCTGATCAATAAAACATTTCATAGGCATCCAGTATCTTACTGAATAAGCGGACCAGAAAAATATGATCAGAACATTTTTTCCATGTCAAATAAACAAATAAAAACGTAAAAAAGTAAAACTATCACAGGACATACTGACCAGTGTTGGTTTTCATCTAGCGGAAACTGAGCAGTACAACAGTACCTTAATAAAGGAAAGGATGTTGTTGTGAAAGGTTGCCACAGCTTACCTGATTGACCAACGAGAAGCCGTTTCTTCTCCACATCCCAGCATGCACCTGTGCACAGAGCACCAAGCAGCGCAAGGGGTGCTCTATCAGCATAGGGGGGCTAAGCTCGCTCTGTGGGGGACATGAGGGACAGTCTCACTGACACATACTGACATCTTTACAGTGGCATCCAGACATATACAAGAACACCTCCATCAAAAACAGACAAGAACAGAGAAAGAGGAGGGAAGAAAGGGGTAGAAGTGAGAGAAGGGGGAGGGGGACGGCTAAAGGACAGGCATGTACCAATCATAGGAGAGTGAGGATTTTACCATTAGCTCACTGACTTTTACAGGGGTGTGTAACTTTTTGATTGGTTCAAAGAAAACTGAGACTGACAACTTATCATATCTGCACCCATATAGGGTTCATTTTAACATCAATAATGTGTATACACACGTATGCACGTACGTATGCACACATGCGCGCACACACACACTTTCTTACCAAGGGCAGTTGCTCGGGGAATCTGTAGGCAACCTCAGTCCTACTGAGGAGAACATGCAGACCTGAGGAGAGATGCACACAGTCGATGACTCCTTGCAGAACTAGTATGCACACACCCACACAGCAAGCTCAGTGGAACAAGAGGTACATACGTGAAGCTATAGACTTTGCACTAGGTTAATTGGATAGGTAATGCTATAGGCTTGGCACTAGGTTCACTACACTGACATCACAGCATAGAGATCTATGGCAGTGACGTGCAGTGGAACTGGATTAATACCAGTGTTGGGGCATAATAAATCCGGGGAGCTTGGGGAGGCCAAGAACAGCAGTCAGATGCACTAATGCATTGTATAATCAGGACAAACATCAGCTAAAGATAATTTGTACAGCGTAGGCCCCCAGCCCCTGTGAGCTGCACCAGGCTGCAGGTTCTATTCCTAACACTAGGCTTTGTTTGCATAAGGAATCAAGCATGATCTGATTGAGTGCATTATTTGGCTGTATGCACTCAGAATATGGAAAATTTAAAATGTGGACATTACTAAATGAACAACAATGACTAATCATGCCTGCTGGTGGGACAGTCTCTGTTGCTTCTCACCTGCGAGCAGACGAGACACAGGCAGGTGAATGCTGACTTTCTCCTGGGACACGCAGTAGCGGATCGTATCCACAGAGTGCCCGCACATGCTCAGTGTGATGGGCTGTTCTCCGTCCGTGAAGCCGCTGTGACAGTGCATCAGTGCTGTCAGGCACTTCTTGTAGGCCTCGATCAGAACTTTCTCCTGCATACACGCACCCATGCACACACAGACACAGACACACACACACCAAAGAGAAGTCAAAGACAGCAGGAGTCAGAGACAAATTAACTGAACCATGACATACAGAGTTCTATTTCAATTCAATTTTATTTGTGTTATGCTTTTCACAACACACATTGTCTCTAGGCAGCTTTACATAAATCCCAGGCCTGAGACCTCTGAGAAAGCCCAGGGCAACACTGCGAGGGAGAAAAAAGCCCTGAGGAGCCCACCTGCCTCCAGCAAGCATCCAGCAGGCCATGTTAAAATTACAGAGAAAAACAATAAAATATGCATGTGTGGCAGGATTAGGGCAATACTCACAGATGATAAAAACTCAAGACATCGATTACATTACGGATACACCAAATACCAGTGAGCCCCACACAGAGCTAAGCAGCAAAGTAAACCCCATCACCCAGCTGGTCCTGAGGTACAGTCCCTCGCATCATATCTTAAAAACGAATCAATGTGTGTGTGGGCAGGTGGACCCACAGATGAGACTGAGATAGAGGAGGCGGAGTCTAGTTTGAATGACACAGTGAGTGTGCGTGTGCATGTGGTTAGGTGGCCGTATGGTGTCTGGGTATATGTTTATGCGCCCCTGTGCACAGATGAGGCTACTCACGTCTGTTGCGCACCACTCCTGCATCATGGAGATGATGTGCGTCAGCTTCATCTGCAGGGTGAAGGCCGCCTCCCACTCCGGCTCCATCTCAATGTGCTGCCCCACCTGACGCACCACCGGGTCCATACCCTGAGAGGCAGAGCAGAACCAGTCCAGTGTCCAATCAAACACACAAACACAGATTTGGATGGCATGTGGGCCAAATAATCATAATTCACGTTCAGAGCCAAGGAAATCCCATTCATTTAATATATTCAAACACTGGATACTACTAGAATGTCAGATTTAATGCACTTTCAATGTTCCCTATGTCCTAGCGTGCCCTTATTTCTGCTGGCTTGTAAAACAAGAAATGCATGACAGGATAAACAAAAACTTGAGGGCTGTGTTAAAATTAAAAATGCATGAATTTTGAGCCTAACAAGCCTAAAATATGCCTAAACAGGCCTAACATATGATAAACTATTTCCAAATATCCTCCATTTCAGCTAACCACTAATCCTACAAGCTAATTAAAATGTATCATTATTAACAGTATAAACAAGTATTACTTATTAACATAAGCTAATAAACATGGTTGGGTTACACTGCAGGGCGTTTATGACTCCAAAAACATGGCATTTATCTGAATAAATGGCTCAAAATAATGGATTCCCTTCACAATAGGTCTATAACATAAGAGGAAGGGCTACAGCTGCTCCTGGGGCAACAGAGGTCAGGTTTCTCAGATTCCTCACACCCTCACCTGCATGCACTTCAGCAGCTCCAGAAAGCTGTCCAGCCCTTCCAGAAACTTCTCCCTGAGTTGATCAGTCCACTCTGATGGTCGGCTGATCAGAACATACCTACAGAAACACACAGAACTCTCGTATATGCATATTCAACACAACCACACACATGGCTGTTTTAATGTAACCCAGCACAAATGCACAAATCCTTTGAATTCAAACCTTTTTTTTTTTTTTACACACACACAGACACCCAAAAAAATTGGCTAGAATTATTTAACACTTCCTCTAACTAGCTATAAGTGAGGTCCATACTGACAGTACATTCACATTTTTATTGTAAAATCTGCTGCTGTTTTCAAATGTTGACCTCATGAGGCCCATGTCCCTGCTTCCAAGATGTGACCCACCAGGGCTACTGCAGGTGGGACTTTGAGCTTTGGAGGGAATTTCAACAGTCCTCTCTCACCCTCCCATTGGCTATCTGCAAGCTTAATTTCCAGAGAAAAATGAAAGTGTTCTCCTTTCAGCCTCACAGCTATCGGTGGCTACTTGTCACAAGATGTAGCAGAGATACAGCCAGTAGAACATTCTCTCCCATGCAGCTTAATTGGTGTCCCCTGTTCTGAATTGCAGAAGCTTGCAGAGGCTTTTCCACATAAGTGAGAGAGCACTGTGACCAAGTCCCAATCTGACTGATCAATGAACCAATGACACAAACCGATCAATGAACCAATGACACAAACCGATCAATGAACCAATGACACAAACTAGCTTGCATGGGTCACGCATGGGTGCTTCATCCTGGTGGCACCTAAGGGAAATTACTGCGGCCAGTGGTTCTGACACCTGTAAAAGGTATGAGGGTCACTAAAATAAGCTCACTGATGTTAAGTGACCGAACTGAAGAGGGAGGCCAGAGTGCCGCTGCAGCCCAGGTAAATGTGTCCAGGCATACAGTTATTTTGCGAACTCCGGAAGACGTTCTTACTTCAGGTCTCCGATGAGGCTCTGGACACGGCGGAACTTGAAGGCCTGCTGGGCGGTGTACCGCTCGAACTGGAAGCGGCCCTGCAGGTCACGGTGACGCAGGTGGTCCACAAAGGTGCGGATGATGGTCGTCATCAGATTCTCCTCTGTGATCAGCATGCGAGCCTGGCAGGTGAGGTTGGGGGTCAGAGTTCACCCATCGAATTGGTAAGGAACCTTGGGGTTCATCAATTTTAAATCTAGGCGTTTACCAGACGCTCTTATTCAGAGTGTCTCAGAAAATTACATAAAGTCAGTTAACACACCAATTTTCTTAAAGAAGATTGAGACCTGGGGTCTAAAAAAACTCTGCTAAAGGATGAAAGAGATTGCAGGAAACATGCCAGACTGACCCATGGCTATTTAGGACAAATGATTGGAAAGGCTGGTTATAAAAGAGAGAAATAGGTCACTCTGTCTACACTCTTAGGCTTAAGGCTCCTTGAAGAATATCTGCATTACTGGATTAGGTGGATATTACATTATGCTGGTAAATTAAGCCAAGCTTTTCAGACTCACACTACCCATTTTCTCCTCTCATTTACTTAATGCCTCCTCATAGAGCAGGGGGTGGGCAAGGACGGCCACAGGAGCTCTTGGTTTCATGCCCACTCCTGCTCTTCATTATTTAATCAGACAATAATTGATGAGATGTTTTGCCTTAGCTTTCCACCTTGGTAAACTCGGAAATGATGGCCAAAAACTTACCACAGATTACTCTATGAGTGAATTGGCATTGATGTATACAGCAAGTCAGCTTGTTAAGCCATGCTTACTGATCTTAACAAACACCTACATGCACACTGGCCCTCCAGGAAAATACTTTCCCACACCTGTTAAAGAGCAACGGAGGATTTTCTGTACCAGTGACTCAATTCCCACTGTTTCAAATTCACACCTCAACAGAAACGTTCATTCACTGCTGAGACCATCTCCATGGCAACTGCCGGGCCTCCCAGCAAAACGTTGTCGTCTCCCTCCTGCCCGTGGACGTGTGTACTCACCAGGGAAGGCACGGTGAACATTTGCACGGAGAGGTCCGTGATGGAGTACTCCTGTCGTGGTCGTCTTTCACAAAGTCGCTCTGCAAGCGCTCATAATTCTAATGAGAGGGAGAAGAAGAAGAGGACACGGTGTGTGTGTGGGTGTGTGTGTGCGTGGGGGGATGTACTTACCATGGTGGGGACGGTGAAGAGCTGGACAGACAGAGAGGTCACTGACACTACACGCTCGTGATCATCCTCCATAAAATCTGTCTGAAGGCGCCTGTAATTCTAAACGACAAGGGCGACATTTCGTCTCCGGGTCAAAGGCCGGCCGCCGCCCCCTCCCCAGCTTCCTCTCCCTGTAGTTCATTGACCTCTGACCCTTGACTCCCCTCCCTCCCACCCATGTCCCACCCACACTCCTCCCCCGAGATTAAAGGCCACGCCTCACAGAAATTAAGTGACGTGGTTGAAAAAAGCCTTGCCGCCAATTTCAGGTCAGCAGGTCAGATGATGCTGAGTTTCCTAGGTTTTGCACGGCCGTCAGGCTACAGCAAATCAGATAAGCAGGAGCGGTCTCTTAAGCCATAGCTAAGGAGAGGACAGCAGGAACCAGTGTTGTAATGCCACGGCCAGGCTGTGTGCCACACCCTCCCCTACCCTGTCATGCCACAGACACTGCCAGAGGTGCTGGGCCTAGCACCCTAACCTGGGGTGACCTGTTTCATAAGACCATAAGAATGCTTGCTGACAAGGCAGCCATCCAGACTTGCCTTCTTGCCTACTGTTAATAAAATTTCTCTTTGTCTTGTCTTATCTTGTCTAGTCTTTCGAGGGTCTTGAAGGTTTTGTTTCTCTTTCCTCTTATCTTTTTCTCTCCTTGTCGAATACTAAATTTTAGCAGTACAATTTCATAGCAACAGCTAAGGGATGATTTTCAATATCTACATCAATTTACTAGCTTCTAACAAATGTTTATAAAGAAAAAACACTTAAAAACAGATTTTAACCATTTGTGTTAAAACTACTAGTATGTTTTTCCTTAAAAGTATTAAACTATACGGTTTCACTCAAACAGCTAAAAACTGCTCTTTCAGGAGACGGCCTCCAGACAGTTTTACAGCACGTTACACGCACATTTAAAAACAGCAGGGGGGGACTTACTTTTGCAAACTGGATGGCAAAAAGCTTCTTGTATTTCAGGTCCATGAGGAGGCTGCTCATGAACAGCTGGTGGTAGACATTCCGCGCACCTGGGGACGACACGGGGGTCATTTCCCTTCCGACCGTATACAAGTCTGGTCCCTGCCTTCAGGCGGCCAAAAGGTGATACACTCACCTTTCCACATTTTGGAGTCACAGAGCATGAGGGTGTCAACCAGCGAGGAGTTCTCTCCTTCCGGTCCTTTCTGCAGGCCCACCTGACAGAGGATCCTCCGCAATGCATCTGAGAGAAACACAAATCTATCAAGTCACTGGACCCCCTACATGCAGACTAACACACACAGTGCACCATAATGCTAAAAGCAATATAATGTTGCATTTCTCCTATAAATGTTTAGAGCAATTGTTTTATGCCTGAAAGCAGTGAAGGAATGAATATGTTCTTGGATAAATAAAGTGGGCGGCAGTGAGAGAGACAGCAGGGGAGGAGTCACGCTGACCTGAGTAACTGATGATGTGTCCCAGCCAGGCGAGAGCCTTGAGAGCGAAGCACTGGTGAGCCACCACCGATGAGTGCATCACCTGCACCCGCAGAGGCTTGGACTGCCGACTGGTGTTCCTCTGCTCAGATACACACACATGCACGCACGCACGTGCACAGACAGACGCGCACAGACAGACACACGAAAACACAGAGACATGCAGTTAGCAAACAGACCTGATAACGTCATAAATTCACTTTCATGAAGCGCTAGGAATTCATTTGTTGAAGAAAGTCCCGGTTGAAGCATATTAAAATATATGGCACCTGACATTATCCTGTTATGCTAGAAGTAAAGCATGAGAACAAAGGATACACAGAAATATGCTTCACTCAGAAATGTCTTCTCAATCATTACAGCATGGAAATGTATACAGGCATTCATCAAGAATGAATTTAGTTCAGTTTTATTTGCAAACAAAACCCTGACAAAGTGTTCACTTGGCCTAACCAATGTCCTACCAACCAGATGGGCACACTGATGAGAATTCTACAGAACATCAGATTCAAGTTCATCTAGACTTTCTTTTAACATAGTGATATGTAACCCTAAAAGACAAGATGTGAACAACATGGTGACATATTTAGTTTATAACCAGATCCATTTACTCTAAGAAAATGTAGCACTACAGAGAAACACACAAACCAAATAACTGAAATTATAGTTCTCTCACTTTTATCAATAGGTGCTGATATTTTCCTGGCAAGTTCACTTTCATTTGTCCTACATTAGCTGCTGCACCCCACAGCAGTGTATTACCTCAGGGGTGAGGCATTAACAAGCTGTCTGCTCTGGCAGCTGCTGAGCCAATGACATTGTGATGCACTGGTCACGGCAGGCACACTCACCACAATGACAGACTTGGCTTGCTCGCAGAACTGAAAGTCCCCGTACCGCACAGATTTCCGTCCCTGAAAAACAAGGGAGCATGAGCGTGCATGCTTCCGCGCATCGACTGAAGCATGCTTCCGCGCATCGACTGAAGCATGCTTCCATGGGAATCCCGCACAGAATTGAAACTGGCAAGGCTGTCAACTCTTGGCAAAAGATTTTATGTGGTGATCATGTGATGCCTGAAAGGCACACTGAAGAAGCAGCAGGGAAGCACAAAGATACTGATTATTCCTGTCGACTCATATACACACATGACTGCACGTGACAGTTGTGGGTACACACACACACACACACACACACACACACACACACACACACACACACACACACACACACACACACACACACACACACACACACACACACACACACACACACACACACACACACAATGACTCACATCTCTGTCCACTGTGGTGGCGAAGCTGACAGCCTCTTTCTGTGTGCAGTTGACAGCTTTCTGCAAGGTGTAGATCACTTGCTCATAGGTGTGCACTTCATCGTTGAACAGCATGCAGTAGTATGTGTCCCCTCGCTCCCTGGAACAATGACAATACCAAAAAAAAAAAAAAAAAAAAAAGTCTTCACCCTCCTGTTTCCCATCATCATGTTATTAACATTTGCATTTTTGCATGTTTGTGGCCACATACGGTGGTTCCAGGCCCGGCGGCAGCTCGTCCTCTTTCTCCCAGGTGAGCATGTCCACGGCGTACTTCAGCACGATGGAGAAGATGTTGTAGGTGCGTGCGATCATATCTGCCGACAGGTGAGCCAGTGGGTCCTGCAACCAAATGCCTGAGTGAGACTCTGCAAACCATACTGGCCAATCACCAAACAGCTCTGATCAGCTGGTGGAGCACCCAAACACTGTACACAGGTTCTGCTTGATACCTTGTTTACCTTGAAATGTAAAGTATTGACAGTTGCTCTACACTAAGACAACATACTACTTTTTAATACATAACCATACACATTTGTTTAAATGATTTTAGGTAGGTATTATAGTAGTTTACCACCTTCCTTTGCTACTAATGTGTCAAGTCTATTCTGTACCCATTTTGAAGCTCTTGTGATACATATTTTCTGTATCCTGCCAGGGCAGTACAGTAAGTCCCTCTACAAACAAGGCTGTGTGCGAAAGGAATAAGAGCACTATGACTGAATCAATAATACTACAATCTCAAGTCTCAGTCAATCAAACATAACACTTTTATAATTGGAAAAAGTGGTCTTGGATGTCTTTTTTTGTTGTGTTAGCTTTTGACTGGACACAGGATATTCAATTTACAACTGGTGCTCTTACTTGAATATACTTTGACAAATGAATTTGAGTAAATGTGCTGCGTGGACTGGCTTTGAGCAGCCTTGCTGTGAGTGTAGACGAGTCATGTTTTGTTGATGGGTTTATAGGGAAGGTCCCTTTCTGAGGGCCCTGCTGGGGTTTGAGCAGCTCCTGCCTCACCTCCTGAGAGACGTCACTGATGTTGGGTTCGTGTTTCTGACAGTAAGGGCCCTTCTTCCAGGCCTCTGTGTCGCCGCAGTCACAGAAACCCCCTCCCCCGGAGGTCGTCATCTGCCACACGGACACAAGAATAATATACCACCAGTCGCACACACACGCAGGTGTACACACACACACACACACACACACACACACACACACACACACACACACACACACACACACACACACACACACACAAACATGCACATACAAATGTGCACATAAACACAGAATCTCAACTACAACACAGACACCGCACAAAGATCAAAAAATTCTACAGACCCAAAGTTTTTAAGTGTCTTTTACACACACAAATCACTGACAATAAATTTAACATTTATCTTAGTCCATTTGCCCAGTATCAATTTATAAAAAACACACCACATCACACAAATGTGCATTTGTGCTAACATGCAATTTTGGAAAGTAAAGATATAAATGAGCATATATACAAATGTTTATAAAGCATGCTTTTTATCAACTTGATTACTACAATGTAAAAAAACATTCACCATGTTTAAACTTCACTGTGGCTGAAAAAATGTGAAGGACACTGCAGGTACACATGTGAGATCCCATATAAGGACCACTCAGGTGACCTGTACACTGATGCACAGCTCAAGTCCCACATTGCCCAAACTCACCCAGCTTACAATTGGATTAGGCTGATCCAGCAGGGATTGGGTACAGCAGCTGGGAACCCATACGCTGCGTATTACACACGCTCAGACTGAGGGCTGTGGGGGGTGGGGGGATACCTGTGTACTACACACAGTCAAACAGCAGAAGGTGTGTGTGTGGTGGTGGGGGGCGGTGTTTGGGGTTAGCAGGCTGAGAACAGGCCCGAATTTGTGCTTTAACTTACTGTCTGCTCCCTTCTCCTTTCAGAATGGCCAGACTGAGAGTGAGTGGAGAGAACAATGGAGCTCTTTTATGCTGAGGAAGGGAGAGACATGCTAGAACCCCACTGGTCCATGTCCTCCCAGTTCACCACACCCTACAGAATGAGCTGTGTGTGTGTGTGTGTGTGTGTGTGTGTGTGTGTGTGTGTGTGTGTGTGTGTGTGTGCAGAGCAGGGGGTCCACCTACCCTGTAGCGGTGCTCTTTGTGTACACTTCCCAAGAAACACTGCATACAGAGAACACAGGTGGGGTCAGCTGCACATTCTCTGCAGGTGAGAGAAAAAAAAAAAAAAAAAAAAGAGTACAAAAGAGAAGTGAGAGACTGTGAACACACAAAATAAATGCAGTACAGCACAGCGGGAGAAACACAAAGAAATGTGCACCGCAGAGCAGTCAGCCACAGCACAAACACTAACTACTGTTGCCATGACAGCACTGCGGCGTCTCACAGAGCAAGCTGTGCTAAGCTCGGCTTCGCCATGGCGCTGACCTCTTGCATACAGAGGGACAGATCTGCTCCTACTGACCCCGTTCCCCTAATCCTCCTATTTCTTATCATTGGCTGTGTCTGGCTCAGTCCATGCAACATGCTAACAGACCATGCAAAATGTTCTTGTTATACACTATACAGGAGATGACCATCAAACAGAACTGCCACTTGCAACTCTTGCCTTTTAATCACACACTTAGTCAAATCTTTAAGTCACAGCCTGGACAATAGGGCATGATGTGCAAGGGCATGGGGGCGAGAAGTGTGTGTGTGTGTGTGTGTGTCTGTGTGTGTGTGTGCAGGTGTATGCAGGTGTGTTAGAGGGTGTCGGGGCTGTACCTGCAGGAATAGGTGGGCTCGCCAACCTTGAAGACGTGGCCACACAGCTGGGAGGGCTGGTTGCTCTGCTCCAGCTTTGCCAGGCCGGTGGACGGGTCCTCCCCACACAGGTACCACTCCAGTGGGGCCTGCAGGAGCAGCTGTGCCAGGAGGTCCTCGCTCTGGGGGTTCAGGTTGGGCCCCAGGCAGTAGATTTTGGGCACATAACGCGCTAGGTGCTGGTAGACCTCCTTGGGGAGTTCGTTCACTTGAAGCCATTTCTGTAGCGACAAAAGAAACAGGATTTAAAAGTTATGCTGACCATTCCCTTAAGGCTGTGCAATTGACCCCTACATTCACCTGTGATAACTCATTTATGACAGTCACAGACTGCATCTGCATACCAGAAATGTGCAGCCCATGTGACTTTTAAGGTGGGTCTATAGGTTGATCAGGAAGGCCTATGATGAATTGTTATCCTGGCAGGGTAAAATTATGCAGTGACATGACATTACTAAAAATTGGGCAAATGCTAAATGCAATAAATCAGGCACAGTACATGGGTTTGTTGCTGAATATGTACCAATATACATATTCATTTATGTATGGATACACCAACAAAGGAATATATGAAGGACATGTAAAACAGCCATAGGCACATTCTATGTGAAAGAATGGCAAATGTCCACTGCATCATTTCAGTGCCCAGAATGTTTTGCATTTTGGGATGAGAACATGAACAAGTTGGACCAGTTAGCGAAAGAAATTTTACTTTTACCTCACTGGTATGGCAAACTTGAAAAACACAGCCAAGACATATAATTTAGTCACATGACCTCTGACATTCTGTAACTTCCTTAAGTCTATTTTCCACCTATCAGTGCCACTTGCTCATTATTTATTACCTATTTCGAGAACCCTTGATCTCTACTATAATTGACAGTCATCAAGCCAGACATTGCAAAATGTTTTGGACAAAGGAGAAAAGGCTTAGATCTTAGTTAGTCCAATAATGGTGGAGTAGACACACATTCTCTCAGAATTCCAAAATTCCAACTGTGTGTCCAACAATGTTGGCCGAACACTGACCTATTTGCACTATTGCATACACATTTTATTTGGCAGAAATTAGGTTTAGGTCATTCTAAGCCAACCAGGACCACTGTCTGTCTTTCCCATATTTACCATAAAAATGTGCTTGGATTGGAGCTATACTTTTTATAAATTGAAAGGGTGTTCATAACGCAAATATATTGAAATACAGGAGTTATTCGTCTGCATGAGGAACATTGCCTATCAAAAAAATCGAAACTATTGAAATGTCCCATTTCTGAGCTAGCATGGAATAACCACAGTACATGTAACACACATTTACTGGGATTCAAATTCCTCAGTATGGTGGGTTTGCAACTCTGTCAAGAGATCAAGCAAAATGGTCGGAAAGAGGGATGGATGGATGGATAGATAAACAGATGTAGAGAATGACAGATGACAGACAAAGAGTGTTCTCCACAGATGGGAAAAGAGGATTTTCTTTCTAGTGAAAGGAACTAAATCTGCAGCACACTTCATAGCATTTCCTATAACAATGCCTTCCCTTTAAACCAACATAAACGCTATGCAGACAATGAATTCATTTTGTTTCATCTTAAGTATTAATTAAAAATTTAGTGGAACCTAAGTATGACATATGTCTTGATGCACATTGCCTTCAGGGCTGCAAGAGTCATTGGATGTTTAAATAAAATTAGACTTTATTTAATACTGTGCTGGTAGGCCAGCAGTACATGACCTGCTATTTAGAAATGTATCCAGCTGGCAGAGCAGGCAGGCAGCCTCAATAAAAGGCTTCACACATCTCAAGAGCTTACTGTTGGAAAACTAAACACCAAAGGAAAATTGTGCAAGTGCATACAAAACATGTCTCTAAAAAATAGACCTACCACACAATAATGACCTTGTGCTTTACCCTGGATGAGAGCCCCTGCCAAAGAAATAAATGAATAAAAATGACTAAGGCATTGCTTCACTTCAAATTTCTTTCATATGATCTTAGTCTTAGACTTAGCTTTGGAAGTTGGTAATGTAATGATTTTGTGACTATGCCCAAAAAGGGCTCACTGGCTAAGGCTATCAATCAGTAATGGCACCTGTCCTCTTCCATTATTCACATTCCCATTATTCTTTTTTGTCCCCCTTGTTAAACGCACTAGCAGTGCCATTTCAGCCACTGCAAATTCTCACAACCTTGGTTTCAAGGCACCTCTATGCAAATCTGCATTGATATCTGAATGGCTGACAATCCTAATCATGACTGTTAAGTTCCTGGAAAATACCAGAGAGCAGCTACCGTCTACGGCTGAGCAAGTCACTAAATTGAAAGCCATTTTCCCCTCACATCAAGCATTAAACTGGCCTCAAAAAAGGCAAATATATGGCATGGCAAAGCTATTTCAACACTGCAATGAGGCTACAGAAGTCACTGGTTTGTTCTGATTGCAATTGTACTGACAAGACCATTTCATCCTAGCCTGTCAGTAAAGCACATCACTGGTGATAGCACTGCCGCTAAGTTGATAATTTAGGCACATGCATGCTAAACAAACGGCCTTTCGGATCCAAAATCCATGGGAGGACCAGTTCTTCCACAAAAATCTTGTTACACCTCAGAGTAAAGAAAAGTGCCCTCACATATGGCTTGTTTAAGAGGGATGTAGAATTTCTCACTGAAAACGCGTTCCCCTGGAGAGGAATGGCGGGCTCCCACCACAGCGCACACTGCAGGCAGCTCCCACTTGGCACCACATCAGCATGCGTATGAGCCTGGAATCAGGAGGTGTCAAGTTTCTGGAGTATTTAAGGCCATCCACTCAGGGATAGGGGATCTGTCCACTCCCCATGACCCCTGCACTCAGGCCCCTCCCATCACCCCTCTCTCACGAGTGCCCTCCTACTGTGCACTGATACAGGTATACCACATGGCAGGAAACAAAGGCAGCAAACAATGGTGGAATGACAGACTGCTCACCAGGTGGCATATCCAATGATAGTGACCTGCTCTCAAAACAATTCCAGTTCACTGATTTCTCCTCACCGTAGCCACAAAGGGCATGCTAGCCATGGGTCCCCTTAACAAGTAACCTTAGTAACAAACACTTAGTCTAGCTAAACCCATACCAGCACCGTATGGAGATTGTTGCACAGCTAAACAGCAACCAGCTGAACAATCCCTCCCCACTGCACCCCCTTCCCTTCCACCCTGCACCGGGACACGTGTGTTACTCCAACACTGCGTACAACCGTGTGAACTGCCATTCAAAATGTAGCCATGGTATCAACAGAGGGATAGGGTACTCGGACAGGGACATTTGTCTTTTAATGTGTAAACAGATTTAATACATATTTATAAGCAATACATCTGAGACAAAAACAATTCTTTGTGTTTTGAAAGACAAAGCCTCTCCCACTGAAGCACCTCTGAGACAGAACACAAAGCCACCTTTTCTCAGGTGATCCCTGCTGAAACTCCCATCGGCCACCTGTCACAGTGAGCGGCAATGTTGCTCTTGCACATTTTAGACACTTAAAATCCACTTTTGTTGAAAGGAAACCCTGGTTTCTTCAGACCGAGGGCTGACTCACTGCTCAGTTCTGTATGCAAAAATGCACACAGTAAAGGTATGACACATACAGATTTCTAGCAAATGGAAAGATGAAAATGTACTGTGAAACAACAAAAGTCAAGTGTAGACCTAACTGTAAAAAACAATCCTATGACTGACATCGTTATCTATGTCAGAATATGATACAAATATTCAGCTCCCATCATTGCAGTTCAGCTCTGTATGAACATCTAAATAGGATAAGAATGCTTAGTCACGCGAATTTAATCAAATTACTACATAAAATAACCACCAATACACACAAAAATAACAATCGACTCGTCTGCTTGCAGAGACACTACAGTAGACAATGCGGATAATCTACACATATCCGACTGGGAAACACTCTAGCGAAGGGAAAAGACCAACTGTTACAGTAGACAGGTTACAATGACATGAAAGAAAGAACGGAACAGAATGCACACCTAAATTATTGAAAAATATCAGCGATGTTCCTACACACTAGTGATCAAATAAACCCTGAAAATAAACAAACTGCAGAGACCAACTAACCTGGATTTAATCTAAAACCTTGATGTTGGCCTCCGTAACAAGCCGTTAATTACTGAGTACAGCTACATGCATGTGCTGCCACTCTTATGCAAGTAGATACTGTTGCTTGACTACGTAGGTTACACGTTTCTCGACTCCTGTAAACCTAACAACCATAATCTTGCACTACCATTGTCTTATATTTAGTTTCATCAAGTATGTTCAAAATTGTCATCATATCTTTTCAAATATGGCATTTTAATGGAGACTGTCAACAAAGCAAAACTTTATGTATAGCAAGTGACAAACTCAAATTTCCAGTACGGAAGAGATTCACCATCCGAACCAGTTTAAATCCATACGAATATAGTAAACGTTACCGTTAATTAACTAAATGCATCGACATTGTTATGTACATACCAACATGTATCAATATACGCCAAGATACAATTTTGTTCGTGTTTTATCATCTTTTCCAAGATAGTGATAAATAAAATTCAAGTGTTCCGTTAAAGTTAGGGATCTATCGTTGAAAATCTGAAAAATATCAAACGTTAGCAAGATCCACTAATCAAATTAGTAAAAGATAGCCAGTCAGTCCCCATCATTCACTTTTGTGAATGTATTCCCATCACAATTATAGGTTGCTACTGCCCGTGTCGCAGTAACTGTTTACCAGAAGATTAGGAAGGTACACTGTCGTACGGTGCTGATGACTGAGCCCCTAAAATCAACTAGATAGGTACAAAGCATATATGACAATAGTTTAATTTAAGTGGTACCAGTAGTCAATCGGGCAGACTAGTACAAACAAGTATAGCCACGTAGCTAGCAAATACTGCCTACCACAATCGCTATATTGAGAGACTATCTAACTATCTAGCATCCACAACAGTCGCCGTCCTGACATGCCTGAAAAGGCTAGCTCATTGACATGGACATTAAGAAAATGCAAAGCATGTAGATAGTCCTTATTTTATACTGCGACCAGCAGGCTGTATTTTTCTCGTTAGCTAGCTCAACCTGCTAGGAAGCAGAAAAGGGCCGCGAATACGAAAACAAGTCCGACTGAGAAAATGATGAGTATTCATCGTGCTGGATAGGTTTGCAATTTTCGCTTCCATCTGGCATCGCGCATCAGACCTTCGTATTATGAATATGAATACTGTCTCATACCAAAGCGGTGTCCTTAGCTGAGAAATCCAGGAATTCGCTACACAGAGCTGACGGTACTTCGCGATCAGATTCGGCCGCCGCCATCTTCACTTACTCTCTCAGACGAGGCGCAGGAAGCGGAAATCAGCCGTTCGCCCAACATCCGTGAAAGCGAGGAAACTTTTAAGCTGACTAATGGAAAACATAGCTGTTGCTCCGACAGGGAACTAATTAAAATGATTGCTTCACCTCACTTCAAAGTAACGTATGGCTATACTGCATGCCTTTCATCCCTATCTAAATTTAATTTCAACTGGGCAATGTTGTGGATGCAAACAATTATAAAGTAAAAAGTGCCAATATAGCATATCCAATAACATAATTGTTACATTACTGGTTAAGTGTAGTTGTGTTTTTCTCCTGAAGTTGTGGCCTATAATGCGTTTTATAAACACAAAGACTGGAAAATGTTTCTGTGGAGCTCCAGATGAAATGGTTATTTCCATATGCAATTTGGCTGATGTGAATATTCTCATGCAAAATGGCAGCATGTATCACCCAGGTGAGTTTCCCCATAGAGGTTGTTGCCAACATCTTTGTATTAGTATAAATAAGTGAATAACATGCCATGTTAAATTGACAGTCACAAGCATTGACAAATATAGACAATAATATATCTTTATTTAAACTTCATAAGGACAATATACATTAATTTCTTTTACACTCAAAATGCACAATTAATAAGAGATTATTTTAGCTTGCACTTTTGGCTGTAAATTCAAGAAGTGAAAATAATATTTCTGAAGTTCAGAATTAGCAGCATTTAACAAGGTTTTTTTTAACTGTAATTGAAAGTGCACCAGTTTAATTTATAATATTATGGCCTGTTACTCATGCCTTGTGTAAACGTATCCTGTGTATTGGGGTATGGGTGTGTGTGTGTGTGTGTGTGTGTGTGTGTGTGTGTGTGTGTGTGTGTGTGTGTGTGTGTGTGTGTGTGTGTGTGTGTGTGTGTGTGTCTGTCTAACACAGTGTTAGAGAGAATGCTCTTCATATACAGGTTGTGTTTGTTGGGCTGTCTCTGTCTGTGTGCTTGCAAAGGCATCCCTCAGTCCGGAAGGTTCAGTCAGCTGCTGAGGTCCTAGGAATCTGAAGGAGGAAGAACCACTGTCATGACAAGTTAATCACGCAGCTCAACTTATTTGTTATGACTTCAATAAGAGATTACATGCTTCACTGAGCAATTCACCACAAAATGACCAGACTCTACAGTATTGTGCTATTATGTTAATTCAACACTGTCTTTATTGAATCATTATTTTTACTATGTGGGGATATCTGTTGGATGTCTATTATTGTTTAGCTGTCAGGTGGACAGAGATGTGTCTTTTCATGGGCTTTCCATCTAAGAGGCCAGTGCAATTAGACAAGGAGGGTCTGAAGAGTCTTGGAATGTACCTGTGAGGTGGAGAATTCCCTGTCTCTCCACCTCCCATTGAATGAGTTTCACTGCCTGTCCCTGCAAAAAAGGAAGACATTTATGGTTAATATACAGTCTGCCATGTCAGGTGAAGATCAGATATCCATACATGGGACTGATCTCCCATTCCATGGGCCTTTTTCCCATTTTAGTGTGATACTTAATCTGAGTCTGGAACAGTTCTCTGTGGTTCTGACCCAGACCGACTGCACTTGCTCTGGTCATAGGGGCAGTACTGACGTAAGATGGGCCCATGCTGGATCAGCCGTTGCAGCAGAACTTGAATCTCCTTCACATCCATCCTAAGTGCGCTGAGGTCTCGGTTCTGCTGGTTCTGGTCCCTTTGTAGTCTCTGCAGAGTCTTCAAATATTCTCCCTGTTCAGCATTCAATGTGTGTCTATCCCTGATGCAGATGAGAGATAAAGAAGAAGAAGAGGAAGCAGGAGGAGGGGGCAGAAAAAATTGTCACAGTTGCCATACTATACCCTCTTCTTTTGTGCAGGTGATCTTTTGAAAAATTATCTTTTGAAACATTTTTGAACAAAAAAAGAGATGGGATCATGATACAGCATTAAGGTTCTCTATTTACCCTAAATGTCTGTCCTTTTCATTAGATTTTCCTTGGTCAGGGGAGTGGGCCTCCTTATTTATCTCCAGAAACTCATCCAGTGTCTCCTGTAGTAGAAACCAGGTCAGAAAGATGTATTTAGAGAAAGGTAATACACAGACACATACCCACACAGATTGTGTGATATGCATTTCTGTGGCACTTTGACACCTTGATCTTCACAGTGATCCTCTTCATCTCTGCATGTTGGCGTGGGTCGGTTGCAGTGTCCTCGTCATAGAACTCCGCTAACGGGCCGCAGTTGCAGTGGATGTACCGGTTGTCAAAGAAACGACGGAAGCGGGGCATTAACTCCTCCACTCGCAAGATTATGGAGGCCTGTTGCATCACTGCGTTTGCCAAGGCGTTATTATAAACTCTGTGAAGCAGGATGCACACACAACCTGAGACAAACACACACTTTCAGAGAGAAAACACACTGTACACACAAATGTATTCATTCCTATACACACATGCATATACACCTTCAGATAGAAAACACACACATTAAAGAAAACCATTACACAAAAGTGAATCACAAAAATACAAAGGCATAAACACATTATACTCACAACACAGAAACACTGATATATTCAGATAGTACGCGCTTGTTACCTGACACGTGGTACCCTTGCACCCTGAAAATAAGAAGTGCGCATTCACAAACTGATACACACCTCTGAAAGGTGTCAGACAGGAGGGCAATCATCAGGTTGACACACAGCACTGCTGAGAGAGCCAGGAAGGTCCCACAGAGCAGGTGGGCCATTATGGAGTCCACCTCCACCATGGCGTCAAACTCATACTCATCCACCAGCGTGAGGCGGTAGAGACTATACAGAAGCTTAGGGACAGTCTGCATGCTGGGAACCGCTGGGTTGTCTGGAGCAGACAAAAACAGTTTTCAGAGAATACTCCATCTGACCATCCACAAATCATCTCTTGTGCCTTGGCTTTATGGATTCCAACATAAAGATTGTCTGTCTATGTAGGATACACCCTACATACACCTTGTTTCACTGCTGTTAAGTGTTGTTAATGTTTGTTTTTCCGGTGTTGTTCTTTGTAACTAGTATGCTCAGAGTTCTAGTAGGCCTATACTCATGCCTTGTGGTATGAACACAAAGTGAGACGGCCTTTGCAAGGGCAGTAGAGGGAAGTTTACTCTCCCGTTTTAGTTGATCTGTAAAGAGGCAAAAAAACGTCAGGTGAATGTGACCTCCGAATGAGGTGTAACTCCTCACTAACAAACTGAAAACTTAATCAACTCTCCTCACCTCCAAAAATCATCCAGAAAGCACAGGCATAAGGGATGAAGATCTCAATGTAGAGGAAAAGGAACCGTAGAACATCACCCACAACTTTTCCCAGCATTACGATGAAGGGACCCATTACCCTAGACACACAACCCATTACAAGACATTTCACAAGACATAGAAAAACCATCAATATGCAAACCGTCAAAATACACATCACTATGACAAAACCACACTGAGAAAATAGCCAATGCCCAAGTTTCATACAAAGCCACGCTACCATGCTGTTGAAATTAGAACTCTGTATTATTATTATTATTATTATTATATTATATAATATTACATTATATTAGTTGTAGTATTAGTATTATCATTATTACAACAACAATATTAACAGTTTGCTCATTTATTTTGTACATTTTGTACAATTAACTCCCACTGTCCCTACCCCAGAGCTACAGATGTTACCATGGTAAAATAGGGCTCTGTTCAGGGTTTGACATGATCAGCTATAGGCACTTGCCAGGTGTTACCCTTATGACTTTATACACCGACCAGGTGTTACCGTGAAACATGAGAGCATCATCTCAGCATTACCATGGTTACCACTGTTTCTTCACCTAAAGGCTGTTTCTGCGCAAATCATCCAGTACCTAAAGGCTCTGACGTGCTTCATGAGTCGAAGCCAGAGGAAGATCACAGTCACAGCAAAGAGACGGAGGCTATATGCCCCAAGTGTGCTTTCAGTGATAAAGATGTCTGCCACATGGATCCCAAACACTACCATTAGTAGCGTGTACACCAACCAATCAAACAAATTCCTGCAACAACAATAAGACACATTAGTACTAATCGATATGAAGGTAACACTCTAACTCATGAATACAGCATATATACACAGGTCTGTAGTCAGACACATGTTACATAATTTGAACTAATACTCATTACATATAAGAGCAGATAATGATTGCTACAGAGAAAGAAATTACATGTAAAAACACTTACCAGACATCTTGGAAGTAGGACGGTTTCATGTTCCGAATGAGTTTAATTTGTTCCTCTAAAAAATGTCTCTCCTTCATAAAAGAAATATAAATAATCGTATCACACAGTTAACATCATTATACATTACTGTAAAACTGCATGGTAGAGAAACAGTTTGCATTTAAATATGAACACAAATTCACGATCACACACAGTTTTCATCCTTTAAGGACAGCCAAGAATGACAAAACAGGAGAATGCATCAAATCCATTCCTCATTCAATATGGTGTAACTATACAGACAGTTTGAGAAAACTATTATAGAGTTTATGTCAATGATCCCAGATCCCATGTGTGGTTGCGCAGCAAAAATACAGGAAAACAGTGGTGAGTGTAATGACCAGTAGGGGGTGCTGTCTACCTCAGGCCACATGGGGTGTACACAGCGCAAATCATCACTGATTCTGCGCTCACACCAGCTCTGCCATTTCCACAGCTTCTTGTGAGATAGCAACACTTCTACCACATCCTGATACAGCTCCACTACTGTGAACACCAGTGCCAATACCACCACCAGCACACGCCACCAGTCCTATATGTATATATTTAGAAAGAGAAAGAATGAGAAAATGTTAAATACACTTATGTTCGTTTAGAAAAAAGAGTACCTCTGATTTGTTCCAGTTAGCAGAAGTAAACAGACTGGATTCTGTAGTTACAGATTTGAGCCCAGGCCTTACTTCAGGGAAAATGTAGGGCCGCTCTTCATCTCGGACCACAGATACAGAAATGGCGACTGTCGTCCAGGAGAGAATGAAGAGGAAATTCAGAAGTAAAAGTATCCAAGCTCCCATTCTGTAAAGGGAAATACATTTGAACCCTCATCCTGCCCAAGACTTCAAGTCAGTCAAAAGCAGTGAGCAACAACACCATAGCTGACTAGGAACTGTTTCCCGGTCTTATACATTTTCCCTTTGTAAAATGAGCCCACAAAACGTTGTGCAGCTGCTGGATGTTTGAAGAGTGTTGGCACAGGTGCCTCACCTGCCATACAGGCTCCACTTGACTGTAATCAGCTTCAGCACCACAGGGTGCATGATGAGGTCCAGTTTCCCCTGGCTAACGATAGACTCCAGCTACCAAAAGATAAAATGGCTGCCAATCATTAACTTAAAATGGTCTTATGTCAGCTGTCAATCATCAACCTGGATGCATTGCATATTATCGGCTGTCATTCATCAACCTACAAACGTTAGGTATCGTATCATCAGCTATCAATCATCAGCCTACATGGATCACATATCAGCCATCAGTCATACACCAATATGCATCACCCATGATTGTCTGCCATTCCATCATCCTTCAGATCATCACAATCAGCAGCTGGTGTGCATCCATATAAGGATATCCTGTAGCATTTCTCATATGCATTTAACCACTGTGCATTAATTATGATTGCAATCTGTCATTAGAAATTACTTACTGGTGATGTGGGTTCATTTGCATCTAGTACTAAAATACAAAAAAAAAAAAAAACAAGATAGTCATTGGTTTCACTGATAACATCTTTCTGCACCCTCCTGCTCTGTGATGCCTAGCATGGTTAACTCAGACTACAAACAAGTTCAGGTCAATAGGTTAGATGGCGTATAATCAGCCCTCACTAAAACATGTACATGGTGGCCAGTACAGGAAACAATCAAATGAATACTAAGTGTTTCTGTAACAACGGTGTGTGTATGTGTGTCTGCAGAAAATGTTCTGCCTCCACCTAGCAGGCCAGGTTGGTTGGTTGGAGGGCAAATGGAGAGCTCTTTTGAGCAGAGTGAGCATGATACCTTGTGAGCTTGAACCTTGGAAGGTCTGCTTGTTGAGAGGGTCTGGTTCAAGGAGGTGAAGGTAGTAGAACTGCTGCCGTGTCATTCGGTCCCTCACATGGAACTGGTTGAGTGCCTCCTGAGCCTGGAAACATTTGGAGAGGTGTTTGAGATGAGATGAGAGGATGTCGGTCACTTCAGATGAGCGATTGCACTGCAGAAATCACCTCCAATTTCACTGACAGCAAAACTGCTGGAGAAGTTAATGTTTTTCAGTACAGTCAGTAACCCAAACTGAGCAGTGCTGGATAAGAGCATCCTTAGTGCCAGTATTCCCTTGCTCACCACAGGGGCCATCCTGTTAATCATGGCCGTAATACACAGCTGGCCATCAGAGTCCCGGACTCCAGCATCTGCCCCGAGCTCCAGCAGCATCCGTGCTGCCTCACTACGGTCTGCATTCAAGAGGAAGAAGCAACACATTTTCATATATGCCACACACAGAAAAACCACATGATGTGCACATTACACTACACGCCATACTCCACACACACAAACCAAAGACCACATTTAAAGCTCATACCAAGATCAGATTAAACAACTTGAAATATATGGTACATAAAGAAGGCCCACGTCAGCTGAACTTACTTCCTGATTTGACCTAAAGTAATACACGTGTGTCACATCTGTAATATATGCAAGAACAGCATATTGGCTCAAGGGAATTTTTATGAGGTCACTCTTTTAGAGCTGAATTATTCATATTTTCACTGACATGTCAGTTTTAGGACTTGGAACACCAATGCATTCTCAAACTGCAGGATGCAATATATAGCTATAAAATGTAATGATGAGAAACTTGACATGTGCTGTGACATATTAGGGCCAGGGAATACCCAGGTTAGCAGCTAGCTGAAGAGGGGTCCTCTGCTTGTAGTCATGTGCGGTAATGTCCACCCCTTGCTCCAGCAGTATCCTGATGGCACCAACCGCATCATTCTTTGCTGCAAAGTGCAATGGAGTCTGCAGGTCCTTGTAGGTCTGAGCTTTGATGTCCGCTTCATGAGAGATACAAGACGTTAAAACTGTTATGATCTGATAGTCAGACAGTGGGAGATGGTGATAGGTTCAACACCAAAAAAATCACTGCTGTTTAACAATACTTGAACTGCTTAAGTAATCAATACAACTGAATAAATTGATTATAAGCATGTATACATTCAAATGAAAAAATACTTTAACATGTGTGTATCACAAACATAAATATAAACCGATGTACACACTCACTCACACACACATACTCAAAAGCTGCAGACCTTGCCTCTGTAGGAGAAAATGGATCATCTCTTCGTAGTCCAGTGCTGCAGCCACATGGAGCGGTGTCACCCCATACGAGTCAGCTTGCAGGACATCCGCCCCTCGGTCCAGGAAGAAACGCATTACATCCACGTTCCACGCCCGTGATATCTATTCCATGATACAGACAACACAGCCTAGCCTGTGTGAGAACTATCTTGGTGAATTTTCTTCCTCTATGAGCCTGTTTTGTACCATATGAGTCAACAATGCCAACTTGAGCCACCATCAACATGCTACAATCGATACTTTATCCATCTATCTATCTGTCTGTCTGTCATCTCATTACTAACAAGAGTGTCACATTATATGTTGTGAATTAAAACAGTGAAAGTAAATCAAGTTGTGGCAGACAGAATGAGTAAGTGAGGCACAGGACAGAATCTATCCAAAGGGACTTTGAAAGAGAACTGACAATTGGTCCCACCTCATGCAAGACTGTCTGTCCATATTTGTCTGTAGAATTGACATCAGCTCCATCACAGATTACACCATGCAGGTACTGAAGGTCCACCTGGTGAGACATGCGGGCCGAATGCAAGACATCAGCATCATGACAGCCTAATACCACAGGCTCTACCCAACGCAAGCAACACCCTTGTGCTATCCATCTCCCTAATCACCTCATCAGTATCTTGGTTGCTGTTAGCAAGCACTCGGAAATGGTCCAGCAGCCTTTTACTGAGGTCCCAGTTTTTGTTCAGACCGTCTGTGACATCATCATCATCATCCTGAGCCAGTCCTTGGTACTTGATCTTGGTGGACTTCTCTACAAGACCCACAGAGATCAGTGACACCAACAAACAAGGTAAAAACTAGCAGAGATCAGAGTTAAATATCTATACCAGAATCCACAGTAGCCTTGAGTCACATGTGTGATGTATTAAACTAGTAAAATGAATGAAACCACATTTAGTTTTAGCAATATTTTATCATTTATATGAGGTGGTTACTTGAAGTATTGGAGAAGGTAGTTTGGGTCTTGGGCAGCTGGTTGTTTATTAAGCAGTTTCATAGTTAAATACAGGCATTTATCTGAAGAGAACCCACTTTTGCTTACCTGAGCATAGATAGTTATGTCAGTAGATACTACAGATATCATATATTCGAGATCTGGAGATGACAGTACCTACCTGTTGGATTCCTAAATGCACTCACAGCCCGTCTCCAACGGCCACAAGCGTAGGATGCCCACTGAGCCACCGTCCGCATTGTGCTGGTGATGGACGTCATGGAAACCACAGAGCGTATGGAGTGCCGCTCCAGCTGGAGTGACCAACACACCTTATTTAACTAACACCATTACATTTTCAAATAAGTCACCCCTAAAACAACATCCTCACACATGCCTCATCAGTACAATACACATGTGTCCACTCCCTAAAATAGCCCACTGAAAAGCCACACAACTGAGCACACCTGATCACGGCACACTACATTTGTGGTTCACAAACTCTGGGTCATGAGAGGGCCCTAGACAAGTCACGACATAAAATAACTTACTGTATATTCATGTATTTTCCATTGACTTTCACAATAAATCAAAAATATTTTGTTTACATGCACAGAGTAGTTTGAGAAGAACTTGTTATAAAACCGAATTCCCCATTTGAACAAACATGTGGCAACATTTTATTAAAGGGTGGAACATAGAGAGTACATTGGTTCATCAAATGGGTCAAGGGCTTGTAAGGTTTAGAAAACACTGCGATAGATGTGCCTTCAACTCTGAGGCATGCGCAGACATGTCCCATTGAGATATAGAGCTCGATAGGGCACCCAAAATACACCCTTCAGCACTTTCTCAATATTACAAATTCAACAACTCATTACTCTTAATCTCAAGGCAGTGACTAGGACCTTGCCACTGTTTTATAATACATGAGACACACAGTGAACGATTTCACCACATCTGAACTCTGAATATGTCAATATATGTGCACTGGAAGATCTATCTCCCTTTGAGGCTCTGTGTGTGGTACATTACATTACTCATTTACTTAGCAGAGGCAGTCAAATCAAAAAAGCCAAGGGTGACCCTAAGTAAAACAGACATTAACAATAAAACAGACAGTCTGAAGCAATTAAAGTGGTGAAATATTAAACAATTAACCAAGTCTTGTGGGCAGATTTCTCACCTGGTTGATAAATCCATCGGTCATTTCAAATGCTACGTTAGCGTGTCCGGTAGGACTAACCCTGTCCGACTTCATCATCTTCTTGTAGAAGCACTCAGTTTAGAGCCTTAGAGTACTTAACTAACCAACATTATTACCTGATATTGTATGAAAAGGCTGATTAACACAAAACAAACAGTTTCCCGAAACTAACAACTAACAAATAACAGTTACATTTTACAAAGATAAACCACAATGCTACTTGGTACAAATATCGCCCATACAGTGCCCTTCCACTTTTATTTTCGGAGCGCAATGGTTGTCAGTGATTGGCCTGAGTATCAGGCTGACAGGCAATAAAATGCAGAACATGTACACATTGCACAACGCAGCAGTATTTTTTTATCTTATAGTGCTTAACAGCTTTTAGATTTGAGGAGCGTATCAGGAAAAAAAGAAACTGAACAGGTTTATGGATTTCCATATCTACTGATATGTAGACATAGATTCTGATGGATAAGAGGGCATTTATCACATGTTTGAACACAGAGCAGGCCACATACATGAGCACATGGTGATTTAAATTAATATTGCTTTTTACAGATAGATATTAGGCTCAGCGTCCATTTCTGTATAGTGTAGGTGGTGCTTAGCATTGTGTAATGTAGCAGGTGTTCTTATCCCAAGTGAGATTATTATATACGTGTACAAAGGTAAATTTTACAATGGTTTAGACAGTGAAAAATCTGCGTAATCATGTGTAGCACTCCATCCTTACTTTATTTTTTCATAAATCAGGTACCATTTGTCGTTTTGCTTCTGTGGCATATAGTTTATATAACACATATAAATAAGTCATTGTGTACATGGACATCTGACAATCAATCAATAAAACACAGCACAGTATTTTAAGTGCTTCAATGAAAAGTGCTTTTCCCTGCAGATCGGTCCACTTTCAAACCAGAAGCCACTGACATGTTCCCTAAAACTCGATTCTGGAAGACACCCATCAGCCACCTATCTCTGCAAAGGTGCGAGAGATTGGAGAATTGCCCGATTGACAGAGGAAGGACTGATCCTGCGTTGTGACTGACAGGTGGCTCCTCAGTTTACTGCCAGGTCACAACATGTCTTGTGCATACACCACACCTGGCCGTAAATCTCCAGGGGCGGAGTTCAGATGAGCAAAAGTCCAGTACAGCCAGAATATGAAAACAGAGCAGTGTACAGAAGTACAGAGGCAGGACAGGTTTACGCCTTTATTGCTGCTGTTTTCAATGAGGGCAATGAGAACTTTTCAAAACAACAAAACAGAAACAATACAGAGGAAACAGAATGTCACATTCAAAACTAGTTCATTCCCCCCCAGTGGTTAATATGCTTTTAGTTCTGATTCTAAACCCAGCACTCTTGATTCAAGTTCATATCGCTCTTATTTAAGCTTTTTCTCAATAAAATACAGTTACAATGTTTCAGGTTTATTTCCACAATACATTACAGTTTTTGTACTGGCACATGAACTGAACACAAAGAGAAAAAAAACCATATGAGCATCCCCTGATAATTAGTGTCACAAATGAACTATTGTAGTCATAAAATATGTTTCTAAAGAGTACAGATGGCCTGTGTGGAACAAAGGCAAATATGAGGATAAGAGTTTCTCTTTAAACGTATAATTATCCTGTACCTGGTCCTGTTTTCCGTGATTAACAGCTTTCTGACTTCAGCACGCACTGCCCCCCAGTAACTGAATCATTTTAACTGAATTGCATTTAATTTGATATAATTACCTTTGTGCACACCATATTAAATCATTTCAACTATAATAAGATGATGGGGTTGCTATAAATGCTGCTGAGTGTAGCAGATAAGATTTCATATCAGTATTCCAAAAATTTGATTTTAGACAGTTCAACATGTAGAAAATGAAATGATCCTCTTTTATACCTACTTGTGGGACAGTATACAAAAGTTCAGTACAATTAACTACTTTTGATTTCTGCTTTCTTTCTGTCATGTTTTCTCTAAATCGTTATGGTGGGATTATTCTAATATGGGCTTTCCTGCACTGCATACTTCAGATGCAGTTTTGAACAATGAAAACTGACAGAGGAGTTTACAGATTAATTAATGAACAACAGAGTCTAAAAGCATATTGGGACATTGTTTGACCAAAAAAAGTCAAATATAACCATTCTGATTTTTTCATCCATTTGTCATCATTTTAACATGAGAGAGACGTACGAAGTGAGAATATAAGGGATCACATGTGGAGGGGTGATGCTGAATAAAACAGTGTAACATCCAAATCCAAAAGTACAATAGGAGACATATTCCTATTCCTCTGAATTACATAGCAGCTTTGTTTCCTCCCCCGTCCCTTGCTCACAGTTAATGCTGACAGACAATTAAATGTAAAAATACGCTGACAGGGAATTAAATCGAAATGATACTTATAATTCCTTTTAATCCGGGAGCTGGCACAAAAGGTAGTGTCACAAATTCTGCTTTTTTTTTTTTTTTTTTATCTACTCTGGTCCTATTCTGTTAGAAGTACTGTATTTAATTGTGAAATAGATTCCAGCTGTGCTGTGTGCCCACAGATGCCTATCTGCTCTAACAAGTCCTAATTGCTACAATCAGGCATCCTGTGAGCTGTGTGGATCCATCAGCATCTCAGCGACTGATCCTGCTAAAAGACCATTAGATTGAAGTACTTCCAGCTCCATAGCGAAACCCCCACGCAGCACAGTGGCAAACGCACAGCACTTAAAAACAATTCAAATGTGACAGCTTCATGGTATGGTGCATGGAGCTAGAGTGGTGATTTTAACTTCAGTCATGATTGTTATTTCTTCATGAGCTGAATGTTCATGATCTGAAACGGTTCAAAATAAGGTCTCCTTCTGAAACAGGGGGCAGGAGATTGTTTTATAAAAAGCAGCTTCAGCTGAGTTCCAACATACTGTAGGTCTTTTGGCTGTGAGCAGGATGGGTGTGTGGCCAGGTTTTAGCCAAACCAGTGGTTACCCATGCACTCCCGGTTCCACTCGACACGGCACAGCCAGCACCACTCAAAACGACACTGACTCTGTGGACAGACCATGTGCATGCAGCCACCTGAGGAAACACCCAATCAGAGCACTGTTACTTAGGCAACAAACCCCTCAGCTCAGGTATATACACCTTGTTGTAGAGGACAGGAAATAGAAGTGTTATAGTAACCCTGTTATTGAAGGTGTAACTGCAATCACAGTTTTGCTGTCTGGTGTCAGTTACTAAAAGGTTGGGGATGGAGTGGAGGACGACACAGTAGCCTATAGTAGGGGAGTATGGAGGCACATGGGGCGTGTACATGTGTGGACTGGTACAGTATATGAGACAGAAAATGAGGAGTGGGGTGATGTGATTGTCGTACCATTCTTCTCGATAGGAACGCGGCACTTTGGACATGGTTGGGTCGTCTCTTCGATCATCTCCTTGGACGCCTGCTCCCATCGGGCACGTCGAGCCGCCTCCTCATCAACAACATAGCCCTGCGGACCAGAGAGAACACAGGTGAGGCAGAACAGAAGACACAGGTGAGACAGAACAGAGGACACAGGTGAGACAGACCAGAAGACATAGATGAGGCAGACCAGAGTGGACACAGGTAAGTGAAAGGTAAGAGAGTCAACCGGTTAGACAGGAGAGGATGAATGAAGGTGAGACATGTGAGAAAAGACACAGGTTATACAGGTCAGAGAGAACACAGGTGTGCTGATACTGAAAAGACTGAACACACACAGACAAAACCAGCACAGTAACATGAAAACCTTTCAAATTAATGATTTCATGTGCAAATGTACAAACTATTTATTACTAGTAACTCCTTGAACACAAAGATTTCATCCTGGCAATGTAGTTGTACCACACAATACACAGCAGACCGGTTTGCTTAGGTGGAATCATGGTAGACATTTTTCACATGATCACAGACTTAAACACCTTTAAAAAAATTCTGACAGAAGATATCACAGTAAGGCGGCTGTTGAGGGCCCAGACCAGACCAGAGCTGGCAGACACATGCTGCTGACATGCTGACATTGGATAATCAGGTAAGCTCAAATCCTTGACAACAGCAAATGGAGGCGTACAAAATATTAAAATTGTCCTAGAAACTGGACACCTTAGTGTTTTACATCCCACTTTTCATCCTTTGATTTGATAATGGACTCTTTTAATAATATGACACAAGGGTCCTTACATTAAGCGCACATACATTTTTCCTGACAAGGGAATGAAGCAATATTGTCTTGACAAATCACCGGTAATAAGATCCAAGGGTATTTCATCTGGGCCTAATAGTTATATGAGATATATGTTATACATCTATGTATGCTATTTCAACAGTTTTTACTTGCATATTACAATTTTTAGAGGATGTAGAAGAACTTCCGTGATGCAGTTTATGTGCAATTAATATGTTGCTCATAAAAGCTTAATGAGATTTTTATTGCTACTTTATTAATATTCTGATTGAATTGTAATTAATATTTACTTATCTCTGGAGATAAATGAGAGAAATCACTTTCAGGAAGTGTTCCTCAGTTATCAGTACATAAGAAACACACCTGCCTGTCACCTTAACTTTAATGCTCACGCTAACATTTGTCTGTCACACCACATGCAGTGTCTGAGTGCCTGCCTAACTGTCTTTCCACAGAGAAAGTGTCTTTTGGTTAGGATTTTTTGGCATTTGCTTCTTTTGTCTCACTTCCCCTGGCTCAGTGGGAAGGTTTTTAGAGGAGTGCGGGGTGGAATTGTGTGTCTGCTGAGAATGATCACCTGACCTCCCATGAGTCTGTGCACATGTCTTATGTCAACTTCATCACCACCCTCTGCTGGCTGCCTGTAGCGGCTCATGTATAATTTTAAACCTTAATTGCTAGCCTACCGGGCCAAATAAAAAAGGAACAGCGCCTCCTTATCTTCAAGCAATCATTAGTGCAGCCCAGAACACTCCATTCCATAACCTCAAGGCTTCTGGAGGTCCCTCCCTGTGCAGCTGCACTGCTTGGTTGCATTGAATGGTTAAGATATGATCTGAACTACCGATGATCCTCTTTTGACTGCATCTACACCTTCTCAAAGCTGACCTTCTTTCTCAGTCATTTTTCACATGTCCTAAACCATTGCATTGCACTTAATTAAATACCTCATGCGCTGACAGGGCAGTCCTCCATAATTGAGCGGACAGTTTATTACAGTGACGTTACTATGCTTCTAGCGCTCGTTTTGTCTCACTGGTACTAGATCTAGTTGGGTTGCTGTCCTTTCCTGTAGTTACTCTTCCTTATCCAAGGTTTCTAATGCAGCTATGTGCTTTGCTGTGTAAATCACTGTGAATAAGAGTGTCAGCCAAATCACTGAACAGTAATGATATGTAATATGTACTGTACAGACGGTTGCGTTTGAACTGGCATGCGCCATCTAGTGGTGTACTTTAGAACAGTATATTTGAAGTAAGAACATTTAACATCACTTTTTCATCACTCCCAAATGAATTACTGATTCAACAATGAACGTATTACTTCAAAGAGGCATTTTCTTTGATGTGAGAGAAGAGGTAAGAGCAGGAATTGGTGACTGCATTAAACTCCAAACAAATCCCATTCTATATTTTCCAAAGACTCAGCGATGCCTATATATAGTAAAGTGACAGAAATGCCAAGATGTAGAGGTTTCCACCTCCATTCCCCCGCTCTTTTTCTATTTACCATTAAAATGCAGACATAATTTTAGTGATGCAGAAAATGTCCTCCCCACCCACTGACTCTGGATCAGTTTCAAATCAGCACCTTGTTTCAAATAAAGCAATGATATGAATATGTGAGCGCTGGTTGATCTGACTCAGGAACAGTCTGGCAGAGAGTAATCTCCGAAGGCAGCGACCTACACTGACCTGGAGGCCTGAACCTGTCTCTGGCGGTGACCTCATTTGACACACCCCCTCGTGGAACTCCTCCTTGCATTCTAGGCAGAAGACAAACTGCAGACAGAGAACACACAAACTTCAGCAAAGTGCACCAATCTGATAATGACATTCAGTTTCTGATGACAGATGTGATGATGGGGTTGTGTCTTTATGATTGCTATCTCAATGAAATCATAGAGCAGAGTATAGATGCATAAATTACATATCACATATAAACAGATGGTCTTCAAGTACACAAAATTACAATATTTTTAGGTGATATGTTTTTATGCTTTCCTGAAAGGTTTCTTTTTTCAGAAGGCTAGAGTGCAGGTACCCGTCTGAAAACAGGAAACAGTGACACTGGAAAACCAGACAAAAATGACGAGATTTGTCCCACACAGCTCTCCAGCCTATGGTTTGTTATTCACTCCATGCGTGCTGTGATTCCCTGTGCAGCCACTAAGTGGTGCCCTTTCCACACAGGATTCCACAGGACACCTGAATCGCAATCCTGCCTACAAAGCAATGCAACCGTTCCTCGCTAAAGTCCGCCTCTGTAGGGATTAGGGGCTCATTTGTATTTTTAGCTCAGTGGCATTTCTGAAATGCTGCAGTGATGTTTCACTTCATCAAAGACGTGCAGTTTGAGAACCGGGTATATTTTTTCCCATCTAATTCTTTTATGTAAAGACAGCAGCGTCTCCCGAAAACCTCCCTTTCCAGAAGCGTCCCTGTTTCCAAACTCGTGAATTCTTTCTGTTGTGCTGAAACAAAAAAGGCACGGAGCAGTTTTGACAAGCTGTCTCCGCCCCCTCTCTCCCTTGACGAGCTACGGCATTCGGAACGTATTGCTGCATTCTCCTAAAGCCATCCTGTCCCTCCCAAAACAAAATGCTACCGCCATGTCCCCAAGCGGCTGTCGCGTCTCGGTGGAGAGATTACTGAGAGAGAGGCGGCAAACTGCTCACACATACTCATGGCTATCCACTCAAGAACAATAAATTATGCTCCATCTCCCTGCAAAAGTCAGTGGATGCAAATAACATGCGTTATTGTGGTTAGCTGCAGTGTAGAATGACTGTGGAGCCATCAGAACTCCGCGCCACACAGACTCGTGTGAGTGATGAGACGCCGGTCGGGGATCGGTCAGGTTCCGACGGTACCAGCCCAGCGGACCGCAACGTCTGCAGTGAGATTGAGCGGACCTGTGGACTGTGGAAGACGCATAAGCGGGTCGGGCTCAGGTCACAGTTAGGTCACATGCGCTAATAAAACCATTTCCCCTCGTCTCTCTCCAGTGAACAGCCAGAAACGAATCACCGCACCCCAGACACGCTCTCACGATGTCACCTTCTGAAGGCTAGAGTGTCCGCAGGCCCCATTCCAAGGAAAAAAAAACTTCAGCAAACACTGCAATCATGGACAAAACAAGCCAGTGTAGTATCAACAGATGATCTAATGTGAACTACATTAAGGCCAGAGGGTGACAGGGTTACATTGTACTTGAGACATAATGAAATCATCAGGTTGATTTACTGAAGTGAGATCAATCCTTTTACCTGTTGTTAAATAAAAAAATCTTGCGCAGAATAATACATACCAAACCTGAGGGACAGTGGCTCTTTCAGACATACCTGTTTTTCAAATTCAACTACTTCTACATAAAACTCAGTTGAACAGGACTATGTCTTTTCTCCAGTCCAGCTAGTTCAAGATGCACAAGCACACGCACACACACACACACACACACACACACACACACACACACACACACACACACACACAGATGCCTCCAGCAATTCTTTCTGTCACCTGCAGGGCGGCGCTGTCAAACAGCTGGATTGTGCCTCTGGCTATGCCAAACAAGTCTCCTGAGCTGACGGACAGAGATAACAGCGGTTCCTTTGCGTGCTGAAACCAAACCGTTCCCATGAACAGATGTGCCTTATTTTGGCCGACAGCACTGACGTTGATCTCCGCTGTTATTCTGGCTATCTCTGCAGCAGGAGCACCTAAACCCATCTCAAATAAAAAAAAGGATGGATCGAGAGACAGGGGTTATTGATTTCTGTGCAAGCTGAGTCTGTAACAGAACAGAGGAGCCTCAGACCAGATTTAAAGCCACAGAAATTCATCAGGGTGTTGGTGATAGGACACCTTCTAATTCCACCGGTGGGACACCAATAAACTCTTTATCTGCACCCCCCAGACCCTGGGCTGGATTTCATTTCAACGCCCCCCGCCCCCTGCCACCCCCCGTCCCAACAGGACACCATCACACCACTGAGCAAATGCAACAACTCTTCCCTGCAAAATCCCCCAATGACATCCAGCCAGACCAGACCGGGCAATACCCACAAGACTCAGAAGGAAGCCGCACTTATCGTATTAATCTGCTGTACAGTGTTTGAGTTCTGCAGGAGCTGCAGAGCAGAGAGAGAGGAAGGTAAACAGGTACCACTGCTCCCTCACTCAGAGGCCCATTGGCCTCTGCTGAGTTTCTTGCTGTGAGATTTCCTGATTGGATATCTGCTTCCAGCACATCGCATAAATAATTTTAACTGCAGAAAGCTCTTACCTATATGCGCACACACAGACACACACATTCATACACACGCACCACATAAAAACAACAATGCAGCAATCATAATTTTAGCAGCTGCTAAAAACACGCATAATTTTACACAGAGACAATAACTGTCTAATTGAGCAGTGGCTCTGTGGATGACATTGGGTTGATGGTTGATGAGAGAGAGAGAGAGAGAGGGACTGAAATATCCCTCCTTCAATCCAAAGAACTTGTTGATGAAGAGAAATGATCCGTCTAGCTGAATGAAGGACACAGTTTCGGTGGCACTCTGTCATAGCCTGAGAAGAAGTGAGTAGGTAAATACAGCAGGAAACTGCCCCTTAAGTATGAGTGTTAAATTATTACTTAAATTATTATTTGGGTTATTGTCAGTATAACTTTCACAATGTTTTTTGATAATTAGTGCCATTTCAACATAATAATTAGACAATCTAATACAACAACAATAACATTATTATTAACATTAATAACATTATTATAATTAACATTATTATTATTATTGTCAATAATTACAACAACAACAATAATAACATTATTATTATTGATACTCTCTAATTATTTATGCATTTTGGAAATGCAATAGCATGTATCTGTCTTGCAGATAATGATTATTTAGATTTTAAATAGGAGAGCAACGGGGAAAATGGAAGTGCAAACAGAGGAACACTGGAGCTCTCTTGGCTAGAATGACTAGTGTGGTATCTCAGTAGAACCTTAACTTCCATCTGCAGGATCTGCAGGTATTTCCTTTCATGATGGGAGATGAGAAATATGTTCACCATGGGTTCTTGTGCTTCTCAGTGATGACGATGTTTGCAAACATGCAATCAGTCAGCACTAATGGATAGTGAACTAAAACCCTAATCTTTAATCGACTGGGTAATTAGAGAACATCATGCAAATTGTGTCATAATTACATCTTAATTGCATTGTGATTGCATTCAGTTCAAACACAGTGATGGAGGGTTTGGGTGGGGCATGGAGGCTGCACTGGTAGCACCATCAATCTGAATGGGTAGTGGCCAGAGGTCGGGGGTCAAAGGGACATATTCTTCATTTTCAACTAAGTTCCACAAAACTTTATCATGAGGAATACGAAGAGAGAGCTATGCAGGGACTCCAGGTGGCTCATGCAATAAAGACACTTGGTTCTGAAAGCAGACATGAACCTTACAACTAGGTGCTTGAATCCCAGCTGCACAATTACCAGGTATGGCCAGAGGTCTGCATTGGCATGGAAACAATTGGCTCAGCTTCGCCAGGGACAGAAAGGGGTTAAGCTGGTTCGGGTCATTAGTCTCTTCCCTCCCACATGGCCACTCCTGGTCAGCTGAACACCTGCTGTATGTCTGTGTGAGTGTTTATCAGGTGGTTTTACCAAATAGAGAAGTGTAGATGTTTGTGTTATTCTTGTACAGAAATGTACACTGGGTGTTTGTGTATATTGGGTGATGATATTCCAGAGATATGCCTGTATATGAGTGTGTATGTTTTTCAGGATATTACGCCAGGAATGTGTACAGGTGTGTGTGTTTGTGCTAAAGTAGATTAAACTTATAAAGTACCAAAACAAAATGTTGGAGACAGAGAAGAATGAGTCAGAATTTTGGTCTGTCTCCTGATTGGTTGAGCATTAAGGTCCAAACATCCATTTTTGATGATTCCTCCCATGGGCTAACATGTTGCAGTTGTTTTTTTTAAAATAAATAGAGGTGAAGCCAAAAGGTGGTTGATTTGATATGGAATCAACCCTTGAGGAAAACGTATCCTCAGCTAGTGCTGTGAAACAGTATTCCACTAGATATCATTTTTAAAATCTTAAATTACCCATTGGGTCCCAAAATTAGACAATTTGTAATCCCCACCCAAAATAAAAATGCTTTACTCTCTTTACTCAAAACTTTGCCCTGGGTTCCCAAAAATACTGTGATGCATTTTAACATTTAAAACCCCACAGAAAACCCAAAAATGTAGTTCAGTCATCTCTGGTGAGTTGCAGATACAATGGCTGTGTCGCACTTCGTCTGCCTGATGACTGTGTTCTTCACAGGAAGTGTCTCAGAAAGCATGGCTAAAGCCCAAAAAAGGCTTCTCAAAAAGAGTCTGGGGACACACTTTGAAGGTAAAATTATGTGGGACAGCTTTTGCGTGTCGCATTGGAGATTACACTGTTTATAGAAGAGATAGCTCAGGGTTTGTGATCTGACAGTTATGCAGCTAATGAAAAAAATATATTTTAAAACACAATTTAAACTGTTAGTCTGCACAAGGGAGGGAAAGGCAGACAGAAGTTGCCTTAATTAGTGAAACCAAATCACAAATTACAAGACATGTTTGAGTAAAAACTCAGTGGGTTCTTTTTTATGACTGTAATGATGAAATTACTGGAAATAAATTAGCAGAGCAGATTACAAGTCATTCTGAACCATTTTATCTAAATAGTGAAGTTAAAAAAAATGTGTCTATTTCGTCTTGTTCATTCTCTGTTGTGTTTAGTCTAGCAATGTGCGTTACATAAAAACATCCATGTTTTCACCAATGACTTCATTGCTTTTCTGCTCAGCTTTGAACTGCAACAAAGCATATGTCACCTCACTAGACAGAAATGTAAGCAAATCCTTCAGTACATGCAGGTTTGTTATCAAAACGCCCACTTAACCCCTTTAACATTGTTTTTGAAATACGGGGGTTGAGTATATGCAGATGCTTCGGGTGGGGTGAGTATTCACTGAAAACAGTGCAAAGTGCAAAGACTAAAAAGATGGACAACTGCAGCTCTATACATATATATATGAATATGGCTGTGCGTATTTGTGTTTTGGGGATGATACGCTATGCATGTGTACAGGTGTGTGAGTGTGTGTGAGCATAGGAATGTGGCCTCTCACCCCGCAGCCCAGCCCACCACCTTGCTGACACTGGATTCTGCGCTGACCGGGTTCTGGAAGCAGCCCCGCCCCACAGCCAGGGGCGGGGCATAGGACCCCGCCCATCTGCAGCACGCACTCCTCCGCCGCATAACGCTGGTACCGCTCATACTGTGGAGGAGACACACATGCACTACATTTAGGATGTTAAACACTGTGTTTATACTCATCAATATAAATACTCTACCAAATCTGCTCAATTTAAACTCTGCCATGGCAACTCATTTTCACTGCAGGGCCTAACTCTCAGACAGACAGGGGTCTGCACTAGCACACACACAAAAAAATCTTGAAATCACTGCTATAGCTTGAAAAATAATTATGCAGATGCTCCATCTCTAATGAGCCCCTAATTGCCTTAATTAATAATTGCTTCAATCACACTTCTGCATGAAGAACGATTTCAGGAGTTTCTAAACAAGTGGTTCTGGCTACTGGCCCTCTGAGACAGACGACGCAGACTAAGCTACGCTTGCACGACCCACAAACACCCAGGGAGCACAGAGCCTTTTAACAGCGTTTATGGAATATTGCAACATTTCCAGGTTGCTAGAATGACACAGTATGGCAGTCACACCGGCCCTGTTACTCATGTCCTCTTGTTCAGCTTGCCGTGTTTCTTGTGTGTGAGACTGCGCTCCTCCCACGTTTCCTGCTAATGATGACATCCTCTCTTGACATTACTGTAGGGCCGCTGTGACATGACAGGAGGTGTCACTTTCACCCATCACAGATGTGTTTGTCTTGTTAGTAAACTCAGCTCATTTTCTGTTATGGGCATCAGAGCTGGTTTGCTATTAACCTTTCTGTATTTGCTTTGGTAAAGACATTAAAGGAGATGACTGATAAGATACACAGGGGTGACACAGAGAAATAAGTGTCAAAGGGCACCCCCAACTAGACAGATAAATAGACAGACAGGCAGACAGATAGACAAATAGATAAATAAACAGATAAATAGGAATTCCATTCACAATTGTGTGTATTTGTTGTCTACCTGCTATTTGTAGGTAATAGAATGAAAGTGTGGAAGACTGTGTGTGTGTGTGTTCTTGTGGAAGGGGGACAACTGAGGGTAAGGTGTGCATGTGTATGGAGGGGGAAGACCAAAGTGTGTGTGTGTGTGTGTGTGTGTGTGTGTGAGAGAGAGAGATAAGGGGAAGACTGAAGGTGTGTGTCTAGTACTGTGCAGTGGGGAAGCAGATGCAGCAATTAAGAGTCTGTCAGAGGAGACAGTCTGACAGCCGGTATAAAGCCCCAGCTCCCAGGAGCCCTGAGAGAGACAGGGTCGAGGGTCAGAGTCGTGCAGTGTCTCATCAGTAAGGAGTTCCCATGGCCCAGCGGACCGCCACAGAGTCCGCGACCCACCTGCTCCTCGCCAAGGGCTCGGAAGTGATGAACCTCTTTAATTAGAGAGTTGGTGCAGCCGGCTAGAGGGAAAGATAGAGAGAGAGAGAGACAGGAGGGTAAAACAGGGGAGGACAAACAGGGACAAACATACCTGGATAGGCTAAGGTAGAACAAACATAGAAAATGGCAGACACAGCCAGCCAGCTCAGATGGCAGCTATCCCCCCATGCCCATGAAAATTCACAGATAAACTCATATGCATGCACCCATCCTCACTTACACTTTTGCATACAGACGCCTACACCCACACGTACAGTCAACACCAAAATTACTGGCACCCATAATGAAGATAAACAATGAAATAGATAACACAGACAATCTGTGCTAAAATCTATGGGGAAATCAAAATTACATTCTTTTAGTCAGTTTTAAATGTTGTAGAAAACTTTTGAGTTCCATGATGCTTAAACGTCTGTGGTTTCTCTTCATTTCAGATTACAGATTTTCAATCAGGTTTAACTCAGAGACTGATCTGGCTGGTGCCAGTTTGATTTTGTTGTCGGTCAATCATTTCTTTTTTGGCTCTGAGTTTTCGGGGTCATTATTGTGCTGGGGCTGAATGTTTCCCATTTGTTCCCATATCCTTATCTTTGCTGTTTATTATATATATAACCTTTTTAATTAACACCATCACGAGTGCCAGTCATTTTGCAGCTGTTCGTATATATTTTGTCATAACACACACAACACACACTCTAATTTACACAATAATTACACTGAACACCCACTCATACCGTACACACAAATTCACATGCGAGTGCATGGGCAAGCACACACACACACAAAGTGTTCTTTGAAGAAAGTTTGCAAACCACTCAAAGCCTTGTGGGTTTGTCTTCAGGTCAAAAACTGCCATGGCATGCCCTTGGTTTGTTACAGTTTTTATGAAATGAGGACATTTTAAAAAAAAAAATCAAAAGGACTCTTGAAACTGTAAATCCTTGAACACCACATAATACATTTTTTGACTCCTTTTCATTCATTTTAACACTCAAAATACCGTTTAATGCCACAAAAAGCAGTATAAAGGTGTGTGTATTAATGCAGGTGCATTTAGGTAACCCTCTTGTCAGGTCAGCTCCTCCTCCCCTTTTAACAAGCTCTGCTTAAAGACACGGTTCCTCCCCAGGTAAACCATCCACTTTAAATCAAAGGTTGATCCTTAGAGCGACAAGCCAATTATCCCAGGGGCCACAAATGACTTCTCTGTGTCCTTTCATCTGTGGGCCTCCTACGTCTCCCTTTCACATGTCACAGAGGGTCATATGGTAATTGGCCAAAGATAGGGGGCGCTGCAGCACACTCTCACAAGTATTCAGGATGCTTCCCTGATGTCACCTTACAGGGACATGAGGTAATTGTGGATGAGAAAAATGAGTGGGAAAAAAAGATATTTATAAAAGGGACACAAAAACGGAGACTTGGCACATAGATGTTTGGCTCATGACCAAAAAAGGGGAGTTGAGCTAGGTTCATACATTTAAGTTATGTAAGATAGAATGTTTTCTGCTGTGGACATCAATTGCCTGGGCATGTTTTTATTCATTCCATGAAGAATGAAGAAAACCTCTTAAATCGCTGATCCCCGATACAATTATGTACAAGAGAGTGACCATTTCCCAAAACACAGTTCACAAAGTACTACAGGAGAAAAATACAGCCAATGAGAGGATAGGCATATCTCTCAATGACAACAAATGGTAGGCCACGGGAACCTGCAATGTCATTGGGAGGAGCTAGTGTTGCATTACCTGGAGGAACCCTTGCTGATTGAACTCACCCTGGGTGAAACAAAGCCAATTGCCTTCCTTGTCAAAATTGGCCAATGGCACAACCTTGGCTTAAACATGCCCTAAATGACTATTAAAGCCTAAACCTGTCATAACTGGCCACTAGCACAGCCTTGGCTCAAACATTGCTCAAGCTAGTCAAAGCTACTATACTAAGCCTGTACTCATGGCTCATGACAGTTTCCTTCAAACGAGGCAAAAGACTAATGGCTCATTGCAGTAATGGGCATCCTGTGCTGATGGGAATGCCGTCTTTAGGATGACTGCTAAATCTAGCTCCCAACTCATCTATTTCATATACGGCTACAGTGATCTGGTCATCCTCCAGTTTAATTAGCAGAATAAATGCTTGCTCCTATGCCTCACCAGATATGTGGCAAGCATTTTGGCACAACACAACTGTTATGAGTTACCCAGGAAGGTCCAAACTACACACTGCCATGCCCCACCTACGAGACTCTCTGCCGTAAAGTATCCAAAAATCCTTTAATGGGGTGAAGGGGTGCAGTAAAATCCACTATCGCAGAGAAACAGAGTAATGGTCAGTCAGACCTTACCGAAGCGGAAACACCACACTGTCTGAAAACGGAGCTCTCCCTGCACCTCGCCGATAACACCCGTTCACCGGACTTCGCTCTGTCCCCGGAGGAAGACGGAGAGCGTGTCCACATGATTTCCCCAGGCGATTCGGGGGGCTCGGGCATCGGGGCTCTCTGTGATGCATTACCCCCTCAGATGCGTGTCAGCAGAACCCCGCCAGATATTTATGTACGATTCCCAACAGCAGGGCCTGACAGAAGTGCAATGATAGCTGTAAGCTTTTCAAATGGGAGTCTAGCATGGGGTGCTTATTTGAAGAGGCTCTGGGAGCAGTTGTGGACACACTGCAAGACAGAGGTCTGGTCTGCGAAGTGAGAGTGCGGGAGAGTTGTGCCAGTTTAAGCTCATTCTCTTTCCAACAGTCGCACACACCACTTCTGGACTGAAGATTATGATCTTTTCATCCAGTGAACGAGAGAATTGGAGCATGTGTAATGAATTCAAAAGAGCATACTGAAAAAATCCTTTCTTTCTTTTGATATTTCTGAATTAGATCTTTGAATTAAATCTGTACATTAGTAGACTGCATTTACCAGAATGCAGTACATTCAGTGTGGCACTAGAATAAGAAATCTTTGTTTAGCCAAACACACAGATAATGTGGGAAGGCATAGTAAAGTTTTGACATTACAGAAGTATGTTAGACTAACTTCTAACTTTGAAGGGTTTAAAAATGAATCATGTCCCTGCATGCACAGGGAATTGAATTGTCAAGAGTTTGATGAAATGGCTATCACAGGAAGTTTACAGTTACGAGAAGAGCTGCTCCAGTACAAGTTGAAAAATGTCAACTTCTACCATAGTGCCATTCAACCTTCTCCATGTGTAATCAATCGCCTAAGGCTTTAGGTAATCTCTAATGCTGATGGAAAACATGGAAAACTAATGATAGCTAGCAAGCTACACTATTCCCACCCGCTATGTCACCAACCTTTTTTGTAACCCAAAGCACATACATGTGGTAAAAGATTATATTTAGCCTCCACCCTTTCCCTGTATGTAGGCACCCTTCATTTGTCTTCATTGTGGGTGTATGCAACATTTCTCCCTCCCTTTCATTTTGTGTGGATATGTGAAAAAAATGTACGAAGATCTATAACTGGTTTATGCCGTTATTGTTTCCTTCTAAAGCATTTCTTGTTTCAGTCTTGCCAACTCACTGTCAAAGGGAATTGAATAAACTGAGAGGATGGGCAGGCCAGGCCCAGAACACAGAGTCCGGCCCACATTAGGGCTCGGCACAGTATTCTGGCCCGGTACTGAGCCAGCCATCCTGTATCGGGGCAGCCAGAGAACAAAGCTCTGGCCAGGTGGGCAATGGCAGTGTGAGACTCGAATGGCATCAGCACGGAGAGAGAGAGAGAGAGAGAGAGAGGATGCAGTGCACGGCAGCAGCCTCCAGGCCCTGAATGCTAATGCAATAATCTCTCCCGGGTCTCTGTCGCTTCACTTTTATTATGCAAATGCTCCTGACGAATGTTAATCAGACAGACGAGCAGGGACATTTTAGAGGGAAATGTCTCACTTTTGTCTAAATGTAATTAAAGATACAAGGGGGAAGGGGGTGGGGTTGGATGATGCAAGGTTGCTATAGTGATGTGGTTAATGGTGAACAGGACCTGTGAGGAAATGAAGAGAGCAAACCAGACAGAGACCGACAGACAGACAGAAAGACAGGTGGACAGAGTGAAGGACAGAGGAGATGGACAATTTAAACAGGGACAGAAAGTCAGACTGAAATTCTTAGACACAAATACTCCTAGTTGGTAAGATTGACAGATACCTGGGATGACAAAGGACAGATGTCTCTCCCCAAGGCACACCTAAGGTACTAGGTTCATCTGTGCTCTATACTCATGTAATACTGTCAAATCACAGAGAGTGCCAAATTGCATCTGACAGTAAATCAACAGGAAAAACATATCCACATAAACTGAGCATGCTTTCACTCTAAGACAAAATGAATGTTTTCGCTATATTCTAAAATAACACCATTAAGCTGCTATGCACACTGATATTCATCAATCATACTGTAACGCTGCGTAAAACTGTTTTAATGCTGCTTGATTGAATAAAAACATACAGATGTATGAACAGAAATAGGGGAATGCTTACACTATTTCACATGCCTCTGCACCGTGAGTCTCTTCAACATGACCTCATCACTAAGGGACAAAGGCCAACCTGACACAGGTGTGAAGGTCCTCAGTCATTACAATTGCTATTATTTACCCGCCAAGTATAGATTGCTATCCTGGGCGACAAACAAGGCATTCATAATTGTGTTTTCCATCTCATAAGCGAGTTGTTCACTTTCACGCACTTACCCATTAGACTCCTGGCTCTGGGCAACCCAGCACAGAGAAGAATTAATCCTCATGTTCTGCTAATGTCTGCACTGTACAAACACACTAACAGCTCTGAATGATCGTTAAAGCATCGTTTGGCAGAATTTTAGGCTATTAATTCCTATTCCGTGCGTCGCTGGCAAGAAGGGAGGCCTGATTTATGGCACCTCCTGCCAGTGAGCTCAGTAGTTTTGACGTTTGTGAAATGTTTTGTGTAATGAGTTAAAGAGAGAGGGGGATGGGTTCGGGATGGCACCCTGCTCAAGTCTCTAAATATTTCTATCCTGCTTTCTATCACAGTCTTCCACAGCACATTAACTCCAAACCGCACCCTTGGCAACCGAGCCACCCCAGACTCATGTATGCATTTGGAGAGTGCCATCAGGAAACTCATCGCGCTGTCAGGAAAAAATGGCCATAAAAGGCAAGAGCTGTAAACAAGGACAACAGCGGCAAGTTGGTGGGAGGTCAGAAGTCTTCTTCTTCTAACCTCCCACCAATTCCCTCCCCAGTGTTCCTCTTTATTCTGTAACAGAAATGTCAAAATAATCTACTATTTACTATTTACTCAACTATACATTAAACCCAATGACACACACTCTACCGGGACAGGAAGCTATACAAAAATCTGAGAGAATATTCACCTCAGGTACAAGTACATACACCCTCTCACCTAAAGTGTAATTCAATGTACACTTTGAGTGTAATGTTTTATAAACTACTTTCTCAGTCTACCAATACCATTTTAACCTTGTGCCAGTCACATTTCTGATAGATGAAAGGAAAAAAGTGGTTAAAAGGGTTTGCTACTCTTAGTTGTAGCAAGGTGTCTTCACAGTCATTTTTAATAGCTCTTTTCACAATAAGCACAGGGGCTGAAACAGCATTATGCAAGCCATTATGTAGTAAAGGTTATCACTTATGTACTTTTCCCTTCTATAACATGCCTGGGTTTGTTTTTCCTATTCTGGATTTCTATTTGGGGACAAGTATCTTTCTCAACAAAGAGGCAGGGCATGAAGAGAGATTTGAGAATGCTGAATTTATGTAATATCCCTTTAAAATGAGGTGCAGGTGGAGAGGGCTGAGAAGAGCGATGGATATCCTGATGGCAGATAAGCAGAGAGGTCCCCGTTTGTCTCAGTTCAGGTGAGAAGTGGCACCATATTGTGGGTGTCCTTGAGGATTTGGCTGCTTACCTACAGGCCCTTTATTCTTCTAGGGAGCTATGGAAGCAGTCTGCACTGGCAAGAGAGTTTTATTCCGACACTCTAGTTCATGTCTGCATCTCAAATCATGTAATTGGTTGAAACTGAACCGTCAAATAAAGAGCAGATTGGAAATGTGTTCCGTGAACGTCTTCTAAACCTGCAGGGTAGATTGATGGCATGTCTATTATGTGAATGTACAGGTGTGGATTTTTGTTTTTACTTTCTCGCTGACCTGACAAAGGATCCTCTACTCTAACAAGAGTGGTACTGATTCCTGCCTTAATCTGCTCACATTACCCTTCTCCCACTAAGCCCAGTTCAGTTCTCCCTGACAGACTCACAGCAACAAACCAATTCTCTTGATTTTATGCATTGAGAAGAATGGTCATCCATTACAGAGTTAACATTACATGAAAGCATCAAAAAGGCTAGAAGCAGTAAGAGAATTACAGTCAAACTGACCAATGCCCCTTAGGCAAACAGAATCAGATGAACCTCAAAGATGTGTATTCACTGGGAATTTATCACACAACACATTAAAATATGTGTTTTGCTGTAAACAACCAGGTATTGTTTTTTGGATACATTATGCTCCTCCAACACATAGAACAAGAGGTTTATTTTAAATGCATATTATCCAATCAAAGCATGATTAGTTTCAGATTAATGCTAGCTTTTTTGAACAAAGATTGTGAGAAATGGGCTCAATTCCCTTTGTTATTTTCTTTTTATACTTAGGTATACTTATTCTTCCAAGCCTTGCATTACATCCATCAAATCATATTTGCTCAATCACCAATTTGTATCTTAAGGTTTTGCAGGTCTTGTATCCTAAACAGCTTGTTGATTGTCCTAAATTGTTTTTCTGTAGTAGTGCTAACACAACCCCTTTGGCTCAATTGAAAAATCAGTTTAATGCTCAGTTTTTCATCAGAACTTGAAATTGTGATGGCATTATTACACTATTTCTGGGTGAACACCACACTTGAGCAACTGGTGTTTCTGTAGCTCCTGAGTTCCATACCTGAGGTACTACCAAATATGAATGATTAAGCTATAAACCCATCCACTTTACACTGGGAATACTGAGTGCAATATATGGAAATCTGAGGTATTGTGAAATATTGAATGCTCAGAGAAGAGTTTTGTTAAGTAGTAATGTGTGTCCTTGTAAGAATGACAATTGATACAGTAACCACCAGCACAACTTAAGACAAAGCTACTGGCTTTTCTGCACTGCTGGTCTCAGTTCTTGATCCGATCTTCATGAATGATACTGCTTTTCCACCCTGACCCCAACCTCCATGAGTCTGTAGCTGTTTCCTTTATTTGCATTATGGAGAAATTAATTTTCAGTATCAAGACAAAGTTAACAAAAAATACAAAATGTAAGTGTAATGGTGCGTTCTCAGCGGTCTTTCAGGAATTTTTCCACACAAATGAGAAAACGTTGCCTTCACCATTGTGACTACAACTCCCATACTACTTCTATTCACCAGCCTTTTCCAGGTGAGATAATGTCGATATCATCTTTGTGAAGTACACATGAACCAATTCAAAAGAAAAAGTGTGCGTACATGTGCACACATGCTACATGTTAGCCCCTAACCTGTTACATCACCACACGCATCGGCTGAGGTAGACAGGGAGGGATAAAACAACCGGCTGACCCAGCAATGACCCATGAACATTCACTCCTTAGCGAATGTATTTACCTGCTGACAGAGGGATCACACAGGGAGGAGAGGAGGGCCCCCAGCAATGTGAGCTCTGATTGGTGTAAAAAGCACCATTCCTCTCAGGCAGCAATGGTAATTCATGAATACTTGAAGAATCCAGAGGTTATTAGCACAGCTGTGCCTGCTATGGGCCATGCAAGTCTAATAGGCGAGTTAATGATTATACCGCTGGTGAGCATTTTAAGCCGAGCCGGGCCATAGACGTAGGACCTGCTGAAAATCGAATCTACGTCAAGTTGGCTGATGGACTGTGGCTCTTATAATAGCATTCTGGGTGAGGGACAAGTAAGAGGGGGAGATGCTCACCTTACAATTATTCTGTTGACCCCATTCTGGTGATGGTTGAGTTGATAAATTTGTATGATAATGTATTCTAGCAAAGCTTTGTTGATTGCTCACCACAAAATCAGATATCAGAGATTTGCATAGTGTATGAATTCTGAACTGAGTAAAAAGACAGCTTATTGTTTGGGAGTTTTGTGTGTTTATAGGAATCCTTATGGTCTGTGGAAATGAGTTCGGTGCAGCTTGTCCTTGAAGGTTTGGTTGCAAATAGAAGAACTAGGCAGTGTAGCGGGATGTCTGTATCCGTTATAGTCGGTTTTTTTTAAATTCTCGTTAAAGACAAGGTCTTGGGCAAGGTCAAGGTTTTGACAAATGAGTTCCATTATCAGTTTTCACCTTTCCCTTTAAAATCAAAGGTACCATATCACCTGTCTGCTAAGGCTCAGACAAGCATGGTTTGTACATTTATAATCACTTCACATGACAAATTACTCCCTCTCCTGCCAAACAGAACAGCAAAAACGAAAAAAGCCTATCTACATTAGATCACACGTATTATTTCCCAGAGTATTGTCTACACTCTCTTTGAAGTCTGGAGTTTGCACTGATATAAACAGGAGACAGGAGACAGGAAACAAATAGTGCATAATCAAAACGTACACAGGCAGGAAACATTCAAACCTCAGTGTCGCCTGTGATAATCCTAATTTAAACCCACACCCTCTCCCTCACTTGAAAGTGACACACTTGACTCACACCTAAAGAGTGACACCTACTGACACCTGGCAGGGATTCATGCCCACGGTCATGCCTTAGAGAAAGACACTCTTACTCTTAGAGAACTGTCTTACCTTAGAAAGAGTGACTCTTTTTCATCTTTTAAGGTATCGTTGTTTCCCTCCTACTCCACACTTGTACTCACACAACTGAGCATGGCACATTTGAGTTTCACACATTCTCTGGGAGAACTACGCACTCTCGCACCTGTGAGAGTTACACACTTAAGGATGATACATTGACACAGTGACAGTGACACACTCTCACAGTCTAAGTGGGAGTTTTTCATGACACTATGCTTGAGAGAGAGAGCGAAAGAAGCCGATATGTCAGAGACGCTGAGGGAAACTGACACCTCTCGACTCACGCACTCACATTACGGAACCCTTCATGGATGGAATCCAATGGTTTCCATGGCAATGCAAGAAGTGAAAACCAATTGCCTCACTTCAAAGGCTCAGGGACTTAAAAGCACTACAGCAAAGTGTACCTTATCTCAGCTCCTGATGGCAAAGCTCTTTACCGAGCATTACTTTCAGAGCAGGTTCATTTAAAAAATAAATATATAAAAAATATAGCAATGCAAACCATGCAGATATGGATTTACAAAAGGGAAATGCAGAAACCGTAAACTATCTGAGTGAGCTCTGCCCCTTTATCTGCTAGATTCATCCCTCCTCCTGTATGCTAGTGTTTTGGGACAACTGGAATATCCACGAGCATTGTTAATGCTTCCCTTGAAATACTATCAGAACTTCTCTCAAACATGTTAATGGAGATAAATGACTTTCAGACTTCTTTCGGTCTGTCTGGGATAAGGAGAATAGAGTCACACAGTTCTCACAGGCACAGTGAATGAATGAGAAAATATTGTCTCTCTGGAAGAGGTAAAAGGTTTCACACCTTAAGGCAATACTTTATACATTCACAGTCAGGAGAGGAAATGATCGTTAATCTTCAGCTCGACCGAGGTGTACGCCAAGCTGCAACTAAAGGCCCATATTATTCCGCCAATATACACAAAAAAATTCAGGAGGATACAATTTCACACAAACATCCTCCAACACTTATCATAGTGACCTGATCCAATAGAAAGTGGTATTATTGGATGATAAAGCATTGTATATCTCTGTCTCCCTGAGTGATCCAACTATTCGTCCTGTACGACCCTCAGCCTCAGCAGGCATTAGCATGGTCTGGTTCCATCCTCCCAGTCCACAAGACCTCACAAAATTCCCTGCTGATGTGCACCACTCCTGGGCAAAGCAGTCTTTTATTAGCCAACTGCATGAAGTATCAATGCCCATGCATTGTGTAAGATGCCTGATTTTCTTGCGGGATCTTTGTGCTACTGTCACAGAGACGAAGAGGATGACGACTCCGCGGGCTGCAGTACCTCCTGGCCACATCTGAAGGCTGCTATATTTAACTCTTATTGTGAGAGTTTGTATTGTTGCAGGAAAGCCTCTTAGAATTAAACAGTCTCTGGTAGCTGATTTTTCCAGATTCCTCAATGCATAAAAAAGATTTGCTACAATCACAAAATAAATAAATGATTTGGGCAATAGGCAGAAAAATACAAATACATGGGGGGGATGGGGTGGAGGGAAGGAAGAACTGAGACTGCTGAAAGAGAGAATTCCGAGCAGAGTAGTCCAGCGGTACTGGCTTAAACCTAAGTCCCTAGGCGATGCGGCCTCAGCCCGATCCAACTCACAGCCCTGAGGACACCACTCCCGTCAGGTATCACGATGAGGTGAAGCCAGGCAGGCTCTTATCCTGCCTCTGCTTAGTGTGTAATGTCTTCTTCTCACTGGCTAGGTGCATGTGCAGATGATTGACACGTATCAGGTACGGAACTGCTAGATTATAACGCTCTGAAGTTGTGCTGGATTTCGAAAGGTATGACCCTTGTGTCCATTTAACAGAAGTCACTGTTCAACCACTTCAGCAACACAACACTGCAACATCCAGCGTTATTCTGGGAGAGAGCAGACGAGCACAACTGCCACACAGCACTTGCGGCCAGCCCCTGCGTCATCACCCTCCCTCTGCAGTCCAGGGTGCCAGCGAGCGGCACCTCTCTCACTGCTGGCACAGAGACTGTAGGCAGTCGACTGAAGTCATTACTGTGTGATGGGGGAGGTCAAAATCCTGGCAAGTGAAACCTTCCCTCCCTGGGCTCTGATATGGCTAATTACGTGTCAGTCAGCAACAGCAGCTACAAGTGATTTGGCCCATGGAGCACATCATGGAACCAGTGCTTTAGCTGCATCCATCACACACAGAATCTGCAGAAAAGGTTTTAGTTAGCTCTAACATCGAGCACCTCAAATACCGGTGGAAGTAAGACCATAAAATGCAATACAACCAGGTTGCTGACCAAAGTTACATCAACCCCTAAGGGGTGGATGGTAGGTAGGGAAAGGGTTGTTGGGTGGGGGGGGGTGTTGGATAAAAGCAGGTCAAGTTCACAGTGAGCCTCTGAGAAAAATACTATGACCAGGACCCAAACGTGTTGGGAAAAATCCATCAGAATTATAACTCAATTTCCACTTTAATAACTAGCTGAAATAGATAACAAAAAAGCACCTTTTTCATAAAGAGAGGAGCACTGAATCAATACTCATATAAAAGCGCGGTTAGTGTCTCCTCAGCAGATATAAATATGTGCCATATTTCACCCTCTCCCTTCGCCTCGGGCCTTTGCCAGCTGATAAACGGGGATTGAAGGTTTCCAAATCTCATTTTTAATGTCCTTGTAGCCCATGAAGGGCAGCTAGGCGGACAAAGGGCTGCAGACACTACTGCATTCGCCACAGAAATATACTCCGTACAACAACAATAAAATAAAGGAAACATATTTTTGTGTTTATGTTCGAGCGTGTGTCTATATATATCTCACCGGCACTATACTTAATAGTGACTGCCCAAGTCATACCTCAAAACAATCTTTATGAATCAGGCCACTCTGGTAAAGTCCTTGACATTTGAGAGATCAGTTCAGTGGTCTATCTTCCCCAACACGACTGAGCTGCTTCCCCCGTTTCCCTTCCGTTTTTCCAATCGATGCGGTATTGGCTTTCTGCTCAATGGACCGTCTGTTACTCTTTAAATTCATCCTGATTTTGTCCATTTCTTTACTTCTGCTTAAAAAAAGTTGAGAACAAGCCAATTGATCTAGTCCAACATGCTCTGAATGATTCACAAGAAAAAAAAGGATGGAGATATAAATATTGAAGTCTTATAGCTATGCTCTTTTTTATTGATTTGGAGGAATGAGGACCCAACCACTATTGGAAAAGGGGGTTAAATATTAATCTCCCTCTCTTTTTGTGCATCCACTGTCATATGTTCCTTCAACAGTGCCCTTCTGAACGGTTTTATCAACATTAGCCTTTCTAAGGCTGCTTTGTTGGTCCTTTATGGTGCTTCATTTTCTCAGTACTTTCCTCCTTGGTTACCCATCAATTTGGCATCGACATTGGACACATCCCTATTAATCATCTGACAATTTCATAATCACGCCTCACCTGAAGCACTGCTTTGCACTTAGTGAAAATGTCAATGCGGAAATACTATATAATTTTGTATTTCTATATTTAAATCTTGTACCCCCTTTGCTCCCTCCAGATCAGTTCTGCCATTAATGCTTTTCAATTCACAACTGTGCACCTGCATCCACACAAAAAGCAATACAAAACTGTTTACATTTCTTGGATTTTTTTACAATTGCACACACACACACACAAAATGGATACATTTTGATTTATGTTTCTCAAGGCATAATTTTAAGCACTTGTCTTTTAGCTTGGTTTGTGAGATATGTCCTTTCTTGGAGTCAAGCTGCAGACAATGCACTGTTCTAGATGCAAGCTGTACACTACAGTCCTGAGACGTTTCTGTGTTTGAGCACCTGCAGCTGTCGAAAGAATCTGGCTGCATTTCAAAACACAGCAAGAACTGGCTATCCACATTTTTCCTGGTAGACAATATTCTGTGAATCAATATTTAAAAAAGACATTGACTGGGATTCAAACAAGCTCACTTTGGAGGCATACTTTATCATCATAAGGACTAAAGATGCATACTTCAAAGTATTTCCCACAATTTGAATCAAATATGAAATAAGTTAATGCTGCAGTTAATGGAGTTGGCTCAACAATAGAAACAACATTTTGCCAAGAAGTGAAGCAGTGAGGTGTAATTGCTCTGTCTGTAAGCTGTCAATCATAAACCTCATCATGACAAGAATCTGGGTGGCGACCCATACTTTCTGCACCAGTGCTGTACGGTCTCTGAGCAGTGCGATTGTTCTGTTGGTCTCACTCTCTCTCAGTCTGATGCTCGGGGATCCCCCGTGTGCCTGCAGTCTCCGCTGTTGGCTGAGGCGGAGATGAGAGGGAGAACAGTGGGTGTAGAGAGGAGCTGGAAAGGCTTCAGTGAAGAGGGGGCCCCCTGAGAGCCGTCGCTCTGATTTCTACTTTCTCCTCTTCAGTAGGTGAGGACCCCAGTTACTTCTACAGATCCCCATCGGAAATACAAACCCTAGCACAACATACGCGCGCGCGCGCACACACACACACACACACACACACGCACACAGACACACACAACCACACGCATAAAACACTCCACACAATCTATGACAGACACACACACACACACACACGCTCCGTACTCTCAAACAGGCACACACAGACACACATAAAACACACACACACAGAGACACACACAGAAAACTGCACACACACTTTCACAGACACACATATGTGCATACATGTACACAAACACAAACACCACACATAAAACACATATGCACACACACTCACACAAATACACAAACATACATATTCACAGATTTTCATGAAAAAACACATACAGACACACACACAGATTTTCATGAACACACACACATACACACACACACACAGATTTTCATGAACACACACACATACACACGCACAGATTTTCATGAACACACACACGCACACACAGATTTTCATGAACACACACATGCAGATTTTCATGAACACACACACATACACACACACACAGATTTTCATGAACACACACACACACACACAGACCCCCCCCATATGCCACTCATCCCAAGCTTCCTGGCAGAGCCAGACTAAACGTGAGACAGATCGCACATCAATCTGGCTCAGATGGAGGAAGTAAAATTGTTTTTTTTTTTTTTGGTCCAAATTTCCAACCTGCTAATTATCTTCTAATTATCTCTTTGATTAAGGAGTGTGTGGCTCCCTCCCTCCTCCTGGCAGTGACGGGGATGGTGATGAGGATTAATGGGCCTGGTTCCTCCAGCGCTCTGACAAGACGGCTGAATTAATGGCACTGGCGGCAGCTGCACAGAAGGCAGGTGTGCGCACAGGTGAGGCGGGTCAAACCCTTACACATTTACAGGGGGGTCACACACGTCACGGACACGTCATAACACAGATACGATGGGTCATGATAAAGCTGAGACAGGTTATCGGATATATACACACAGCAAACACACTTGCTATTGGATCCTGAAGGGACAACATGCAGTGGCAGACTTCCTGTGCACGGTGAAAGATATTAAACAAAGAGCAAAAACCGACAAGGTATAAAGCCAGCCAGGTAATAGAGACAAGCTGATACAGGACAACATGGCCCCTGAGGGAAGACAGGCTGTGCTCATTCAACTGTCTACAAGAGTTCTGAGACAGAGCTGCACTCCACAACAAAAATGCAAAAAAGGAAGTAAGACCAGGAATTAAGAGAGGCTTTCTTCAAAAGAGTGGATGGACTCATCCAACACACCTAAGTTATAAACACTGGGGTGCCAGCAGCAGTATGGCAATGCCAGACTCCCTGCTGATCTGAAGTGATGTGTCAATGACCCAACTTTAAGTTTGCCCTCATGCATACTAAAAGGTGCATTCCATAACCTATACAGCCAATGTTAGCTATCTGGCTAGCTAGCTGTCATATTAGCAGTGTTAAATTAAAGTGACAATTTGTCATGCAGCAGGACATACACTAATCACTTCCATAGCACCCTGAAGTAGGCATTGTCTGACACACTTCTGGAGGCTAGGAAGATTATGTCACAGAGAGGACAAATACAAACAACAACAAAAAAAGGAAAGAAACAACAGGCTGAGGGCCACCCAAGTCCTCCTGTGATAACGTTTGAACGATAAAATCCCTATGTCATCTCCCTCGCATTTACTAATTATTGCACCACTGTATGATCTCAGAAAATCACCTCCCCATCCATCAATCATTTATAGACAAGGATTTCGCAGGCTGCAATGTAAGTCTTTTTTATTCTATTATTTAAGATTTTTCCCTCCCCTGCTCTCCTGCTGTTTTATCACATAACACATACAATAAAAAAGAACAAGAAGTGCATGGTGGAAAATCGCTGCTTTGAGGTTTCCTAGTTCAAAGGCTGAAAGTGTGAGGAGGAGAGCACTTTCAGAGAGGGGAGTGGAGGCTTCTCCCAGGAATGCTACACTATCTATCTCTTAAAATGGAGCCTTCACACTCTAAACTCCTCCTTCCCTATCTAAGGTAATATGGATTTGAAACCAAATACACAATGGCACCACTCACTGACGGGTGATAAACTTCTAATAGAGGCTGCCAATGAGGTGGATGATATGAGCGGTTATGTAATAAGCAAATGGAACCAAGGTTATGGGATACATAGAAAAATTTGGCTGTTATTATAAGGGAGAATCTAGGGCTGGGGCAACAGTCATATCAAGCTAGGTAATGCAGTGATTGGCTACCACTGTGACTGGGAGACAGATAGACTGCTTGCACAAAACATACGGAACTCGTAGTTGCTTACCGCAGCCGTTGTGCTGTGCAATTGGAAAACTTAATCAGCAGGTCAAACTTGCGGCTGTTGCAGTTTTTGGGAAATATCAGAGGGTGGTGTTGGGTAAGAACTAACAAGCTACAAGATTAAAATAATTACATTACTTTTGGTTCATGGGAAATATGGCTGCCATTGAGAACAAGAAAATCACCAATCACCAAAGTCACTTTAGAAATTCTCTCATCATTTTCAAATGCTTCGGGGGTTGGGCCACAAAGAGGACTAATGTGGGACAAGGTAACAGTCTAAAAAAAACCTGTAATAACACAAAGTGCACATCCTCATATGTTACCCCATACAGATGGCCAGTTTTACAGAACAGTTTTCCTGGTGGACAAATGTTTCTTTATTCCCTACAGACAGGACATTTCATAGCGGCTGATGCTCTGCTGAAGAACACGATGTATTTTATTTTTTAAAGCTGCACCATGCACCATTGTGCAGTGCGTGAGCTTTGTTCTGCAAACGCAGTTTTGAATGAAAATCCTCTCTCCGGTCTCTCTCTCTCTCTCTCGGTCTCTCTCTCCCTCCCTCTCTCTCTCTCTCTCTCTCTCTCTGGCTCCATTAAAGGCTTCTTTTCACGAAAGCGTTCCTCCTGGGTTCACACAGATACCGAATCTGCACTGCCTCCCACATGCTTCTCAGACAATATCAGATCACATTTGCCCATTTGCTCATCCATTTTCCACATTTCACTGGAGATTATCTTTATTTGACTGAATGCAGCTAAACCACCTTTATTTTCCCTCCGCTGAATGAAGTGCCGGGTAGACACGTCCCGAGAAGCGTGTCGACTTAGGAACCGTATTAACAGCAGTAACCGAATGCTTTATCTCTCAGAAGTGTATACGGTTTTTTCCCTGACTCCCTATGTTCCTCAGTTCCTCCCCTTGTTTTATATTTCCACTCTTCTTGTTCACCTCCTCTTGGGCTTTTCCTTTTCAATTTCTCTTCCTCTATCTCTCTTGTCACCCCCCTCTCTGTTTCTTTTCTTTCTCTAGACACAAACGATCGTGTTGAAACAGAGACGCCCGTGTGGTGAAAGCAATTTCATCAATAATTTCCTATTCAGAAGAGACAATTAGTTATGGTTAGCTTATTAATCTGTACAGTTATAGGACCTTACGGCATTATCAATCTGCATCAGATACAAGTACTTATAGGAATATTAATCTATGTTGAGATGGAGGACCCTGAAGAAAAATTATTCAATGTAATTTTTTTTCATCTAAACGACGCTACTTTCCGTCTCTCTCCCTTGCTGCCCAGGCTTTCAGAAGCATCTGCTTTTCCAGCGCATTTGATCCTGCTGATAGAGGCAGGGTTGGTAACTTGTGCCCAGCACACTTCCAACACTATCTCCCACACCTTCTGTGGGCCTGCGGTTTGACTGGGGAAACCTTTACGGGCTACAAAGCTTCATTACCCCAATATGATATGAAGAACCATATTCACAGGTCAATCACGATGACTGTAACATGACCAATAATATAGCTGACTATACACATGCTGCTACTGTCACATTCAAATGGGTTCGCTTATTGTTCTTTGAACAAAAATGAATCAGTTGGCTTGAGTGGGAATCAGGGCAAATGGAGGCTCTGGAGTCTTCCCAACGCCATGTTCTATCCCACCTCCCAACACCCTCCTCTCACTGACCATCATAGATTGGTTTCTGAGTTTTTTGGGCTGCATTCTGCATCTCCATTCTGTTTGACAAAGCAATGCAAACTGCTCCAAAGATGTGTCTCTCTCTTACAGAAATGGAAAGCAGGATCTTCACCCGGATTTGCCGCTGTCACCTGTCAAACCCTCGTCAATCAAGACTTGTCTCTGAGTTTGACAACAATTACCAGAGAGAGGGCAAAAAGAGGGAAATAGAGAGAGAATTACTAAAAACGGATATGGAGGGGAGGCAAATGGAGGGGCACAAATATCTTGAGAAATATTAAGACAGAAAAACAGAGAGATAAAGAATGGAGGGAATGGAGAAAGAGATACCATCTGTATATACATATAGGGCAGCGGAATTGTATCTTTTTAAAGGAGAGTGCACAGCCTCTCTGTGTAAATGGTAAATGGAGATACGCTGTCAAATTGTTGACTTTGAACCTGTAATAAGGCTTAGCGCAAATGCTCATTTCAAAGAAAGGTCATGTGGCACTGCCGCTGGTTGAAACTCAGCAATTTCTGTGGGAAATCAGTTTCAGTCACCGCGCACTCCTGGCAGAGCTATCTATCAGGGCAGCCAATCTTTATTTAGGATTCTGTAGACTTCTGTTTTCTGCTTTAATCCCAGCCTTTTAGACAAGCACGTTTCTGTAAGGCGGTTAAAAGTTATTTAAAAGCGGAAATGGCATTTGACGGTGAAGTCTGACCTTTCTGCAGAATCTCCCTGCTGCAGTCATACAAACAGTGATGGATCGCCTCAACACACACAGTCAGAATACTGTCTCACTGAGCTTACACTGAATGTTGACCCGTCCCCTACCCTAAACACAGACACACAGACACACAGACACACACACACACACACACACACACACACACACACACACACACACACAGTCAGAATACTGTCTCACTGAGCTTACACTGAATGTTAACCCGTCCCCTACCCTAAACACAACACACACACACACACACACACACACACACACACACACACACACACACACACACACACACACAGTCAGAATACTGTCTCACTGAGCTTACACTGAATGTTGACCCGTCCCCTACCCTAAACACAGACACACACACACACACACACACACTCATCACAGTTACCTAGAACTATTATGCAGGCATAAATAATTAAATTGACTTAAAAACCTGAACAGATTGACTGAATATGTTGAATATATGCATGCAGTTTACATACCCAGCATAAATACAATCACTTCCCACACACAGAACGTTAATGCATGTGTGGTGTGCTGACACACACATTCTGCATGCCAACACACCACACTGCCATTCTGAACCAACTATCTTCCCCAGCATGGCAGCCGTCTGTTGTGTGTGTGGGTATTTGTATATCTATGTGTGTGTGTGTTTGTGTCTCTGTCAGTATGAGGTATGTATCTGTCTGTGTGTATGTGTGTACCTCTGTGTTGATATGTGTGCATCTGTGTGTTTGTGTGTGTGTATGTCTGTGTTGGTATGCGTCTGTATGTGTGTGTGTTGGTATGTGTCTGTGTGTTGTGTATGTGTCTGTGTGTATATGTGTGTGTGTCAATGTGTGTGTGTGTGTATTTGTGTGTGTAAGCATGCGTGCGTGTGGTTTCAGGGACAGAGGATGAGTAACTATGCGTTCATCCTTTCCTCAGATGGAGGGACAGGAATGGAAGAGAGGGAGAGAGTGCTGTCAGAGACACAGGGGCCACGGGCCTCCTCCTGAGCCCCATTACGCTCTGGCAGTTACGGATGTCCCAGGCCAGCCAGGGCACTCGAGGGGAGGGAGCCAGAGGGCAGACAGAGCTGGGCCCAGGGGAGAGATCTCTGATACCATCTCTCTTTCACTACTGTGTGTGAACTGCCACTATCAATCACTGACAACCAGGGCTGCTCTCTACGCGCTGCATTCTCTCTGTCTGTCTGCACAAAACACACACACACACACACACACACACAACCTACAGAAACATCCACACACTGTCTACATAATCACACACTGCATACACAAACACCATGTACACAAACACACACACAGTCCAAACATCACAAACACACTGTCTACCACAAAATCACACAAAGTCTAACAAATGAAAACATACATTTTAAGCATACTACACACATGCACGCGCACGCACAGACACCCACACACACGCACACACACGGACTTCATAGAGCTGACCTGCACAGGGGAGGGAGTAGCCAAGCTCTGGGTCATGGATGAACTGCCGATCGTTGAGTCGGGTTACACAGTACGTATGGAAGCAGTCCAAACAGATCACATGGCGCTCAGGACACTGTGACACCAACACCGGGCTCCTGAACACAAGAAACACATGCATGGACACACTGCATTATCACAGCGGCTTTACCGCAGTGCTTACTGTGAGAGCTGGCAAAAGCTTCCCTGGCATGGAACACTCTCAGCAAACTCATTCCCATCCCACAGACTCCCAACTCTGACCTGCAGTCAGACAGCAACAGGGATATACATAATTACTTACTTTAGAAAGAATAAGCCAGCGAGTTAGAGAAAAGTTAGAAACAGAATAGGTAAGGCAGACATTGGGTTATGGGACATGCATATGGGTTGCATGAACAGGTTACAAAGGCGAAAAGCCATGTAAATTGGAAGGTGCACATGTTTGGCACATGTATGGTACTGCTGTCATCAACATCACTGTACAATTGCCACCCTTACAAACGAAAGCCGTCAGAGCATTTGAAACGCTGACGTGCCAAAGTGAGTGAAATTCTCAAGTGCCAGACTAGAGGAGTTAGGAAACTCAACTAAATTATCTGTGAAAAATATGGCTTCAGGGAAGGGAAAAATATGAGAAATGATACAATCGAAAGTAAATGCAAAAATAAAGTGCTGTTATAAATTACCAAAGGCAATGACAAAATGGAAAAGACTACAGAAAGACAGGTTCAGAATTTAATTACACTGGCTAGACAGAAGCAAGCAAATACAACAGCTAGCTATATTTTCTTTTGAATGGAATCAGAATGTATACTTTTGTACTGATTTATGGTATGTTCATGAGATATCCGCCTGTTTACAACCATAGATTTTTCATTGTCATGCTCTCATTTCATAAATCACCCTAGAGGGCTACTGCAGCCTAAAATCTGACTCTTCAGTGGATGACTTCTGGTTGTAGATAGATTACGATTATGTACATCTATTTTGGTCCAAAAGTCCAGTGATTACTGGAAGCATAAAAATTTGGCCATGAGCAGAGGGTTATATTTTGACAGTCCAATTGGGGCAAAAATTAAGAAAAATGTATTCTAATAACCTTTTTTGACCACTAGGTTTGGTTAATATCTCTATCTCCAAAGTGTACATTCATTTAAACAGTTCGGACTGTAACCACTACAGCTATATAACTGTTGCATTTTATTTTTCAGAAATTAGTGCCACATAGTTTCAAACAAACATGGCTGACATTACTGGAGATAACATGCTGTGTGGACCATTGTACCATGAGTTTGGATCTGTAAAACAGAACCCAGAGAGAGAGAAACATTGTCCTGAGGCAGATTTTTGACTATAGTAATGTTGTGTCATCAACTGTTCAGGCAGGTGGGGACTACAGGTGGGGACACCACCTCTAGGCAAGTACAATTCAGTCTCTTTCGTGGCAATACCAAAAAAGTTGGTAATGCTAAAATGCTAAAGTAACCCAAGTTATGAACTGGACAGATTATTATTATGTTGGTCTTTATCATTAAGAAAATACTGATGGATAATCCCCATGTAGGAGGAGAACTAACACTATAGACAACATGACAGATAAAGAATGACTGAGACTACAGAAGAAACAATAAAGCAAACACTTAATGCACAGCAGAATCTCAGTTTCAGATGGAGCAGACCCACACTGCTGCCTCCACCTAGCCAGTTCTGCACACTCTTCCACTTTAAAAGAGTCCTGACCCATTGGAGTCAGTCAGAGTTTTTTTTCCTTTTACAATAGCTACTTCTCGTGGCACTGCCACTGCTATTACCACAGCTGATAATGACAACACGAAGAGCTAAAGCCTGGCTGAGCCCTGCTGTGGTGTGTTTTCATTACAGTTGAGCTGCGGCACAGCTGTGTGATGTGCTCAGCATTATAACGGTGGTGTGTGTGTGTGTGTGTGTGTGTGTGTATGTGTGTGTGTGTGCACGTTGGTGTATGTGTGTATGTGTGTGTGTGTGTGTGTGTGGTGTATGTGTGTATGTGTGTGTGTGTGTGTGTATGTGCACGTTGGTGTATGTGTGTATATGTGTGTGTGTGTGTGTGCGCGTTGGTGTATGTGTGTGTGTGTATGTGTGTACGTTGTGTGTGTGTGTGTGTGTGTGTGTGTGTGTGCACGTTGGTGTATGTGTGTATATGTGTGTGTGTGTGTGTGTGTGTGTGTGTGTGCGCGTTGGTGTATGTGTGTGTGTGTGTGTGTGTGTGTGTGTGTGTGTGTGTGCGTTGGTGTATGTGTGTATATGTGTGTGTGTGTGTGTGTGTTACTGTCACAGACACACAGAAATGACTTCCCAGTCGGCGGCGGAAGACGGATTAGATCCTGGAGGAAAAACAGTGATGAAAAGCTGTGGGTCCCGGAGGAACCGGCCATGGGAAGGCTGATCTTGTTTAGATACTGAGGCTGGGGGGGGGGGTTGGGTGGGATAAAGTGGAGTCAAGGAGGCAGTGCAGTTTGTGGGGGGGCACTTAGATACAGATGTTATTGATTGTTTCTGAAGGGCAAAGAACTGCTCATCGCCTCCTCGTTCCCTCTCCCTCGTTCTCTTAACTTCTTTGCCCATCCCTCTTTTTGACAAAAAACAAGGAATCTGGGTTTATAAAATGTGGCGTTCCCAGCTGAGAGCTCTCATCCACTTTTCCGATGCTAGATAACTCACACTCCCTGTGGCCCATTTATTTAAGGAGCCATTTGTTTTTGGAAGCTATACCTCAATGCTATATTCTCTCTTACCACACACACACACACACACACACACAACACAGCATCTAACAGTCAAAAGACTCAACACAGCAGACAGACCCTTGAGGTGTGAAAGTTCTGGAGATCTTTATGCACATAAAGCCATTTATTGAACTGAAGCGAAATCTTTCTTCAAGGCAGAGAATCAAGTGCAGTTTGACCCTGAGATCCTCAAAGAAAGCTTGGCTGCCTTCTTAAAGTTGCCCCTTTAAACAAACAAAAGGGGCCGCCACAAGGACACAGAAGAAAAAGCGGGTCTGAGGAAACCCACTTAAGGGGGTAATTGCACTGGCTTTCCAACCCACTCCAATCACGATCAGCAGGGCCCTTGATTTGAGAGCAGGTGACGGTGATTTGGCTCCATTGTTCCCACAGTGATTACAATTCCTCGCTTTGTCCTATGTGCATGCAGTGCAATTGGACGGGAGGTGTAAAACACGGCCCGTTCCGCAGGGCCTGCTTTCCTCAATATACCCCAGCATCACTCAGTCTGTACAGCATGGCTGAGCATCTGTTTGGCATTAAGAAGGTGGGGGAGAGGATTCTGCACCTGTATGCCTGTCTATGTATGTTCTCTCAAGTGGTGCTTCACTATATGAGGCTGGGTGATTTATGTGTGGTGTCAGTTAAGGCAAAATGAGGGACACCTACATGACATCCGTGCAGGCGATGCATGGGATGCCACGGACGTTGGTGGTGATGAGGTCCAGGGCCACAGATGTGTCGCTGTCACAGGTGGGGTGGGCGGCACATTTCAGGTAGAACTCCTGCAGAGGGGACAAGAGAGGAAAGACGCTGTAACCCATTGAATCTTCCATGTGACACAGAGACAAAGAGGAGAGCTGGTTTTGTCTGCCATGCCACAGGGTAATACAGGTGCTCATTTAATTTAAGCTCTTTATAAGTCAGTTTATAAACATTTGAGGGATTTGGAGATTTATTTGTGTGAGAGGGTGAGGCCTGAGGTTGGATAATGGTGACAGGGTGAAGTCAAAGAGCTCTCTGGATGAAAGGAGTACAGTGCAATAGGGTACATTTCTAAGAGATACAGTGAGGTCTGGAAAGGTATGGGTGAAGAACTGAGGTTTTCGGGGGGTCCGGAGGGCCATCTTACCGCCACACTGCCATCACAGTTCCTGGACTGACAAACCCCATGGATCCTCTCTGGAATGAGAACATCATCCCAGCAAGATGGCCCCTGAAGGAAAAGAGAGGAAAAACCCATGGCTGGTACATCCACTCTCTCATTAGTGGACAGTAAAAAGAACAAAAGTTTGAAAGGAGAGAGCGGATGGCTAATTCTCCACAGGTAAACCATCACATCACAGAAAGAGTGAGGAGGAGAGCTCCATGTAAAGATATCAGACATTACACAGCCCACATAGATAGGTGGACATGGGGGGTGAAGCAATTTGTGAATCACACTGCACACTGTATACTGCACATTTATTATGGCCCCCACAACCAAACCCAACCAAACAACCATGATCCAAACCACAACCTTTTGATTCCCAGCCCAGAACCCAACTCCACCTATGAACCAAAACTCTACCACAAAACTCTACTATGAATAGTGTACCACCTACACCTGGAGCCAAACCCTATTTATACTGTGAAAACTAACACACATCATTTTCTACATGTAGCCAACTCTAAGCCCACCAATGACCAATAGCCCCAACACAAACACTACAAACACTGTACCCCAAATACCCTTTAAATCTTCCCTCAACCCCCTAATAGACCCCATACGAACCCTCATAAATTCAAACCTGAACCCAACCCCACCCCAGATTCCCCCGGTCTAACCTGTCACTCTCTCCTCCCCTGAGCGGCCCGATTAAGACGCTCGCCAGGTGCAAATTGTCTTGGGACAACTCGCTCTCCCGGATGTTCCAGCTTAGCTGCCCCTGATTAGCATAAGCATTTAAACATTCTGACAGGAGTCTTAATAAGCCCCTGAAAGGTTAAGAAAATCATTACTCCCCCACATGGGGAGGAGTGAGGGAGAGTGCTAATTCAGTGGGGCCGGATCCGACGCGGTGCGGCAGGGCCCAGAGATTACACGCAGACACCTGCTCAGAGACAGCACAGAAAGGTCACACGGACCCCCGGCATTCTGTTCGACACAGAAACACCCTCCCCTGAATGTAAATGATTAATGAGGGCCCCGCCATGAATTATTCACCACACACACTCCCACTGTTAATTTAGTCTTTCCTTCCCAATTCTTTCTCTCTATTTTTTTTCTCCTTTTTTTAATTCCAAATCATCGTCTTGATCTCCAAAGCCTTAATTAGATTACTGTTTAACAAACACGGTTTGTCTTCGAACCAACTGTTCACTGTCTTCAGGGGGGAGTGTGCGGGGCCCCCACTAGGGATCCACCAGGGGTCCGCCAGGGGCTGCTCAGGGCCGGTTCTGCTCCCCTCCACCGGTCAGGCCCATCTACAGAGTGTGAGCAATTACACTTGCATTGATTCAATAAAATGGCGAATAAAACGTTTGCTGAGCAACACAGTGCCCGATGATGCATGCCAATTAAAACGATGTCGAAGCAGGGAGAGTGAGAGCATTGTATCGAGGAATAGCTGCCAGATGCCGCCAGGCCGAGGCAAATCCTATCACCGAATCAGATCACCCATCACATTATCGCAGTAGTTAATTTTTGTACTTTTCCCTATTGTATGTTCGCAACACACTCTCAGAACATGCACAATTAATGGTATGGAGGTCGCACAGGTGTGGATTAGGATGTAAACCCAATTTACTGTCATTAGGCAGCCTTCTTTTTTAAATTCATGTGCTGTGACTATTTTTCAGAGAGATGATGCCTAGACTCATCTGAGGATTCAGCTTGATGGAGGTGAGCAGTGAGCTGATTGGCTGACAGCTGTGCTGGTGGACAGTGTCAGTAGGACTCATCTCAAGGGCGCGTTCGCTGCCAGGATTGATCGAGCAGTGGATGTGGAGATGAGAGGAACCTCATCTTATCGGTCTCATTCTGGATGTGTGCTGAGATTAAGGAACGTGTTTCCAGAGATAAATGATTATGTTATTCACACAGAACATCTGTGGCCTCTCAGCCATGAATCCTGCCCAACAGAGCATCAGATTGACACCAAATGTTTGGTCATTCATGCCCGACTCTACATGATCATGAGTGAGCAGCAAGTGCAAGTGTGGGCATGTATATGTATGAGCTGTGCATGTGTATGGGGGCACTTGTGTGAGTGTGTGTATCCCAAAATGTACTTTGCAAGTACTTTGTATGTCACTGTAAATATGTGGAAACCATTGCTGCAAATCACGCTAAACACAAACACAAACAACTGCGAAACAAAATCTTAGCCCATCGGACGGCCATTTTGACACTCTATTCATGCAAAAAGGCTGCCATAACTTCCACTGATAAGGGGGAATGAGGCAATCTTAACGCCGACTGCAGAGGGTCATAAACACTTTAAATTATCTTGGGGACAATAACAGACTCTGAATTCCATTTCCTGCCACCGTTGTGTTTTCGGAGAGGACAAGCCACCCTGCTCTCTGCTGTGATGGACAGGTTGGCATCAGGAGGCGAAAAACCAGGAGGCACGGAGGCAAGGCTAGCTTCAGACGTGCGGGGAACCTGAGCTGGGATCGCCCACGGACACAGAGCATGTGGCTGGAGATAGCAGCTGAGTGGCAGCGGGGAGGTCAGGTGTGAGCATGCAGGATGGCCAGGAGAGGATTGTGGGAAGCCTTCGCGGTGACCCTCCTGCTTGTGACTGAGAGTCGGTCTGGGGTTCTTGAAAACACCATGAGGCGGCGGGCAGAGAAGGGACGGCGGCTCCTGGACAGCATCCAAGCCGCAGGTGGCAGCTGTCACATGCGTGGCAGAATGCTGGCACGATGCTGGCACAGTAGTGGCGCGGTGAAGCCGGGGCGAACAGGAATGAGTTTTGTAACTTGGAATTAGGCATTCAGAATCCTGGCCTCATGAAACCCGACAGTGCCCCACAGGGTAAAAAAAAGCAGCACGGGGACAACGCTGTTTAATGGAAGCCTGGATCTGGTCAGGGGAACCTTCCTCAAGCCCTGGATAGCATTTACTCCCAGAGGAATCTAATTTGTTTTCCTTTTGAATTATAATTAAAACTGGACTCATCTGAATAGCCTTTCCTTTAAAGCCTCTCAGTTATGTTTGGACACCCCTTATCTCATTAATTAAGTACCCTGTTTTAATTTGTTGTAAAAGGGAACAATTTGAAAGCAAATTTAATCAGTTGAGTCTAAAGACCAGTGCCTCTTCACTGTATATCAGTGTTGCTAGCCTGACCTGAAGTCACTCTTCTCTACTTATTTCAATATTTAGTTTCGTTGTACCTTACCCAGCAGTGTCAATTTTTCTTACGTTGTTCAGCGGCGGTGCACCACACCCAGCTGAATGTCAGTGAGCTTAACTAGTAGAGTGTTAGCGTTACCCTGCTCAGTGTCGGTGTTACCAATTCTGTTCAGTGTCAGAGTTCCTTACCCTGTTTAGTATGTTTAGAGTCAGTGTATCATATCCAGCGTAGAGTCAGTATTCCTTACTCTGTTCAGTGTCAGTGTGCACAACCAGCGAAGTGTCAGTGTTCCTTACCCTGCAGTGTCAGCGTTCCTTATGCTGTTCAGTGTCAGTGCTGCTTACCCTGTTCAGTGTCAGTGTACTGTACCCACCTCAGTGTCAGTGTTGCTTACCCTGTTCAGTGTCAGTGTACTGTACCCACCTCAGTGTCAGTGTTGCTTACCCTGTTCAGTGTCAGTGTACTGTACCCACCTCAGTGTCAGTGTTGCTTACCCTGTTCAGTGTCAGTATACTGTACCCACCTCAGTGTCAGTGTTGCTTACCCTGTTCAGTGTCAGTGTACTGTACCCACCTCAGTGTCAGTGCTGCTTAGTGCTGCTTACTTCTGTTCAGTGTCAGTGTACTGTACCCACCTCAGTGTCAGTGCTGCTTACCCTGTTCAGTGTCAGTGTACTGTACCCACCTCAGTGTCAGTGCTGCGTACCCTGTTCAGTGTCAGTGTACTGTACCCACCTCAGTGTCAGTGTTGCTTACCCTGTTCAGTGTCAGTGTACTATACCCACCTCAGTGTCAGTGTTGCTTACCCTGTTCAGTGTCAGTGTACTGTACCCACCTCAGTGTCAGTGTTGCTTACCCTGTTCAGTGTCAGTGTACTATACCCACCTCAGTGTAAGTGTTGCTTACCCTGTTCAGTGTCAGTGTACTGTTCCCACCTCAGTGTCAGTGTTGCTTACCCTGTTCAGTGTCAGTGTACTATACCCACCTCAGTGTAAGTGTTGCTTACCCTGTTCAGTGTCAGTGTACTGTACCCACCTCAGTGTCAGTGTTGCTTACCCTGTTCAGTGTCAGTGTACTGTACCCACCTCAGTGTCAGTGCTGCGTACCCTGTTCAGTGTCAGTGTTCCTTGCTTGCAGGTTCGGCAGCGGACCCTCAGCTTTCCTGGCTGAATGGCTCTGCACACCGTCTTACAGAACACGTAGAAGCTGCTGTGCGATCTAGGCTCTGAACACACAATCAAACACAAGAGAGCTCATCAGAGATAGCGCAACAATTTTCACAATCTGATTCAGTGCAATTGTCAGAAAACCTCATTAAATTACAGGATTTCTGAAGATATCTCCCAGCACCACAGTCCCTTAACTTTGACAGAAAACGTGCATCAGTGTTAATAATAGGATAAAACTAGAAATACTTTCCAAGCACATGGAGTCCTAGCCTGGTGTGTGTGTGTGTGTGTGTGTGTGTGTGTGTGTGTGTGTGGCCTCTGATGTCTGAGCCCATCTGATCTGGGCCCATGGTCTCCCTATCGCTTCAGCTGATAAGAAGGATGCAGAAGCACATGCTGGGATCTCACTCCTACCACAGCTTTGTAAGGCTGTTATCCTCCCCGAAGCTAGTCTCTTCTGCTGATCTCTAAAAGTGACACTGTACTGCACATTACAGCACATTAATGCTAAGCTTCACACAGGCACCGCGCTACTACACTGCACATAAAAAAAAAAATCATTTCTGAGCTGCACAGTATAGAGGAATTATGACTTCCACACAGAGATGCTAAAGGAATAGTTTATCCTGAACATGAAGGTTCATTGTCTTATCTCAACATACGTGTTTTGATCTGACAATTTTAAGCAGTTCATGAAACAGGCCTTATTTTTGAAAGGAAGCTAAGCCTGTGGGTAATGTTTCACCAGTTACAAGTTAAAATCTCTTCAAAATACAAAAAAATAAATAAATCGGCCATTCACAACAATGAGTCATTTGGAGACTGTTGTAACCATGATGACACAACCTTAAATTGTTTAATTTTCATCACAATCTGTCTCAAACAGTTACATCATTATCAGGGTAGGACAAAGGCAACCACCATCCATGCTCTTTTTTTCCTCTGCACTTTTTATTACAGCAACCTTCAACTAAACAATGCCTGTTTACAACTCGCGAGGTAATCAATCACCGCACACAGGCCCTTTGACAGCGATTCACATCACAAAAGTGTGATGCACTAACAGATGCAGAAGGACGTGATCTGCGGCTGTACTCCCTTCCTGTCTCAGGGTTATGTAAGGGCTACCTAGCTTATTATAAAGAAAATGAGTTAAGAGATCATACTGTTGTGCTCTGTAACTGCACCTACAGCCTCCAAATGACTCATAGTCCCAAAATCATGCTATCAGTTTTTATTATTTTTGGTACTTCAGAGGTTATAACACAGATGATTGAACTCGTGAAATCTTATCCATAGACTTCAATCCCTTCCAAAATGAGGCCTGTTTTAGGGAACACAACAAATATGTGCCGATTTTTGGGCAAAAAGACATTGTGTGGGGTTGGAAAATGAGTGAATAACCTTCCTTTAATGCTGAATCGCACTCCGAGACGCACATAGAGGCATTACTGGATTATGTAGTGGCACATCAGTTTTGCAGTGTTCAGAGACATTACCATGGAGGTTTAATGACATTTTCTTGCTCAGCTCTGCAGGGAGAAATTACTGCTGAACTTCACAATGACACAGCACTGACTGTACTTATATGACACACTTAGTTTGACACAGTGCAACCTGACGACAAAAAAGACACTAACAGGAAGATGTTTTGTCTGCCATAGGTATGAATGAGAGACAAATGTACACTGTGTGCCATGGTTAAGTGCGGTATCCTCATCTAAGAGAATCCTTGACAAAAATGTATCGCTGGTCAAACTTTAGAGGGGGAAGGAGGGCGTTGGCGGAGATCCAGTCCAGGCAGACAAGGACAAGGACAAAGATAACTTACCGCCCCACAGATGGGTAAACCATACAGACAAAGACAGTGGATCCAATTAGTGGAGACGGGCTTCAGACGACAGGGTAATGGGACGTCTTCAGGTCAGATAATTAAGTCAAGTGAAGTTGTGCCCAACCCACTGCAGCTTTGTAAAAGCATATGCCCGTCTACACACATACACACACACACACACACACAAAGACCATACACTGTAGCCGAATGACAGGGGCGGTAAGAGGGTGGGGTGGAATGGCGGTGGTGGTGGTGGGGGGGTTGGAGAAGAGAGGAGGGACAGCATTCTCATTAGAGCTAAAAGCCTGGGACGGAGGAGAGAGCCGTGATACTTTGACACGATTCACAATAAATCCAGCAGAGTGAATTTTATAACCCGAACTCTGTCTAATTTATCATTTCTGTGAAAGGGTTCCATTATGCTAATGCCTCTGAGGGGAAAAGAGAAGACGCACCGACGGAGGGTTAGATAAAGGATACTTTATGACTGGGCTGAGTGGCAGAGCGGGGATGGCGGCTGGCGGAGGTGAGGCTGGAAGGGCGGGTGGAGGACGGTTTTAAAAAGGTATGTCATTGTGCAGGGCCAAAGCGTCTGCATTGAATCCCGCTCAGCTCAAACGGGTGGCTCTCTGTATTGCATTTAATCACCATAATGGCGGCATTAAAGAGCCACTCGGGCCTCAATCTCACACTGGGGTTAACGCCTATACAGGGCCGCACCTGGGCGCAGGTGTTCACATGCGGCAGAAGTACAAAAGGTCTCCAAAATTGAGGAAACAGAGAGCCTTCTATCCATGAACCATCAACCGGCACACTTTTATGATGTTAATGTTCACAAGGGTTTTATGTGCGCGCATTGAGTTTGTTTCCATGGCCGAAATACTATTCTTATTTTCTATCTCACACACATTCACATGTGCACAGAAGCACATACAGAAACATGCATACTAACATACATGTACACACAGACATCATCCTCATCTTTATCATGCAAACACACAAACACATACTCACTACATCCTGGTACCTGTTTGCGCATCTGCTTGCATGTGGTTCTCTGTCTCCAGGATCACAGCCAGTCCATCTGAACTCGTGGGCAGTCGGGAGGCGCTGAGGTCACACGGGTCAGACTGTCCATATCACAGCTCAGCCGGTTCTGCAGTACCCCATCTGACCTACGGCATGACCCAGGGGGCGGCATCACTACGTGGACCGTGCTCTGTTCTGGAAGGTCACAGCCCTGTGGAAAACATACAAACATGTTTGTATGTAAAGGCTCTAAACATACCACCAATACTTCACAAACAGTACAGATACGAAACAAACAATATAAGGACAATTTATGAACATTCCATAAACTTTGCATCTAAAGCAGCAAATATGACCTTTTACACTGATTGATGAAGTAAGTAATTGACAATTAAGGAGAAATTATCAAGCTCTACTTTCTACTAATACAAAATTGTTGTACGACACAAAGGTGAAGAGTTCCCTGAGGTGGAAGGCTGTCCCTGCTTATACCACGGAAACTGTCGTTGGTTTTGTGGGGGGGTGTTGTTGTTGAACGGTGCCGGAACGGGTGGGAGGGGATTGGATGGGAGGTGTTACTTTTTGCAATTTCAGGACTTTCCCAGAAAATTCAGGGTAACTAAGACATTAGCTGGTTTTCTATGACAACCAAGCAAATGTATTTAATTTAGTCACTGCCACAGTGTTTAAACCTCTTTGCTGGAAGTACTTAATAGGTATCCAGTTATCAAAAAATAATGCACATCCTCCAGCAAACCAGACGTGGGAATTTAATATGGATCAGCAGGTAAGGAAGATAGGCCTGTACCTCAGAAACAGCAGATTCAATTCCCTGTTATGACACTGCCATTGCACCAGGTGTGAGGCCCTCAACCTGGATTTCTTCAGCAAAGTTCCATATGTATAAACGTGTGTGTGTGTGTGTGTGTGAGAGCATCAGCTTTATGTCTAAAAGTGTGATTTATTAAGCCTTCTCCTGTGCTGTATTCCACTGTTTCTATTAAGGATCTGGCTTAACACAACTGAATGCTAATTATCATTATATTTTTATGGTCATTATTATTTTAAGTTATTTTAACAAACCACCATGGTTTGTGGTGTTGTTCCCCCAAGAACATCGAACAATGCATTATGGAATTGTTTTGTGATGTTAATAGTTTCTCGTTAGAGATGAGGTTATTTGAGAGAGGTCTTTATTAAAGAAAGGTCCTCGTTTGTGCAACAAGCCAAGCTGATAGATCATTTTGGAGCTCAGGGAACTGAGTGAAAGATGTCTAAATAAAAAAGAATTAATTTGATTTGCTTCATTTTCCTGCCGCAACAGGGTGCTGGAAATGCTATTTTAATGATCTCTTCTTCGCAGGGAACTTATCATTCTGTTGGGAAATGCCACGAGACAAGTTTCCTCACGGTTTAAACTACAGCAAGAACGCAGTCAGTCATGACAATAAATCAGACACATGCATTCTGCTGCTGTCTAGCAGACAAATGGTGTATGAGATAAAATGAAGGAAAAAAAATATGAAAATGACTTGCCTATTTAATGCAGGAGGTATTGTCCATGAATTTACAGTAGCGACATATGAGAGATATTACATTAACATTTTATATTTAAAATATTTATTCTGCTCCACAAGGCTAAATTCTAAGATGGAAATCCCATGAGGTCTTTCTGAGCCTTACGGCCAAGACATGGAAGGTTCCAGAATGTGCTTTGTCATTAGCGTGTTGTTACAGTGTCCCCAAGACATATGCAAGTTGCTTCCTCCCAGCAGGAGTAATGCAGGCTGAAGTCATAAAGCTTCCTTGGTTTTCCATTGCCTTTGTTCCTCTAGGCGATAAGCTAGGTGCTCACAGGCCACTAGCAGCTATTAATGGGAAATACACCTCAAATGTGTGCTAGTGTTCTCCTGTAGTACTGTGTGACCCACACTATGGGAAATAGCCACTGATTTCTAAGTGAGAATGAGGGGGGGCATGAGCACAGGATATGTAGCAGTGAATTGAGAGGCACAATCTGCAGCTCAAATGAGGGGGAGAAAAAATTATCTGTAACACTACACTTCAATAACAGACTATATTAAGCATCAAGGTCAATATCATTCTGGCTGTGATGTAGTTTCTGTGTTTTGACTTTGCTGTCAATTCAGTCTGTACTGTTGTTCCTTCCTGTAGGAAACTGAGCTCAGGTTCACACTAATGTTACGTGTTGCCCGTCTATCAGCGGAGATAACGTCGGGGATACTTTCATGTTCCCGAGACTTTGCTGCTGAAAGCTCCGGCCTTATCAGCGTTTAGCTGCTGCCTTGGCATTTGACAGCCCTTTCCCTGCACACCTTTAATCTGCGACTGCAAAATAAGAACACTCGTGAGAAAACTTGGACGTATACACACACACACACACACACACACACACACAAATCACACAATTCAAACAAATGCACAGGTATACTAACCTGCATGCACCATCATTTCCATGCACAATGTGGACCAAGCTAAAGATACACATACATGTGACGGTCCCGTGCAATCACGCATACAAGTTATGTATAAACATGTACACATAAACATGCCAATGAAAATGTATGTGTACACAAACCATTTCATAGCCCGCACCATGATGGAAAACACTAACACACACAGACACCATACATACTGTTTTGTGACATTCTTTATACTTATCCAGAACCAGCAGTATTAGGTAGGACAGCTTTCCTGTTTATACATGTCACTATAACTGCAGTTAAATGCAGTTACACACTAAATATGCTTAAAATGTGTTCAAATAATTACACTCACAGCTGCCTGCCTGATTATAATAGCACTGAGGAATAACACAAAGTAGGTAGGCTTAGAACACAATGACCATGGTGACAGTCTTCCCTGCCTTTATGAATTCAACAAGGAGGGAACCAGACAGGAAACCACTAGCAATGAGAAACGGTGAGGGAATGTGGATTAACTACCACAGAGACCTTCCTACTATACCCTTGACCAAGGTACTATGTTGGGTATGGATGTAGGCAGTGAAATAACTGTAATAATATGACCGACTGATAAGCAAAATAAGTAAAATACAGAACGATCCATAGGTGACCTTGAGTGAACCCAACACTGAGCATCTTCTGGCAATGGAAACCAGAGGTACCAGCAGGTCTTTTTCTGAGGGAGTTTATATCTCCCATATTCCAGCCAGAATCCAATTTGAGATATCGAGGGAACCACAGAGGGAGCTAGCGTATTCCTCCTGCATACTCATGTCTTCCTAGCTTATGGTCTGGGCTTTGAAGAGCTTGATCAACAAGTCTGTATTCTCCAGACATATTTGACCTGCATTAGTAATGAACTGGATCTTTAACAAGAGGCACACTGTGGCAGAATTTCAATAAGCAAGGGGTGTGATCAATTATTCATACAATTATTTACAACTGGTATGAAACTGGCCATTTGGCATTATGAGCGACGGCCAGGATAATAGATATTTGGGGAGGGGGGGGAGTCTTAAAACGGTGGGCAAACTCTAACCTTTCAGTTAATATGTCAAGATGGTATTCCTGACCAATTCATAAAAATCTGAACTACTATTTTGAATGATAACCAAATATTTTCATAACTTTAAGTTCATTGCAAATTATTTTGTACTGTAGGTATCTACAATCAAAGCAAAAAGCATGGCGGGATGGCTGTTTTTTTGTGTCTTTGCCAACCGCTTAGGGTATCCAAACCATGATATGTGCCAAAAAAGATTATTAATTCCCAGCAGAGGAAGTAAATATACTTGGAGGTAGTGGGGAACAGTCAAACTAATTCAGTGGAAAAGGGAGAGAAAATAAAATGGTGCTATCAAAATCTTTTCATGTAAAAGGAGCACTCTGTGGTTAAATACTACCAGGGGCTTCTCTGTGAGAAATGATCAGTAGTTTACCATCAATTTATCATTGAACATGTACATCTAAACGGAAAATGGAGCATGAGATTAATTTCAAATGGTTTCTTTTTTTTTTGGGGGGTAGTTCATACACAAGTATTTAAAAAACCTCAGGGAATGCTAGACACAGCACGTGCAAACTGAGAAAATAGCAACCCCTCGCAAGACTGATTTATTAATGTCTTTTCATACTCCATCCACACAATTACTTTCCCTGGAGCTCTTAATACAGTATACATAGTCACTGGTGAGGAAAATAATTGGACTGTACAACTCGACCTTCAAAACTACAGTCAGCTACTACAATATCCACCTCCACACAGACATACACACACATATACACAAAGATTAATAAACACTAACTGATGGGACTTCAGTGATGACAGAACACCCAAGTACAACGGCAAACCCAACCAAACCAAGCCGCACCTACGAGACAGTGAGAAATAGACAAGGAGGAGATAACCTTGGAAGAGGGAGACCCGAGATGGTGAGAAACACCTGAGAGAGTCAGAAACAGTGTCACACCAAAGATGGTGAGACACACCTGCAAGAGTGAGACACAGCTGAGACAGACCTGGGATAGTGAGACACACCTGAAAAGCTGGACAGATGTGATATATGCTTGGGAAATTTATACAAATACACTGGCCAGGGATTTGCGTAAGGGGCCCACCTAAGACGACCCACAATGCTTTATGCTGCCGTTTCCTTAGGAACAAAAGACCTCATTTCCTCCTCGCCGGTGTCGCACTGCTCCGTTTGCGCTGCTTGGTGAGAGGCAATTGTGGCGGAGGGGGCTGCTCTCCACTCCTCTGGGACATGGGGCTAATAGACCACATTACCGCTAGGGCTCCTCCTGACGCCACACTCGTTCCGCGGGCCATGACAGATAAACAGAGGCAAGTCTGAAAGGGTGAGGCACCAGGGCCCATGGCCATTTAGGCACCAGAGACGTGAGACGACTCCTTAATGGGGAAAGCCTCTCTGTCCATCTCTCTCTCTCTCTCTATCTTTCTCACTCTCGTTCCCTAAGAAAAGGAGTATTGATCGCCACCCATGTTTGGTACAACACATATACTGTTACAGGTCTTCTATGAAAACTGCTGATTGACCCTGGAATCTGTTTCAGATGGGATGTTAAATGGTTCTGGGCTCAATTTCCTACACTCGAGGACGTTGAGCGATTCTGGCCTTTGTTTCATGGACTACAACAGGGATAATCAACTCCAAGTCCAGAGGGCCATAGTGTCTGTAGGTATCGACTCCAGCAACAAAACCACCAAATTTCACCGATCACTTCACCTGGTTGGTATGGGGGTGAGCTAATCAGTGAAAATAGGTGGTGCGTTGCATGGCTGTCTGTAATACCTGCAGACACTGCAGCCCTTAGGGCCTGAAGCTGAGTGTCCCTGTTCTAGAACATGCCTGCTGACAATGGTGCATTATCAGGGACTGACTCGTATCAGTGTAATTCAACCCCAGTCCTGAGGGGCCCTCTGTGCATCCTGTTTATCTGTCACAGCCAGTCTATTGACCAATTAACACTGCTGAATACACGTTTCATTGTTAATTTAAACTTATTAACACAATGCCAGTTTAGTTCCTTGCCATTTGTTTTTCAATCCTTCATCATCTGAAGAAAAAAAATAGATTAGTTTCAATGGCCAGGGGTACACACTTTCCCAAACTATGATCTCGATGATTAATCACTAAATAAATCAGTTTAAAAATATAACTTCTTTTGAAAGGATCCATTTGTCTTAGATGATAATAAAAATGAATGCATTCGTACATCTGTCTGATGAAAAGTCCTGGGATATGAATATGGAATATTTTTCCCTTCATGGCACACATAACTGTCTCTTACATAATGTGGCTTATAAGGGAAAATCATCCCTTGAGACATTAAAGTACTTATAAGAATAAAAATCATGTTATAATTCAGCAGCTGAAACTGTGGTTGGAATATAAACAAACACATACAGGGCTCCCACAGGACCTGGGCTGAAGACCACTGATTTATAGTTATTAACTACACACAGTTAAAGACAGCTGAGGGATTTCATATGTGTCAGTAACTGACAGCACGTAGAAGCTCCGCCCATCACAGGGTGTGAGAAACCCGACTCTCCCATGATGAAATATGAAACCCGACTCTCCCATGATGAAATATGACCGGGCTGTTCCCTGTGCTGAAGAGGAATACGCCATCGACTGGCCCTTCCAGGAGTATTGACACCATGTCTCATATATCGCCTCCGCAGCTAAAATTCTTGATTTTTAATTTACATAATATATTCTGCACGTCTTGCTTAGACGGTCAAGTTCTTTCATGTTATTGAATAAACCTGAAAACAATTATTGCCTGTGGCTTGGAGCTACTGATCCAGTTGAAAACAAATGATATATTCATTTATCATACCATAAAAAATATATATTATTAATATAGAATTTTTTTCCAAATGACACAGGCCAGGTGCAATTCAAGCCTACAGACTAATTTTAGACTTTAATCATTCCCATAGGTTTCAACATCATTGCACCTGAATAGATCTCGTTTAGAGAATCCAGTGTTAATGTGTAAAAAAAATCAGACTCATGATCCCAATGGGACTGATTTGATTCGACACCTGTAAGATGCCCATGAGCACATATTTCGTCATGGAGACGCTGTGAAATTTCTGGAACTTTGATGTGCACGGTGTTGGGCGTTGGCCACCCCCACGCCAGTTTTTAGGCCGCGTTGCGAGGGTGAAGCAGAGCGCCCTGTAGCTAAGTTCTCCCTCACCGGTGCCCGGCGCCAGATGGCTCGGTGACGCCTCTCTGAACCTTCCGCCCGCATGCCCTCACTCTGAGAGGAGGGGAGCAGCATCATGGCACGCTCCCAGGGAGAGAGCGCACCAAAACCATGTAGCGTGACGCAGCCATGCTCTCAGACCTCCGGGCTGTGTGTACGTCTGACAAGTGGGGGGGGGGGCCTGTGGGTGCTCCAGGATTAGCAAAGCTGCTGCAACTCTGAACAGGGCATGAAAATGCAAGCACAACATATACGCATAGTGTGTACATGTGTGTATCCAAGACCTAAGCATGCAGAGCCCACAGCCATGAGACTCATTACAACATCAACAGGGATAGCTAGAATTACACAAAATCAAATATCTGGGTTGGGGGAAAGATTTCCATGACATATTCATACATTCAATTTTATAAAAATAATATTTATTTTTCTTTATTTACTTTTACAAAGGTGGAAATCCTGTCCTCCATTTACATGGTAAGGACAGTCAGACCCCATAAAAAGGAACAACACATCAGCAACTCCATTCTCACTGATGCCATTGCTCTCTGTCTATTGTATTATCATTTTAATGGTGAATTTTTCACAACTTTAACACTGTGTATGTTGTGGAACCTGTAAGTGCAAATTCATTCATATTTATTTTTATTTGCGAAAACAAAATTTCTATCTTGCTGAAGTCGTTCAGTTCAAGGAGACATTTGAGTGGTTAGCAACCTTTTACACAGTACCCTGCAAGTTTATACCGACTATTATGTATTCATGAAATTGTAAGGGAATATGCACGTGTTTCAAGTGGAGGTCATTTCAGTGTTTAAGGGTGTACAAAGAGGAAGCTAGTTTAATTTAATTGCAGGCAGAAAAATAATCTTGAGCTACAACTCAATAGGCACAATAGGGATTTGCTGATTGCTGATTATAGAATCAAACTGTGAGAATTTCCCAGCTTCAACACGAACAGCTTGAACAGCGCTAAACGCCTTTCTAATGACCCATCAGTCCCCTCTTACTCCAGCAGTGTTCAGATGAAGAGAGGTGAGTTAATCTGCATCTGACCAGGTCACCGTTTCCCCAGATCGCTGCAAGTTATTTACTGTACAGCTGCAATGATTAGTCGATTAATCGATTAGTCCATCGAAAGAAAATTTATCGCCAATTATACTTTTGATAATTGATTCATCATTGAAGACATTTTTGAAGAAAAAATGCCAAAAATGTGGTACTATGTTCTCAAATATGAGAATTTGCTGCTTTTCTTGGTATAGCAAATTGAATATTTTGGGTTTTGGACTGGTGGTCATACAAAACAAGACATTTAATGACGTCACCTTGTGTTCTAAGAAACCTTAATTTTCACATAATCAGTGTAATCATAATCATTAATATCTTGCTAAATCTTTTCTACAGTCTCTCAGTCAAGTAAGGTACACTGCAAAAAAATGATAACTTAACAAGCTAAAAGATTTTGAAAACAGACAACAGATCTTATATCTCTTGTTTTGAGATAAATTGACTGGCCTAGAATTGTGTTTATAAGAATATTCAGCTAGCTTTGAGTAAATATGTATTGTTTTGAGGTAGAATTGTGTCAATCCAATGGCAGACAATTGAGCTTGATACTTTGACATGTTATGCCTTGTAATATAGAATGAGGGGAACAGAAATTAAACAAACATTGGCAGGTTCCATACTCTCCAGTGCAAGTGCAAGGGTGTGCCTCAATAAGCATGAGTGAATTTGTTCCTACAATACAAACATGCTTTAGTACCTGGGAAATAGCACCTGGAAAACTACAAGAGCCAAGTGTGGCACGCCACCAGAAATCTAGCATCTATGGGCTTCAGCTGCTAGTGGAATAGCACAGCTGTAATGGAACAGTGTGTGCAGTGTGCAAGTGGTGCAGGGAGTCTGATGTGCCTGAGGTTTTGATGTCCCTTCCACCTGCCCATTCCTCTCTCTTGCTCCTTCAGTTCTCTGCGCTGACTGATACACTATTTGTTTAAGAGGCATAATTTGTCGTCTGCATTAATGGTACATTGGCGAACAAACTAACTGGGATGTTCGTCTGCACTCAGAATTAATTTTCAATTTTCAGCTAAAACAGAAAAAAATCCCTTTTTTTATGTACCTTCTTTTGGATTAAATGAAGAGAGAAATGTCAAAAGCCAATTTGGCTGAAAGGGGCCCACGTGGTATGTGAAATATTTGATTTGCATATGGAACACTGCATTGATTTGGCTGAACAGGTGAGTGGTTGAGTGATTTGGGGGCAGGTTATGGGGGCGCAGGGCCACAAGGGGGACTCAGTGTTCTCTCTCACGTCATCATGCCTCACTGCACATGGGCGACTTGCGCACACGGGTCACCGCAACGTCTGCCAAGCTTCGCGGCTCACCGAGCTCAATATGACACCTGAGAGACGACTATTTGGGTTGCCTGGTCTTTCCAAATGACTCTATCTGTTCAGCCTACATTGCGCACCTGGGAAAATCTCTGATGCACAAAACAAGCCCCTTCTCCCTTCTATAGACAGAGTCCCATTGTCCATCTGTGTCTGTCAGCAAGCTACCTTCCATGCAGTCAGCTATGGAGAAACACATGCAGCACTGCAGTCATGCTCTAGGGGTCAGAGTTGAGTCGCACCGCGTCTCTGCGCTGCGCGTTAGAGGCAGCACTAACAGCTCTGTCCCCCCACTTACACCCCCCTCATCAGTCTCAAGTGCAATTTGTCAGGGGGAAATTGAGCACGGCACTGAGGTAAATGTGCAGAGAGAGCAGAACTGGCTGCCGGAGTCAGAGAGCGTTTGTTCACTCAGCTCCCTATCCCAGTCTCCCCCGCTCCTCGTAGCCCTGGCTGTTTTAATGCATAATTAAGAAGGTCAAAATTAATGAAGCGATGTGGAGTAAAGTTCACGGAATCCCCAGGCTCTGTTTACGCTGTCAGCTCTGGAGGAAAAAGAATGTCAGGCTCAGCCCGGCTGGAGACCCAGGGCGGCGGCGAGAGTCGGAGGGGAAAGGGGGAGGGGGTGGGGTGGCAGATTGGCTGGTAGACAGGTGGAAGGCACAGATAAGTGCACCTGTGGACCGGGGCAGAGCAGGGCAGACCAAAGGACGGGAATGCGGGTCCGCGCGGCCGATGGCGGAGTAAACGTCAGGCACAACAGAGACAGGACACGGCAGATGACTGCAGGGTGGAACTTGGATGCGGGCCGAGTGGCAAAGACGAGCCCAGAATGATGGATGCGGGCGAGAGCAGGTGAAAGCGGGAAGACAGGCACACCATCCCTGACAAAGCTAGGGAGATGAGGAAACTCAAACGGGCACTGTAATGGACTCACACAGGCACTCATGTGGACACTTGTGCGGGTGCGGGACACGTACCTGAAGGGTGCATTCACTTTGAAGCTCTCGGCCCGCAAAGATTACCCTCAGCTGCTCCGGCATCACCCCCTGCTGCCGCCCCACCTCCTCCTTCAGCTCAGCCACGCTCGCCCCCTCCTCCAGTTCCACCGGGAACCCGTGGCTTGAGTTAAACCTGACAAACACTGAGAAACAGAGCGACGATGGCATGTGAGACAGTGAGCAGGCAAACCTGTGGCAGAGGCAGGGGAGACACAGGTGTGTGAGAGAAAATAAACAGCGCACCTGTGTTTGTGAGAGAAAGTGAGTGGAAACTATGTCTAGTGTAAGAGTTTTATGATTGTAAGAGAGACAGGAGACAAAAACGTGTGTGAGGGATAGAGCAAACATACATATGTCATAGAGGATACACAGGTGTGTTTGTGTGTAACAGGAGAGAGATAGACGGAAAATGGAAAAAATAGCTGGGAAGAATGGGGCAGAGGGGAAAAGGTAAGGAAGAGATTAACAAATAAAGAGAAAAAAAATAGCACGAGAGAGAGAAAGAGGATGCTTGGTAAATACACAAATGATGGACAGATTGCAGAGGGAGTTGGCCTCAAAATACAAAATGTAAAGTGAGTCTCACTGAGTAAGATTAAGCCCAAAAGCTTTTTTTCTGTTATCTTTTCTTATTATTATTTTAATTGAATTGAGGCAACCTTTGCAGAACCCTTCCAGGGTCTAAGATAAATCCAAAAATTGTAAATGGCAGACTTGTTGAAGTAAAACCCCCAAGGTGTCTGCAATCAAATTCTAATATTCTATTAAACTTTCCTAGTGTGCATGCTTGAGTCTGTGCAGGCCCATATGCACACCCACCTAGCCACGGACAAATTTCAGCGTGCACACGTGGGAAATGCACATCGGTATGGAAGATGACCACGCACGTGAAAGCGCGCACACGCAGAACGGCGGGCTCGCAGGGAGCCTGGCTCCAGTCATGCACAGCCCTCTCAGAAAATTGCATCTGCAGATACTGTTGACTTAAGCACTGAGAGGAAATAAAAACACTGATTGTTGATAAATGGTGGAGGCAGAAATCTCTCGGTTCAGCCCTTAAGAAGGAGCTGAGTGATTGCACCTCGCCAGCCAGTGACATTCTCAAATAAAAAGTGATTTTTCAAAAGAATTTGGAAACAAGCTGACACTTGAATCAAAGTGGTGAGAAAGGGGAAAAAACTAAACAAAAAACTATACATTTCTAGAAACTGTAAAAATGCGTACACAATACAAAAGTTCTACATGCAGAAACTGTATTTAACACAAAACGTGGCTTATGCTCTGAATGAACAATGACTTAAAATTCAATGATGTTCTTCTGAAGCATAACAGCAAATGGTGCATTTTTGCATGTATGCTTAACCACCATTCAGTCCAATAAGCTACAGTCCTACGCTGCTCTGATGAGACCAGGTGCTTGCTCACAGCCATCGGCTCAAACAATCACGGAGGAGATTCACTGATGTCTATGTAATATAGATGCATCAGTCTAATCGCAGCTGCCCACTATCAGTCCATCCAGATGACATAAAGATTAGTGGTTGTGCAAAGTCTGCTGAACTGATACCCATGAACAGACAGGGACACTGAGCCCCCATGATTAAGCTGAGCTGAACACACTGAAGCTGAACTCTTTTTTTACAGCGGAGTTGCTCTAAAGCAGCTCGAACCGTGAGCCACGGAGGATTAAACCACAAAGAGAGAGCGCATCTCTAAAGCTTTTTAGATTACTGTATCGCAATTGACAGGTTTTTTACCACTAGAAGGCCAGAATGTGTATAATCAGAGATTCCAGATAGCTAACACACATACCCTATTTGGTACATCCTATCACTAAATCAGGGATTTCAAGTTGTACTATTACCAATTTATGCCCAAAATAGGTGGTATGAGGTTACAAACAGAGTGCAAAACCATTGCAGTCCTATGAGGTGTAGCTATTGGCTTTTATAGTGCCCATTTAACAGTGCTAAAAACCAAACAATGTCCTATGTTTGCCGTACCATGCAAACCAAACAGCCTCAGCATCGTTTAACCACTAAGGCAAACACACATTCCGCTGCAGCATTAAAATTAAATTCCTGACAAGAGGAGAGGCCCCGAGACTACGGAAGCAATGCGCGTCAAGAGGGGACATGATTTGCCCCTGCTGCCTCCATTTCCATAATCTCCCTTATTGTTTGTATCCCATCCAAGTGGATAACAAATGAGTAAATTCCTCTTTTGTCATGTTCCATTACAAGAGCAGCCAGTTTTTGTGAAGGAATTTTCTACGTGCCTGGTTTCCCAGAGTCCTAGTGGGGAGGAAAAAAGAGTGACAGAATGCAATCATTTAAGTCTGCCAGACTGGATTACCCTTCTGAGAGACACATTCTTGACAGCTTCAAACCCCAGACATATTAGAAGATTTTGTTGGAGTGGAGAGGAGAAAATAAATATTTTCAAGGATAAATATTTATTTTCACCTCCGTGCTTAAGGCCCTCACAAGTTCAAAAAGCTACGGGAGCGAGATGGGTCCAAAGACGTGATCCCTTCGAACGCACAAGTCTGCCCAAATGATGTCCAAATCCTTTGGATGACACTCGGAGTACACTCCAACCCCAAGAGTTCCTCCTGTCTACAACCCATTATCCCTCTCTGCAGTCCAAACCAACAAAAAGGGATCTTGGATTTCCAGCACAATATTATTTTCAGTGCAAGTGTTTTCAAAATCCTTATTTTTCCTTATTCTTGTTATCCATCTAAAATATTCTATAACCTATGTATACAGATGGATTTTATATGGGGCAACAATTTGAAGGCACTGTGATTAAGAGCTCAGATGTATCACTTCCAGGCCATAGCGCAGGGTTAAAGCAGTCTTAGTACCCCACAGTTCTAAGCTACTGACTGATTTCAAAGTAAACCAGGTGGAAGATGCATTAGGAAGTCCTCCTTCACTATTTGCCTCATCAAGACCTGTAGCTTTTTAAAATGCACTTGTGTGTGTATGTGCATGTTTGTGAGTGTGTTTGTGTGTTGGCAGCCACATACATTCATTGTGTAATGTGCGCTTACATGGTCCGACAGAATTCCTAAATCAGGCTGGAGTCAGCTTAGGGAGTTTGCTTCCGCCAGTCTGCTTAACAGATGGAACATGCTTTTTGGTAGTCTTGAATATCCATGTGTATATGTCTGTATGTGTGTAATTCTTCTGCAACAGCTTTACGCTAACTCCGCCAGGTGTAATGCTCTCCCCAAACGCAAACCTGAACCTGAAGGAGGGGACCTAAGACGTTAATAAAAAAGACAGAAAATCTAACCGCCACTTTGAGCCCCTACTCCGCATAATGAAATGTGTGTTATTTACAGATAAAACCCCATGACAGTAATTCTAAGAGGAGAAAAAAAGAGAGGAGGTAGAGACTAGACTTGTTCTGTCAATCAAATTAGGGAGGCAGAGGGATGGTGGCCGGCCAGTGATTCCTGTCTGGGTGGAATGGCAGGCTGCCAGATCAATGTGAGTCACACCGGCCAGGGTAATATGAAGACAGATTGGCTTAATTCTGAACTGCACTGTCAGAGGAAAGCAGGCCTGGGGACTGTTTAGTGCAGGAGCCAGACTGAGAGAAAGGAGGGAGGGGAGGAAGGGGGGTGCAGAGAGAGAGAGAGAGAGAGAGAGTGCAGGGAAAGAAAGAAGGGCAGAAAAGGGAAGAAGGGACAAAGGGGAGGAGATACAGGGAAGAAAAGAGGAGGAGAAGACATAAATGGTGGATGAAAAAGGGACAGGGAGATGGATTGATGACAGAAATGGAGCAAAAGAGAGAGAGAGATTGTAAGGATAAGCAGAACAGGAAGAGATGCTGAAGAGAAAGGGAGGGGGGAAGAGAGGGCAAAAGGAGAGGAGAGGGAGAACAAGAGAGAGAGAGAGATAAAGAGAGTGGGAGGAGGGGATTAGGAGAAAGAGAGACGAGAGGGAAAGAGAGATTTGTCTCTGTCTGAAGACCTCATTCATCATAATAAATGTATGATTGACAGGTACTTCAATCCCTTTGATCAGAAAGGGGCAGACAGCATCTCCTATGTGAGGGAGGGCAGCAGAACATCAACAATCACCACGCTAAGCGACTGTAACATGTGGCTCGCCGAATGCTGACGCGACACTGCAGGACCATTCTGCATCAGTCAGGATTACGCACACCCGAGAGCACCCACACCCACAGCGCCATCCGCTGCCCATCGATTCGCAATAAACCGCCAAAACAGCCCTGGCAAAATCACCTTAAAATACTGCCAGCTCCATACTCCTAATTTCCCGCACATAACAATAAAGAAGATTGATCCCTCGATTCCATAGCTCAGTTGGAGCAATTAAGAGAATAAATACCCCACCATCACGGTGTTTAAGTTTTTTATGTTTATATCCTTTCTTCTTCCTTTTTTCTGCCACTGTCCTCCTTTATTTTGTGGGCTGAAAACACAGGAAGGGCATTAGCGTTGGTTGTGACAGGCGAATGGGTTTGCGCACTGTTGGAGGCAGGGCCTTGCTCCTGCCATTCATCCTGGCTGAAGACAGGACCAGGCTGCAGGCCTGGTGTCCGGGAGAGGATTATCTTACAAATCAATGGTGAAATTGATTCCGGACCGCACTATTTATCAGCCCGCGGCAAGAGCACGAAAAGGCGGGAATATATTTCCTCGATCTGTCCTTTCTTATTAATCTGACGGAGGTGACGGTCGGCAGCACAGAGCCCACGCGAACACTTTGCCCAATCCCCTCGACAGTACACACACAGGATCAGATGCCTACCACCCCCCCCACCCACGTTCCAAACAAAGAAGAAAATTACTCCTCCATAAAATATCATAGACAAAACCATGGTGTAGGGCTGTAATACAATTTATACTCTGACAGGTACACTCAACTATGCCAGAATCAGATATGGGCCTATCCTTTGAGTCACTGAAAAAGCCAACTATATTACACTACAAGTAGCACAATTTTATACAGGAAGTATGATCAAGCAGACAATAGTCTTCCATTACCCCCATAATCTTGTATAACCTCTGCACGGTGGTGTGCATCTCCCACTGACAGAGAGGGGCTGCTGTGTGTAGCCACTCGCCAACCAGGAAGACGCGAAGCAGGAACATAATTCTGCAATGCTGTACTCATCTCACATTTCCTGTCTGAATACAAATCATCCCCAGAAATGATAACACTAAAGGGGCAGTCAGCGTGATACTCTGGGATTTGCAAATCGTGTTTGCTGCCCTTTTACAGAGCATGTACTCTTGCACGTGTCCACCTTTTGCGTGTGCTGTCTTGACGGCATATTAGTCATTGTGAGGGAGAGGGACACGAAGGGGGAGGGAGGAGGTGACCAGCAGGTGTGGTGTCATGGCAGTCCCTTCATCCAACCCCACCACCTCCCCCTCCCTCAGGTCCAACCCAACCCCCAACCCGATCCCACCCCCCCACCCTACCCCCCGCCGTGAGGCAACTGTGCCAGCTGCCTGTTATAGCTCCATCCTGGAGAGGAGTGGAGTTGAGACAGAGAGGTAATTAAGGAGGTAATCAACGATTAGCCCACGCCTGGCGCCAGGTGCACCTGGGGGAGTCCAGGCAACATGTGTCCGGATGGCGGAGCGCTACCTGCCAGTTCGTTAACAGGATTCTCGGCAGGGGAGCCGGGCCGATAAAGCTCGACTGCACAGGGAGGGAGAGGAGAGGGGCCGAGAAGCTGGACACACACAGTGCTCTGAGTTCACACTGTCCCCCCTGTGCTGCTGGAACTTTCCCCAAGCAGGGTACAGTATGCTAATATGCTATCCTGCTTCCACAGACAGGTGAAAACACCCCAACCATTTTATCTCTCTCTCTCTCTACAAATAATAAAACCATGTTCTCTACTTAAAGACAAGCACAGACACAGGCCTTTTCTTCCATTACTCTTCCATTATTAATATCCCGATGCAACAGGAAGAGGGAGAATCATTTGGACCTGGTCATGGTGTTCCCACCCACAGTGGGACAGCAGAATCACAGTCAGAACAGCATTTTAGCTCACACACCGTAGCTGAGAGCGAACACTGAATCAAATAAACTCGAAGTAGCAGTGATGTAGCTGACGATTACGCCCTCTCACAAGTTATCTAAAATACAGCTAGGTGTTCCTGTTTACTGTCTTGATCGTTAACACCTGCAATTTTTTGTTTAATCTTTTTCCAGACAGATTACCTCACCTTGCCCTCACCTTTAGTGCTGTCGGCGACACGCATTTGCATGGGAACCATTGTAACAAATTCCAATTTCAGACAGAATTTGTTTTCTGAGTTTTAATTATAAACTGTGACATTTGGTAAAGGCACATAACATGTTTCAGGTGACTATTCATTCGTTGGAGCAACTGGACCGTTAAATTATTCCAGGCTAATCACTTCCTAAACAATAAAACATTAATTCAGTGAAAATGGATCACAGAGTGGTGCTCTTAGAGTAGTATTGGTGTCCTGGGGGGAAAAAGATTGGGGCACACAGGCACCCACACACACACACACACACACACACACACACACACACACACACACACACACACACACACACACACACACACACATACACACACACACACACACACACACACACACACACACACACACACACACACACACACACACACACACACACACACACACACACACACACACACACACACACACACACACACACAGAAACACACAGACACAGAGAAACAGACAAACATACAGATACACACAGAGACACATATATACACGCGTGCGAATGCGCACACACACACACACGCAGACACACACATACATACACAAGTTCCAAATCATGAGAACCCTTCCATTAATTCATTATTTTTCTCGGGCTGAATATTGAATGTGGTCTGTATTGTATTTTGGTTAGAATTTACACCCTGGTCCTTCCCCAATATAAAGTATTTACCTCTCACTAACTTTTATTGATTGACAGTAATGCTTTCATTATCCTCTTGGATTTCAGAGAGGATGCTAATATTTCCTGAGGCAATTAGGCAAAATTACTTAGTCAGCTTTATCTAAATATCTGTCCCTTTCATTCCCTCATTTTCTCTTGCTCTTTTTGCTCTTTCTGTCTCTACCACCCTCCCTCCCTCTTTCCTTTCACTCTCTCTCATGACAGTTTGCTTGGAGATATGAGAACTCGTGATTGACGTGCCAATTTCCTTCCTGCCAGAGTACCACAGCTCGGACTTCTCAAGGTCTTAGCTTATTCCGTGCCTCTGTGGACCCAATAAACAAAAGTATGAATAAAAAGATTCTGAAATACAGATAAAGCACTCAAACAGATACTGAATATAAATGTGTGACCAGAACTGAAGCCGCAGATTGTGCCTCCACAACCACCTTCGCTGGGGAAAACACGCGGGAGCAACGCCGTCAGTTCGCACTGATATTAATTCCATATTTCATCAATGAGGCCCAGCTGTAATTTATAATTACTTAATTAATTTAATGTGATCAAAACTATAGTTAAACACCAAACTGTCTCAGGAGTGCTGAGTTAATGGCTGTTATTAGAGATGAACTAATGTGGATTTGTGGATTTGGATGTGGATTTTCTGACTTTCAAATGGAAAAAACTATCAACAATATTTTAGGGTAGGGGTGGCGCCTTTTTGTTTTTTTTTTTTGGTGGTGGAACAAAAATCCTGGTTCCCCATTCAAGACATTGTAAGCACCACAGATATCCAGTATACTGGTCTTTGAATAAAACAAGGGCTAAAATCTGTTCAAACAGGGTCATCCCTAGACCCTCCTCCCTGAGCAGTTACCATGCCTGCTGTCTAGGGTGCTTAGTCTGCCATTTGCACTCAGCTAATACCTGTGCTTTGGAGCTCACTGCAAAGTGGTCATGTTCTTCTTTTCCTCATTTGCTCAGTAGACTAGATGATACACTATAAGGTTTTCTGAAATATCCTCTTCAATGATCGGAGGCAGACACATGCCTTGTCACTGCCCTGAATTTCCCTCAGGAATATAAACAAACACCACCCACGGCTCTCGTGATACAAAACAATATTACTCCCATAGGAAACTTTAAGATTTCCAGCGCTCTATTGTATTGCTCATGCACTTTTATAAATATAGAATTCTCTATAGTGTCATTTTTCTGTCTTTAAAACATCAATTAATATTGAACCAGACATACTTTTCACCAACTATACATATGGAAATGTACAAAATAAATATTAAAAATGTTCTACCAATACACAAGTGTTAAGATCCTTCGCATAAACACACACCAACAGACACACTACACTTACAAACAGTGTGTTTGGTGCAAGGGACATGTCAACCATCAACAAAAGTTTAGTTACTTGACTTCTCAATTTTCACAATCTGAAAATTGCTACTGGCCGATTTCCATCCATGGCCAATCACAGAAAAAGTCTCACTATGCAATCCATGTTAGTTGCCATCTGAATAACTCTGTCAAAACATTACACAAAGTGTGGAAGGTAAACATGTATTGCATTGAAAAACAAATGTGTTTTTATGGTAATGAACATCACTCTGTTCAACAATGTTTGCAATGTTGAGCACTAAGACAGGGGCTTTGGTTTCAGAATATTCTTTCATGTCGTCAAAGAGACGCATGCACATCCCTTTGTGTAGGACTGCTCTGTCCTCCATTTAAGCCACTGAAATACATTGGATTTACTTAACTCCCCAGATAAGAGCTGAGTATTTGTATTGTGAATTGAACTGAGGGAGAAAAATGCAAGTGCTGGGGATGGGATTTACATGTTGAGTAGTCCATACTCTTACCAAAATTACGTACAAATAAAATAAAATGTTAATGTACTACTGAAAATAAATAGAAAAAACCTGCATTCAGAAAACAAAAAATGTATGAAAAAAATTCAAAATAATGTTATTTTTCATAATACAGAAAGGCTTTAAATACGTATGCACAATATATAGTAATTATACAGTATTAGGCCTATATATCACATGATGATATCATAGCTATGCATGTCAAGGCTAAAACTGAGGCCCAGCTTCTTCTGAAGACTGGTTTTTGTAGCCAGCACTTCAGCTGAAATCCACCACATGTCTGTGTAAGCACTGTTGCTGAATACATACCAAGGTAATTGGCTATGATAAAGCCATGATTAATTAGTTTAATTAATTAGACAAATCATAATGAGTTTAGTGCAATCTTAAAAATGACTAAATTAACTGAATGCATTATATTACAAATTTCCAAGTATATTAGAGACAAACTTTGAGTTAAAGCGATTCAACTTCCTGCTTCTATAATGAACGGAACCATAGGCACATAATTCCCTGCAGCGACCCAACATGGTGTTTGCGTTTACTCCAAATAGCAAGGATTCTCCATCCACATTACAGGCATCCTGTCTTTAAATCATTATCAGATTGTATGTAGCATTGCTAATTCAACATAATATCAATGAAAAATCCAAAACATTGTGTAAATAAAGACATCAAAAGAAAAATGTATTCAATTAAACATTAATGATTGCATTAATGCAATATGCAAATATGACACAAAAGCAATATTCTCATAATGTGCCATAGTAGCAAACATGGCACAAAAGCAATATTCTCATAATAACAAATGTAAAGCAAGTGAACCGATAAGAAAACTACAGTAATATTAGGAACATAACAAACTTATAGCTGTAACCTTTCCTATAATAACATTTACAAAACAGAAGCTACAAAAAAGTGGCTCAGTACAGTAACACACAACTACTACAACCAACCACCAGCAATTAGTAAATTCATGCCGCGAAATCTCACAAGTAGTTAAGAGCTATACGTTGGGGCATCTAGATGGCTCATTCTGTTAAGAGGAAAAATGCAAAATTTTGGTGGCAAGCAGTTTTTTCCTTATCAGATATGACAATAGTCATGTTTTTTGTCTGGATTTTCAGTGAAATATTGCTTTCCTATTTACTGTCCTTGGAGACATTTCCGATGACTTTTTCTATCATAAGGTGAGAGAGTAAGCCAATGAAAAACCTGGCTACAAGTGGATCACTGTCTTAGCTGCTGTGGAAAAGCTATTTGAACATGCTAGCATTGTCTCTGTATGGTACCCAGGGGCAGGAAATAAGTCTCTATTTGACTCAGCAAACAGAATATCTTCTTCCCATCTGTAAGTATATGCATTTACATGTCTCGCACATAGGAAAGTTTTAGATTTTATTTTTACTTGTTTGGACAAAAACGGAATGCTCATACTTTCACTAAAATGGAAACTGTCCAACATTATTGTTAAACCACAGAATATGACATGAAAATCTTTAAAGGCACTGTTCCAGTGTATAGATGCATCATAAACCCAGCACCACGTCAGTGCTGACTGCGATAGCGCAGCAGGCAATGACTGCAATGTTGTTCTGGTGGATGGGATTTCAGTCAGTGGGACGCTCATATCTCACACACCAGCAAACCCCTCTGGTTGGGTTGGAACCCGCAGTCTGTTTGCACAAGCTGCACATGAAGTGTCCTCCTCCAGCTCAATCTGCACGCAAGCTTAAACAGCAAACCGGGGCGTGAAAAGCAGCAACAGCGGCAGCGGCAGCAGCTGATATGTGCTTTAGAGGAGCAATCATGCTTGTTCCAATTCTACCAAAGGGGTGTCCAGCCATGACCTCATCATACAAAAATAGGCATTACAAACTGGACAACAATAGAGAAGTCACATTTTGTAAAGGCCCATTCAGCACCAGACACTCATTTCTGCCAGTAAGTGAACTTTCTTTACATTGCAAAGGTATGGTGCAGCTAATATTGCAGTTCAGTTAGAAATTGTAAGCAAGATTAAGTATGACAGGGATAAAGGAATTCTGTGACAACTGAGCAAACAGTAAACCTGTTCATTAAATTTTCCTGTAGCTATTTTGACAGGTTTTTCTTAAAACCGTATATCTCATTATTGTTGCCAGTCAATGACAAGACAAGGCACAGGTCATATGCCAATTTAATTCAGTTTTCGTTTTAATAACAAGCAGAATGATAACAGTACTGTGTTACTGACAAACATTAATGTATTATGGTCACATTACCGCCACTAAAGCTGAATGAAATAGAAAATATGTGCCACATGCATTGGCCTGGTTCTGTGAACCAGTGTGTAACTGTGCATAACTGGTAATAATTAAATAGCCTATTATGATTATTCATTTAAGGAAATATGATGATTTATTACTGATTTTAAAACCTGAAAGTCTAAAAGGTAGGCTAATAAGCTCTCTGCACTGGCATATTACTTCAGGAGGACTGAAATGCATGCCATAAAACTGGACTGCAGAGAACACACAGCCTTAGCCATTACTCGTTCTAATGCTCTCATGTAAATACTCAAACTGAAACAGTCTCATGTTAGTCTGAATTTTCAAGGAACCAGGCAGCTATCTATGCTCCCGAGCCGACTACAAAAGCTGGTCCCTCTTCCAATGCACACATAATTGTATAGAATATTACAGAAAAGATTTCACTGACATATCAATATGAGACTAATTCAGAGGGAGGGGGTTCTCAGTTTGTTGTGCCGATTGGAACAGCAGTGAGAGAAAATGCGATTCTCTATAAATTCTGCATCATCATTAGAGAACTCCATCAAAAAGTTCAAATTACAATTTTTTCCCACCAGTGGACATCATTATACCTCACTGATGTTTCATAATTGGAAGTGAAATGGAATTTCTCAATTTAAAAAAGGTTTCATGTTTACTGTGAGATGAATTCATGGTGACTTGCTGTGCATGTTGGAGAGGACTGCATAATGAAGGTTTTCTGAAAACAAACTTACTGCTCTGTATGGATGTTAAGTGTATAATTAGACCCACACAATATCACTATTTCCTGTTTAATGTCCAAAAGTCAAAGCTGGAAAAGTCATAAGGAAATGGTTGGGAACAGCTCAGTTACAAACAAAAGGAAAGAAAGCTTTCAGTGCTGTTTTGTAGTTAACGTACAGAACGTCAATTTACATTTTCTGGAAGGACTACTAATACTGAAATGTATTTTTGCTCTGCAACAGTGAAAGAATGAATATGGAATGAAAATACACAGATCATACATCACTTTAATTAATTTATAGACTGAATTCTCAGATATTCAATCTTTAAATTGAATGCTGAATAAGGGCCAAAGCAATGCACTTAAGTTCTCTATCACTGTTACCATAAAACTGATACCCTCCTTTTATAGCTTAGTGGGGGTACAGAAAAGTCAGTCTTTCTTTAATTAGAGTATCATATTTAATAAGAGCGAACAATAATCTGACTAACTGGTCGCATACTGTCGAGAATTTTAATTTTATGGTTGTAATGGAGAGCAGAGGGAGTGCTGTAACCTCTCGTTGCCGCTCCATTGCCGTACATGCAGATTCAATTACCGTAGCGCCTCCTTCACCGACACAGAGAGAATGTGCTGAGAAACGATTAGCGGACCTCTCATCATTAACCATGATCCTAGATGTCATTTGTTCTCATGCATGCTCCTATAGAATATTCCATTGTTGCACCAGACAGGCACAAGCCAGCTAAAGTCAGACTTACAGGAAGACAGTCTTGCTGAAAAGCTGAGCACAGAAACTACAGTGGGAGAGCCTGTTCCTCAGGGATTTAATCTTAAATGCATTCACTCCTCTGCTCTCACCTTTTTGACTGTAGTCCCAGCTTCAAGCAGTAAGTCACCTCACCTGCTGCTCTGTTGTAGCTGACGTATGAACGAGCTGGCTTTTAGAAGGTGAACCTTAAAAATCTAGGAATCCAGCACAACAGTAGTTGTTGGTGTTACCAGCATCCGTTATCTATCGATCATAATGATCCAGCAATCCAAGGCCTTACCTTTTCTACAACTTCTACTCCTATACCCGACCCTTCACTACACTCCCCTTTTCTGTCCTCTGGCTCTATATGAGCCATGCTGTGTCCCAGAGATCTGGCTCAGGCAGAGAACATTGACTTCTGCACAATCACGCCATAGGGCTGACAAAAGGAAATTCTAGCAAATTCTAGTGGATTGAGGTTCTTTTTTTAAAAAATGGAGAGGATGAATGTGGATAAATATTAAGGAAAATTATTCTCAGCTCACAGTCACTCCAAAGGCAGGAAAGACACTTAACAGCGATGTACCAAAAATCAATAGCAATTTATTCTCTCCTTGGGCTCCAAACAGAGCGAGTAAATAATACTGTCCCCAGAAGCGCACTGGTGTCTCTCTCGGCAGAGCCCGCCTCACACTGCTTGGAACCCACTGGGAAGTTGCTTAGCGGCTCTGGAAAACACACGCCGATGTTCTGGCGAAATTCTGTGTCCACAAACTGCACTGGCTGCACATCACGTGGGGTATTTGCTCTGCAGACACAAGCATCTAAGGTGACTTGAAGCTTACGCTTTCACACCCCATGAACAACCTTTGATTAAGTACTCAAGCTTGCCCAAGGGTAAACTGCAGGACCTGGTTGCCTAACCACTCACACAGGCTTCTAGACTGAGGGAGCACACTAGGCCAAGACTGAAGGGTATTATAAGGTACCTTACTTTAAGTTAATTTACCCAGAGATTAACTCCACTGTCCCTGTCTAGTAGGCATGCTGCTACCAATACTATAAATCTAAAATTTGGTTGTTTGTATTTGACATACATAACTTATTGATAAACATTATTAATAGGTATGCAAATACCCACTTGTGAATTACTTTTAGTACCTACCACTTCTTACAATAATCATAACCATCATGATCATTACGGGCATAAGATACATGAGATCTTACCGCAGAGACTGAACACAGTGATGAGTGACATATGGCTTTATAAAAATGAAACAAATGGTACGTGAAAATGTATTGACTTGACCCAATATTAAACAAAGAGCAGCATTTCCCCCTTAATGTTTCTCTGGGAGGACAGTCCATCTCATTTCATCACACTTATTATGTTGTTCTCCAAGCCGAGCGGGCCATTAACTGACACTTTATTCTCCAGCATAAATGCACTTAACATGCCTGCCTCCCCCTCTCCCGTTATGAAGTGATATATACTGTAGCTATGAAAATTGAGCTGGAGTGGGCCGAAGCCTTAAAAGCACAGCTCTAGCTGCCACAACAAAGCACCACCACTGTTCACACTGTTAGGATACAGAGTCTGGCAGGCAGTTAACATGTACCAAATGAGTGACAAATAAGGTTATGTTATTTTTATGGTTTTCTGTTTTCCTTATTAAGGCCTATTACGGATGTAACTGCTTTTGTATTTTAGTTCTGCCTTGCACAGTTAACTTGCATTAGTGCTTTCGTGACATAAGCTATGTTGTTATCCATGTCTGGCACTACTGCTGCTATTAATTAGGTAAATACACTTATGTTATCCTTCACTGTAGGTCACTCTGTTTCCTAAATGATTACAATATAATTAAATTATTTTATTTGTTTTATTGAAGCCATGCAAACAAATAATTACTTTTGCTTTGGAGGTCTATGTGGCTGATGAGAAACACTACCTCGGAAAACAGCCAATAGTTTTTAAATAGAGTTTCTAACTGCCATCATTTAAAACAAAATTAAGTGAAGAACTTGAGAAATACAGTGCCTCTTAATCACAGAGACTAACAATGCAGCTTCATTATTGTCTGCAAAAAGAAGAATCTGTCATAACCATAGTGTTTCAACAAGAATGACAGTAAGGATGTTACTGTTTTGGGGTGTATGGACTTAACTACATGTATTCATGTTATAAATCCAGTGCTGTAAATAAGTTGCCATATAGACCCAGTAAACATGGAAGCCACCGCTGTGTCACTGGGTTTTAATGGTTTGGAACTCTGTGCTAATGGCATTTCCTGTTAATTAATACTGGAGTACAGATGGTGAAAGGTGTGTCTTAGATTAGATCGTTTATTCCCTCCAGCCTATTACCCTTGCCTTGCTCAGTCAAGTATGGAGACGGTGATATCATTAAAACCTCATAGCAAGCTGCCTATGTACTTCGGTCAGGTATGGAGAGTGAGGCAGCAAATTAATTATTGACTGCGATGCAAGCAGCGGCAAATGTCACAGCGACTTCTCAATGCTGTTGAACTGGAGTAAACTATCATCTTCAGACTTGAACAACTCAGCGGCTGGGGAGTTAACATTATGAGACGATGAAGGAAATATAACATGCTATACTTAATTCTAGAAAACTTAATTTTAGTTTTACTAAAGCCAACTGGTAATATGACTTTATGGTGCTTTGTTAGTTTTATCATAGTCCAATACTGTAAAAACAGCACATTTATTTGTGGCAATTTAAGCGGGAAATGGGATCTTCGATGCACATACAGAATAGACACGATATCAGCGGAGGTCCTGTGGATTATGATATGAATGCTCTGATGCAGAGACTGACAACTACCTAAGGCTATTTTTGATGGAGAGCCATACCCTTGGCCGGCCAGCCAACCAGACAAGCGGGGGTTGCACTCTCTACTTTAAGGCATTTCAAAGCGGAATTTTCAGTTTCCTTGTGTCAGCTAGTATAAACCTACTAATTCATATAAGGCTATCAATTAGTATCACGGCATCTGATATATTTTACGTAATTCCATAGTTACAAATTGAAAGTGCCAGGTCGCAGACTTTCAACAGCAACACCCAATGTCAAAATGTCAGTTCTTCATCTAGATTCCTAGCAACTCAAGAAACTATAAATGCAATTCCAGAACTAACTGCGCGGACATGACAACTCAATGCAACCCATGGTCACGTACCTATCATGCTGAAGATTTCGGTCGTCTGTCCCTACCTATAAGGTAACTTCATGACGTTGTATTTATTTACCTCGGTAGCTAGCAGTAAGCTACTTCACCGCTTTACGATTGTTAAGAATTTGACTGGGCATGTATGGGAAGTATGAGGGTTTCTGGGAAATGAAGTCATGCCGTTCTTTCTATTTCAGCATGTTACACGTCTGAAAATGCTCGGTTATTTTCGAGTACCAAAACAAAGATATGATGTCTCATAAAAGTACTTCACGCATAGAAAATACGATGCAGACGATAAAAAGATACGTAACGTTAATTCACAACACGTCATACCGGAAACCGGTTTGCAGAACGACGGATATTGTATTGTTTGGCAACTCCTTGCAGCATGCTTTCAATGTTTTGATTTAAGGCTAATTGTTGACAGAAAGGCCGTAGCCACAATAATTCAGAGAACCACAAACTCTGTATAAATTGTGGTCGTATTTCAATAATCTATTAATTTAATTTGTCAGTATGCAGGAAATTCCAGAGACACAACCGCCAAAACCCGAAGCAGATCGGAGGGACAATGAGTGCATAGGACAAAAGAGGAGTGCAACTGCGAATAGAGTAAGCTGTATTTCCAAACATATTATCCTCGGCTTTACGTTAAACAACTAGCGTGCAGCAATCTAAAAAAAGCACCTGTATAGACAGTTAGTCCCATTTGTCCACGCCTATGTCCAAGAACACTCCGTTAAATAATCTAGCCAGCTAACAGCATGATAATGTGGAAAAAACAGCATGCCAGCTTGGTAGTGTCGCAAGGGTCTTGAGTTCGTGGATAGTCACTTTTATCTCTGACTGATTAAAATGATTGAAACGCAATCAAGTAGCGAGCCTTATGAAAAAATTCCGATGGCACCTCTCAGCGTGCAAGTGCTTCTAGTTTTCTGTGCGACTTCACTGACAGTCGACATCAACATACACCAGTCAAGTGCACGTGTACGGGGTGTGGTATACCCATCAGTGTCCAAAGAACTACAATAGTAAGTGTTATGTTTTCCTTGGAAGACTTAAATATTGATGCACTTTTCTTAGTGGTTGCAAAAAGTAACGTTAGAGTACGATATTTTGAAAACTTGAGTGGTTGCAAATGTAGGCTTTTAGCTTGTATTTTGTGCAGTGTAATTTAAAACAATTAAAATAGCATTAAAGCAATTGATGCATGCATTTACATCTGCATTTGGCACCAAAGTGCATATAATAGCTACCATATAGATATCATGAGCTCTTTCACTGCGAAATCACCTGATGCATGTGTATGTAGGCAGGGGTGAATGGCACTGAAACGAGTAAACTATGTTTAATTGTGCCTTAAATGATACTTAACAGAATATAGATATAAATCTTTTTTTAAAGATTTTTAAAGAGTAATGGCCTGAATACATTCATAGGGCACGCTTTAATATTTAATCTTGAACTTTTAATGATATTTCAGAGTAGGAAATTACAATCATTAGATGCATTTTCCTCAACATATACCATGTCATATCATTTGTGTATATTATGTACAATATACAAATATTATGCACTGAAGTTGATGTACATTAATTGCTCTAAAAAAATGAACAGCAGTTAATTTTAGTGTCCTGAAAGGTTTTTAAATACTGATAAAACTTACATTCTGTGAATTATATTATTGAAAAAGCAGATATCTCTAATATAAGCCATGCTTAGGAAAAGCTGCTTGTCAGTTTACTTTTACCTGAAATGGAATTAATTCTAGGAAAACTTAATCACGGCCATTGCTCAACACCCTCAGATTTTGCCACCAAAATTCACTTTTCAGAAGCAAAATGGTAATATGTTGGTACCTGTAGTCTGTATTTCCAATGTCTAACCGGTCACATATCACATATTATCCCAAGTAAGGTGAATATTCCACATTTTTCCTCAGTTGCCATTTGTTCAGCATTAAAAGTAAGTAATGTTTTCGGTGAATGTTTGGAGAAGTGGGATAGTGAATTTCCACAGGAATTTAACTTCTTTGTGATAGCATGGTTAAAATGCATGGACATCTACATTTTTTACCTAGTGGTCACTGGCTCACAAATAACTGCATCAGTAGAATGCCACTTTATTGTGAATGTGGGTGGCATCGTAGAAACCTGAAGCATAATTGCAAATACTGAATAGAGGAGGGAAATGGAAAACGGGAAATTACAATTAACAAAAAGTAATTGGCTCTCCCAAAAACAATAAAAAAATGCCTGAATGCCTATTTAAGTAGCATCTTAGGGACTACAAGTTGAACATTAATTGTGTGTTTTCTACAACAATCTGATCAGTTCTTCAAACAAAACCAAAAACATTGAAGTAAATACGATTGAATGAATAGCACAAAACATTCATACTTAAGAAGGTTTTGCAACACCCAGTACCCCCTTTGAAAAATAATTGTCCCCATAGACTCAATTAAAGGTTTTTGCACCAGTAATGAATGCGAGGAAATGCTTCCTGTTGTTATTGATCAGGTATGACACCACAGAGGAATTTTTGGCCCACTCTTTTAGGCAGAGGTGCTTTAATTTAATGACATCGGTGGTTTTTGGAGCATGACCTACCCGTTTCAGGTCCTGCCACAAAATCTCATTGGGATTTAGGATTTTGGCATTCTGTAAATTTACATTACTTTTTCTCAAACTACTCTGATGTTTCCTTGCTCGTGTGCTTCATATCTTTGTCTTGCTGCATGACGTAGCAGCTCCCATATAGAGCTGATTTAATGATTTCCTCAATGATGGAAAGTTGTACTGGTCCTGATGTAGGAAAGCATCCCAGAGACATGTCACCACACCACTATGATTGGTTGTTTGTGTAATGTTTTTATCATGGAATGAAGAGTTTGGTTTCCACCTGACATGACAGGGTCCATTTTCCCCAAAAGTCCTCTTTTGACTCCTCTTTCTATAGAAAGTTGGCCTTGAACACTTTAGAATCATCTAGGTGCTTTTTTGGCAAACTTGAGGTAACCTTTGTGACTCTGCCATTTACCCCATTTTTTTCTGTGTCATTCTGATGGCTGAGTTATGAACATTGACCGTAGCTGAGTTGAGAGAGATCAGCAGATCCCTGGATGTTGTCTTCTGGATCTTTCTCAACTCCTAGATGATTTTACGCTTTAATTTTCGAGAGATTTTGGCAGGATGGTAGTTCAGTGCAGCCAAAGAGCTTCATAAATTGCTTTGTAACTTTTTCCAGACTGATGGGCATCAACAAATAACATTTCACACCTGACGGCTGCATGCTTACTTTCCTTGCACACCAAACAAATGAAAGAAGCACCCAACTTTTGTTGTTGTTTGTTTCTTTCAGACTTATGTATAAAACAAACAGCCAACACAAAGCTCTGACCAAATTCAATATGAAAATGTGCAGAAATGCAAAAAATAAGACAAGGGGCAAAAACTTTGTCATAGTGATATATGGATAGTGTTTAGCATTTTTATTTGTGGAAAATATGGTAAAACTTTGTTTCAGCACTTGCCCTTTTGAAATTGGCTAGTCTCAGTTAGAATTCCTTCCTGGTTTGTATGTGGTCAGGTGACTGGTGTTTCCAGATCTCAGAGTTCTGTATCTCTGAGGTTTTGTCTTTTTGTTATGCCCATATAGTAAAACTGGTAAAAAGGAATTCACATGCCTATATTTCCCTAACATGCCTGTTGTGGCTGAATTACTTTCGTATATAACTTAAGCACACACTTAAATTAAATAGGAACTTAACATCATAAGACCATAACCATTAAACCTGCCAAATGAGAAATGAATGAGTGACAATTGCCTGGTTATTTGTATGATTGTATATATGCATTTGCATTGTTTTGCAACAACATTGGATGTGGTCTTGGACTGTGTGTTTTGCACATATCCCTAGTCTAACTACCAAATTTAAGTCAGGCAGGAATGGAGAGGCTGTGCAGAAGTATTAGGAGAGGAAACTAAAAACAGAAGGAAAATAGTAAATATTTTAGAATAAATTATGTATTTAATTGATTAAAATATTTTGGAATAGAAGAAGAAGATTTAAACTTATCAATCAAATGTAGGCTAGTAAATGGATTTGGAATTACTAAACATACTGTTAGGCTGAAAAGCTGAATAATACGTTCATCTCATTTAACATAAAGTATGTGAAGTTAGCTTTTATGAAGTCCATGAAGGATCTAAAACAGACTGGATGATTTAAGTGGTTAAAAATCCCTCACCCTCAAGTGTTGGTTTGCCCTGTCTGAAGCAGTGCTGTGTGGAAAGGTTTGCTGTGTACACTGTATTAAACGCACAGACGTGTTAAAACCCTGGGACCGGTAAATGATGCAAACTTCATTAATATTCAAATTGAAAATGCATCAATGTAATGTTTTCTGCATCTCTTCAAATATGATGTGGCATATTACAACCAAACTTGCATGGTAAAATGATTGACTAAGCACGATTCAATTTGCATATTAATGAGTAAGATGACAGATTATAATATTTGCTCTTTTCCACTACCTTCCCTTTAGGGAGTAACCATAATTTCAGACATTTATTTTCAGGACTGCATGATTGTTTAAAAAAATAAACAAACGGGTAACTTAAAGAACCATTAAAGTTAATCTTGTGTTAGTCAAGTCTTTAGAGTTTTCATTTACCTCCCAACATTAGAGGAATGTTAGGAGGTAAATGTTGTGAGGAAACACTTTGCTAAGCAAAACCTTTAGCCCCTTTTGCCAAAGGCATGCTATTTCCTTAATAATTGTTTACTTTATTTCAAGTCATAATGTATTTATATGTCCTTCATTTTTATGTTAGTCAGCCTGTTGCAGCTGAAGGAATTATATCACAAGCTACATTTTTGTGAACAGATTTTTTATATTCTGATGATAAGCTTTGAAGATGTCTGTTAAGATAGAAATAAAAGATCGCAACAGAAATATCCTGATTTTTTAAGCTGCCATGGCTTAGGTTTTACACAGTACTTTGTCTATGTATTTAGAGAGCTGTTTAAGTGTGACCATTTAAAATTTTGTGCTATGCATAAAAAAGCCCGAACTGGGTTTTCAAGGTTATCTTTTCTCAGGTATATGGCAGTGTATTCTGAGTGGGAGTTCATTTCTGTAATTTTCATTAAAATCCATTGCCTGTTTTATACATGTACATTTCTTATTTTCTTTATTTATTCACTGCTGTCTATCCAATACTCTGAAACCCCTGTTACTGTAGGAATGGACCTGTTTGCAGACTTGATACCTGTTTGCTGAAGGGAGGCACCTCTCTGCAGTTTAAAAGTGTCCACCCACAACCTAACTGACACCAACCCATCTTTCTGGACTTTCCTTTAATACTGCTTAAGAGATGGCATGTCAGAATTCAACAAGTTTGTGTTAATTATGTATTGAATTGGTTTTGATGAACAGATGTCACCTCTATTGTGTGTACACTAGAGTTAAACATGTGTCTTAAATATTAGGCTAGATACTGGATTAATCTTATGAACTATACAAGTAATATTGACTTTTGCAGCACTCGTAATATTAACTGTTGGTTATGTTTGGATGTTGAATAGCTGCTAATGTTACTCACCACATGTACTTTTCGCTTTGGGTTAGCCATTCAACGTATATAATATTAGGTCGTATTATCAAAGATATGGATTTCTGTAATTTTTTGGTAAAATAAAGGATGTACCAGTGCATAATTTTGTTTCATCTTGAGCGACAAAGTTAATTGATCTCTATGTTTTGTAGTCCAAAGGACAGAATAAGAAAAAGCTTGTCTTAACAAATGAAACAGGCAGTCACACAGAAAAATGTTGAACTTGTATCAACTCTGAGACAATTAACAATGAGCATTTTACTGTGCTGGTGTTCACAGACACTCCTCAAACACTGTCACATAATGTTCACACGAACTGAAAAAGTACCTTTATATGCTGCCACATTTATGGGACCTTACTGGAGCTGTTTGACTCATAAACGTTTACCAGAGAGATAAAGCAGGTTTAAGCTGGCATATGGCTATCATGATTAGTGTCTCTATGAATTTCTAGTGTCTCTAGAAATGTTTTTTGTGTGTTGTTGAATAGGGTTTTTTGATTTGATATGATCGCGCTGAGGTCAGCTACCCCTTACTCACAAAGCACCACAGGGGGTTATTTAAGATGAAGTTCAATAAAAGTTTCTAAAAAATTGTAGCATTTAAGATTAAGTACTTCTGAATACGGTTGCCTACAAATGTGTTACCCTTGATAAATATTAATAAACATGATTTAACAGAAGAAAGGCAAAGGCACAATTTGTAATGGAAATGGAGGAATGCACAGCTTGAGTTCTCAATTCTATTCTGAAATCACTCTTCTGAAAAGCACTCTTACAGCTCTATAATCTCATGTTCCGTTAACAACCAAGTAGGACTGACTTACCAGAACATTTTTAATTAGTTCATCACTGTCCTTGTCTTATAAGTAAACCATTGTGTAAATTTACATTTTGTATCTGGCTGTTAGTATAACCCAAAAGCAAATGAACGTTTGGTCGAAACAGTCAATTGTATGGTTTCCATTCAAGGTATACTGGGTGCGTGCACCAAAAACCAATCCATTTCACTTTTCATGCGCTGACCTTGAGCATTATTGACAGTGAAATAGACAAAAAGCTGAACCTGCTAGTTTTCACCGAAGTGCTTATCATCAATGAGTTAAGAGCTTCTGCTGTTGCCACCTAGACAGAAAGGATACAATGAAATGTTTCTTCTGCATGCTGTAAGAAAATAGATGGGAATTGGGAGGTAAATGCAAACCTAAGTGCATTTGTGTGGTTAGAAATGTCAGTCTGCTGTCATCAGGATTCAATATATATCAAACTAACATTCAAAGTAATCAGTACATGTCTGGTGTCCATGGCAGATTTATAAGAGATTTTCTGCTCTGAGTTCCCATGGGTACTGGAGAGCATTTAGAGTGCTTGATTTTGAATGTGGAAATGTAAAGGATTGTGAAAATGCCTGGATTTTGCACTCAGCACTCGAAGGTGTTCCAATCCCCAGCTGCTCTGTTTTGCATTTCATACTGTGCATCATATATTGTGAAATTCCAAACTGCAATGACATTGTCATTCTGTTTTCCAGAGAGCATTTGATGAACTAGGTACAGCTCATCAAGCTTGTGATGTATGGCAAACTTCCCATACCCACCGTAAGACCGTTCATTTACAAAATGTAAATTTGAAAAGCCGGCAGAGTGAAGGTTATTTGAAAGTCCTTGAATTTTGTATGAGAAATTCTACAGGAACTACAAGGGGAAAAAAACCCTGTTTTACATCCTCAGCACTAGAAATAACCAGCATGCATTTTCCAATATCCATCTCAAATACACATTGCAGTACTGCTCATGGGCTAATAAAACTGGAGCTATATGCACATGAACATCAGCAGAATTTTTTGGTGTAAAAAACTGAGGCTTAAACTTAAACTCCCCATATGAAATGTTTTGGTCTTCATTGTTCTGATCCTGTGCAAGTTCTTGAGCAGACGGAAATGGATAAGACAGCATGATAATGATCCAATGTATTTATCCTTTATTTAACTTAACCAGTAAACAATGGTGAATTGTATCTGTTTTCAATGAGACACCTGGCATGGTTAAAGTGAACTCAAGTTCAACGATCAGCTGGCCATCTCGATCCTCAGTTCTCAGTCTGATGAAACACCTGTGTCTTGAGCTCCACAAAGCAGTCTTCAGTCAATAACAGTCAGAAGCTGTATATGAGCTGGATATGTTTTGAAAAGTGGTACAGAGCTATGAAAGACTACAGTGAACCTTTCATCAGTGTCAAAATCAAAACAGTGCAGAAAATAATAAGCCCAGGGACCTGAATGGAGCACATTTGTGTTTTCTGAAATCAACACCACAATTTGTGAGTGTTGATGTAGCTGCAGTGTTGGTGGTATTATAATTGCACATATTTTTCATTGTTTGACTGAGCAAATGGGACTGTAAGTGAATTTGGAGAATGATGTGTATTTTATTCCAGGAATGTCTGATTGTTTTACACCTTTTTGGTGCTATTTAAAATAGACAATTAAACAAGCAAATTTCTGCATTGGAATGCTTCTTACATGAAGAAAATGGCAGGTACTTTAGCTACAAGCATGATTCTAAACGTGTGCCATCCAATTTTGGAATCTTGCTTTCCATGGAATGACTTGAGTAACAAACCCAGGTTGCTGAAAAGCTCATTGAAGTTCCCCCTATTTCAAATGACAAAAGGCAGTTTATTTGCATGTCCAACAATTCATTCATAGCCATAGTCTTTTCAGTTGCATTTCATTTTTGACAATATATACTCTAGTGTTGTGATCATCTTATAATTAACTATCCTGTGAAAATGTATTGTTTGCATGTAAGTTAATTGAAACAGCGCATTCCTTTGAAAACAAATGGGACAATTTAATAACTATGCTTTAAGGGAAAGGTTGTATTCATTTATTTATGTAATATTAAGGTGGAATTATTTGCCCGGTAGTTTCATATTTGCTTGCTTGTGGCACTGGATCCAATTTAATAAACTAGTAATGAAATACCTTGGGAGCTAGAAGTATAGATTACACAAATGTTTTCATTCAAAGCTTAATTAAATTTGTTGTACTCCATATCTTTCTTGAATTGATTCCTGCTTTGTTTACTCTGTTCACTTCATTGGATGTGTTGCTAGGAATAGCTATCAGGGAATTTACAGAGAAACAAGTGGTAATGGTTTGTTTGAAGAGTCTAACATAAGAACAATAAAGGCTTCACATGCACACTTAACTTTGCATGAACATTCATGACAACATACACAAACTATCATAAGGTATGTTATGTTTATGGTACCATGTTCAATTAATTTTGATTTTGTTTTTCTATGTCAACGATCACCCTATGACAGTATTTTGGTTGTAATGAGTATTCAGTGTGTGTGTAGTGCTGTTTTGTGTTAATTTTTTTTTTAATGTTGGTCCTGTTGAGTTACTGAACAAACTTCAAGAACTATGACAGCCATGAGATTCAAAAATGTTTTAATTAACATTAATGAAGAATTCTGTAAGAAAACATGGCATTAGTGTACCCAAACATAAGAACTAATGCAGATGTGAGTGTGGCCTTTCCATGATTAGTTATAGTGCTGATGATGAAAGTGATTGTGACTGAGCTGAAAGTGACTGGGTTTGTCACTATAAGCAGAAATAGGGGAAACCGCATGCTTTGTTGTGTCTATGTGTCACATAGGGAATGAAGGTGGAGCCAGAGTTTGTGAGTCTCACCCCAACAGAAGAGCTGCAGTTCCTGAGGTCACGGGTCCAGGAGCTGGAGAGGGAAAAACCGAGATGGTGGCAGAGAATCTCAGATTGAAAGACATGCTAGTAAACGGTGAGTCTTTATTCGGTCTCACCCAGTCAGCTAATTTGTAAGGATGTCTCCCTGAATGTATATGCATTTATTTATACTTATTAATATAGTTCATATTTAAATATGTTTTGACATATTATGTGGTGATAGGGGTTTGCGCATCCATGTGGATGATTTAAAAAAAATCTAAATCTAAACGGGGCATGTGCACACTGCAAGCAGTGATCTTTTATATGTTTTATTATTTCCCATACTGGCTCTTTATCAGGTGTGTTTATTTATTAAAATGTTAAAATCTTCTTGTTCTCCTTTTCCATCCAGAAATTCCCTCCCTTCTCACGTCCATGAAGCAGACCCTGTCAGTCTGCACCACACACATCAGCAGCTCAGACTTTGTGCCTTCAGACTCTATGGGGGCCAGCCCCCAGTTCCCTCAGCCAATGTCGGCAGGCACAGGCCCGGCGTTCGGCTCAGAGTTTATCCATGTGCCCTCGACCTGCGCACGGAAACCCGAGCGCCCAGAGTTCATGCAGGCCATCCCCAACAGCGCCACCCGGAGGGCCAACAGGGGCGAGTACATGCAGACTGTGCCGCCCGATATGGCAAGGGAGGAGGACGGCGAGTATGTGGTCACCGACGAGGATGGGGGCGTGGTCTGTCCCGTGGTCATCACGGACGAAGACTGCAACACGTGTCCCAGCTCGGCGTGCAGCTCTCCAGACCTCCCGCCAGCCAGAGACTGCTCCCAGATTGAGCACCGCCGTATGTCAGTCCATGAGGGCAACCATGTGAGTCCAACAATATGCCCCGGGGAAAAATATATTAATACTACATTTTAATGCATCCGTAATGGATTTAATTAACAATTTTCACCGTCTCAAAGCACTTCAAGTGGGAGAAGGGAGGGGTTATCTTAGCAACCGACAACCGCGTGTGTACTATCCACTTGGGGGTGTTGGTAGCCTTGTTGTGGGAAAGATATGGGGTGATCACTGTCTCTAGTATTCACTCTGATTAGTCAATCCCATCTGGTCCAAGCCTTGAACTCCCTCTAAGTTGTCCTAAAGAGGACTTACTTTCACAGGTCTATGGAGCCTGAATTTACACATGGCAACTCTTTGTCTATATATTTCTGTCTTATATTCTCTTTGTACACACATTCACACACAGGCAGTGACTGTGTTGATGTTTCTGTAGGTGCGTCAGGTGGAGGTGTACCCAGGCTCCAACGTGTTCTGTGAGGCTCAGGCGTGGCACGCGGCAATCCAGGCACAATCTCCCACGGCGATGGCACGGACACTGCTGCTTGGGGTGTTTGACATGGACACTCTGTTGCATAGCAACCTAAGAGGGGGGCGGAGCAGGAGGCCCACTTTCCCAAACCACCGTGCTGGCCTGGACCCTCATAAACTGGACGCCATTTACAGTACAATCATTTTACTACCCTCTCACCAATCTTTATACTCATCCTACTGCTTAGTCCTCTCTTTCATCAACATTCTCACTAACCGTCATTTTCATGTCCCCATTTCACCCTCATTCATGTGGGAGACCCTCATTCAGTCACCTGTGTGCTCATTCATTCACTCTTGTGCTCACTCACATGAGTTCACTCATTTATTCAAACTGTCATTCACGTGCTTCCTCTTTAGCGCACCTCGCCTGTAACTCATTACATGGATAGCTGTCCACTGTCTGGAGTGAATAGCAGATTAACATAAAGAGCCAGTCATGTGTGCATGATTTGGTGTTGCTTGAAATGCGTAACAAGTAACAGTGAATTTGAGTCGAGTCAATAAACCCTCTTCCATGAATTCAAAACGAACTATAATGCATGAATGCAGAATGAGTATTGAGAAGGTTAATGCCACCATAGGGGCAGTTCCGATCCAATAATCTATTCACATTCATCATCATTTGTTGAAGAGCTTTGACAGCGTTGGCACGCTCGAGAAAATGGCTACATTCGCTGTCACTTTTGTTTCTTTCACCAACTGTTGTCATGGCTGTTCTTCCAGATGCCACCCTGGCGAAGTTCCCGTTGGCCAGGAAGGGACAGATAGGCACCGGGATCAACTCCAAGCTGTCAGAGATCAGATTCAAATCCAGGAGAGCCAGCCGGGAAGGGAGATACTTGTGAAGGTTCAGTTGTGACCCCAGTGCGTGAGCCCAGTTCGGCTCTCGGTCATCAAGTTAATTATTGACTTCTTTATTTATAATTTATTTATTTTTTTTATTTTTATGTTGTTTTGATGCATTTCAAATGCAAATGCCTTGATCCTGGGTTTATTACAGGGCACCAGAAGGTAAAGTGCTATAAACATATAGCATATTTTTAAGTACAGTGTAACCCACGGCAACAGATTACGCTGCACAAGAGGAATACAAAAGCGGAGCCCTACTGTCCAAAACAGCACAAAGATCAACAAATCTCCAGTCCGTGTCATGATCTTAACAACCCATCACCTGCCAGTATGATAAAAGACTATGGCTGGCTACGGGTCTGAGTGTAGCAAGATTAGGGCGGTTGGTTACCCCAGGTATAGTCTGAAGAGGTTAGTCTGCAGTAGACAGTGTAAAAGAGAGTGCTTATTTACTGTCCTATATGAGGCTGACAGTTCAGTCCACCACTACGAGCCCAGACCCTAGAAATGTGCAAGTCCTCACTGTGGAGGGACTGAAACATGAATCTGTTTGGACAAGCTCGGGGTTGGGTTTGCGATTTGTTTTCCAACCAGTGGAGATGAGACAATGGGAAATACCCCAGTGTACATGGAGAAAGAGAAGACCAGCTAGGCTCAGAGTCCTTCGTTAGATTGGACAGTCTGTTGCAACACCTGGAGTAGGTGATTTGGAGTGGACTGATCAGAAAGACACTGGCTTTCTGAAATGGCAGGCTAGCTGTTCTGTCCCCATGGACTGGGATGTAGGAGTCAGGGCTCAAAAAGCAGATTCCTATGTAAAGGCGGCAGGAAACCCAGCCCTTAAAGGCAACACTAAACTCCCCCAAAACCCACCCACCCAAAACCAGTCTGCTCCAGTCTCAGCAGGGGCTCATGGGTAAATCACTTGCATAAATCTGCAGATGTTTCTCCAAGACATCTGGATGTGCAACCTCAGTACGTGACTTAGCAGCAGGAGAGGAAAGGCGCAGGCCACCAGCTGCAGGAAGACCAACCGCCCACTCTTCCGGGGGCCCTGTGAAACCGTCAAGGCTTGGACGGGAGCCAAATGATATTTTCCCATCGATTTCTGTGATCCCCAGTGTTACCCACAGAGAGGTATGGCTGGCAGCTCCATTACCATCCCTGATCCTCCTTCACCCGCAGAGCAGTGAGCATCAATTCTCCCCCAACGGTGTCACACCCCCTCCCCCCAAGCTAATGGATCTGGAGGCGCTAAATGCCTGAAGGAGTGAGAAATTAATTTATCTTAATACACTTAAACAGTGTAAGTTCTCTCCAGTGAATCGTGCAGGGGAGGAGCCCTGGTACCTTAATGGGGTGGGGGTGTGTGTGTGTCGGGAATGAGAGGGACAGGGTTGCAGATGGTTCTGGTGATGAAATTGATCATTGGAATGGGGGGGGGGTTAGTGATGTAATGGGTGGCCCAGCGGCATACTTGTGTTGACATGCTAGCGAACACAGAGAGACTTGCCGCGATTGCTTTCACACACTCCAGAGGGACCAGTAGGACCATGACAGCGGGATGACAGACAGCATGTCACCAGCACTTTCCTGACAACGGTGGAGTAGACACAGAGCATCACTCCACAGCCCTGAAATAAAAGAGGCAGCTAACACACAAGCTCCAGGACAGTAATTCTGTGGAGGCACAATTACTTTGCTCACAAGTGAACGGCTCTCTCCCTGCACTGGAGCAAAGATTCCTGTCCTCTTATGACAGCCAAAAAGTACAGCTCTCTACAGGGAGGCAAGAGCTTCATCTCACATATGTTGCAATGGTTCAAATGTAATTTTCACCTTTGCATGTGTGATGAAAATGTGCCAATAAAATAACATATTGTGTGTTGGAATATTTGTTTCCTGTTATTCTTTTGTATTAGCGTATGAGGTACTTTTTTCTGCTTGCAGTTATATATAACATGTCTGTGCAATTAAAATTAATCAATGTGGCATCACTTCTTTGAATGGAATGAAGTGTTTAATTGAAGAACTACTCTGAAGTCTTGCAAAGTCGTCAGTAAAGCACAGGAAAATTGGCCAAATTAAAACAGGTAAATTTATTTTAAACAAAATCAATTTCAAATGAAAATACACACCTCTGCATAGCTAAGACTGTATGTTGATGTAATTTACTATCATGGCTGTTACATTCATTTAGCTGGTGTGGTGGTAGCCCACCGTTTTGTATATTAGCCCCACTGCCCGACAGTGACTGGTGATACCAAAAGCAACAACAAATGTGTGACCATGCAAGAACAAAATACTTCAAAAGCAATGCCTCAGAAAGTATTTGCACCATCCAGTTTTATCTTCTAACTAGTTAGTCAATCTCATGCAAATTTGAAAATAATCCTTGAAAATCTGTAGCCTTTATCCCTTAATCATTCATCCTTAAAGGTCATTTGCAAAGTCAAGAAAACCCTAAATCCGATTCATGTAGGAACTCAGCTTTTCTTTCTGTGACAGCGTCTTTCATCTTGTCTCTCATCAAATGCAAATCTACAAAATGAGGTCATAACAAAATCTAAAATGGTAAAAGAGATTAGCCTTTTATCATGGGCAGGGTTGTCATTGGAAACGGTTTTGAATGTGGTAATTTGGAAGATAGTGTGTAAAAATACAGTACAGAGTTGACTGTCCTGCAAGAAACCAGAATAATACACACACTGCCTAAAACACACACATGCTGGGATCCTGAGGGTAGCACAGAATGTACTGTCACCTCATGGAAAGACAAATGTGTTTTTCCATTCAATAGACACAATTTCAAAGGCGAGGTTCTTTAGTTCACCAAAGCAAACAGTGACCCTGATCAGTTTCAAAGAACCCAGGAGATTCAGAGTGACTGCAGAGTGGTTGTGACAAGCAGACTGATTTAAATATAGACACGGCCAACCAATCACTGTGCTCTGAAGCTTGGTTGCTCATCAAAGCAGCACCCTCCTTTAGATTTGCCGTGCAACCTCTATAATGGGAAGGAGAAATTTTCAGCAAAATGGGTTTGTGCTCCTGTCCACATAATTGATGTGGGAGCCAACATGGATGTCTCCCTGCTACGGAGCCTTGGTCGTGCGTAGCGAAGCTCCAGAAACAATCTTTCCCCCCCGAGCCTCCCATCTGCTCCTCAGTCCCAGGCGTATGCTGCTGTAGGCAGCCTGGAGCCCTGATTTATCACCAGGGAGAAGAGTGCAGGCGACTGAAGCCATGATTTGTTGTGCTCCTGGATAAAGACGGTTGGCACCAGAAGGGACATAGGACAATCTGTAGAACTGCAGGGACATGTCTAGGTTGGGCCCTGGAAGACAAAACAGTGGGGGAGACAGACTGGGAGTTTTATGGTATTTTCTTTTGGCAAAGGACAGGCATTTCAAGGGTGGCAGCCTGATTCAGGACTGGTGTGGACCCAGAGAAATTGGTCCCTCCCATTACAGAGACCCTTAGCTGGAGGCTCCTGGACCCCTCCATCTGTGAACCATAAGCACAATTCTGAAGAATTCACTGAGAAAAATGAGCACTCATAAGTTCTTACACAGTCCCAATCATTCAGGTCAGCTCAGAACATAAACATGTACAAAATCCAGAGAAGTTCTCTTGGAAATTTTCCCATCCTTGAAATTCCTTGAATTTTGCAACGCCGCCTACCCAGCAATCATTCCCTCTTGAAAAATTGAAAATGCCACACAATGCTACCCACACTAGGCATTGATCTGGCCCAGGAGGGGACCACCCGCAACCCTGTCCAATTAATAATTTAATGAATTATTTCATTTTATTCCCGTCTGTGTCCCCTGCGCTCCCCGCTGCCTCGCCGCAGACAGCTGTTACAGAAGGGAGAGAAAACAATCAGACGTGTCTGGCCTTTTGCCACTGAATCAATACACGAGTCCTGATGTTTTCATCCATCTGCGTGGAACAAGATGTATCCTCTGGTCAAAGGTGGACACGCAGCAAGGGTGGGAGCCATCATCAATAATCATTGAATGTCAGAAACAACAACAACAAAAAAGTGAAATAGCGATGCCGGTGCGTCTGTGAGCCCGAATGGACCCGGAACAGACACCACGCAGCGAGCGGCCGTCTGGTGGCGTCGCTCCGAAAATGGCAACGTTCTCTGGCATGGTGCGCCGCACAAAGCAGCACGGCAGCATCTCTATGGGTGTGAGGGGCAGCTTGATTCATCGGCCACAGGACCGAACAATTGTGCCGCGTCTCTTAACACAAGGCATGGCACCAGGAATCTATATTGTCTTACTTTCTGCCTTACCCACGCAGGGAATAACAAATGGCCAGGGCGCTGTATCCTATAGAGAACAGCACACTGTCGCACTTACATGGGGTGTATGGCACACAGAAAGTGCAGAGTGTTTAAAAACAACAGTACAGTGCAATAATTACGTGCAGTATAGGGCACCTAGGACCCGCACAGTAGCCTATTAGCATGGGAATCTTAGTTCATATGTCACTGACATGAGATACAGCATACACTGAATAAATTATTGTAAGAGAAGGTCAACTGCGTTCTGAGAAATTGCAGTGCAGCACTTAGCATGGAGCGTGGAACACACCAAATACATTGCATCGTATCAAGAGCAACCTCGGAGTGACCCTGACTTTAAGTATGCAGACATTATGGTAAGCTTTTCTGAGGAGCAAAATAGTACAATACTGACACTGAGTGCAGTCACTAGTGGCCAGGGTTTATGTTGTGGAGACCACATTGAAAAAGAGAACCCTAATGTACACACATCTGTATTCCACAGGCTGTACAGTTCTAATACTGTACTAATTGTTCAAAGGGCCAACACTCATGGCCAAGATTTGAACCCATGACCTTCTGGCTGAAGTGGTCTGTTATGGACTGACTCCCTTTAGAGCAGGTAAAGGCAGAAAGCATACACCAAACACACCAGACACAACTTACCTCTGTAATTCATCTTTTCAGCTTATTATTTGCACTTTTGCTGGTAGGAGTGTCAGGCCTTGTTTGTCCAGAATGTTCCACTGTGACGGTTCGGGGATGAAAAGCCCTCTTGCCAGTAGGTGGCAGGCTAAGTCTTGTGCTTTCTTGGGGGCAGTCAATGGGAGTGGACTGAGAAAGAGGACCAGGGTGAAGAGATTCAGGCATATCCAAATGAGCACACAGCCAGGCATGCAGGGATGTGACTGCACACAGAGGGAACTCAGAGATTTACTTTTTGTTCTATTTTGATCACTACTTTTTTTTTCTTTTTTTCTTTTTGGGTCTATGATAAAAGTTGAGCTTGTGTTGTTTCCTAAATGAATGCAAATACAACATTCTTATCAGAGCAGTGAAAGTATGTATGCTTTGGATGTCTTTTTGTGTATGTTTGCTTTTTTTTTATAAAGAACAATGAATTGGTTAGCCTTTGAGATAACTTGACATAGAAGCCTAACAGCAAGCACTGTTTTAAAATAGCAAAAGAAAGAGAGAACGAAAGAACAAACAGAAGGAATGCCTTTTTCCACTTAGTATTCATAATTTCAGTTATCTTCCATAACCGTCATTATTTCTGGTAGACTTCTCATAATTCCATGAATTATGTAGCAACTATTTAAGATAAACCATGATAATTTATTGTAGCAGGAATTTACTTAATGTGTCCTGTTTTACATGCAGCGACCTCATTTGCAACAGTAATAGTATTAACGTATTCACTGCAATTATTTCTTTTTCTCATTAATTTTTCAAATACAAGGTCCAGGGGATCTCCATTAATCACTGTTGGAAAGGAGAAGAGCTTGTCAAGACTTCCTAATCGCTTCATGCAAAATAATTAAGAACTGGAAGCCTGTGGAACATATTCAGTTCTATTGGACAGGTCAGTGTACTAAACTGGCTAATGTACCATAGAAACTGGCCAGAATTATTGTCCTTCAAGACAGTTTTTGAAAGGGACAGATAAGTGAAAAAAAGCAAAAAAAAAGTTAGGGAAAGGAGCTTGGGTCCGCTTTTCTACTTCTTTTGATGAGATGGTGGGATTTTTGCGTCAGAGGTGATCCTATTCCTGCAGCTTTAGAAAGGGGAAAATGTGCGTGTGAGAGATGGCAAGTGTAGGTATGCGTGTGAGTGTGTGTGTGTGTGAGAGAGAGAGAGAGAGAGAGAGAGAGAGAGACACTGTGGCTTTTTAAAGGATGGAAAAGCCTGTGCTCTGTGTTTCCACGCAGCTCCAACCCCCAGTCTTCAGAAGGGGGCTGTGTTCTCTCTCACTGCCTTGCCTCTTTGTCCGCTGTCCTTGGCAGAGCTGCAAAGAGCCTCAGTCCCTTCAGTGTCATTCAAGGAGAAAGAATACGATATTGTCTTCATTAAGCGGCCCTTGTTTTAGGGAGCCTGGGCCCTGAGAAGAGGGCAGAGATGCTGGGGGGAACGGGTGGGGAGGGGGGAACGGTTGGAAAGGGGTGGGGGGCGGGGGGGGGTGTGTTGGCGGTGGCAGGGGGAGTGGGACTGGCAGATGAGGGGGGACTGCACAGAATCTTCAAGTGAGAGGCTCTTTGTTTCCCCCTGTTTTATGGTTAGTTACTGTGGAGATTCATATTCAAATGGGCCGGGGTTGTGAATCGGTCGTTCACACGTTCTCAGGCACCCCGGACGCCCATGATTATAGCTAATTACAATGACGAATGAAATCCCAAAAAAAGCCGTCTCAATCACATTGCTGCTCATGCATGAAGCTGTGCGGGCCCGCCAGCGGAGGTGCAAGGTTTTTCAGGGGGACTTGCAGAGAATGCCAACACTTTCTTTGGGGGCAGGGGTTGGGTAAGGCAAGTGCAGCAATCGCCAAAATGTGAACCAATTAATCACTGGAGACTGCTGGTTCACAGGCATTGCTGGAGTGGGCCTCAAACCCGCCCCCCTTCCCCGTCCCCCACATCCCCTGCTACAGCTTAAATGGTCCTCTGTGGAAATGCACAACATGCTCAAGATATTCTCAAGCAGTTGCTTATACAATGAGATGGTGTGGAACAGTATTAAGAGTCAAAAATACTCCTTTAGGATCAACGGAAGCTTGTCAAAAAAACAACAAAACTCTTTTGTATCGTGGCCTTGAGAATACGTAGACCCCACTCCTGTATTTGCTGTGGATCGTATTGACCAATTAGGATGGAGATACTTGACGCGTGGCACTTTGACCCCATATAATGGCTCGACCCTGTGACCCAGCTGTGCACTCTGGTTCATTCTACCCTAATTTGGTGGTAAATATGGAGATGGAGATTCTTATCACAGTATCACCGTTTCCAAATCCACACAGAGAAGTATCTATACAGTGCAATCCCACATACTGTATATCATCACAGAAATTAATGAGAGAGTCACCAATTATTTTGCACCGTGTGACTAAGGTCAACGGATACATTCCCAAACCACATACAAAATGCATGTTATACAATTGAGAAATACCCGTGAACTTGCTCCCAGATAATTATGGGGAAAAAGTAAGGAGGTGAGTACATCCTTTGATCAGATATTTCATGAAGAAAAGGGCCTTAAGCCTTTAAGGGTCTTTCATCACTGAAGATAAATTCTGCTTTTGGTATTTGTCGATGTCACAAATGAACAAGCTGTGAGGGCACATTTTTCCAAGAGAGGCTCAGTCCTGCTGTGGCAACCTCAGAGGTAATTGAATAAATAAATCAGGAAATAAATGGGAAAAAATGGTCTCTGAAGGAATTATCTTGTGTTGCATTGTGATATTTCTAGTATTTCCACAACTAAGATATGCTGCTCTGTGGTAGACTATACTATACAATAATGTACAGTGAAAATAATGTAAAAAGTTACCTCTACATTTTTATATATTTTTGTTGAAAAAAGTTGTGAAAGCATTATTTTGTTGGGTTGAAAGAATATTTTGACCATTTTTATGTGCAGAATGTGGGAGTACCCTGGACCTATTTATGACATAGTTGGAAATTTGTGGTTTTGGGGGGGTGGGAAGAATATTGTGACAGTTATTGTTTACCACAAACTTCAGTGCAACACTGCAAAAATGTGTAATTATATTTATATTATAACTTGGATGGCAAAAACACAACTGTAACGTGACAGATACAAAAGAGCATTTATGGTTTAATGATGAATTTTTACTCCAGTGCACCACAGTTCCGTCCCCTCTCGAGGGATTCGGTCATTACAATGGGGGTTGATAATAAATCTGTCAGTAGTAATAAGAATGACAATAATGGGGGCATTGACCCCCTCCAAACAACCAGCCTCATCTGCCTTTCAATCCCATTGTGTTTACTCAACACCCTAAGTCTGTCAGATGTTTTTCCATACAGCCCTGGAGAGCCCTTTGGGTTTCAGATGTATGTGGAATCAAATGAACTCTTTAATGAAGTCTAAGTCATAGTGACTTCTTCTAGCCTGCTCTGGTCTCTACAGCCATTACATAATGGCTGAGCAAAGTCAAGGCCACACTTAGTACCCACATGTCCATGAGGCAGGCTAAACCTCTGATTAGCCCAGAAACACAGCAGTTCTGATTGTATCTGTAGAGATCCTGCATAAAAACACTGTTTTAGGAAAGGAGCCATTGCACTCTGCAGATATATGAACTGTCTAGTCTAGAAAGTTACTTCAGGTGTATTTTTTGAGGCTCCTCAGAAAAAAAGTTCCGACCTGGAATGTGTGTGGGGATTCATGGCCCTGGGTAGATTTTTATCACATCCTTGCACTGATGTAGTTTCATGTTCCCTGGGAACCCTGCATCTGATCTGTGAGATCACGGAATTTCACCATATTTGTCAGCATTCTGAAAAGGCCATATCTTCCCAGCATCAAGTTGCCATTGCTGACAGTCGCTGCTCGAGAATTCAAGGCATACTACCATACGGTTTTATACAGGTAACAAGCTATTATATTTAATGAAGAATAAAATAAATGAATATTAAACACACAATGGATTTGTCCAGACTGTATATTGGTGGCAATGTGCTTAATACAATATACTTGGGTGTATTGCTGTTTCTCATAGTTTTCACTCCTCATAGTTTATGCAATTAAATGAAAGATAAAATACAATTATAAGAAACAGTTTATTTTTGTCAAGTCAAGGAGAAAGTTCCATGATTTTGTTGATCAAGTCCATTAATCATCACAACTACTAGCACCTGACTCTATGCTTTTGTATAGGAGGAATGAAGGAGTGAAGCGAGACAGAAACCCCATCCTCCACAGAAGCACTGAAGCCCTACTCAGGTGCAGGTGCTGTGAGAGTAATGGGATCATGTTCCAGTAAGACTGCATTCAGCCTAGGGTGAGGAACTTCCCTCGCCCTATTCGAAGCTGGAGGCACTTCATTTGTTCAGGAGGTTAGGCGATTCTTAAACTGTCAGTCGGACACACTCAGATACCTACTTCCCCACTGCAACTAGCTGTGTTCATTTTCCCAGATGGGTGTGTTTTGTTCCACTCCAGCATTCCCTTTCTCACAATTTCTACTTCACTTTTCTGAATTTTCCTCTGGTGTTGCCTCTAAATTAAGTTGAGAAAATGCATACAAGTGCATACAATATTATTATCTACTGAGCTGCATAAGGTTAACAGTGTTTTCTAACCTTTGTCATCAACTAATTCAAATGCTGAGATTGTCTGATACTACTGTAATATTGCATTACACTCATGATATTGGATCATAGTTCTCCAGGAGACAGTACTCCAGGCTACAGTCTCCAGGGTTTACTTCCCTACACAGAACACTAGAGAGATAAGGAGAATGGTACAGAGACAGCAGGAACTGGCAGCCAAAACACAGACTGGAGATTTTATCAGCAGGGAGAGCAGCATCACCTGGAGCAGAGAGAGAGAGATAGAGAGATTGCGAGAGAGGGACAGAACGACAGACAGGGAGGTAGAGAGATGGGAAAAAAGGTCAAGAGATATACACAGAAAAGGGAAAGGAGAGGTGGAGAAGGGTAAAGATAAATAGCTGAAAGCAGCAAGAAGAGGAAATACAGGGACAAGAACAGGGGAAATGAGTAAAAAGAGGGCGTTTGGTAGTGACAGCGGAATCAGCTCACAGGAGTGAAGCACAGAGCTGTCACTCGTAGCCTCATCCTCCTCTATGTAGCCTCATACTACATGACTACCCCCTACCACTCTGTAACCAGAGCACTGAATGTGCTACAGATGTCCAGAGACTTGTGGAGGTCAGTGTGTGCGTGCTGAATAGAAATGGCCTGCAGGGGGCAGCAGCATCATGCCAGGCCTATGATGTGAGAGATACCACACACTGAGCTTCCCAACACCTCTCTTTCCTCTCTCTAAAAGCCTGTTCTAAAATAAATTGGGGCCATTCTGGCAAAGAAAACATCTACTGTATCCTCTTTTTTTCAGATATAGATTAGTTTGCTTGTCCCGAAGGTGCTCCGGGCAACAGTGTCCAGGGACGGGATTAAGTTATCGCTGTGATGAAGCAGATAAACGCAACAAGAGGCATGTTTCAGGATCAACACGTCCACAACAAAGAAGTCCTTCTCATAATAGAGCTGTCGAGGAAATAGGGGTGGGGGGTATGACAGGACGATTCATGATCTGCGTCATGAATGGCTGCGTGATTTGACCTCTGTCATCGCTTTCTCTTACATTAACTGTCACCAAGACCACAGGCCACAGACCAGGCAACACTGGAAGGTGCAGGTGCAGTACCACTATCAGTCAACTTTGGTATAGTCATGATCAGAAATGTGGGTTAGTGGCTGGATAAATGTCCTTTAACCAGAAAAGTGCAGGACATAGTCTGGCTGAGGACCTACATTTGTATCCTTGAGGATCCAACCATATGACTGGATGATGTAAAAATTATTTTACCAGAATTTTTTTTGCCTATTGGGGTTTCTTCTGTACACATTGAGCTCTCATCCAGCTCAATTAACTGTAATGTCCTATTAGTCAATGACTAATTTCAAAACCCCAGTGTGACTTAACCACAATGCAATGATGATAGATGAAAAAACAAACAGTTCTTTTTTGGTGTTACTGATAGTTTTTGAACTCATGAGGTTTTTGAACAAAACATCAATGCTATGTAAATACCTTTGAGAAAGTTAAGAAGGACTGAAAGGATTGAATTCAGACAAATCAAAATGCTTCCATATCTTTATTCTGAGGGAACATACACAGCAGAGCAGAGCAGAGCAGCGTTCGCCAGAAATTCTGACTCAGAACTGAGCTGCCCTCTAGCTTTTCCCAGCCAGGACATAACGCTCTCACAAGGCAGCTCTGATGTCAGAATTACAGTGTAACATTGTCGCAATGTTTTCAGAAATGTTTTAACAATGTTATCTTTAAGCTTGGTCCTGACACTGTTGCTCTTGTTCCCTCCATGTTAGGGATTTTTTTTTGCCATTCTTCTCTGTTCCTAGTTTCTCTTGCATTTATATCTTTTTAGACCACACCACAGCCTTGGCTCTCCTGATTGACACAAAGGCTCCAGCTTCTTATTGCCACTGTTATCTCCCACTTTTCTGGTTAGCACAATATGATTTTGAAGAATGGGAGAAAGAAAAAAAAACAGAAATGGACAAAGATGGGGTCGGAGCCATGGTTTGGTGACTTGAAAATGTGAATCAGTCCAAGGGGTTTACAGGTGGTGACAAACTGCACTTTTAATCAGCATGTTACAGGATAATGATTTAGTAGTAGTTTCAATAGCAAGCTGTGGATTAGACTAAGTTCAGTGGCAGAGATTTACTTCTGTATTTTTAGTTCCAGGGGACTCTGGATGGCTGGTTTTCTAGGGCCGAGTCCCAATGCAATTTAGAAATGAGAAATCAATATGTAGAATGTGTTTTTTTTTCTACACCTGAACAGTCTGAATATTCAGTAAAATCGCTCAGGGTTACAGCATGCAAAGTTGAGCTGGCTTGGGACAGTGTGGGAGGAAAGCATTTGGGGTATGAGGTGAGAGGCGGGGGGGAGAGAGAGAATGGTGGTGGAGGGTGGGAGGGGGTTTGGAGTGGGGGGAGCGGCCTCTGGCTCTAAACCCAACTCCACTGCTGCTTGGCCAGAGATTCACGGTGTTCTCATTCTACGTGACTGGGAGACAAATGCCAGGCAGCACAAAAACAGGGAGGACATTTGCTTTTAGTGAGCAGGTGCACAATAGCGTAGCCATGGGGGTACCGGGAGAGGATGCCGCGGAGGCTCCTAAGAGAGCAGCTCCACGGTGGTGGACCGGGAGGGAGGCTTTGATTTACAGCTGGAACCTACACTCAAGCCAGGCTGCATTCTGCTGACATGCAGCTGATCACACAAAGTAGCACTTAGCAAAAGGACCGGCTCCTCTGCTTGGAAACATTAAGCAGTGGGACGGTGGGACGGTATAAATGAGGGATGGTACTTTACATTTCGTGCTATAATGCCTTATCAGGTGCTCCGCACTGCCAAGCTCATTACTATTCGTTCAAATTCTTAAAATGACTTGCATTACTTTATGTTCATTCCTAGGCATTCACAGCCGCTTATTACCACTGACATCCAAGGTCATGTGAGACGTAATACTTCAGATAACACGTGTCACGCTCTAAAGGAATTTGAGTGGGCAGTAGTAAGTAGCTGCAAGCATTAATAAACATTTATGAACAGCGACAGCATTATACAGAAGAACCTCCTATTAAAGAAGATTGTTATAGCATGTAACTTTTGATTATGCTTTCAAAGTTTTGTTCCTTTGAGAGTAAAGGACATATAGCATTATCATTAACGATCTCCAGGCCACTTAAGTAACCAAAGTTTGTTCTTTGAGCTATTAAACGGCATCTTGATTCTACCCCTTTTTATAAGTGGAGTCATTACATATATGAGCATTCATCATTTAAGAGCTCCTCTGCTACGCTAAGTACTGGCATACATCTCCCGGAGTTAAAAATATGACATTTAAGCTGGAAAATGATATATATTATTTCTTTTGACATTCAACAGTCCAAATCAAGAACAACTCTGTGTGCCTCTCACAAACATTCAGCACCACAGCTCTGGAGTTGGGGGAATCAACATCTTTTTAGTGTCAAATATATAATATTAATTTTCAAAAATGTGTGCTCATTGAGGGGAACCTGTCGTGTTGTTGAGTTTTACCCATCACACTTAGCCTTGGTGAACAAAGTTTTAGATAAACCCAGGTACTCTTCCAATCTGAATATTGAATTCTTCTGTCAGCTCAATTTTTTGTTTCTCCAAGTTTTGTGTCAAACATCAAAATAATTTTCTCTTTCCTGTCAGGAAACCTCTTGTGTGGTGACAGGTAGAAGCACACAGTAAGCTAATTCAAAAGGCACCCAAAAAAAACACACACCTTAGACAAGAGCATGAGCTACGCGCTCAGCATGTCCTGTCACCATTACAGTACCATTACAGAGCATAAGTTGACACCTTAGAGATATGATCATACATGAAAGTACCTAATATAAAAGCAAAACACTGTGTTCCTCAACACATAAAATACAATGTCATTCAACTGTGGATTCATTTTCAACAACAGGCATTTCTGCATAGTCCTGCAACTGGTTTTTTCGCAGTATTCTAAAGCCATATATTTGCACACATCACTTAGAAATATGTACACCGTAGAGAAAGATACAAATGGACAAGAGTGACTTTAAAATTTTATGTATTTTTTTTTGCCTATGTACTTGGGGAGAGGCTGCTTGTAAAACTGGATTCAATGGATCCCATCTTCTAACCCAATTACAGAGAACAGCTGAAGAGCAGATTTGGGGGGAAGGATGGGTTTTTTGATATTTCTCAGACCTCAAGTTAATCAATCTGTAAGCCCTGTGTGGGCCATGTTGTTCTGCTCAGAATCCCTTTGCCTGTCGGAGTGAATTAGCGAAGAGCTTCATCATAGAATCCTAAAGAGGCATTCTGATTCTCTCTGATGTTCCCAGCTAACCAAATCAATTCTATCTCTTAGAGAGGTAAAAATGTAATTACATTTTTGTTTGATTGTTGTTGCTTCTCATTTAAATGACAATGATCTATATATATATTGCTGTACTGACTGCGGGTAAACATGTTTCCCATGGGCCTAGTAAAAGGCCTTTCAATCAGCTCCAGCCAAACACACACACACACACACACACACACACACACACACACACACACACACACACACACACACACACACACACACACACACACACACACACACACAAACTCTCAGAAACAGACATAAAACCCTTTAAATCCTTTTTACACAAGCCTAAGAACCTGGGTCCTTCATGGGTTTGCCTTTGGTATAAATGGGTTTTCCGCCACATGAGTCTGGAGGTGAGTCCAACACAATAGTTTCCCAGGTCTGCTTCAGTGTAGACAGGAATGCCAGGATACATTATTTACACATGGTACACTTACCTTTTTGGAGCATATATTCTATAAAATTATGACACCCTACTTTATTCTTAAATGTTAGCTATCTGTTATCTGTTAGTCAAAGAGGTACAATTTACCTCTGTATTATTTTCCTATTCACTTAAATGTCCACAAATATTAATGTCTTGTTAATTCACAACAAATTCACTCGCAAATCCTTGAGATTAAAATGCTCTCTCTTGCTGCTGTTCATGAACTATCAGTACTCATAATCTGTTTTTCTGTGTTTTGTTTTATTTAGCATACTACTAGTCAAACAAAGAAACCAAATGTAGTCTTATGTAGTCAATAATGTTCAAACGTGGCCCCGCAGAAGCCTCACAGGAAACTCTGGGATTCACAGTCCGCTGTAAATGGAGTAGAAGTGGAAAAATGCATAGATTCCAATCCTGGGTAAAAAACTTAAACAAAAAAAAAGTTTTTATAACTCATTAACAGATTTATACATGCACTCATACACACAGGATAGAAAACACACACACACGCTTTTTCCTGCCCCCCTCTCTTTCTTTCAGACACACACAAATACACACACAGATTCTTCTAATAATACTGTGAGAAAAGTAAATCAATCGGTTTTCAATCCGGGAGCCCTATCATACTTTGTCAGGTGAGCTGCCTAACGTGCAGATAGAATCTGAAACAATTTGTCCCTGTGTTGGGTTGGGGTTTGGTCAGGGACGGGCAAATAAAAACATAGAATACCAAACTCAGAAAGGCTGTTTGTGGTTTGAAAGCTTGAAACTGCAACATTTGTTAAATACATGTTCAGATATCACCAAAGATTCTCCAGCTTCCACTTGCTGACAGTGACTCACTGATTCTAGCCAGTCATTGTGTTTTGCTGTGGGAGGAACACATTTTAGAAGTTCAAATGAGCAAATAATTGACGGTTCACTGTACATCCACTCATTGTTGGGTCTTCTACCACCACTAGGTGAAAGGGGTCATCTCAGTGAGAGCCATATTAGAAATGATTTGCTCCTCTTTGCATCATTAAAAACATCTCAAATTCTGTTGTATCTTTTTTCCATACTGTTTTCTACTGAGTGACACAATTATCTTCAGCATTTTATTCAATCTACATGCTAAATGGCCAAACAAGTTCAATGAACACCATGCAAATTCAATGGGTAATATAAATTTAGAAAAAAATAAGATCCAAATAAAGAGAATGTATTGACAATGTGATCGTTCATGAATTGGCCTAAAATCTTAGGCTGACTATATCTCAAATACAGATAGATATCATATATACAGGATGTATCTGCCATCAGACAGCACAGAGTGAAATTGTTCTTCACCTTTGAATAGTGATGTTGCTCATGATAGAATAATTTGGGATTTTTAAATTATTTGGTTAACAAGGTATAATAAGAACAAAGAAGCTGCTTGGATGATGAAGACGTTTTTGTTGTCTTTCCATATGAAAGAAACAGGCCTAGAGAAGTATGACTTGAGGTATGTTATTTCATGCTCATATTTATTTTGTCTTCGTTTGTAAATTTGAGGGATATTTTGGAATATTCTGTAAAAGATTGGGGTTGATTGAGTGACAATTAAGCTACGATTACACTCATTAAACATTAAGAAGAATTTCAGAATATTACTTCTTGTGGAACTAAATACAGATACTTGAGGATGACCCTGTCCCATAATTTTCTAATATACATTTTATGTTATTGCAGACGATAAGCCATATGATGCAAAGTACATCCATGCATGCAACAGAAAAAAGTATATAGTATATAGTTTATATATCGATATATCCCATGCAGCTATGGAAAATTTAATGTTTTCAGCAACTTTGAGAAGAAACATCTATGTGTTAAAATTTCACCATATATAAGAATAACTGATTGAAAAGCCCTAAGAGATAGTGCTGGAATCGATGGCTGGATAAGACCCACGCATTGACCCTGTCCTTTTGTTAACAGAGTTATCTGTGTGCTTCTCCAACACAAATGAGAGTATGACAGCAACAGATATACTGACAATACATTCCTCTGCCCTGATAACTTAAACCTTGAGTTATATATATGTTCCATTTCTGTCCCCTGCAAGGAACAGTTTTGCAGTGTTCTAAATAGTCAGCCATCTTTTTTCTTTACTTCCTAAAACACCTAGGGAAGAGGGCACTGAGTTTTCTAACATGGTATCTGTTCTTGATGTAAAATATCCCAGGAAAAAAGACACAAATATATACAAGCAAGCTTCAGTGCAATAATTTAAATTAAAATGTATCTACTAGAAGCTACCTAATCAGTCCATTGGAATTGTTGAAGTAATGCATTCACCGCCCACAGGGGCATTGTGGAATTAATACTGAATATCAACAATGTGTAGAAAAACTCTCCAACACATTTAATGCTTTGTGATGAAATGTTGTGATTGAATGGGCAGAAGCTGAATTCACAATTTAATGTTCTTTTTTAATAGAAGATGGAATATACCCATAATAGCAATGCCAATGGAGAATTAGTCTTTTGTCAGTAAGGAGGAGACATAACTAGAGATGGACTGAAAATTCATCCCTGGGCTATCAAGGCAAAGCTAAGTTAAACTTCTAATGGCCTAAACTTTTCCACCTTGTCAAGCCTTTTTTTCGTGTATCCAGCTAATGAATATCAGAGGTACAGCACTGAGAAAGCTAACTATAGAGGTTACATAATCACACATCATCAGTAAATACTTGTAGTATGGTCAGAGACACTATGTTACTGTACACTGGGTATGTGTCAGTGGTATGCAGGTGAAAGCTCATGATCAAAGCTCAGCAGTTAATATGCGTTCCAATGACTTGTTTTTGAAGACGATCGGCTAACTGACATGTAATCCTGGTGCTGATTTTCTGGTTGTCTTCATCTGAAGTTCCTGTGAGATGAGTCCCCACACTGTGATTTAAAGTCATTGACTGGGCGGTGTCCTGATTCTGTTCAGACAAGTTACCACCCGGCTGAGACAACATGTCATCATGGTAAACACTTTGTACCGCTCTCCACACTCAGCACTCTGCTAATATGCTGGTATGATAATTAATGTTTTTCAAAGGAGACTTCTACGATCCCATGCAGCCCTGTGATTGTGAGGACAGCAGATAAGCACATACACACACCTGCATACACTGAGTACCATTCATTCTTCAATACACACAAATATGTACAGATGTGCATGCATACACATGTAAGCAGATGCTGGAGGATCTAAATAGGTCTGGTACTGTGGTGACTTTGTCCTCATAGACACAGTTGTCTGTGGGACACAGGTCCTCATAGACACAGGTTACCGTGGGACACAGATGATAACAGACACAGGTTATTGAAGAACCCATCATAGAAGGCAATACAGGAGATAATAGAGCAGCATGAGAAACAGAAGGACATAAACATAAATAAAAGGATGACTCACACTTTTGTGGCAGCGCACAGAATGAGCTTTCCTTCTATGCCCGTAAAGTTCTTTTCTCAAGTCTGCCTAATGTCTGCTATTTCGCAGGCACAAATAAGGGGCCTAAGTGCCATCGACACACAACAACAACCCTGTTTTTTCCCCCGTATGGACTTCCCTTCATTATCACTATGCAGCGGCGCAGGATAATGATCTGCTGTCACGTCTGATACTCACGCTATTGTGAAGGAAGCTCTGAGCTGCTGAACACGGCTGCCCGTCAGCCCTCCACCACACGGAGGAGGTAGACCGAGTCCAAGTTAAGTGGAATGAAATCACTCAGTACAATTACTCCTTTCAGGTCCTCCTCTTTATGAGAATCCTCCAACCCTAAACATCCGAGAGAATAATTAAACGTTAGTCCCTCTGAGACCGTCCCGACCTCCTGTGCTGAGACATGCAGACCAGTCTTGTTGAAGGCATTTATTTTTGGGGCGTAAATCCACGGTGCCTAAGAGTGGATTGAAGCAGAGAAGAAGGGGGGAAGGAGCCTGGGGGTGGTGGCTTTGATCTGCCCTAACGTCTCAGTGACAATATCGAGTAGCTCTGAATGATGCGCCAAACCACCGAAAAGGACAAATATCACCTTTGCAAGCCGATCAATTTTTTTCCTTTTCTTTTTTTTTTAAATGGCGCTGGCATTCCCCCTTCAGTTGTGTGATGCACATACAATATTAAACTATTATTGAACCGGTCTTGGCCAGGTCTGAATTTGTTATTGGAAATGCAACCGATGTACCTTAGAGCTGTATGTCTCTGTGAACTCTGAGGTCTTTTTTTTCTGGTCTGACAGCCAGTGTGAATGTGCAAGAATGTGCACACAGAGCTGGGTTACCAGTGGATTCAGCTTCGATGTGTGCCATGTCTGCCCACCATCATGCAGGGCAAGGCCTGTCTAGTGGGTCTCACCCAGCTCCGCAGAGACACGGATGTTCTAACGGAGAGTATCCCTGGAGGGCTGATTTCATGCTGCCTGCGATCATTCGCTCCCTCATTACTGGTCATTTTATTCCTGAGACACATATCAACTTTGGTATTCGACTGCATTTGATATTGGGAAACTCAGCTTTCAAACTATGAAAAATGTATTTCTCAGCTCCAAACAGTAACTGAGCAACACCCTGTAAAACAGGGTTGCTATGAGTCTTTGGATGTGTCCTTGATCTTTTAGGTTAAAAAAATGTCCGTTTGGTTGGAATTTAAAAAAATAAAGAGAGCTTGCTTTCAAGCACTGAACTGCAATGAACAGAACATTGAACACTGAGCTGGTAACAAAAACTGTGTGGCCTCTGAGCTCATGTTACAGAACTTAACATGGCTGCATCATCGGGGTGGGACAGCAGGCATGAGTGAAGAATGGGCAGAGTTTTCAGAGATTGGCAGACTGCCATCAGGGTACAACAGCAAGCATTAGCTAATTGATAAAGCTCCATAAGTGAGTTTAGTGCCACACCTGGTGATAAAAATAGTCAGAAATTTGATTTGAATTCATTTAACACTTTTATTTAACCTCATAAGACCCACCCATGGATCAAAGTGTTTAAACTGGGTCAGAACCATTTCTCCCTGACATACCCATTAATATCTCTGCATTGCCTCAAGATATTCTCTTCACTCAAAATGTGTTTGAATATGCTATTTTTCATTGTGGTCATCGCCGAATCTTGATACTGGTGCACTGATATTAATGAATTCATCACTTTATCTGAATTATTTCATTCATTAATTGAAACTAATTATAATGGTTGATGCTGTTAACTTTATGTGTAGATTACAGTACTGATTTTCGTCTGTTTGGTTTTCTTCCAGAGCTCTTCATTTCATAACTGATAAGATGCCAAAGCGAAAGTGTGAATCACAGTTCACTGCAGAACTAGACAAGATTACTGTGTTTTCGAAGATACATTGAATGTATTTGAATAAATATAACATTTCAATGACAGTTATGAGGAACAGAAGCAGCAGCTGATAACAGAATATGTGGGGCAAATGGTCCGGGGGAGGGAAAGACAGTTTGATAATCTTATTGGCAGCCATAAATCACTAGTTAGATACATCTGTAATGTTTACTTTTTTTACATTTTGTTTTATTTATTAAACTAACAACTTGAAAACCTGAGAAAATATTTTAGCTCTTGAGGCTGGATTGCAGAATCAACAAAGACTAATAAGTCCAACAATATACTTTTAAAAATGTAAATTCCCAAAAAACGCAGACAAAAAAATTCCAGTATCTTATGATTAGGATGTCACATTAGTCCTCTGCATCACTGGTGACATGTTCTGACCGTGTCCCTTTCCCAAGCCTCTCAGGGATCAAAATCTGTTCCTTTCAACATGAGATAAAAATCTGAAGTGAAATATAGCCCCAGCTATGACTCAAGTCCATGAAATCCTGAGGATTCAAAGCAATCATCCACAAACTCACAGGCAAAGTGTTCACAACAACATCATGGGCCATATACCCAGTCATCTTTGTGCTTTAGCTTTCATCAACTCACCCTGTGCAAGGTGACCTTGTTATACTGGCAGCTGATTTCTTTTGAATGTCTCTTCTCTAATCAATATTTCATAATCAATGTGTTTTTTTGCCCTTTTGTCTAAAATTACAAGGCCTTTCTGCAGTAAAAAGAGCAATTTAATGATCAAATTGAATGATTAGTGCATCAATACCTTTGAGGTGACCCACATACACAGGATAAGATGAAGGAAGAGGCTGAAGGCAGTAAAAAAAAAACTGCCAGTGTTTATCTGAACAATAAACTGAACATACTTTATGATTCTGTCCATCTGATAGTCTATTGTAAAAAACATTTAATGATATACAAAATGGAAAAATTAAACAATGTATGAATAACTATGAATGAATAAGGAGTTTGGCAATCCCCAGTCCTTCTGAGAATGCTGTTATACAAGTTTTAAGACTCTTCCTGGTCCATGCAAGTTTTAAGACTCTTCCTGGTCCATGCAAGTTTTAAGACTCTTCCTGGTCCATGCAAGTTTTAAGACTCTTCCAATTGGACCATTCTTGAAGACAGAAGAATTTATTTGAGAGATGAAGGAGGTGTAAATCTACTTTGCAGTCTAATTTCCCATACAGTTTAGATCTGGAGATTATTGATGCTGGACTTAATTCTGGTGTTCATAAACCCTCTTGAATCCATTTAGGAGGGTGTATGGGGTGTTATCATCTTGGAACATGATCATATCTTCAGGGGACAAAGTGTGCACCACAGCACACACTTAGCGTCACCTAAAATGGCTTCATATTCTCTGGACATAATTCTATCACATACAAAATATTATGAATTTTGAGGAACTATCCTATTAGTTATCAAGGTATCCTTGCCAATGAACTTTGACTTGCAATCACTGGTACTCTTTAGTGCTGCAGTTTTTTTTTTGTTTTTTTGACAGCAATTTAGACACGAACTATTTGACCTTGTTCAAAATGTGTTAAATCTCTCATCTTGATTTACAACATATTAAAAGGTTTCTTTTAAAGTTTCTTTTACAGCACAAACAAATTGGCAATTAGTACTGACAGCATGATAGAAACATATAGTTTATTTTTTAAACTTGTGATTTTACTCACTTTGAAGTGTAAAATACTTTTAAATTGGGTGATTCATTATTACAATATTACAAATATTGTCAAATATTTCAGATTCCATTGTATAATAAAAAAAGTATCATTTTTATAGATTATAGAATGCAGGATTTGTTATATTATGGAATTTGGGGTTAGATAATGAAATAACAAATTCCATTATACTCTTCTGTGAATTTGCAGTAAAGAATGAACACATATTATGCAACATATGAAGACCAGAGCAATTCAGCCCTTCAATCCTCATAGGAATTAATAACTCATATTACAACAATTGAGGAAGGCACCCTCCACCTACACCTGCCAAGCCTGCAGAATGGAGCATAAGGTGAAAGCTGCACAGACTCAGCCATGTGATTGGATATTTCTCTGCCAGTGTGGTGATAGTTCCTTGATTACTTGATAATTTCATCATGATTTCCATGTTAAACTTGTGAGAGGTGTCTCTTTCAGCAGAATTCATCTGTTATAAAGATTGAGTTCTGTTATAAAGAGTGGCTTGCGTGACTGGGACCCCTGAGGTTGGCGGTTCAAGTCCCAGTCCAAGAACAATGGGCCCTTGACCCCACATTGCTCTCAGGGGAGATTGGCCCTTGATTAGTCTAATCAACTGTAAGTCGCTTTGGATAAAAGCATCAGCTAAATGACTGTAATGTAATGTAATGTAATCAATGTGGAGGGCAACAAGATCCTTAGTAGATGGTAGGCTTTATCACATACCTCTAAATATGAATAATATAATATGAGGTTTTACATGTGTATACAGCTTAAAAGTAAACCAGGAGTCCAGGAAACCAATTAAAGGGGAATATAAGGAGTCCTTGTCAGGGTGAACAAGATATAGTTATGCTGTTCGTGCCTCAAGAAACATTCTAATTAGTTATAGAGGCAATAACAAAAGGAAAGAAAATCTCATCATTTAATGTTTTTGGCCCCTGCTGGACAGAGTATTTAACACAATATGATTTTATGCGATTGGTTGATCTACCTGTTTTAAACCCATGTGAAAAGCAATTTTCAGATTAATCTGGAGCAGCATTTGATTCATGTAAAACATCTTATCTATTTGTGCATTCTCAACAGCTGCTTCCCCGATCACTTTCAGGGACAGAAATGGTGCTGCACACAGTGTTTTTTACGATGTCGTTCCATGCGAAACCTGTGCAGACTTGCAAACAGGCACTGAAACAGAGTGCGCCATGGCTCATCCCAGTGGCCCATTCCCATGGCCCTCTCAATCAATCACAATGAAAGCCTGTACCCCCCCTGCCCAACTCTCTCCCCAGTAAACAATTTTCTTTTGCCAGGCAAATGGAGAGTGAGGGGGGAGCGGAATGACCCAAGAGGAAACAGAGAAACAACCCAATTATCCCAAGCAAGGACAACACCTCAGTTTTTGTGACATCACTGCTCACCTCTGTGTCAAGGTGTCCATTTCCCTATCATGCCCATTCACAGAATGCTTTGGTTCTTATTTCCCATTTAGACCTTCAAAGGTCTATCTGATAGTCATCGGGTGGGTAACTTCAGAGAAGTAATAGATTCAGCTAAGTATGCTACATTAATTATTTTCTTTGCTGATACAATTACATATCTTAAATGTTTACACATTATGCTTTTTGTACAATAAGATTCAATAGAGTGATTTCAATAAAAGAAGAACTAAAATAAAAGTGGACTGGGTCTGAAACTACAGTCTCCTGGTTACATGTCGAGTTTGATAACCACTAGATCACATCCCTACCTGCAGAGCAAATATAGTGGCGTTCCCCACACTGCACAGGGGGAGCCCAGCTGCGACTGCAAGGCCCAGAGATCGCCCGTACAAAAAACTCTTTATCAGCCCCTTATATATATGAGCGGCCATTTGAAACACATGACTCTAGGAATCCAGTGTCCTTTGCTCCTTTTTTGAGTTTTCCTCAAACAGTGCAAAGAAAAGCTGTAGAAAAAGGCAGCCTCAGGCACATCAACAGGGATTCCTAATAAGAAATATTGATTTCTCTGCTTCTTTAAATGGGACAGAACTACTGGCTTTCAGAAACAAGCTGTAACATTTAAGGAGCGTTTATGTAACCATTGGCTATAACATGCACTGTATGAGAGACAGATGATTTCAGGATGTGGAAGACAGTTTGCATGCTTTTCCAGTGCTCACTTTTCACTCTGTGCTCATTATACCAAAACATCGACTGAGGGGGAACAGTAGAAACATCAGCCATTTTTAAATCAGAACATCAGACATGGGAAATGAAAGGCATCATCCGTTATGACATCATAACAGCAGCATTGGGGAAGCAATAAAATCACCTATTATGACATCACAGGATAAACTCATCACCCATGACATCACATTAGCCATTATGATACCTTGGACATGGTAATATCATTGCCCTGTATCTGCTGTTGACTCAGTCAACTGTATTTCTATTTTGCTGCACTTGAATCCAGTCTCCTTTCCTAATCCTTCACTGAATATAATTCAGACCAAAAATAGCATTTATATTAAGGTAGTAATGAGGCAGCTGTGTTTTAATCCATTGCAATTCTAGGTCAACAAATAAGTTTAGACCAAACATCACCCATCCTTCATGCTCTGCAGTAACTATGTAATGATGGCAGCAAAGGTATGGCACTTTCCATTGATGCTGAGGACAGTTCAGAATGATATTCCCTTGTTTCTGAATTTTGAAAGCTGAAGGTGTTGCCTGTGATGACACTTTGCCATAGTCCTGGCTTTCTGGTTGACTTAGTAAGATTCAGTATGTTACAGACCCATTGACCAATGACCAAAGCCAGAAAGGTCAGATTTTCTCTGCCTACTATACACCCAGGCTTTCATAATCCTTCTCTGTTCCTAGCTATCCACCAATCAGTTCAGAATCACCAGAGAATTTAATGCATTTATTATTATAGACATTACTGGGGGGAAAAACTGCATAAATTAGCTCTGCTAAACCTAGTGTGCTTTATGTTCAAGATAAAGAGAGACAGCGAGAGTAAAAGAGGGAAAAAAAAAAACTTCCTTAGCAAATCAGCCTTTCTACCCATATTGTCCAAGAAACGTCATTTTTGTCTCCTGACCTTGTGAATGCATAGTCAGTCCTCGGTACAGTGTGTTATTTGTTCCTGGAGAATGTATCTGTATAAAAATGTGCTATTGTTGAAGGGAATGAGAGGACAATGGCTGCCCCGCCCAGCGATGCCCACACCATGCCAGCCGGGTGCTCTCTCTGACTGATAATAACGCTTGACCCCCACTCCCCCCAAACACCCCACCCCTCCAGCAGTGTGGATAAGACCAGCGCTGTCCCTTTGTCTGCAGGGTGGAATCATGGAGTAATTGTTCCTTCTCAGGGGAATGGTGTGGGAGGCGGTCCCCCGGAGGTATAAGCTTACAAAATGAATATTCACTGCGGCGCACATATTTTTCTTAACTGCTACAAAAGAACTCACAGTTTGTTCAAGCCGGCATAACAAAGACTCGACAGTCTGTCAATAAATACATGCACCAGGCAAATGTTAACAGTGTGTTTGCATAAAAATGGAGGAAAGACACATCTCTGTCCCTCCAACCACACAGAAGATATCAAGAGGGGAGCGAGGGGTGGGGGGTGTCTTATTTTAAATCAATTGTACTTTTCCTCATCGCCATACAGATCCATACACTCTCACCCTCCTTGTTCTTTTTCTCTCCCTCTCTCCATCCCTGCTTCTCTATAAGTCTTTGCATTCCAGACAAACATTTACACTATTGTGACCCAGCGGAGAAAAGAATGGTTGTTCTGGCCCTCTGGGTGTCTCTGTGGCGGGGTGGGGATGACACACATAGGCTGGTGATTGTCCGCAGAGGGGACGCGTGGGCCCTTCTCCCTGCTCTGGTTCCACTGGTACGCTGGTACCAACCCGACCCGCTCTGGGACAGAGGGCTGGCACTGGCCGGGGCCTGTCAGGGAATCAATGGGCCATGGGACTGTGGGCCTGGAGCACTAAACAAACGGGCCACTGACAAACCCCTGCGTTTATACATCCCCTGTCACTCTATGTTCTGCTTCTCAAAAGGAGCATTTATGTGCTGCGTGAGGTTCCTGACCAGATGAAGAACGACCCCCCACCTCAGCACACCGCCACACGTCTCTTCCTCTCTCTCACACTTGGCATGGCTAACCAGTTACTGACTAACTGCTGTGTGTATCCCATGATTGCATGACTGTGTATTTGAGTGTGCAAGTGCAATGCACTGAAGTTTGTGTGTCCAGGGGGTGCATGAGTGTGTGTGCGTGTGTGTGTGTGTGTGTGTGTGTGCGTGTGTGTGTGTGTGTGTGTGAGTGTTTTTGTGTGCATGTGAGGCCATCTGTCACTAGACAGTCACAAGAGGGTGTTCAACAATTGATACGGTACGGTAGCCTTCTTACAAAATACATACCAGTGCACTCACTCCAAATAAAGTAGCTGCATAAATTATGAAGGTCATATACAGAACAGAAGTGTATTAAAAAAGCACCTGTCAATCATGGGAACCACTCTGTGAAATAACTACAGCACATTTAAGTCCATATTTTTAATCCACAGATGGCCTGTTGAAAAGTATGATCTGACATCATTGATTGATTATTTTATTTATGCTCGCTGCTACATGTTGTTCATGTTGCAGCAGTACAACAGTACAATATTCACAATGATAAATTAAATAACAGAAATATGTGTGTGAAATTTGCATTGAACAATCTGAACACTCCCTTTTCCTTGAGATTGTGTGCTTTTATCTCTGTCCCTGTTTGACTGGCAGATGTCAGGGCCATTAAAACCATCTGAAGTTCACTGCTACAAATGACTTTGGATATTTAAATCACAGGACACACACAGCTGCAGGATCTAAAATACAAATACAATTATGAAATTTTAATTGACACAGTTACGTGTATCCTTTTCGTTCGGATGGCTTTTTTACCCTCTGTTCACTTTTTCACCGTTGAATGCGGGATCATCAAAGTGATTAAAATGTTCTGACTGGCGGAGTTCAGTCTCACACCTGAACCCCTGTCTCCCCTGCCTCCCCACCCGACAGCGGGGAAAGACACATGACGCACTTCAGACAGCTTTATGGCGGCTTTCGCACACCCTCCTCACATCTCCTAATGGCCTGGAAAGGTGTTAATGTGTTTTTTTCAGTTAATTAACCACTTCAATTAGAACTGCGGTGCCCTGGCGGGGCGCGAGCTGTACCGGCTCCTGCGCCGAAAGACCTGACGGTAAACAGCCGCGTTTTATGAGGCAAACGACAAAACGTGACTGCTGTCTGCCCCACCCTTTCGCTGGCGGCCTAAATTTGATAAAGGACTATATATTAATAAGCGAATGAGAAAAGGGTATTATGCTCAGCTATTGGGAATCTGCATTCATCTGTAAAGGTCCTCTCAGGACAAAATATTTCCCTTTAAAACCGATTTCTGGTTAATGACAATATGTGTCATTTGTGTTGTTAAAGTTATATTTTACCCTATTTCTCACTCTGTTTCCCCATCCCCATCTGACTCCTCGGACTCAAGTGACAGCAAGCCCTCATCTCTTTACACACTACAGATGCACTGCCAACCACATACTGTCATCAGAGGATTACAAGGCCAGTATACACTCTATGCATTTGCAGGCACCCAACCTAATCAGACATGGGTGCTAGACAACGGCAGGGTCAACAGAACTAGCCTACTCACCCATCCCCCACTAGCATAGGCAAAATTTGTATCAACCAGCATTATTTTATTTTTTGGGAATCTGAAAAAATCAGTGAATAAAATTTCTATCTGTAATATCATAATTGTAATATTTGTCACTCTGACCCCAGATTGGTGGAATGAACTCCCTGTCACTATAAGGACTGGCTCACCACATTCTGCTGCAGACACTCCTGTTTAAACTGCACCTGATTCCAGCTGAACACTGATCACCACCTCCAATGCCTCACCATATCCTCAAATTTAAATGACAACTTTACAAAACAGATAAGGATATCACACAGATTGGCAGAAAGTATAATCAGTGCTAGCTAAAATTAACTGTTTATTACCTCAGCTGTTCTAGCTCATTGCATGCACTTTTGTACGTTGCTTTGGGTAAGAGCATCTGCGAAATTCTTAAATGTACATGTAAGTTACACATGGAAAAGCAGTGTTGTGGTAATGGTTGTAGTTTTTATCCATTGTTGAATATTACTGATATAGTCTGAAATCATGACCATATTGAATTAAGAGGAGGAGAATCTCCTCTTTGTATATACAACAGTTGATGTTGTAATTGACTTTGTAATAACATTCAAAGATATCATGACAACAATGATATCTGAATGATTTCACTGAAAATCCTGCTGGAGGGGATTTAACTTTGTCTTAGAAATAACCTAAATGCCCGCATTCAATAAACTCTATGAAATATGATAATATAAAAGTATATGAAGCAATATCAACGATATGTGGAATTGTGACAATGTATGCACATGAATGTTTAATAAGTTGAATGTTATAAGGAGAGCTTAGGTCTATACAATACATGTATCGTCCTCTTTCCCCTTGATTTTCTTCAGCCCTTTCGTTAATTTATTTATGCTTTCTTCCTCTGTTCTCTGCTCTGACAGGAAATTGTTGATAATCATACGCTAGAACGTTTGCTCTTTCAAAGAACCATAATTATCAGCCATTATGGTAGGACACAAGCCCTTTGTTGCGCTGTGATCCTGGAAACTGAATCGCATTCAGCTTAAAAAGAGCAAATTTGTTTGATGTATTCTTTTAAATTGTTCACCTTTACTTTCATATTTGCTCATTTATTTATCTCGTTACCTGAGGGAAATTGAGTCCTCTGATAGCCCAGAACATTTTTTATAAATACACAAACTCTGTTCCTTTAATTGCAATAGCTTCTGGAAATTCAAAAGGTCCAGAATTCCTGTGAGGGAAAATATCCACTAAAAGTTTTTGTATGTGATAACAAGCACACTTCATGAATTTAATTATGAAATTTGTCCCTTTTTTAACTGCCACCTTAACATATAAGCCCCCACCTCTATCATAGAATAATTCCTTTTCTGTGAGTATAGTGTACTACCTTTAGCATAGTTTTTTGCTTTCATGTTTCATTTCCATGCCTTCCCAATAATGATAATACAGTCATTTTTATTTACACTGAAATCACCTATCATATTCCCATTCACATTCATAAGGCTGCAATTGATGTCAGGCCTGCCTAGAGGAAGAGTTTATTCGTGTTGCTTGCTATCTGATTTCCTTTCAGATTGGTGTTGATCGATCGCAGGTCCCCGCATTGGGTCGACATTCTCTCTGACAGCCACTCGCAGAGGGATCATAGTTCCATCGCTATAAATAGAGGGGATTCACTGGAAACATTCACTTTTTTTTTTGCTAGCCGACAGTGAGTTTTGCTGATTGGGGAGAAGGAATACTTTCACTAAGACTTTACAATAGAATGTTTGGAATTCCCTCACTTCATCTTATTTCTTTCCACCAGCTCTTTGAAGCATATAACGTACATGTGTAGTTATGTATGGATCATGTCTCATAGCCATGGCTAGGCTCTGAGTGACATTCCATCACTGACTGTAATTGAATTTGAGTGCAGCTGTGATATTTATGAGGTTGTGTGTGAAGAGCATGGTTTCAGCCAGATGTCTAAGACGGTCCTGAGACCCTGGAGCTTGGACGTACCCGGTCTCATTTACCTTCTGGCTCAATGGAATACTTGCACCAGACTACCACATTGCTCCAGGTATTCTTGGGTCCTGATGTAATTCGAATCCTCTTTTCTTGCTTCTTGTCACACTTCTCTTCCACTGCAGGAATGTAACTGCATCGTCGACGGAAAAGTCACACCACTCTGAAAACAATAGTTCCCCCAAAGGCAGCCGCACAAGATTCTCTGTGCTCTCTGCACAAGTTTTCACTCGAGCTTGTCTTAATCAATTTGAATGATCAAGCGGGTTCGCTCAAAGATGATCTGCATTCTGGCATCTTCTGAGAGTTCTCTGCTCTAAACATTTTGTTTGGCAAGACATGGTTGTATTTGTGTGTTGACAATTGCAAAGGCCTTTCTTTGACTTATTGCTGTTTAATATGTGTAGCAGGGAGTTTAACATTTCACATAGCAATTAAATTAATTACTTTTTTCTTTCAACTATATATATATATATATAAATAAATGAAATAAATGACAGAAAAAATGCTTTGCTCGTTCTTTTACATGCTCAAAACAAAAACACATTGAAAAGAAACAAATATGTGATCCAGATCTGTATGTAATCAACACGTCAACACCTTAATCATGCATAATTATTTACGTTCATTAGAGCGAAAATCAGCCAATAAGGTAGGTCAGGAGTCATGTCAAAAAAAAAAAAAAAAACCCAGGGCCAAAACTCAAATGCTGCAGCACTTTTCTGGATGGTCATCGTTATTTCATGAACCGTTATTTCAGGCTGAAATAATGAGCTTGGAATTTGTTATGGCAGCTCAAGTTCTAAGAGAAAGTATTTCAGTATTTTTAGAGCAAGGCTCGCATGGAGATGGGAGCATAAGAAGAGTTTTAATTAAAACCCTTCACCAGCCCAGTGATGGAGAGGGTGAGGGTGGGGGGGTGGGGGGGGGGGGAGTGGGCCTGGTTAGTTAAAAGGTCTTTCTTCATATCACAATAGTCCAGGTTCTTGTTATTGCAAATCTGGTTGAAGTTCTGGTTTAAGCTCAACTGGGATCCTAATGGTGATTTGCCATTAGGCTCTGAGGAGTCACAGTTCAGTAGAAATGAATGCCTGAGGCAGGGGAAAAGCTGAGAATGACTTTGTAATTCCTCTCGAACAAAAGGGAATGCTAAAAAGTGTTGCTGCTTGCACACTGTCAAAGCAATGACAAACTAATGGAAACACACACTGACGTTTTATGGTAGAATTTGAGTTAGAGCATGCTTCAGTTTTCAGAGCTGTACAATAGCGGAAAGATACTCTCATAATGGACTCTGTCCAGAATGACATTCACTTCACTTTTAATCATTTATTTGGGGGTTACAGATGTGGGTAGTGCCTGGGTCCTCGAAGGAGCTGTCCAAAGCTCATAGTCAGGAATTTCATTTTGTGCTCCTGTCTACTTAAAACCTCAGAAATGCCATGTGGCAACTCATATCTGAACAAACTGTAATGAAACCCATTGTATGTCTGAGACCTTTGGTCTATCTGCAACATTTGCCACAAAGTTTCTAACTCGCAGCCAACATGATTTTTTTTATCTGAAAAGATTGTAATGATTGTAAGATTGTAAACTCAGGCCTTGATAAAAAAAATCTCAGTTCAGTTCCCATACAAAGATGTGAAAATAGCAGAATTTTACACACACAATATCAGACATTTCAATTGTAAAAAGAGGGTTTCAAAATGTGTATTCAGAATTTGAATTGTGAGCAATTAGTTAACAAACTATTTTAACATTAACCTTGCATGTGCAATTTTTGGATTACAGTTTCAGTGTTCAAGTCAGAAAAAGCAGATATATTTCATTAATGGAATTTTCCCAGAACCAAACAAGCCTGGAGGAACACAGGTGATTTGTGATTATCACATGTGAAACTTTCTGAAATTTTCCAAGGGTTAGCATGCCCAGCAAACTTCCCACGGGCTCATTTCCAAGTGCTCTGTGACTTCAGAAATATTTGAAATAATTTAAAGCTCCAGCCAGATCAATAAATCAATTATGTATCCATGACACAGAGCACTCACAGATAATGGAAGTGTTGTGCATCGGTACTCCAGGGTGGTATGGCTGGCCTGGAGATTAAGATGACCAGGGCGTGGCACAGCTGTAGCGGGGGAGTCCTGTGAGGATTGTTCCCGAGCCCCAAGCCCCCGTCTCTGAGCTGCAGAGAGCAGGGGCCTCCTCTCCACTGGATTCATTTGGGCTCTGCTAAATTTCCAAAGTCATGGAAAGCAGGGAGGGGGAAAATCTGAACAATCAACAAAGAGCAGATCACAAAGCGACATTTGTACTTTTTTTTTTACTCGGGGGTGGGATTGGAATGACCGTTGGGGTGTTTTTCGGATCACAATGCCACTCCCATGTCATGCCATGTTGTTCCAGAATGACTGGACAATTTGTGAAGGGTTCTGGTTGCCTTTTCAGGATAAATGTGACATTTGTTGCGATAATGTGGGATGAACACATTTACAGGATGAGTGAGTAGTTTTGATGACCCGTTAAAACCTCTCCTTGCTTTACACCTGGGCCTCCTTTTGCTCTGCCAGCACGTAACTTACTAACTGGTAGAAGTTCACAGGATTTTGACCCAGTTTCCTGTCTTTTCTCATGTAAGTTGATTTCTCCAAGCAATTCTGCACATATTGTAATTAGAATTAATGTGATCTACATGGTCTGACAGACACCCACAGGGTCTAGAGTAAACTTGAAACCTCTGATTGACATAAAAAGCCATGGAGGGGGCACTAATTCACAATAAAGGGAAGGCCACGGGGTTTATACTTGGCTCACGAGCATAACTTTAGGTCATTTGTTGACAACAGAATCAAACATGACACTCAACATGTCTTGCCAGTGATATAAATATGTTGGTCTTTGACCCTATTGTCACACCTGGTGTCATGGTTAGAACTATATCTCAAACATCTATAATGCTGACAGCATCAGTCAAGATACAGCTAAACCAACAAAAAAATCTTCACTGTACATTTGTTGGACAGCCACAGTCCTCAGCAATACATTATCTTCATTTCTATCCGCAATAAAAATAAAATGATTGACAGCCATAATGCATTAACACATAAGTTACTAGCTATCAAGAAACGTATCATCTTAGTTGCTCACAAGAAAGACAAAATTCCATTCATTGGCTATCTTACGGTAATTTCATATGATTTTACAGCTCCAGCTCTGATGGAGAAGAGTGGCTTCTGTGTAGACTGCTGGTAGGAGAGTCACCCCCACCTCCATGCTGTCTGCAGTGATGATGTATGTCTGCTTCCACAACTGAAGGTGAAAAGATGTTTATCAAAACACAATCAAACATTCATGTGTTCAAACAGTTTTGGAGTAAGAGCAACTTGATTCACGTCTGTAGAAAAAAGGATTTTTGTTTTGTTGCAGGATAGAGGCTTTGTCCCAAGCTGCACACTTCCACACTCTGAGTATTTATGGCGAGTACACTGCCACTGTTTCTCAAGGTAAAGGGGTGTCACTAGCCTAAAATATCCGCTGGTATATCAAGAAAGTGGTATAGTCTGAATGAACACCATAGATCATAATATAACTAGGAATTGGAGCAAGTTTTAAGTAATGGTGTCACTGTAAAAGCGTAAGGATGAGTAATGTGTAGTATTGATTCACTTAACCAGCTATCTAGCTAATGTAAGTGCTGCTCCTCACTGAAGCTCTAAATGGCCTTGCTTCAGCCATGTTGAGCCCCAGCAGGCAACATGGATCCTCTGACCATCTGACCTCTGTTTCTTTTTGAATCATATATAGCTACCATCCATTACATATTAAAGCTAGTTACCTCATTACAGACTTATTAGGCCAGCATCACTGCTGTCATGTTCATTTTCCATGTTACATAATGTACAAAGCAGGTGCAGCTGAAACAGGGTTTTTTTTTTAGTGGAAATGAGCATTGTTACTGCTGAATTGAAAAGATATATAACAGACTACAGTCAATTGGGCAATTTGCAGACAAACAAGGGTAAACCAGTCTTAAGGATCTACTGGTGATGACACCGGTGACATCACAGAGGAGGGATCCACAAGATGGTGAAAACTATACAAAGGCTGAGATGAAACACTGAGAAACACAGAAAATCTAGAGTGCGTTTTTAAATTTCCACTCCAAGTGCGGAGTGTTGAGTGCACTCTGGTACACTTTTGACCATTCAGAGCCATGTAGAATAACCTGCCGGCTTTACTTTAATTTGACAAACTGAATGACGAGTACGCTGTTGACACCATCCACTTTTCAAAAAGCCGATATGGAGCTGTCAGGAGCCATCTGAAATTTCCAGATTTTATGTGTCACCAGTGTTACAGTGAATCATCATTATACTGTTGTTCTCGCTGTTGAGGAATGATAGTGTGAACTGTGCCACACTCATTGCCTATCATACAGACAGCTATAATTGTCTCTCTGTCTTCTGCCATTTTTTTCAGTCTACCAGTGGGCCATTTGTAAATTCAAAAGCAACCGAAGGGTATGATGCTTGACCCAGCACACCCCCTATTTTGGAATGGTGTCAGATTGGGTTTGAGAATGCATGCTTTGAGAGACAGGACCTGAGAAACAACACTGAGACACGACAAGAAAAAATACATACAGAACACTGTGGCACAATGAGAAACAAAACTCTCAGAAAACTGACACAATTATCAAGTAGAAGAACCCAGAGAAACACAGAGAAAGGGAAGACACATGAATGTGCGTTTTGTGTTGAATCAAGTCAGATTGTGTGTGCGATCGCTTTACTGGCAGAGTGACTCTCTATGTCTCAGAGTTCCTGGGAGAGATCAGCCCTGCTGCAGCTTTGGGGTAAAGACACAAACATGCCATTCATTGGCTCTGTAGGGGTCTAATTAAAACTCTTTTCCATCCTGAGTAAGCAAAATGCAACACATTAATGAAACAGAGATCAAGCCAGTCATTTGGATTTATACATACATGGCATGCATCACACATGTTGAATGCAAAATTAGCTGAGTGCTCTATTTATGTTTCACATTTTAGCTTTCTGGTATCTCTATTATGGCTGTTCTGAAAGAACGGTGACTCGCCCATCTATTGGCCTCGTCCCACTTCCTGGAGCCATCGACTGAGCAAATGCCAACATAAAAAAACACAGACAAAGCACAGCAATATGGCGACTAGCAGGTCTGTCCGTCAGAACATTTGGGAGCTGCCACACACTGTCAGCTTGGATGCCAGTCTGTTTGCCTTTCAGGCTAACACTTTGAACCTCTGCATTCATTAGGCTGAAAGTCTACTCAAATCAAATCAAAACAACTTTGTTTTCCCTCCGAGGGATCTTCTTGTGTGCTGACAGGAAATGAAGTATACCAAACACAGAAAGTTCATAACACAACCATTGAAAGTACGTAATAAGTTAACATGAGTGGCAAATGTTAGCATCCAGGCTGATACACTTGAAGGCTTACCTACTCACATGCAGCACTACCTGCTGTTGACCTCGCCTTCCACTTGAAATGTTAAAACGAATTAAAGGTCTTAGTAACAAAAACAGAATGTATTAAATCAGCAAGGAAATGAGCTGCCATAGAACCTTTATGGTATGATAGGCAGGGGGGAGTTTCTCCACCTCGGACTCACACATGAGTTATTTAAAACATGTGCGGAAGAGTTGAAGATTCGGCCATACTTTATACAAAGCATGTAAAAGTATATGCCCAATTTCCAAGGGATACTGGACTCAATGGTGAGGCACTGCTCTCTCACTGTGAAGAGCTTATCGAAGCCGGCAGAGGGGAGTAGCCACAGGCGTTGGATGAGAAGCAACACTTGTATCCCCAGATAGAAAATACTTTTTTTTTCAGGATGGATACTGAAGACGTCCTCATGTCTGCAGCTCTTTATTTTCGAAGAATGGTCTCTTGTGCCTGAATAATATTTTTTCTTGGCTTCTCATTCCCATCAGATCACCTCACAACTTTTTGGACACTTGTGATACCAACATGCACACACACACATACACACACACACACACTATACGTACAGCGGATATTCATGAAACAGTATAAATGTTTCTGTAAAGAGTACAGACAGGTTATTTTGTAAAGAAAGTTATCAATTGGAAAGCGTTTCCTAGATTTTGCCTTCCCTCTCTATATCTCTCGAGGCGTATTCTGGCTCAGTACATGCTACAGAAGATCTCTGTGATATAGCTCTACACCTCTGCCCTCAGACAACCTGGTGCAGAGAGAAAACCACTTATTCTAGAAAAACAACAACTTGAAAATCCATATTGGCTGTGTAAGAAAATATAAATAGCATTACATTGAATTCTTAAACAGACCTGAGCAGCAACATTTCCAGACTAGCGCATGTATGTGCAGCATCACTAAATCACCGGTGCCAGTAAACTATGCTAATCCAAGCTAAATATATCACACAAAAGTATTTTTCAATTTTGATAGATCCTAAAAATAGCACTAAAAGGAAAGAATGTAAAAAGTGGTCATATACCCAGCATCTGTATTTTTAGTGTACAGACATAGGGTACATGACAGGATTTCTGACAGCTTGAAGCAAGTGCTAATGTTTTCAGAGAGCTAAACCAAAACTGTCTAAAGGGACTCCCCTTCAAATGATGCTTCCAACTGTCGCAAACAAAGTCATTAGCAGTAATTAACCTGTTTGAAAGTAGGTGTCCACTTTTTCCAATTAAAAAAAGTACAAGTTTTTCAATTTGAGGTAATTCGTTGAAGTGTTTAAACTTTAAAGCACCTGATTGGAACCTGCAGTCCCTAAACGGGAGAGATTTTGTTGTTTGAGAGGAAGAGAGAGAGACAGAGGAAAGGAGAGAGAGAAAGAGAGCAAACGTGCTGGCACATCCCTTCATTAAGTGTCTGTGGCATTCCTCTGAAGAGGCATTCATTAACATCCATGTCATTAACAGTCAGAGAAGTGGGTGTTTGCTCATCAGTCGAATGAGCTCTAATTGGCAGACACTGTAACCCTCAGTTAAGTGATAGGACATGGTATACCCTAAAACATGAACCTGCGCTGTATTAGGGTCAGTGTGACTCATTTATGGTAATAACACAAGTATACAAGGAAAGCGGTGACAGTAATAACACAGGTATAAAAGGAAGACAGTGACAGTAATAACACAAGTATAAAAATAATCATTCCGTATGTGTTTGTATGTATATGTGTGGTACTGTGTGAGCCTATTGAATTTAGCATTACAATAAAATACATCTTATAATAACCACATTTTCTCCTATGTGCATGGTGATAAAATACAATATTCACAGCTTTAGTCTTATGGCATAGATTAAAGTGTACCAGCCCCAGATTATACCTTCTACAATTGTTATGATGTAATGGGCATGCAGCTGCTTTGCTAAAACATTACAGAAACAGTACCAATAACTGTGATGCATGATCTGGCTGGGATCTTCCTCTAGTGATGTGCTATGGAAGCTTGCCTCAGTGTGAATTTTGAGTGCACATTGAAGTAGTCATGAGCTGAAAAGAAGTGTCACCCACACCTTGTGATCATGGGAAATGATACCCCTGTCTGTTAGAAACCCCTCTCTTCTCCCAGCCCTGAGCCTGAGGTGCACCAGCCCCACAGGTAAGGAATCACCCACGTAAGGAAAGTCCATTCTTAGCAGGTCTGTCGCTTGAATGGCCACCTGTCCCGGTGCCAGCTCATTGGAATAAAAAGGATAACGGCTTTGGGCAATTTTTAGACCATGACATCATATGACTGTTTCTGGAGAAATCAGTAGCCTGAACAAGTAGCTGTGAATTCAAACATAATGGGAAAACAGCTTTATTCAACATGTACTTTGTAATTACATTTCAGTTAAACAATTATAGTGTTAATTACAGTGTTAATCTATAAATGAAAACTGTGAATTGAATATATATATATATATGGTATATATAGCTGTTCCAATGACTCTGCTCTGTGTATCACTTGTATATCTAACTTCCTGCATATCTCCAAGTGAGAGGGAAGTAGACCACCTAAATGACATGGAGATACTGCTGGTCAAACTTTATCTGCCATGCAAACATTTTCACGATTATAATAAAGACATCACTGTCTGCATGAAAACAAAGTATTGTTGTATTGAGTATAATAATAAATATATTTTCATAATTCCTGACACTTTTGGTATATCAGCCCACATTTTGATGAGACATATTGAATCATTTAGCTACCTGGTTCAGCATGGTCTTTCTTCAGCTACATCCATTCAGGCACGCTTAATTTTTGTGAAAAATAACCTCAATATTTAATAACTGTAATGAAACAGTTTGACTGTGGTGAAAATCTTTCTTTTAATGTAAACAGGTTGGTAAACAGGAAAGCAGCAGTACCGAATAGCTCCAACAAACACAAGGTCCAGCAAACAGGCAAAGGTCAGAACAACAGCAGTCAAACACAGTAGCGTATTGTACAGGCTTAGTAAAGTCTCAAGAACAATACCTCACAATGAGGCACCTAAGATTGAGACCTTAAATAGCCAGGAACTGAGTGAATCTTGACTTATAGGTGAACTTGATGAGCAGGTGAGGTTGAGCAGGGCTGAACTGGGCGTGGCTGAGCTGGCCGACTGAGAGTGGGTGTGACCATAACAAATAAGGAGAATGTCAGCTTTGTCACGGCATTTTACACAGGTGTGCCTTTTGTACAACTTTGTTTCTTCTTATGACATACAGTACAACCACTTGACAAGACCCCAATCACATTTTAATACTGAGCATCAGCCGTTTATCCTTCCAGTTACAGGCAGAGACCATCATCCACAACAGCAGAGAGCTGACACAGTTATGTGTGTGACATAATTTCACCTCAGTGACCCTCAGTCTCTGTCACCATCTCTGATGATTGACGGCTGTCTCTTTGACAGTCACTCCTCAGCGCCCTCAGCACCCTTTACCCTAATGTCTCTTGACTCACTGATTGATCCTGGTTGATAAGGTCCGTGTATCAGTAATGGCTCGATGTATTCCGTTAGACTGCGGCTAATCCAATGAAAATGAATTGTCCCTCAAATGTATCCTTCAATGTATAATGTCTTGAGTGTAGTGTCATAAGTATCATAAGTGCGTTGTTCTATATGATATTAACGTATTTGTGACCTGCTGCCGTAGTGGGAGTGTATTTAAACGGATCTCGTGTCAGTGAAAGACCAGAGCGTGAACCCACAGAGAGTGCGCAGCTGGCAATGAGATTCTAATGGCTCTAATATCAGCAAGAAAAAAAAATACGGAGCCAAAATCTGCCCGCGTAATCAAGAAGTAAATTCTTGCTGACGAGTGTCCAATAGATCATATACTGCCACCGTTCTGCCTTCACTTACTTTCGGCCGCTGATTAACAACCATCTGTTTCTCATTTGAGTTTGTGACAAGGGCAAGAGGACCTTGGGGCGGTGGATAGCACACACGTGGCACGTAGTGAAGGTGAGGTGAGAGGAGATAGTCGCTGTTGCTAAATATAGGAGCACACCACCCAACCCAACCCCCCACTCCCTCCCCTGGAGAGAAAAGACGCACGTATTGTCTCCTGGGATACAATAATCAGCTCTCATTCCCAATCAGATTGCACTTGAACAGAGTTTTACCCCTAAAATGGCAGATGTGCTGGCCGGCATGACTTGGCTTCCTATCGGAACAATGACTTCAATTAAACAATTAACAGATAAGACAAAATGGCTTCTAAGAACCTTGTGAGGACTGTAATTGCCCATTCAAGTGATGGCTGCTGTGGTTCCTTGATTCTTTTCTCTCCTCTCTCCTTATCTCTCTCTGCCTGCCTTTCCTTTATTTTTTGTCCTCCTCTCTTCTCCCTCCTCAATCCTTCTCTTTTTTCCCACCAAATCTCTCTCCTCATCTTTCTCACACCTCCGTCTACTCCATCTTCTTGATTCTTTTTTTAATACCTCTGCTCCATCCCATCATGCTCTACCACCTTCTAATTCCCCCTAATTCTTCCTTAAACCGCTCTTTTTCTCTCTTCTCTCCACTACAGTACCTCATTGCCGCCGACAGATCATAAATCATATTATCAACAATATTTAATGGATTGCCCATAAATCTGTTTCAGTAGAGGTGATCCATTCAGTATCCTATTCACCTGTCCCTGTGGTTTCTCCTTTACTTCATTACAGAAAATGAACAACATGGTCTGATGTAATTTAAGTACAATTTGATTGACTAAGAAGGAGGGGGAGAGACTGAGAGTATGTGTTCGAGTTTTTAGATAACTTCATTCATCAATAAGTATTGACCAACAGTCACTTTTAACTTCCCCAAAACCATTTAGTAGTGACAATGCTTTTTGTGCAGGCCAGAATATAGAACAGCAGAACACCATGTACAATGCTTCAGTGATTACCCCCACAGACACATAGAGGACATGTCCCCACTGTATTTAGAGGCTTACTGATACTGTGCATTATGACTTAATCAATACTTTACTACTTAGTTATATATTATTATTTTTTAAAATTAATCATACTAAAAATAGAAAGATGTCTCAGTTTCTTATTTTTAGCACATAATATTGATGAAGTACATGATAAATAATCATAATAAACAATGCCAAAAGAGCATTGTTTGTGCATTTTTTCGAAAGCTAAATCATGCTGTATATATTTTGATCATACAAGGAGTAGATAAAATAACAGAAATGCTAAATTTAAAAAAAATTGTAATTTTCAGTAATAAAACAATAATTAAAAAAATAGTTAATTTTAAAAAATATAATAAATATCTGAGTTTCAAAAAGCAACATGAGAGATATAACAGATTTTGAGTTCAAAAACATGATTTGCAGGAAAATTATTACATATACCAGGGGGAACAGTGTTGAAAATCATGACTGCATACAGTAAAAACTAAGAAAAACTGCTCTACGGAAGAGGAATAGTGGTCTTAATTGGAATCTTATGAATAGGGATAGACAGTCTTTTATACTTTTTTCCTACATCTGGATGAGTGGATGTTTGGAGAAAGAAAGCCTTCAACCCACATTGCCTGTTCCCAACCGTTAAACATGGTGGCGGATCTCATATACGCAGCCATCTTGTTGGAGTCTCTGCACAAGACTTACAGCCAAGGAATACAAAGCCATTTTAAGTCACCAGGTGTAATCTGTGGTGCAAACATAAATTCATCACAGTGTTATAAATTCCAAGACAAAATGGTGCCAATTCACACTGCTTAATGGATACAAGAGAATCAAGAATGCCGGAATGAATTTACCCCTTGTGGCCTTTGATCACCAGCTCCAAACATCCTTGAAGCTTTAAGGTAACTTCTGGAATGTAGAGCGCAGGTTAGATTTCCACAGCCTTCACCGCTCAGAGATCTATAGGCATTCTTTTTTGGGTAACGGTTCATCATCCCACTTGAAATAGTTAGAACACACACACACACACACACACACACACACACACACACACACACACACACACACACACACACACACACACACACACACACACACACTCATCCAGATACACATTTCCGAACACACGCACACTTGCACACACAAACACAAAGGAACCCTTTACAAAAAAGCTTCAATCTGACCACTTACACAATTACTAGCAGAAAATTTTAACACTTAGCTATATTTAGCAACAAAGCTCCCCAGCAGTTAGGATAAATGGACCCTCTCTGACTCTAGCACAATGTTTCAGATCTCCACCTGGATGGCAGCCAGCATGGATAGAATCTGTAAATCTGATACATCATTCCACCGATGTGATAACGCGCTTGTGGCAACTGTGCCTGAGCTAATAGAGTTTGCAGCTTCTAATTTGCACGTGAGGCACAAATATGTTTGGAAGGGTCTGAAGTCATAGACGACGGCAGTACCGGAGGTCCCAGAAGGTGGTTGGAGAAGCGATCATCTGAGCTGGGTTGACAGGTCCTATTCTTGGTAGACAGCTTCTGTTGTCAGTAATATGGCACCGTCTATGGCATTAGCCTATTCTCTCGTAGATCAAGGGCCGCACCATCCGCAGTCTCTGAGGATGTGTGTGGGATAATGAGAGAATAATCTGAAGTGGAGGCTGCAAGGATGTGGGATGACGGTGTGTTGATTTGGGAATTAGACTCGGAACCAGAAGGCTCTTAGTTTGAATCCCCGGTGGGGTTCTGCTGTTGTGTGTCAGAAAGGAGTGCCTTTACTCACATCACTTACATGACCTACATAACTTATGGAAATTTCAAGCAAAATCTTGTGCACTTGCCATTCTCTTGCCTGAGTACAGTAATCTTAACAGGGCCTGTAATAAATTAGCCTGAATCATTCTCCAAATTGCGAGATAAGATTGTTTTTAAGATTTTTGTCCTCTTAATTTTCAGTGTTCATTGATATATACTGTACAACTAACATCAACCTGTGTGTATGTATTTAGGAAGTATGTTAAATTCAAAGTTGTCATTTTCAAAGTCAAGCCTTTTTTTCCATAATTACAGTTCAGAAAATAGCATAGTTATTATATTAGACGTTTTGATTGTGGATTATACACAAGTCAATTTCTGTACTTCTAAGATATTCAGCCCTTTTGCCCTCATGTGTATGCCTCTGGCTGATAGTTAATATGACCTGTGCTCTTTCCCACTCACCCAGGTAAACTGTAAGAACTGAAATAACAGAGGCCATGCTTTTATCATATCACTGAGAGCACCCGTTTCATCAGCCTCCTCAATGTGTTTCATTATCACATCAAATCATGCTAATGACAGTGGGTCACTTGGCACACCATATTTTCACTCTCATCATAGAACAGTATATGACTAGTACATAGCTGAAATTCAAACAAAAAATGTTGGTAGAGGTATAAGCAGGGTTGGTGGAGGAATTAAGTAGAAATATTTCAAGTACTGTGTGCCTTTAATTTCTTGACCTATGTTTTGGAATGGGATTCCTGAACACACAGTCCTGCTAAGTAATACACAGTGTTTGCTAAGTGTTTTGGGGTTCACTTTGGACAACACATATTCACCACTGGACGGGTCCGTGAAGTTGAAGAGGGTTCTACCATTCTCACAAAAAAGTAATAGACTAAATCTGGAGGTATATAGAATGTAAAGAATTCCCTATAATGTATCTATTGTATTATTTTTACATCACAAAACTCAGGATTGTGCAAAATTTTAAGGTTTCTTGAAAATGTCAAGCTTGAAAAGACCTTGTACTGACAAACTTTCATCTGCAACAGTGTTGAAATGCCTGCATATATTCCCCTGAAAATCACATTTAACAGTGAAGTGTAGTTTGCCCTTTAGTATTTGGTGCACTGTAATGTGTCGTTAGCAACATTGCTGGGGTTTCAAAGGGTAATGTTCAACCGCTGCTAGATACTGACAGCCTAGATCCTTTTTCTCTAAAAGCTGAAGAGTAAAAGCTTTATCTTAACAGAAATGTCAGGCAATCCCAAAAAGCCCTTCAAGAGTTTTGCACATCTCCCCTTAAAGTGACTGACTCTAATCTTATCCCGTAGTATCTCAGCAAATACAATAAGTTATCGTTGGGAAATGAAGATGAGAAAATTAGCATTAGATGCGAGCGAGAGACTGTCTTGTCTGAGACTGTCACCACGTCCAATGTGAGATTTCCTGTCGGTTTGGATTTTTGCAGAGGAGAGACGTGCCTTGCTGTGGAGAAGATGAGATTCGATGTGACACAAGAGATAAGGTTTTTACACTGTGTGACAGGATGAGGAGCAAATCGGCGCAGTCGTCGCGCGGTGATTTATTTATTTGTTGGTTTTGTGTCAGCACAGAATAAATAGAAGAAGTGCTAAGCCGGAGATGGGACCCTCATGGTGGTGCTGGCTGTCAGGAGAGAGGCCGGTCCGGCGCGAGGCAGGTGTGTGCTGGTTCAAAGAGTGGAGGAAAGCCAGGGTTGGTGGTTGTCTCCACATTGCCAAAACCCACCTGGCACCTGCCACAAGCAGATCACCTGCCCTAGGTCAGCACAGATGGCAGGAAACAAATGATAGGTATCTAGGAACCGAGACAGCCTTTTTTCAGACAATTCAATCGAGCAACTAATAGCTAAATACAGTTACTACCACCAAGACATCTCTCACTCCTATTCTGATCACCATCCATCTGAAGGAGGCACCAGTTCAATTCAATGAAGTCTTATTTGTGTTGCGGTCACATTCGTCTAGGGGTATAATTTTACTCATAACAGAAGGCGGCTGGCTTGGAGTGGTGAAACTGGAAGGAAAACCGGGACTTACCTCCACCAGGTCGCTTTGTAGGTTCACTGGGCCAGCCCAAGCCGCCACTCCGCCGGTGAAGAGCTCCGTGTCTTTTTGTTTTCGAATTTACTTGATAAAAGTAAATATTTCTCCTAAAGCATGACGGTAGTGTGCAGAAAGGTAACACAAACAAACAGACAAAATGGCCCGGACAAAGAAATGGGGGGTGATTGGCTTTCCAGACAGGTACGCATGTTCCAGGTGCATTCCACAACACACTCCCACGTTTCCCGCCGTTTTGCCCTTCTAAAAAGAAAAGCCCTCCCCACGACTGACCAGTGCCCAATCAGGAGGTAAGGGGAAAGCCCTATTTCCCATAGCAGCCACCATTCCCCATTTCCCAGTGCACAACCGCCATGCCACTAAGTGTGTGTTATGAATAGATATTTATATATAAAACTAAGAGGCATTGGGATTTATTCCCCTCTCACAAACACATGGGCATAATATTTGCATATCACTTTTTACAATTCCATTTTCACAAAGCAGCTTTACACAGAACCTGAGCCTTAGATCCATATTGAGCGAGCCTAAGATGACAGTGGCACGAGAAACTCCCTGACGGAAAAAAGAAACCTTGAGCAGGACTGAGCTCAGAGGGGGAGCCCATCTGCTCCTGGCTGGTAATAGGTAGTCACGGAATATGACAACAAAGTATGTTTAATGCTAAATGTCTGGTCAGTATTAGCTGGCAGTGAAGCCCAGTTTCTGGCAAGAAACAACAAGAGAGCTGATCGTGAAGAAAACCTGAACCAGAAGCTGACATCATATGAAATTATGGCGAGAAAACAAAAAGATAAATGATTTGAGTTCAGTTGGTATAAACTAATTGTGTTTGTGGGTATTGACCAGGATTTGGTGTTGCACCCTTTTGTTACTTTAGATACCCTTTAGATAAATATGATTTCTCACTTGGCATTCCTGTGATCTGACTGGTGCCAGCGTTTCATGATGGTAGATTTGATTATGAGGGTGCTTTATCGTTCCGCATTCCCACCTCTGAGACTTGTGATTCATCATGAGTGATTGGCCATTGGCTCATTCACAAAGCTCATGCCAGAAAAACGGGTGGAGTTATACCACATTGTGAACCTATCATGTTAAACTATGGGCAGACCAATTCAGGGAAAGGATGAGGGTGTACTATTGCAAGACAGTAGTTGCTATCAGAGTGAAACATCAGATGAAGTCACAACCCTTTAACAATAGCGTGATGTGCTGAGGTTAGCGTAATTTGAGATTTGGGATTGGATGATTTGTACATCCTAGATGTCTGACTGCATACACTGACCCTGGCATTAAGATAGCGGCTCCACAGATAACCACAGGACACATCATGCATACCTTTTCACCCACTTCATGCCAGCTAGGCACTTTCTGGTCACATTCCCAACATACTATGGTGAACATTCTCAGCACATACATTTCTTGGGTCTCTGAATGTACTAGAGTGATTTTTTGACAACATTGAGAAATGGTCTTATGAGCCATTTGAACTGTAAATGGTTAATCATGTTACATTGTAATATAGTAGCTGCATACCCACATTTTTACACTCTAAAATAAGGTGTTTTTCTCTGCTTTTGTAGTGTATCCATGATGGATTAAAATGCAGTGCTATAAGGCCCAGATCTCATTCTTTTTCTCCCGATAGTTTCTCTGCTGTAGTAGTTGTCAGCAAAGTTGTGCTCCTTGGGAGCAAGATCAGCTTTTTAAGCTGAGCAAAGTAAATACATGTAAACAGAAACATGATTTTTACAGCAACTAATTTGTCACTGGTCTACTTCAGGGCAGGAAAAACAACAAGCAAGATGCTCACCTTGGCAGAGTGTGTTAAGGCCTTGAAAAGAATACATGGCAAATAGGGCTGAACTTATATTACTTATAGTTTGGAAGCAAGCTCCAGCATTGTTTCCAGGGAAGAAAACAAGGTTTTAATGAAAAGATAAAGAATTCAAATTCTGACAAAAAGCAAACGCATGATTTTCTTTACGTGTTCTTGGTGTTAACTTAAGAGTGGGTAACGAGAATTGCAAAATTGATTTATAGCCTGCTAATTTACTAGACCTATGGATATAGCAAGAAAGACAGATATAGTGCCTTGGAAAAAAAGAGATAGATTGTCTGGCTGCATTCAGAATTGAATTTCTACATTTAGTGCTTGATTTTACTAAATGAGGGAAATAAGCACTTCAATGATCATGTAATCATTCAGATTTGGTTGTAATATGTGAGTTTCCAAAGCAACATCACACAAATAATAGAGTTTCAAAGAGGCATAATAGTCAATGTGTGAATTGCAGGGGTGCAGCAGTCACAAAAGCTGTGCCAAGAGGAACAGTGTTGAAAATTATGGCAAATATGCCTAACATGAACAAACTGCATCAGTAAAGATGGTTGCATAGTCCATGACAGGGACAGATAGATACTTAAGGGGATAGCTGCTAAACACCACATAATTACGGTCTCAAAGATTATCACAGAGGTACTTAAGCTTGTAGCTTGTTGGATTAGATTGTTATATTAAGGACTACAAGCATTAGGTGTCGACTGAAGTTCCACATCTCTCGGGTTCTACTGTACTTGTTTGGAAGAATAATTATATTTTCAGCCTCTTAGGGTCGTTCTTGTCATAGTGTTATCTCACATCTGAACGGTAGTCTAACTGGAATGTTTTTTCAACGTTCCTGAAATGTTTCTTTTTAGCTGGGCTCAGGCGTCCCCACCCCTACGTGCCTTACTGCGTTCTGATATTGATCAGTGGGCCCAGAGAACAGACCCTCTCAAATCATGCAGAGCTTGACAGCCATGTCATCGGACCAGTCCGAATCGTAGAGTCCAGACCGAACATTCCATGGAATGCTGGAGACTCACAGAATCTGGCAGGAGGAGGACAATGGGGGCTGGCCCACCAAAATCCCAAACCCAACAACAGCTGCTGTGCTGCTGCCCTGCCTGGCATAGAAGATTTAGGGCCATTTCCCGCTGGATCTAACAACCGCTATGCACAGAAAGCACATTACTGCACTTATATTCAGTCAATCTATAATAGTTCATTTTTTGTGTATTGAACAGCTGGGAATTTTTTTTTTAACACAGAACCACAAAATGAAAACGTAATGACCAAATAATCTAGCGCCTTCGTGACTGTATGCTGTGGGAATGACAGATGACAGAGGTGTCATAACATGTGTGTGTGGAGTTACCACAACTTATGAAAAACCACGGCACAACAAATCAGAATGTCATGGTAGTACCACTTACAGCGTCACAATGGCAGTCTATGAGAACGCTCGATGGAGCTCCTATGTGGTGCCATTCAGAGAAAATGTTAAGCAAAAAGAAACCCACACACAAACACGGGAGGAATATACCCAAGAACACCCCGCTTAATTAGAGACTTCCCTTTTTCTCGGCTGTAACATGCTAGTGTGTTGAAACTCTCGGAGGAGAAAAAGGGGGTATTGATCCAGCATTTCCAGCTCAGTGAGACACAACAGCCTCTCCAGTAATCCAGGGCTACGAGAGACTGGCCTACACCACCCCCGATTAGTCACATGGCACTCAGAGTGCATGTTCCAACCCAGGGTCAAGAAACAACATACAACTTAGTTTCAAATACTTATATAAGGCAGTAAAAGGCTGTGCTCTCACCAGCCTATCCAGGGGTTGAATTAGCATGTGTCCCTACCTTTGGTTTCAGTATGTAAAATAAAAAATAATTGATGTTTCACAATCAATCAAGAATTATATTTACACTGAAAAAAATAACTTCCCATCCAGTTGTGAGTCAAAACTAAGCACAGTATCCCTAAATACCTGATGTAGCCTAGGATTGGGGGGTTGGGGAAGGCGGTGAACAAGGGCTATTGACATTATATGGTCTTGTTGACAATTGTGTGACTATAAGTGGCGACTGCCGCTCCCTCCCCCTTCCCTTCCTCAAATTGCTTCTCTCCAGGGAAGAACAAAACAAAATTATAAATCAACCTGGATCCTTTAAAATATGTCTGCGACCTTGACTGGCACCTCACTGTCCACATTCACACTTAGACGTAATGCTGTACGATGACAAAGGTGACCAGGTCTGACACACAGTCACCACCTGAAAACATGGCAAATGAAGCTTAACAGTGAAATGCATGCGATTACAAGAAATTATGCTTTGTGCACAAGGGGCCCCCAAATCTCCACGTCACCGACAAAGGCTCCGGTTACAGTGACGCAAGGGGAAGGAGCATCGGACTGGGGCAGAGGGCCGTTCCTCCGCCGGGGGAGCACTGCGCTCGCTGGATTACCAAAAGAATGTGCAGCAAGTAGCGGAGAGCGTATTCTCTCTGCTCCACTGCACCTGTTGAGTTCCTCAGGCCGCTGGACTCAGACAACACCAGCCAGGGCTTAAAGGCACAGAGTACAGGAAGGGAAGGGGAGGGGGAGGTGGGGAAAGGATAGAGTGAGAAAAGAGGAAGAGATGGAAAGGGGGGGTTCTGGGGTGGGGGTTTGGTGGAATAAAGAGAGAGAAGGAGGAGGAGGAGGGGGCAGCAGAGTGAGGCCAGAGGAGGGGGCATTTATCCAGCTACTGAATGCATTCTACCCCCTTTCTCAATGGACCACCCAAGCTCCCCCCATCCCCCTCCAGCCTGCAACATTGTAAGCTTCAATGATGCGGCTCTGTTGGCCTTGGCGGACATGGTACTCCTCTTTAGCTACAATGGAAGCCCCTCACAGGTACCTGCAGAAAGACCCTTACCTAAATGAAACTGAAAGCTGAAATTGCAATCAGAGGGTCATTATTTCATCTTAATGAAAATCATTGATTGGGTGAACCAAAATGGCCAGCCGCATTTCCGGGGGAAAGTGCGCTTTCTCTTCCTTCATCCACCTTTAGCCTTTGAGCCAAGCAAATCTCCAGGGACTAGCATGTGCCTGTAAGTATTAGAACCCAAGCAATATATCAGTTGGACGATTTCATCAGCCAATATGGGCATATCCCAGATACATTGATATCAGTGTATATGTAGTAGCAATATCAGTATCGGCATCAGCACCCCAAAAATCCTGTATCTGTCAGGCTCCAGCTAGTACTACAACCTTAAAGTCAACAGTGATTAGATATATAATTGTGAATACTCACAGTCACACACAATGGAAAAATGTGTATCATTTTCCCATATGCCTTATGCCGTGGAGAAAGGGAAAAAACAAGGCTCCTCTGGAGGTGTTTGAGAGTGGGCACGCTACAGGAGAGCTGGGCAGAAATTATCACAGCGTTTTTATATAACATTATTTATTGATTTTCATAAAAATAAAACATAAAAAGTAGCTGAGTTTGAAACACGAAAATGAGAAAAAACAAAAACAGCTAGGCCATGAAAAGGCCTTCAGGACGGTCCACCATAAGAGCAGAGGAAGGGATGAATCTGAGACCACACCCGTCAGACCAGGCAGCCTCGGCCTCAGTGTCAGTGGACGAGGGCATGCAGCACTGTGGCGGTCTGTCACCTGCGCTCTCTAACAGTCTCTGCCTGTACTACCTTACCGATTGAGCTGTTCCAAGCATTGGCAACGTAATGTAAGAGATAAACAGTATGATATCATACAGGTGATTCAATTTTCATGTTCAGTTCAATTCTCCATCCCCCAAAATGCTGTGATACTGAGATATAGTTATTTCAATGTAGTTGACCAGAAGTGCAGCTTGACCCAGCTATGGGATTTACCTAATGCAGGTGCTGACAAAACAAAAAACAGTTTGTGGAGGTGGTGTATATTAGGATACTAATGTGAACCCAAATCTATCCGACCATCAGAAAAAGTGAACTGGCAAATCACAAGTTGGTATGGATCTGTCTCTCTGCCATCACGGTGCTCGATCTTGAAGAAATCTCTCTTTTCCTGGTACAGGGATGGTCTTTTGAGGATCTTTGTGTCCGTGTTTGAAAGTAGCCATTGTGGTGATGTCTCAGTTCTGGAAATACGCTAATTGTCTTTGTGTCCCTGTGCCCTGCTCCTGTGGGCCACAATGGTACCCTGTGTTTCGGGCCTCACTGAACAATGTCCTCTTTCTGTTCCCTCTGGCCACAGAGTCAGTGCAAGCTCGGGCTGTACAGTTACAGTGCACACATGCATACACACACACACACACACACAGACACACACACACACACACACACACACACACACACACACACAGACACACACAGACACACACAGACACACACACACGGAAACACACACGTACTTGCAGTCTCAGCCACATACTGCACACACACACACACACACACATACTTGCAGTCTCAGCCACACACTGCACCCACACACACATACACACACATAACTGCAGTCTCAGCCACACACTGCACCACACACACACACACACACACACACAAAATCACATACAGAGTACATAGAAACACAGTCAATCCCACTTCACACGCACATGCACTCACACACAAAGGTGTGTATGCACATGAATACAACCACAAATTATGTCAAAGTCACACATCATGCAATTCACACAACAGATATACAAGACAGAAACGTAGTCAATCCCACGTTACACACACACACACACGCACACACAAACATATGTCATTATTGCAACACAAGCACATAAATACACACATGTTTGTAATTGTATTGAGCCTTCCTGTAGATAATCTCAGTAGTTGAAAAAAACCTGATTCATTTCACAGTGACAGGTGCAGAGGGGAATTCTCTCTTGCCTTGCACTTCATCCCATCCCTTTCTTCCATTCAACACATATGCATTTAGAAATAACAGCCGTTTAAGGAGCTTCTAAACAGACTACTTGAGGAAGATAGGACTAGTTGACATGTGTTGCTCCACTTTGCTGAATTTTATGTCGTAGCCTTGAGATTATCACCATGTGTCTTTTCTCCTAATCTGAGTGCTTTTTGTAGGAGGTATACTGTATCCACCCCTATTCAGAAACCTAATTTATTCTGTTATTTCTCATTTTATGTACCCTACTTTTTATGTTCTGCTGCTATTGTGAGAGACATGTTTTCTGCTGTGAAAGAGCTGTTAGTCAATGACAGAGAACATCTATAGCTACATGTCAGTGATTCTGTCCAAAATCAAGTTGAGGAAATAGGATTCCTTCACTGCTGAATTTATATACTATAGATCTTATCATGCAGTCACACACCAGACCAGACCAAGACTGTACAAGAGCACACAGCTTCAGTGTTCGCATTTATGAAACATAACTCTGAATAGTGAGCTGGTCAACGTGATAAGTCAAACCGTACTCAGAATCCACAATTAGCAAATCATGTACATGCACGGTAATTATTGCATTGGCATGTACTGTTTTTCAGATGATAATAACAAAGACCCACTCAGACAAGAGAAGTTGAAACGTGTTGTGCTGTCTCCGTTATCGAGCATTGGCTCTGAGAACGCCAGTGTTAATTGGGCCCTGAGGAAGAGAAACCGTGAATCGGGTAAGGAATCTTATTCCCTCGTGGTCAGCGGAGACCTAAAGCGGTGCAGAATCTGAGCGGTGCAGAGTAGCTGCGCACCTGCAGCATGGTAGAGCATGCTTCACTCTCTTCCCCGTAGTAAGGCAGTCGCTCTGTCACACATGAAACGGCTTCCAGCTCTCAGTTAGCCATGCATCCTTGGATCTGATCAGAAACACAAGGTAATCTTCAGGGAAAGTGTTGCCTTATCAAAGCAGTTCTGCAATATCTCACAACAACATCATGAAGTCTGGAATAATTAAAAATCACCAAATAACATTATATGAAAATTATATTTTACTGCAATATGATGTTATATTCATGATTATTTTTTACTGGATAGCACTTCTAAGTGCATGATCCCACAGCCAATATGTAAACAGTGAGCTCCATCTGTGTGGCCCTTTCTTCATCATGAAAATGCAGAATTGCATTACGACTATGACAGCAACAGAAAACAGCATATGACCCACATATTTTATCTGCGGTGTCGTTAACTGCTTACTACGAACGTAAGGAACAGTGGCTTGATTGTTTCATAATTCTTACAAATCTCATTATGCCATTAGAAACACAGGCGTGTAGTTCAGCATCGGCGGAACGAAGTCCAGAGCAAACGAACGCCGAGCAATGCACACCCACAACAGGATACATAGAGAGCACATCAAAGTCCAACTCAGCTGATCCCAGAGCAATGTGGTCCTTTAGACTGCATGCCTTCATGTATTCTGGCAGAAACCCATATGACCTGAGATAAGTATCTTTAATACGCTGAATGAGATGGGGGGGTTGGGGGGTTCCTGACATATTTGACCGTGGTCAAACAGACCAACTCATTGCAATACAAAGGTCAGCTTAAATCACTCATATGGCAAGGCCATAAATCACCCAATAGCAACAAAAGAAAAGAAATGCACTGGATGGAAATCTGCATCTATGTTGTAAAGGTTGTCAGAAGGCCCTGTCATTGAAAAATGAAAAATATGAGGTGAGTGGTGGGAAAAGGTGATGGGGTGGGGGTTTAAAAGGGGAAGGGAGCTCCAAGTTGGGAGGCAAAGTCTAAGCAGACAGTAGGCCAGACCACACAGCATCAGAAATTGAGTCTCCCTCCTTGCTCTTTCTTGCTCTCTCTCTTTTTCTCTTGCTCTCTGTTGCTGTAGCTCTGTTTTGCAGGAGCTGTAATGAAATGCAGCTCGTCCTCTCAGCGCACTGTTAATTACTTCTCTATTTATTTAGCGGATCCGCCGGGTGGGGGCTGTCCTCGGCCGGCGGATTGTCTGACTCCCGTGTTAAATAGCCTGCATTCCGATCCTCTGATGCCGAAACTAACATGAGTCCCGCTTTCATCTCAACGGCGCGTCAAATTAGCACCCAACAGATTCCTGATACAAAGAACTTGGTTACCAAAAAAAAAAGACATTTGGAGACAGCGCAGGGACTATGAGTGCAGTTCTGTGTGGTGTCTCTGCTTAGAGAGATCAGCTCTGTGGGCCCAAGTCTCGCTGCAGCTGCTTATTAACAATAGTAAAGTGCGTGAAATACATGGACATGCTAATGTTTACATTCATGCTAAATGAGTCTTCCTTTTCATCACCCAAACTTACTCAAAATTGTGTGTTGTAGATTGAACGGTGGAGCCTTTAAACAATTAAAGATTAGTTTCATCAATTCATCCACTCAGGTTCTTTCACAAAGAAATCAACATATAGACCATGATGCCTCAGACTTTCTCCTATTACAACTGTAGTGTAGTCCATGCAGAATTATTACTTTGGGTACTAATTTCTTAGATGGTTTTTAAGTAGTGGTTAATGATATTTGAGCATTTTGAGATGTAATTCCTATTTGTACATGTAATTATGCAGTTACTTTCTAGTGTCAGTCTATAATAGTTACAGCCTGCATTTTATTGCCTCTTAAAATGGAATATAAAATAAAAAAGTGTTTTTCCCATTCATGAAATACAGTCCCAGTTGTAATGTTTTTTTTTCGCTAACAGCACCAGACTGAAGCACTTCCCCTTCAAGGTCCGTTGCCGTGGTGAGGGCGCGACCCCCCAGGCCCTTCCATCCTGAACCCTTCAAGTCCAGATCTGGTTTCATAAGTTTATAGGGTGCTTTTATTTTTGGGCTCACTGACACATGGGTCCACATACCATCTCTGTGACGATGTCTTGAAGGGTGGGAGGGAGTGAGAGAAAGAGAGAGAAAGAGTTAGAGAGATGGATAGACATGGGGAAAAGGAGAGAGAAGGAGAGAATGAGTGAAAGAGAGAGAGTGAAAGAGAGAGGGACTGCAAGAGAGATGGGGTGCTTTCTTTGCCTGGTTTCAGAGTCCATGTGTGCAGGCATGCATTCATTAACGTAATTCCTCCACCTTCAACAAGAGCTCCGTCACAGAGCTGGGGGTGGAGGAGGGGGGCGAAGGCTCATAAATACAGCGCTCCTCCCCTGCTCCTGCCTCCTTAGGTGAAGGGGGCTGTGAGGCGAGGGCTGTGTCCAAGTCCATCTGCATGAGAATACCCCCTCCGTTACAAAAGGATAAAAAGGTGGTGGAAACGCACAAGACAAACCCTTCCTGTTCTCTCAGGTCATTTATTTTCCCTCTTGTCAGCACTGTCTTGGCCCAGGCTGTTTTGCACATTCTTCTGCACTTTGTTTTGTACGTTCTTTTTTTTAACCTCACCCCCCCCAATACTGCTTTTTTCATTCCCCAAGACGGCAAAATGACATCAAACAGAATGGAATTGTTTTCAAAATATCCGCCGTTGGATCTGAGATTTAAAACTCAGTTTTGCATTACAAAAAAATAAATAAATAAAATGAAGAACAATGAACTCGACTGAAATATCTGTGCAGATATACTGATGATTACATGTCGAAAACCATGACGGATGTTTTTGTTTTCTCAACTTAGATGTCAAAAAACGCATCAGAAATAATGCTTATGCCTTTTCCCATTCCACTTAACAGAGTATGAACATCTGAGAATTTACGACATTCGTACATGTATCAGCAGGTGAGAAGAAACGGCAAACAAAATTAATGAGATTAAATGAAAGCAAACCAATAAATAAATACATAAAAATATAATATAACTAACCATCCAACTAACCACCATTTTGTTACCATTGTATTGCCTATATTTTGCCTATTTTCTGTTTGGGTCAAGATGAATTGTTTAATATTAAAAAAATCTTTGACTGCCATATAATGTTTTTATTAAAAATAGGCCATGGGCAAGGAAAGATCATGGCTTTTTTTTTTTTTTTTTAAAGGAAGGCTTTATCTCCACTTGTTTAGTGGTCCTTTTGGGAAGTACTACTATTGAGATAAATGTCTTGTTTTCCTCTGAGTGTAATGGTGCAATCTGTCCTGATATGTACTGACATTTATTCAATCACACTTTGCCGCTCTTTAAAAGGGGATATTATTGACATTTGGTTTCTCTTTTTTGAGCAGAGACACACAGCTTTCTGGCACACATACATAAGGATTGTGTGTTCGTATTTATTAAATCATAGACAACAGCTCTGTGTTTTGACTTGATAACTGGCACAGCTCGGTCTGACCTTTCATTTTGACAGGTCTACATTTTTAAAAATCCCATATAACTGATAGCATAATTTCAGAAAAAAAGTCACTCAAGCATTTTGAATTAAGATAGCCCCAAGTTGAAGGTGAAACTATTATGTGAAAGTAAAATTGCTAATTAGGAATTTTATTAACAGCATAATTGGGCAAACAGTATTTTCTGATCTGCATACCTGGCCAATCGAGAGGGTGTGTGCATGTCCAGGTGTTACAGATGGACAGCTGTTTAAATGGTATGGCATTTATCCATTTAATGTGAAAATGATTACATTAGGATATTGGTCACAGGAGATGAGCTCTTTAGTGGAGGTCTGTTCAGAATCCTATGCAAGACATGAGAGACTGTCATTTCACTAATGTACCTCACAAGTGGTGACAGTTGAAAAAAAACCCTGCAGATTAAAAAAATGGGTCTCAAGAAACTGTCTCAGTTTTCCAAGTTAGGTTTCCATGATAAGAGGGTGTCAGCCATGACTAGAAAATCTGTTTCTGTCAAGGAAGCCATTGGAACACTCTGCAAAGTAGCTCAGTAACCCCAAAGAATACTGAAAAAAATATGACCGCAAAAAGCACCGGAATGGATCAGATCATTGCTCAGAACTAAATCTTCGAGTAATTAGTTCTATCAAAAAAAGAGTTATTCTCAGTTGTTCTTGCGTTTCACTATTTTTCAGACTGCTGTTCTGTAGATTATGAAAAATGCATTACCAAGTGTTAAATTGAAACAATAGTTTGACTGTTTGAGATATCAATATGATAATAATTCTATGTCTGAGGCAAGAATTCTCTCAAAAGCCAATATCACTCAGCAAAAACTTTTACAAGTTTAAATCAAGCTTGCAATAGTTACAAATCAAATGGAATTTCTGGAGAATGCCAGCCATATTTATGACTCATAATACAAATGGGCTGATTAGCACTGCTATGTATTTCATTGTATTTAATAATCTCATTTGTTTAAAAACATACAAAAACACCCACAGAGAGATGTACTATATCAGTATATTTTTATGGGTATGTCTGTCTCTGTGTGGTATAAGTGAGAATGTCAAATTTGAACCCATTCCTAGTAATGAATCCCTTGGAAAATAATTTTGGATGACATTGGGTTAGCCCATTTTGGGTCAACTCAGTTAACACATACTTTTGCAGAAATAGGCAGACAACCAGATCTTTTAAGATCTAAAAGGATTAATAGATTGTCTGACCAATGTATCTTTTCTGGCAGGGAGGCACAGTATTGCTGTGATGTTGTGTTGGTATTAAAGTAATTGAATGAGTGTTTGCTTGTTAGTTGTGAATGTTTTTCTCTTTTCCACTGCAGCAGCAGTTCATAATGAGAATCTGGAAACAAAGAATCACACTCTAGCCCCAGATTCCCAGCCCCAGAGTTACTGCACCTGTTTAACATGTAAACTAGTGCTATGGTTTGGTGACTGACCTGAAATAGCCTTTAGTCCAGACTTGGGGGAATGGGAATCAGTAGGAGAAAGAGGAAAAAATGACAATGCATAGAGAGAGAGACCATGGAAAGACACAAGTACAGCGGTAGGCAAATGATGGGAGGGGGAGACAGAGCAGCTTGCTGATGGTTCTGGATGCTTTCTGAGTGCAGACGACGTGGAAAATTAGTGGGCCCTGCAGACAAATCTCACTTCCACAGTTTGGCAAATGTCCATACATTCTGAAGTGCATTTTATGCAGTAAAATTTGTCATTTGAGAATATCTCAGAAGTGTGGACAGACACTAATTTCATGAACATGTGAACACACATACATACACGGTTTAGATCTGCATTGAATACTAAAATATAAATTGCCCATATTGTTGTCCCTTGAGCTCACAGGCACACAAATACTCAGATACATGAGATACATTTTACTTGGTCCATAACAGTGAGCACCTGCAAATGAAGACAATTTATCTGACACGTTCCCACTGGCCTTACATCAGACCCCTCTCCCCTCTTTGTCACCAGTGCAGTTGTGTTGCCCTGACATTACCTTTTTAACCGTGTGTGTGTTTGTGTGTTTGTGTGCGCGCGCGCGTGTGTCCCTCCCACACTCACACAGCAGCGCGCACGCTCTGGACTGGAAGGACTCTGCTGTGCAGTCTGATCATGTGACGGGCCGCGAGCCCAGGCGAAGCAGAGCGAGACAGTTGTCGGAGACCGAAACGCTAGCTTCATTGAAAGCTCCGTTATTGAGAGCGAGAGACAGGAGAGATAGACGTTTTCAGTACACTGACACAGACAACACAAACTGCAAGCTCTTGGGAACTTGGGGGAAAAGGGACATTTACACGGCCTTAAGATATTCGTTCAGAAGAAGGACAAGAAACGATTACTGAAAAAATAAAAGATTGAAGAACAGTGGGGACACGGGAGTTTATTCTTCATTTTGAGCAACTTGTGGAATTATAAGGGCACCTTTCATAAGAAGAAACTACCTCTCCCCCTTTTTCCCGTTTTCTTTTTTCTTTATTTTATTTTATTTTTACCTGCCTTTGCAGCAACTGAAAAAGGAAGGAACACAATTGCAGTGCTGTGCATAAAGAAAGTGATCACAGCACCGTGAGGCAGAAGGGCTCGCTGCGTTAGCTTGCTAGAGGGGACAGGGGATAGACACATCGCCCGCCTCATTTGCTTGCCAGTATTTTAACCTATTTATTCACTTGCACGTTTAAGCATTTTCCTTCTTGGTTTTATCAGGGGTGTGTGATTTTTTTGGAATATGGTTGGGGAAATGGAAACGAAGGAGAAGCCGAAGCCGACCCCAGACTATCTTATGCAGCTTATGAACGACAAAAAACTGATGAGCAGTCTGCCTAACTTCTGCGGGATTTTCAACCACCTCGAGCGACTGCTGGACGAAGGTAGCTAAATCCAGATCAGTGTGTGCAGAATGTGCCGTCTGTTATTTTCTGGTGTGAGGGAAAGTAAGACTATGTGTCATCCGAATTGAATACATAATCCCATCAAGGAAATCGCGGTTTACCGATCTTGATTTGTTATTATGATTATTATTATTATTATTATCGATAATTGTTTGTGTCATACGCCACTGACCAGTTTCAGTGTTGTCTACTTTGAAATTGCGAACATAACAAAGAGGAGAAATGCTGCATACCAGTTCCATACGCTGGCATGTGCATGAAACAAATTGCAGGTGTATCGTGCCGCTAAGATCCGTACCCTGACATTTCCCAAAATTGTAAGCGTCGGTGAAAGATAGATCATTTAGAACGCTTGTCATCGATGGATACTCTGGTCCATTAAACCATACATTTGAAGGTTACGAAAACAGTGCTACTGTGAGACTTTTGTATTCGCCTAGGTTGGTATAATTATCTGTAAGAACATTTGCAAGAGTTCATCACACTCTCCCTTACTGTAAAATAAAGTACAACCTAATGTTTTTCCTTTGGCAATTCAGACCTTGGTGTTCATATTGCAGAAGTATGTGTTTACAATAAAGATTAAATTTCAAAATATATAAAACAGGATATGTAGGCTATTTAAAATACAGACTACCAATGATGCGCGCTAACACAGCAGTTACATTGACCAACCTTTCATTCATATGTCAGGAAAAAAGCAGTAAGAAGCATGTGTATAATGTTCATTTGAATACCCATAGCGCATTAAGATACTGCACCAAAGGTACCTCAACTAAATAAAATATCTGTAATTAGCCTTTTGTGCCTTTTTTTGAGCCTACAAAATATGTGCTATTATATGCCCATGCAGGCAAAACTATATTGTACTATTAATAATACATTACGTATATGAATTATGTATTAATTTAAAACACCAATAATTGTGATTTACCCTTATTTTAGGTTCTAGGGTATATCAACTTGTCTTCCTGATTCGCCTCTGATTCATGAAATAGACCAGCAATAAAAAGTGAAAGAAAAATGTGTATGTTCTTAGATAATTCTAACAGCGTAATACCACAATGTTTGTGGTATTTGTTATATTTGGTGTGGAAAAATACCGCATCTTCTAACTTGCTGCCCCTCTTTTTGTGGCAGGACACCAGCTGATTGCGGATGGGTAAACGGGATCAAAAGTTGGTTTAAAATAACTCGCGTGTTGCGAAAAACTGAGCAAACTTATGTGGGCGAAGCCGTATCGAGCGCCAGGGGGCTCTCATCGGTTCAATTCAAACGGCTTTCAGTGCAGGAGAACCGAGAATCGCCCACGGCGGCACCCTAAATTCCGCTTTACAGTCGCTAACTTTATAAAGAGACCGCTATAATGGGCTAACTAGCGCTAGGGTAAACACTGTCTTTTGTTCTGAGAGAGTGACTAAATGTTTTATAGAGATTCTGATTTGCTGAGGAATTTACAGGCTATGGTCTGATAAACCTATTGCTTGTTGTTCACGTGCTGCTAATCGAGCACCGCTCCCTCGCACCACCATTACTTTAAAGCGATTGAGTAAAGTTTGGTAGTAGGTAGTGGTAAAGAAATGTTTCTTTCCCCCCTCGTCCTAGCCTCTGGCAAACGTTTCTGTGTGTTTAACTTAGGGAGTAGCCTGAGGTGAAAAGTATCAGCAGGGTATTTAGAGAGGGAAACAAGCGAGGAGTAACCGCGGTCACTGGAGGGGAGCGACAACGAGTTTTATCGACTGGTCGTTTACAATGAACCCCTCGATGTGAACTCCACAGTGCGAGAAAACCTCCCAAAGCCCCACCCCTAGTGTGTTCCTGGTATTGCTTTGTGAATGAATTCAGTGGGATTCAGCTGGAGAATCTTGAAAAAGCTCTCTGAAGAATACACCCTCAGATGCATGGTGCTCCCAGACTTGATGCTCCATTGATTCCTGAAGTGGGGAAAAATACAAAAATGTTTGTGTTTGTATGCTATTTTTATTTCCCCCAAATTGATTAATATTCCATGTTGTATAATTTGATTTCAAAAAGGCTTTGTTCTAAAGTTGTCAGATTTTTGAAAAACACCTCAGCCGAGCACTTTCAGTTGTTTGTTTGTTTTGTGAGTTATGTGTTGTTTTACATGAGAGTTACATTTTGAATATTTTCAAGGTATTCTTCTTCCACAATGAGTAGAAGACAATTTTTTTTTGTTGCCAAAAACACCCTCAAACAAATGTCTATGCTGTTCCCATGAAAGAGAGCTACACTCTAGCAGGTTGGACCTACAGTAAAACAGAAATTCAGTCCATGAGTGGTAAGGCTTGTCACTATCACTTTGTGTACCTGTTGGGTGTAGTTTACTGAATGAAATTTTATCCGTGAGGTTGGGAAGGCCTCACTCTGATGCAGGGCTGGACATGGCATGAGAATGTCAGAATGTCAGTACTTCGGGTCAGCCGCAGTATCCGGGGCAGTGGATAATCATGGACACACTCGCTCACGAGTTTGTTTTTTTTTTCTTCTTCTTCTTCTTCAATGCAGAATGAATCATCTGTGGTCAAATTCCTGGTGTATGAGGGCCCCTGACGGCACAAACAGCTGTGTGTTTGACAGCCTCTCTGCACCACCCCCCCCACCCACACACGCACACACACACACACACACATACATGCACACAGACTCAAATACACTTTCAGAAACATACATTCACACCCAAGCATATGGGATCACCAGCACGGTCACACGCACATACTCACACCCACACACGCATGCACACGTACATACATGAACACCCCTATAAATTCCACACACACACACACACACACACACACACACACACACACACACACAAGTATGTACATGACATGTTAACTAATGTCACAAACAGTAAAGCACTCATATGCATGCACACATCTGTGCACACAAACAGATACATGGAGGCGCGCATATACAGGGAATTGTGCTGTCGGAGCTGGTTTGCTAAAAACGCACGTCAGCATTACCTAGAATTTAGCACATGATTCATTGGCCTATCTCACAACACCCTTGCTGTTCATGTCCTTGTTTCCTGCAGTTTTCACACTGGTGTGTGTGCGCGACTGGCATTTACCATGGGGGAAAGTGATCATGTCGTTCTTAGTGTTTCATAAGCAAATGTGTCTGTGCAACCAGGACTCCTAAGCAGTTTAAAATGTAGGCATATAGAGACGGTCCTACAATGTCTAAACTCACAGATAAGACAAGCGTGAAAAATAACTTGACAGAACTTGCTGGTTTCACTTCCCTTTTGTATGGTTCTTGCCCAGTTTCCGTGCTGAACAGAAGTGACCCGAATAGTAGAAGGAACTGTTTTAGTGAAAGCAGGGCAAATTAACAGACTGGATTTCAAAGGATTCTCAGCATTGAATGGATTTTACCCTTAATTTCCACTGCATTCATACCATCGGCTTTTAGTTGCCTTGATTAGATAAGAAGACAAAATATCATTACTTGTATTGTGAGTGCGTTTGCTTGCAACTATGTGCAACAAAAAGCCTGTGCATATGTGTGAGTAAGAGGGAGAGAGTTTATAAGCATATGAATGTGTGACAGATTATATTAATTTCACTTTTCACTATACAGCATGTATGTTTGAGTGGGTATGTAACAGGGTGCAAGTATATAACAGAAGTATGACTCTCAATGGGATTATGAAGATGTGTGTACTGTGTGATATTTATTCCAGCTGTAAGCCTGTAGCCCACGCTAACCCAGCTCGTCGGGCACATATTAAATTCCCCTTTGTCCAGATCACAGGGGGCTGTTGAGACATCGGTTTCACTTCCAGGATTATGGCTGCTGAAGACAGAGCTGTAACCTCTCACATAGAACAAGAGCAGAGAAGTGATATTACAACTGAATCCTGCATGTAGAGTCAAATACCACAAGCCCTGTGTGTGTGTGTGTGTGTGTGTGTGTGTGTGTGTGTGTGTGTGTGTGTGTGTGTGTGTGTGTGTGTGTGTGTGTGTGTGTGTGTGTGTGTGTGTGTGTGTGTGTGTGTGTGTGCAGAAACTGTTTTCTGCATTTTGGCAAGTAATGAGGTAACAATTTTTTCCTCCTGGTTTGAAATCATTTTCTAAATGATTGGTTAGGAATGCCTATTAACACAGCGACACATTGCTGTTTTCTTTTAACTTTACCTAAATATTGCCTAAAAATTCTTCTAACCTTAGAAAAATATTAGGAGTCGCACAGCACATGCAGCGAACAAAAATATGACGTGTGTCACAAAATGAATTTCAGAACAGAAGCCTGATAAAACAAATAATGGATCCAGCAATAGAAAGATAATATCTATGCAAATAAAACAAATAAATAAAATGTACAAAAATGAAAGTGTAAATGTTAAAATGGATAAATTAATTAAGATAAGTAAATATGATAAAGGGAAGTGAAACCAAAAAAAAGAAGTTTTTAAAATGAAAATTCTGGAGAGTCCTGAATACTGATACTTATGGCTTGTGAAAAGAAAGTACAGTGACCGAGCGAGATTGACAGCAGATCGTTAGGGTGTGTTTGGCAGGGGCTTGACTGACCAAGAGAACTTAGCTTGCTGATGCATCAAGCACAACAACATCTAAGATGATGTAAGCATGGAGCTCCTTTAGACAGGCATAACCAGAAATGGGTAACAGTATAGAGGGGAACTTTAAAATTAAGGATAGACATCCACAAGAGCAGATTTTCTACTAGTTTATTATTGATGTGATTATTAAATCGTCAGCTATTTCAGGCCTGTAACAAAGGAAGTAAGCACAACATTAAAGTCTAGGAGAATTATTAACCGAAAGCAACCCTGTCTGCAAGCTGCCTGTCAGTAGTTGTCACTGTAACACCCATTCTATGCCTTTACAGGTCTATGAACTGTTTGCTGATAGCTCCCTTCTCCCACTGTCCTGGTCCCTACTTTAACACTTTGTCACATCCCTGGTCCCTACTTTGGCACTTTGTCACATTTCATTCACACTCTCTCTCTCTCTCGCTCTCTCTCTCTTTTTAATTCTCTCGCTCTCTCTCTAAGTTTCTCAAATGCATTTCAGTCCAACTGACTTTATTTTCAAAGTACTATATGTTTATATTGCATAGCATACCACTGAATTTATACACCAGAAAAAAATACTACTTTGAAAATGAAAACCTTCATCACATACATTTGAGGAAAAAACCATATTAATGTATTTATGTGTGAATATTCCAGAAATATTGGCAGTATATCAATTGTTAGCATTAGTCAATAGAGCTGATGGTGAATAGGTATATGTTGTATTGTTAATATGAATGTTGTTGTTGTGTGTTATTGGAAGAGCAGGAATTGCTAGTGTAGCGTTTGAAGGGGAGGATTTAGTTCAAGGCAGCAGAGCTGTTTCTGCTGTTGCAGGCACAAATCCATGCTTGTAGTCCATCTCCAGAAAAAGCACTCATCACTTGCGCTGATAATAGTATTATATTAATAGCAACCCCCTGACCTATCTAAGTAGTCTTTACTCTTATTTTTTATCACATTCGCTTTAAAATACACAATTTAAAAATCGTTAACTGTATGCTAAAATGTCAAAGTTAATTTAATGAGACTAGCCCGGGTGAGGGCTAAAAGCAACAATAGCCCGACTGGTATAAAAAATGGAATAGGATTTCGATGGTCTGTGTGCCTGGAGCCTAAATAACACACACACACACACAAACTTTGTGTGTATATAAAACATAGCACCATTTAAAGTATGTACAAAACTGGATCCGGTCTACAATCTGCTGGTATGGCGGACTCTCCAGCCCGGCTGCGGCATCCCTGGACCAGAATGCCATGGGCCGTCTCATTCGAGTTCACAGCCGGGTCTCTGCAGTTTGTCGTTTTTGCCGCGAGCTTCTCAGAGACTCCCAAGGCGTCATACACGGGCACCGCTGTAGCCCCTCTCTGCCGGTAATGCCCACCTGCCACTAAATCATTCTGCTTTCTCTTTTTTTTTCTTTCTTTTTTTTGCAGACCTCAGCGCTATTCTGCCTACGGCATGGATAAAAAATCCTCAACAGCTTGTGCTGGGGCGCAACATTGATCATATGTGAAGCTGCGAGTCGCTGTTTTCTTTTGCGCTGTGCTACTCTGTGCTGTGGGCCTTGTGAGCCTTACCGATTGAAAATAAATAAGGAAGCACAGAGTTTCGGTGGCATCGTCACGGAGACAGGGAAGGAAACCTCAGTGGGGAGTAAAGTGCTACTGAGTCCTTTGCGATGTCCGCTGAGCAAATATATTCATATGAGTAATGCTAACTCATAACTTTGTGTTTATGTGGGTATGTAAGTGTGCGTGTGTGTGTCTGTATCTGGAGCTGTCTGTATGTGTGTGTGTACGTCTGTGGATATGCTTACATGCATTATGTGTCTCTGTGTGTATGTTGAGTGTATGTGCCTGTGTGTCATTTATGTCTATGTCTGAGTATCATGGCCTGCAGAACCAGGACTGTCTTTAACTGTACTATATGCTTTTAGTATATCCACAATCAATGCTGGCCTTGCAGAGTGTCTGGGTGCCATGTGTGTTAAGCGTTTGAGCCCTGTGAGTGATTGCATCTGCGCAGCAGCCTGAAACGAGCAGAATGGATGCGCAGTCCGATGCGCAGACATACGCCGTCGTTAGCACTGAGGAATGTTCCCTGCCTGCAGTTAGGGCAGCCAGCCGTGTTGAGCCGCTTCCTCTCAGTAGTAAAGGTGATGAATATAATCAGACAAGCCTGCGATCAAGTGACATGCAGTCACAGGAAGGGGCGGGGCCAGTGGGGTGGGAGGATGGCATGGGGGGGGATGTCACCACCGAGCCCAGACTGTCAGAGAGAGCACAGCAAGGCGTTCAGCCTTAAATCAAATCTAATAGACTACAGTCAGTCCCTTTTGGAGTCATATAACCACTGTTAGAGAATGTATTTTCCATGAACAGGGTTGAGTGATCAGTGTATTGAGGAGAACGTGGTGTATGAGAACTTTCCGGAGAATTGGGGTATTAGAATTATTACAGTAGGCTGTTGGGGAGAAAGGAAGAATCTGGGTGTAAGGAAGAACCCAGCGTGCGCTTACCACCCAAAGGTGTGAAACACACCTTCCTGCAGGGCTGCAACGGTGAGCAAGGCTTGCTTTGTCTCACTCCACCTTCTAAGTTTAACACCTTTAATTCGATACTTACAACATTCAAATCATTTGTCGCTTATTTATGTAGGGTTACAATTCTTGTTTTACCATCAAAGAGAATGTTTAAAGTCCGTTACAATTAAATATAGGACAGAAATTCCATCATTCACATGATATGAGCTGTGTCAGTAAGTGAATTATATGTAAAAAAAGAAGAATTTGTCATGTGCTTTGCAAAATGAATAGATGAAAATTCACAAGGCCAATTGTTGCAATGGATGTATCTCAATCAAAGAGGAGCTATCTGAAATGAAATGTGCTCCGGCAGCAGAGAGACACTGTGTCCACGCCAGCACCAGAGACCCAACTCTGCAGCTGTAACTCGTACAGGTGGGGGGCCTGAGGAAGCACTTAAGGGTAGGTGCTGTTATCCTTAATCTGTATGATACCAAAGGGCATGTCTGTCTGTGCCACTGTGGCCTGCAGTGGGGGGGACACTGTAATATCAGTCATCATGTGGTCCGCGGCTTCGTTTTCTCACAAAAATCACGAGGAATGGCAAATGAGCGAGCGGTCTTCTCTCACCTGGTCCCTGGTCATTTCCCACCCCCTCACAGGGAGCCAGCAGGATGAGGAGATGGCCAGTGTTACCTAACTGCATGCAGAGGGAGGTTTGCAGGGCCTTTTTACCAATAAAGAGCTGAAGGATGCAGTTGGCTCTCAGACGAGCCTCCTCTCTAAAGTGTTCTGAAGGCCTATGGGGACCCAGAGAATCCATCCAGTTCATCCCGTAATTAGACTAAGTAGCCCCATTCATCACATAATTGGAGTAATTAATTAATTCAACATTGAAATGAGATGGAGGAGGAGGGGGTGGGGGCAAAGTCAATTTTTTCAGGACGAACTTGGATCCTGTCCCCGTGATGTATAGTGATCGTCTCTTCTCCTGTTTTTCTCATCTGTAGGGTTTCAGAAGCTTGTGGGGGCAGGCATAGCGAGTGTATGGGTGGGTAGGGCCAAGGGGGGCAGGGGTACAGGAGGTAGGGCTAATGTGAAAGAGAACACATGACCAAAAGGAAAATTGGTGCTTGACAGGATTGAAAATAGGATATGCAATTGAATTTATGTTCAAAATGTAATTTTTTTGAATAATGTTTTCTCTTTGCAGTGGTGGCAGCGGGGAGTGGGAGAGATGGAGTGAGTGCGATTGGCGCATGGGAAGGGGGAGTGAGGGGAGGGGGAGCAGAACACTGGAATGGCTTATTGGCTCCTCTGTTTAATTCCCTGCTTGATATTCCAAGATCCGCTGGTTCAGTGGCTGAACGTTCTGAGTAGGCTTTTGCAGTAATCAAAACAAGCACATCATTCCCAGCCCTTTAGAAAGAGCAGTGGATGAGCTACAGTGGGCGTTGCTGTTAGTTACATTTCACATAATTCCATTATTAAATTGTCTTGTGTGAAGTGGGGGTGAGAATATGATTCATCGGTGTGTTTTGAGAAGGGAACATAACAAAACTAATGGACAGCAGTAAAATAAATGTTTGTGAAATTGGAGGTTTGTGATTTTAAATTAGGAAGGGTCGCAGCTGAAAACACAGCTGGTTCACAATCCATTTTCTGGAGGTTACTGACCAGAGCAGCACTTCTGATTTCTATCTGAGGAGCAGTTTACAGTATTTGATAAAATGCAGACTTAAAAAACTGAATGTTGTCTACATTCTAATACAGTCTCTGTGTCTCCCAGTATAATTGATTATGAAAATGATTGCATAAATCCAACCTTGAAAAGTGCGACCTGTGTATGGATTCACACTCTCCTCTGTTGGGTCACAATGAGGTCTTAGTCTCACAGTGGGATAGTAGCGCTCACAGAGGGGTCACAGAGTGACAAAGGGGGTGACGGTGAGGTTACAAAGGGGTCACAGTCTAACAGAAGGGTCACAGTGGGGTCACAGTCACTCAACAGGGCCGTAATACTTCTGTGGGGCCAAGGGTCACCGTTTATTAAAGTAGATACAGTGGGATCACAATTACTGCAAGGGTTGCACTATATCAGTAGGGTCATAATTTCTGACAGGAGTCAAAAACTCTTGAGTGTCATATTGGGCTAAACTTACAATCACAACATGGAGTCAGATTCTAAGTTGAGTCCCACTCATTTATTTCATATCCTATTTTAGAGGACATTTAAAGATCACCCCCCTCCCACACACACAACACAAACACACACAGGCAGATTGGCATATGCTCACACCATCCCAGGGGGTAAATAATCCCCCCGGACTGACACACTACACCCTCATATCCTAACACAAGAGCCCTTAGCTGTGTGCGCTGCTGCCAGAGCTCTGCAGACCCCGGCTCTCACGCGGCAGTCCTCCTGCAGGGAGATGTGTGGTGTTTTCGTCAGATAAAGGATGGGAAGAGCGTCGCAGCTGATGAGACAGCTACAAAAACATAACAAGCCCAAAGAGCCACGGCGTTTTCTCCACCGCACTGAAATATCATTACGCTGTCAATTGATCTGATGTGATCCAGAGTTGCTCCAGGGGTCGTGAGTGACAGTGCGTGGGGGCAAAGGTCAGAGGATGACAAATCAGAGTGAGCTACAGAGAGTCAGGTAGCCTGTGAGATATTTGAAATAGAAAGGCAGGCGGAAGGCAGGATGGAATGAGGAATGAAGAGGATGTGGCTTGAAATGGGATTGTGGACCCCAGACCGATTCAGTCATTCAGAACATCTGGGCTGGGGCGGGTTCACAGGGTCAGGTGCTCGAAGGGGGGGTCATGGGGTTGCTAGGTTGCAGATCGGCAGCTTGGCTGCACCTCCCCATCTGATTGAGCCTCACAGCTGGGACAGAGTCATGTGAAAATATTTAGCATATTAGGGATGAGTGTAGTTAAACACATCATGGCTGAGTCTAAAAGGGATGAAATGGGAATGCAACATGACTCAATTAATTCACATGAATAATTTTAATAATATGGCATTTTCATATATTAATAAAATATTGTTTTATGAATATGTGTAATATAATTACATATGTTACTAATACTGCATATTTATGGCATTATGAATGCTAATTAGGGGTATAGCAGTTTTTTTATGTACCTCAGTTTTTGGTATAGCAGAAAAAATTCATGATAAAAATACATTTGTTTCAAAAGCAGCCATCCTAACAAATAACGTTCACACCTTGATTGTCTGTTTTTTACTTGTGATAACCCCATTCTTGAGAAAATGTTGTACTCTGTATTCTATTGTTTTAGGTTACACGTATCTTAAGATAATGGCAAGATTACATTTAGCCATTGCACACGTGTCACTACTGCACGACTGTAGCTCAGATGAAGACCATGCATGCAGTGATGAATACGCAGTTTACCTCTTTGCTGGTCATGATGTTAACCTGCTGAAAAGCTCTTCAGTGTAAAAGAAAAATGCAGTTGGTAGCTTGCTGTCTCAATTGGTGCATTTTTACTTACACCTCCTACTAGACAGATTGGAGGCAAGGTATGAAAATGGTACTCAGAAAAAAACAAACTGGCCTTGGACAAAAAGAAATCCTGGTAAACTTAAGAGGCCATTTTCATGGTCATCAGGGAAGCTAAAATGTTCCCCAACAGGAGATTGAGTGATGATTGTGGAGCTCCTCCAGCTCAGGTTGATTCTCCACTCTCTGCTGTGGAGAAGTTGGCTGGACACCTCCGCCTTCTTAATATTCACTTTGAAATATTGCATATTGGGATTTAAATCTTCTTCACGAGTAGATCGCTCACGCTGCTTAAATATTACAAACAGAATAAACTGAAATATTTTCTCAGTCTCGAGAGGCAAATAACACAACATATATATGTGTGTGCTTTTTAATATTTTGTATGCCCACATACAGAGCAGTGTATGATGTTATTATATAAAATAGTAATGGGCTAATGGCAAAGCCTGCAAGCTCAAAACCCTGAAACAGAAGTATTTGGAACTGTTCCAAAAGGCTAGCTTGAGATTCAGAGAAATCTGAAAAATTAATAACATATTTTCTCAAGTATCTTAGAGAATTAATGTCATTTGTAGCTTGGTCTTTTGTTTCATTCTCTTCTTTATTATTTTTGTCTTTTTGGACAGCCAAATATTTTGTCATTTTTGTGAATAAACGGTGGCTTATTGTTTAATGCATAACAGCAATATTGATGGATTTGGTGTTAGTGATGTTTGTAATTTTCTGTAGATGGCTGAACAATGTGCCCTGGTTAAGCCTTTAACATTAATCCTAAAGTGGAAAAACTTCTTTTATGAATGTCCAATTGTTGAAATTCATTTGTAGTTATGTAGTAATTCATTGTAGTTAAGACTGACAGTATGATTACAGCATCAATAACTTAAAAAACATTTTTGCATGTACATTTTTTGTTAAAAGCTTTTGTTAAGCTAGTTGGAAATGAATGCTCAAGAATTCTTAGTTTTTGTGCTTTGTGCTTCAGTTGTAAAATGCAAGGAATATAGACTTTCATTTCATAATTGTTTTTTTTTATTTTAATTAATTAATGATTTGTTCTATCAGCTGTATGATTGGCATCTTCATTCTACAGATCACATTTAACCCCTTGCTCCAAACTGTAAATGTTTGAGGAATTTCACCTAAATCCGCATCCCTTTTGCTGCCAGCGAAACATCAATGTGTACTTTCATTATGTATTCACATTTATCACTTCCAAAGCACTCTCTGTAATTGAGACTGTTCCTCATTGAATCTTGACTTGGACACTCATATGCAATAGCACTGAGGGAAATGCACTCCACACTCTCAACAACAAAAAAAGAGAAAACGAATAGAATGATCAAAGCATATTGACTTCAATGAAGACAGGGATATCAAACCATTTTCAAAAAAGAAAAAAAATGTGTGCCCGGACTGTAAAAAGTAGCTGAGTCCCTACCGGTATGTTTCCTATTTGCATTATTATTTGTTTTTATAACATCTGTGAGGTTCAGTGACCTTTAAGTGAATTTGATTTGATTCAGACGCTGGAGAAGGGAAACAGCCATGGTTCATTTGCTGACAAACGGTTGTGTTTGGTCTGTGGCCCAGTCGTGTCTTTTACTGTGTCTATCAGTATAGTCTGTTTTACTGGGAACAGGGTGAGTGCCAGATGTCTGTGGACCGTGTTTGGTTAGTCTGTCTGTGAGAAGCTTCCACTGGTCCGTCTGTTGCTCACATAGACCAGTCAGACTGTTTGCAGTGTTGGCCTGTGAAGGGTGTTCTGACTGTAAATTGTGTCAGTTGGTGTGTCTGTTTGTCTGGGGATATTGTGTGCAGTGGAAATGTCTGTGGGCCTTGTGGGGTGGTATGTGTGTTAACAAAGCGTTACGCGTGAGGTGATCTTGTGAGCATGTCTAATTGGGGTTTGTGGACTGTCTCTCTGGTCTTTTTTTCACAGTTTGGGGAGTTAATTCTGGTAGCTGGTAAATGTTCCAAGATGAGTTTGTAAGAAAAATTATGGCATGCAAGTCAGCCGTTAAGGTCAAACATTGATTGAACCCAAGCCTGAGCGTGGTATTGGAACATGACAGAGTCTTCATTCTCACCTAGGTGTGCCTGCATGGTGCTTTGATGCTAAGGAATACCAGAATGAAGTCTTGTGTTAACGCCCCTTCAGTGAAACAGGACCGTTAGCCTGGTCTAGAATGTCACCTTTGAGAGTCATACGGGTGTCCCTGAGTGGGTGAGAGGAGCAGGAGGGAAGTACAGAACTTTAGATTCTGCAGACTGGAGGGTGTAAGAAAGTCAAACACTCAATGTAACCACAGCCACCGAAAATCACACATCCTTGCTTAAATTACATTTCCACACCTCTTGATCCTGTGCTGTAACTCCTGAAGCAAAGAGACTGTCGCAGCATCACCTGTTTTGTTCAGGTGCTAAAGACATTTCTAGGTGGATCTTTGCAGTAATATATTTCTAAAGCTCTCCTTCTCCTCCTACATGGTGCTCTTGTAAATGATTTTCAAATAATTTAGGCTGGTGCTGCCAATCCTCCAAAGGACCTTTAAGTGCATTAAGCAGTAGTTTTATGGACAATTTCTCTCAATTCTGAATTGGCAGTTTGAGCCAGTCTCATTTCAGGCTGTCACCCCTCAATTCAGTCAAAGCTACTAAATCATCTTACGCCAAAGTGCCGTTGAATCCAAAACAACTGTCCAGATTAATTTGACAGCACATTATAACAAATCGACATTTTCCCTTATGGATGCTTTCGAGGCATAGATTGAATCCAGCCAATCCCTTTATTATAATGTGGTGCTCGATTCGCCTGGGAGGGTTGAGTGTCATTTTCCCTTAAGATGACTTTGTGCTTTTTGATTTAATCCAGGGCCATATGTCTGCATGTACAGGCATAAAACTTATCATCAGTTGCCGTGTGACATTCCAGAAGGACAGAGATGAGAAAGTGGTTCTCTGGACCGTGGCACTGCTGAAATTAATTTTCCCTTTGTTTGATGTTTTGTGCTGGCATTCGGTTTTTGGTCACTCAGACTGCATTTCTTGAAAAGTCACATGCACAATCACCCAAAAACCTCATATAACCGGTTAAACAATCCAGGAGGTGAAAGGTCTGATTCTGTTTTGGTCTGCTTGTGAAATAAGTAGGCCTTGTGTTTTGGTTTAAGGAAATAGTTGGGAATACTTTCAACAAGTTTGTAACTATAACTATGAAACCTCACAACCTTGGTACTGCAGTACAGAAGCAGTAGGGCACCTATGGAAACCAGAGGAGCAGGGGAACGGCCACTTGAGCCACCAGGTTGGGTGAAGAGTTATAATAAATGCCCATGTGCTGCAGAACATAAATGTGTGCAGCTCATTCAGAGAGCGGGGTCTGACCTCATGTCCTCTGGACATGTGATATATGCAGCCATTGATTCAGAGACATTAAACCATTAGCTCCTTAACTTTGTCTCGTGACACACAACACAATTATGTCACGTTAAATCAGAACTGAGAGGAAGAGAGAAATTTCAAGAATGTACTTCTCTTTGGGGTCAAGTTTTCATTTTTTTTTTTTCAGATTTAGTGTTTGTCATATAACAGATGTAGAGGATCATCATTTTGATTTGCACAACAAATTTGTCAACAGGAAAATTACATGCTGTGTGTATCAACTCAATCACCACTGAACTCTCACGCTGTTCTCATGCACCAGTAGGTGTCTCATGTGCTGGAAATTGGAGAGGATAGAAACTCAAATGTAACCCAATTTGGTGGTTTTAATTAATAACATGGTTGCTTATTTAAATAAGGATGGCCCACCAGCAGCCAATTTCCTTTTAATATCTTGGTAATCTGTGGCCTGAATTCATTTAACAGCGGCCCTTACCCTTTAAAACTATACGCAAAGCTTTAAAAAAAAAATTAAAACAGTTGATAATTTTAATTTAAAAGTAATCGCTGAAATGTAATGATTCTGAAATGTATTTGTGAAGAAAATCTAGGAAAGTTTTTTTTTTTTACCTCTGCACACCAACCTTTCTGCATGAATTAAGCCCAGTCTCTTTTCAGGAGAAAAATGTTTGCAGCATTTTAATGTTTCATGAAAAATCAAACCCCGTGAGATGGAATTGAGTTAAAAGGGAATCTGTGGCCTGATGGCTACCTTTGATTTAAATCAGTACCCTTGTTAATGACACAAAATAATTAAGAACAGGCTACAGATTATTAGCGGTTCACAGTTAGACGCTAATCCTCCTCCATTCAGAGCTCATGAGTTTCCCCCAGCGTTCACCTAATAGGTATTACACACTCATACCCGATGCAGAGAGTTATGATCAGAACGTGTTCTGTCATTGTCAACGCTGTGATGCTGGTAATTGTTCATTGCTGTTTTCGTGTTGGGCATACAGTATTTGATCAGCAGACGCGGCTGCTGTGCGCTCTATGTGGCGTTTGGTGGTGTTTTTTGCAGAGATGATGCGTCACATAGCAGCATCGTTTCCGCACAGGCCTGCTTGGGGTGGGTCTGGGTACAGCAGGCGAGCCGCAGGCAGACTGGCGTCCCTGTTTCCGTGACAATATGGCCCATATGCTGTCACATCGCTCCGTTCCCGCTCCCCGCTGTATTGCGCACAGCAGAATTCCTCTCTTGGTGCGCATTAGCGTTTGCCATGGAGAATCATCATTTCCTTTGTGTCAGCAGGGCCGGAGGCAGCATTGTTCAAGAGAAATGCTGCACACAAGCACACACAAGTAAGGACACAAACACACACACACACACTCTCTCCCTTCCCCATGTCTATCCATCTTTCTAACTCTTTCTCTTTCTCTCCCTCTCTCCCATCAGGATTCTCTCTCATTCTCTCACACACACACACACACACACACACACACTCCCACAAGCACATTCTCACCCTTTCAGACGCATTCATGCACAGATTTGCATACACATGTACACACAATCACATGTATCACACTAATGCACACAAACACACAAAAATGCACACATGCCCACACCCAAAATCAGCCTGGCTCGCTCAGATTTGCTTTCACACACACATACTCATAATCATGTTACCGCACACACAGACACACACACCCATAATCACATTAACGCACACACACACACACACACACACACACACACACACACACACACTGGCTGACCCAGAGGCCTGATCTCTTGCTGAATCTGAATCTGTGCTACTGCACTGAGTAAATTAAACAGGCACCAGACAGACCACTGCTGAAGGTGCTGCCTTGCACTTTTTAAATAGGATAGAAATCAAACCGGCATGCAGTGAATAGCCCACATTTCGTACGCTGCAGAAGAGCTGTCCCACATGTCCACAAGCCCAAACTGGGAGCAGAGAGAGGACATGTAAATATGTAAATACAAAGGCTACACCGAATGTCTCATTCCCGATTGGCTTAGCTTTCATGGTTAGGTGAGCCTTTAATGATCAAGGACCAAAAAATTCCCTGAAAAGTCATCTTTTGCCTTTCTTTTAAGGTTTATATTTGCAGTGTTTCTCAACATATGACATACAGGGACTGGAGTTATGAACACAATGAGCAGAACATTATTGTAACTTGATGTGAATTTTTTTTTTCAAAATTGTAAGCGAATTTAACTTGTATCCACATGAATTCCAGTCACACTGAATCATTTTTCTAAACATTTCAGCACTATTTTCCTGTCAATAGACTGAAGTCCTTTATTAAAAAGGACTTTCAGGAAGTAAAATCTCTTGTGCTCAACTGTAAAATGTAAGAACTGCACTGGGGTGGGGGACGGGGTATTACTGTCTGTATCAGCCACCAAGCAGGGGGTTCTGTATCACCATGCCAGCGTAGGTCTGTACCATACTGTTCATCTCCTCGCTTAAACTGATACTCTCTGTGATTCACTCATTCTATCTGATCAGAGACAAGACCAACAAGAGCAGCACATTAGTGTTTGCATTTGGGACAAAATTTCCATAGCACTGGTCTGGTCTCTGACAGGATCAGAGGGGTTTTTCCTCTCTGCCTCCCCTCCATATTGCCCTTCCCTAAACCCCGTGGAGGGGGTTCTGCCTCTGAATGGCGGTGGACGGTGTAAGAGCACAGGCCCTGCCACCGCGTGGCCCTGCTCCGAGCACTGGAGGGGGTGTGTGGGGGTAATACCAGCAGAGTCATGCCAGGAGACAATACCCGTGCCACAAGACATTTTCCTCATCGCTCGGCTGGAGAGAACATCGCTTGTGATGTAGATGAAAGTCTCCGGTCTGATAGAGGGCAGATACAGGTCCCTGAATGATTTCTTGTTATTGTTTGCTTTTTTTTCCCCTGTCTCCTAGCACTATATTTTATTTTTCCTTTGGTTGTTTTTTTGTTATACATTGCCTACAACCTTTAAGTTTAGAAGACCAAAAAAAGCAAAAACACTGATTCTTAAATACTTAAATATTTATATTCTATGGTGTCTTTAATTTGTAACACCAATATGTAATTGTTAAAGTGTACTCATTTGCTGGTTTGTGTACAATGTGGTAGGTTTTGTGTTTTGGGTGTATACATGTTTGTGCATTTGTGCTTTGTGTATATATGTGTCTAAGAGGTGTAAATGTGTGTTAACATTTGTGTCTGTGTGTGTATGTGTCCGTGCACATTGTGTGTGTGTGTGAGTGTGAGTGTGCATATGTGCGTTAGTGTGTGCGAGTGTATCAACAGTCCTGCCAACTGAACTGCTCGCTCAGATTATGCACTGGGGGAGATGATGAAGGTTGTCAGCGCTGTCTCCCTGATCTCATCGCCCGGCGTGTACGGAGGAGCCGCATGCATGTTTTTATAAATATTAGATTGGCCCTTTTAGCTCTCCATCCTGGCAGATTGAGCTAATTGAAGTGGGTCTGTGCCAGAGCCAGGCGGTGCCGGGAGAACCGTTTCCCTCACCACTCCCCCTGTTACTCTCTCTTTCTTTCTCTCTCTCTGTCTCTCCCATCTTTCTGTCTCTCTGTCTCATTCTCTTTCTCCATCTCCCTCTCTCTCTCTGATGGGAGTTTTCATTGCTGAAGTGTTCTGCCTCATTTGTACTGCTCTGATGGCTGAGTCGGTTTGAGCGGGTCTGGGTGACTCTCTATTGTACGCGGCTGGTTTCCTCCTTACGGCGACCGAGTCAACAGCACAGAGCCAGGGGGTCATAATGGCAGAGCTAAATATATCCCCCATGTCCTTTATCCTTTCCCTGTCGATGGTCACAATGTGTTTGTGCGAGAGAAGGGAAAAAAAACACAATAGTCATTTAATGGAGTGTGCAGTGGCTTTACGATTTTGTTGTTCTCCAGCGTTCAACCTCACCCTTTGATGAGCCTGGCTGTTAACCTTGATTAAACGGCTTGGCAGAGGTTTTGTCAAGGCCTGTTTGAGTTTGTGCTCCCATTTTTTTAAAAGGGGGTTGCATTTTTAATAGATCGGATTGTACTTTATTTACGATCCAAACCTCAATAAGTGGTTTTCCCTTCCTGTTCTCTGTGGTCTTTAATCTTAAGCAGGACATTATAGCCACTGGTCCCTGGTTGTTGCTTACCAGTCCTGAATGCCTAGTAGCCAGTATATTGTGGTCACAGTCACTAGTCTCAGTTCATACATGATGTTCTCTGGTCAATGGTCCCTGAACACCACTCTTGTGTGTGGTTTTAGTAACTAAATATTTTACCATCTATTGACAGGTTGCCAGGTGCACACACTGTTCTGTAATATTTATGTCAAGGAGTGTTGAACACAAGACAGTGGCATGTCTAAGGCGAGAAAATTTATCGTATTATACAAACGCAAGCTGCCATAAGGATTGCACCAAAGCCCTTAACGTCGGTGCCGAAGCAGTTCTGGGGCGGAATCGGTGCAAAGCAGGAGAGGGAGTGGCAGGGCTGTGATTCGGCAGGAAGTGGAGGCCCAGATGGCGTCTCTGTTTGAGACCTCGCCTCTGTCCTCCCCCCCGACTGAACCTTCGCTCTCGATGTGGCCGTCTCTCGCAGGGTTCTGTAATTACAAACACAGGCAGGTGCTAGTGAGATAGGCCCTCTCTGTTTCTCTCTCCCTCTTCCCCAGTCCTCCCTCAATATGAATTTATTTCCCCCGCACAAAGGAAAGTGGTACTATGTCATATTTATCTGAATATACAATGCTCTCAGTGAAACAGCGTGTCTGTGGCTCTGTGCCTTCTACATGGGCAGGGGTGGGAGGGGAACAGTTGTTTTGTCTTTTTTTGTAGGAATACAGAACAGTTTATCTCTAGCGTGGTAAAACGACAATAACAGTAGTACGTGTTTGGTTTTATCTTTTCATAAATGTCTCTTTGTGTATTTTAAATCAGTGGAGTAGTACGCACTTAAAATTGTACTGCGATTGCTGTTGATTTTGTCTGCCCTGACAGACAATTCTTTCAACAGATATCTATCAATTGATCATGTGCGTGAATACATTTCTAGCTGTCAAAAGAATAAAGAAAACAGATAACAAAGATATTGTATGTCATTATAACAGCATTACTTAAGAAAAAATTGTAAATCTATGTGCTAAGGATTATTAAATGAAATTGAATGTTTATTTAATTAACCTTTGAATGAGAGCCAAATTGACCTTTGAATGAAAGGCTAATTTACATCTTGCTATGTATCTGAATTCATTAGCAATATGAACCCATTGTGTGCCAATCTGATAAAGTATTGGACTTGACCTGAACTGAATTGGGTAGAGAAACAGATGAAGAGAGAGAGAGAAAAGACATACAGAGGAAGAGACAGCACATAGACACCAGTTTCCTCAGTGCAGCAATCGGCTGTCCAGCTAAATGTGATAAACTCTCACCTTATGAAACACCTTCTGTGTTTAAAGCTCATCTGAGAGACATTTTAGCTGAGTTTCACTGTCAGTGCAGGGAAAGACATCACAGATTACTGTGGCTTCTAGTCTGCGTTCATGGCCCAGATCACACTGGCTTTACCACCGAGCACGACTCTGGCGTTTAATGCAAGGGGCCTGACTCATGTAGATCTGCACTAACAGATCCGCGATGAGGCGGTCTGTCTCCGCAGCTCCTCTCTAGGCAGAGGCCTTCGGTCACGTGGCGGTCTGATCTCCCAGGGCCAGCACAGTCTTGTAATTACCTCTCCCCAGCTCCCGCCGCGCTCCCTAATGACCAGCTGTGGCGAAGGGAGGCCCAGACAGTGGCGAACACGCCCACCGCCGCGCACCCTCTGCGCCGCGACTGTCAGACCTCTCGCAGCCTCTCTGGCCTGTGTTCAATCAACATCCGTCCTTAAAATTTAACAAATAAATGTGTGCGCTACATCACAAATCAGTGAATAGTCACCAAAGTGTGCTTGTGAAATAAAGTAAAGGTCAGTTGTGGTTATTGTACAGATTTGTCAAAGTTAAGGTTACATGTTCATTGAATTCAGACCCATTTTTCACCACTTCACATAAACCTGATCTCTTCTCTATTTTTACCCGTATAGTGTAGTTTTTCTGATACGTGTGTCATCTACATAGTGAGTAAGACTTGAGTACACCTCTAGAGTCCCTCCCTGTGCTTGTGTGAAGTATCGCACTAATTACCAACAACCATACAGCCAGCTGCTCCTTCCATAATCCACTGACAGACAATACGCAGATCTGATCAACCCGACGAGTCACTGTTGCACAAACAGGCAGAGAGAACCCTTCTGGCCAAGGGCAAGCCCTGTGGGTGTCACTCCACCAAGGACGTCTGGTCACATTCAGCCATTTTAAAATTTTCTTTCTTGTCAGTAGTGCCGTTCAAAAGGGATAAAAATGTGCCTTAACATAAAAAATGTCATCATTTTATTTAACACTGAGCACTTTGCTGTGTAAAAAAACAGCCGCATAAGATGAATGTACCACTGGGAGGACCTATTCCCAAAGGTTTTGGAGGTTTTCAGTGGTGTCTGCGATTGTGAGCAACCGCGCGGTCTCTCGGTGTGCTCATGGGCCCTTGTGTGTGCACTTTGTGCACTGTAGGGTCTGAGTTTCTGTGTTCACCGCAGTGTCAGAGCTCTTCACTGCATCAGTCACTGCAGCAAAGGCTGCTTTTCTTATCCTTGAGCTGGAGGTTTATGTGCGTTAGAGAGGCCTGATTTCTGCAGCCGCTTGTTTTTTTTTTTTTTTTTTTTTGTAAATCATAGCTGGGTATCTCAAAACCTGTGCCAACTGTATATCAACATGGTCAACATCTCAAAGCTAAATCTCATCTGGAATTCATGGCAGTGTCTCTATGATCCAATGAGGACTGTAGCTCACACCTGTAAGATATAATACAGCCAGCCTAGAGGGAACCTTAAGCTTCCTTAATCCTGGTGATATTGTCTCCTCTCTGTCCAGGGTTTTATGGTTTACATAGTTGTATACTTACCTCCTCATTTGCCTACCATCTGATCTCTCAGAATGACTCTAATTGACATTAAGCTGCCCTCAGTGTAAACAGTTCAGCTGCACTCAGTCAATAAGACAAATGCAATAATGTATGAAGCATAGACACTTCTCTGCTATGAAATTCAGATTAGATTCAGAGTAATCCACGAAATGCATTCCCTAGTGTTCCTCTTTATACTGTCATCAAAGCTTGTGGATTTTTTGTGAAATATTTGTGAAGTATGGATGACTGTGTTGTTTACTGAGGTTGTTTTTTCCCCATTTATTTTCAAGTATAAGTTTAAGGATGTGATTTTATTGCATTATCCATAGTACATACAGAAAGTCAGTTTACATAACATTATGTGAAGTTTTAAAATGTTGAACAGTTGCACGACTTTGCTGCTCTTCTTGTCTAGTGTGCATGTGTTACCTTGTGTGTGTTGTGTGTGTGTGTATGTGTGAGACAGAAAGACAAAGACAGCCACTTGCATCTGATTTATTTAAATTTTAGGATGATTTATTTTAAATTTTACAATAAATTTGCCATTAACCTCTATTGACCAGTTATCTTTTAATAGGAGCAGAATGAGTCAAAACTTGAGAGAGAAAGAGAGAGATTTAGGCAAAGAAAGAAAGACAGAGAGTGAGAGAGAGAGAGAGTGAGAGAGAGAGTTGGTGAGAGGGAAAGATGGTGGCAGTTGTATGCTCAGTGGTGCGGCCAGCATAGCCCTTTAGGCCACGGCACTGTGGAAAATGATTGAATTCTGAGGTCCAGAAAGCTGACAAATCACTAAAAACGCTGTTAAAACGCTGTAAAAACGCTGTCCATTAATCACCCCTGACAGTTTAATCATCCTCAGAATTGGGCCTCGGTCAGACCACCGGACAGCACTCAGTACCTGGGCACAGAGTACCACCAAAGCACAGAGTATATTCATTTATATGAACCTATTAACTTCATATAAATTCATGTAATAAACTGTTTACCAATATTTTTAATGTTTAAAGTTACAAAATTACTAAGTCTGGTTTGTGAAGTGACTTAGTTTATGTCATCAATAAATAAATCTGTAAATATTTAAATAATCCCTTGTGTTGGTGCGGTCTTTGTTGTGCCATAAAAGCAACCTGCAGTCAGTGAGTAAAACATGAGGCAATGCTGGTATCCTGGGGAGAGGAGAAATGAAAGCAAAGCTCTTTGACACCATGCCGCGACACAACAAAAAGTTATATTCCTGTGAGTTTCTTTTCAGCTCTGAACACTGAAATGTTAGGAAGTTTTAGTATCTCAAAACCTTTGGTCTGTGTTATGTTTCCTGAATTTCTAGATTGTTTGTGTGTGTGTGTGTGAGTGAGAGAGAGAGAGAGAGAGAGAGAGAGAGAGAGAGAGAGAAGAATGTGTGTGTGCATGTGTATATGTATGAGAGAGAGTGTGTGTGTGCTTGTATGTATGTTTGCATATATCTGTGAGCATGTATGTGCTTACGTGTGTGTCTGTGTGTATATGTGTGCATTTTGTTAGTATGGTCATTTTTTCAGCCCTTCTATTTCCCCCCAACCTTTTCCCCACCTAAATCAAAGCATTCAGTCCTAGCTTATGGAGGGACTCACAGCTGCACCATGACCATCTGCATGCACTGCGTGAGCCACCTGGAGACCCGCGTGTGGTCATCCCTGTTTGTGGTCACATGCGTGCGTGTGTTTGTTTATATGGCTGCGTGTAGTCATGAATACTTTCGTACACTTGTATGTGTATGTGAAGTATTTGTGGGAGCTCTTCAGTGTTTCTGTTTAGTGTGTGGTTTGTGCTCAAAGGCCTTTGGAATCGCAGCTCAGTTGTTTTCATTCTTTACTCTGAACATGTCACAATCTTTGAATAGACCTTTTTCCCCATCACCAACCTTGAATGTCAAACGCCGATGTATAAATCAACCAATTTATTTACCGTAGTAACAATACAGTCATAAACAACTTTCTAAGTTACTGTCAAAGTCATGGTCAAAGGTGCCTTCCATTGTCATTTGATTTTCCTGAAATGTATTCATTTGATTGACACATAGCCCGGCACAAGGCCAGCTGCAGTCAGTATGGAAAGAAATGGGGATCTTATTGACTGTCCTTCTTCACAGGTATTCAGTTGACTCCTTTTTCCTCTACAGTAATTCACTGTGTCCTCTATGGCGTTGTTTTCTTCAGTGTGGCTCTTCTCTCTGAGATAGCCAGAGGACCCAGTGGCTTGTGGCACTGTTCAATAGTATTTCAGCTGGGAGTCAGTCTAGTGCATTTTGGTGTGGAGGAAACACTAGTCACATGTGCTTAAATTGTGAGGTACTTGTTACGTCATAATGTGTCGGTGTAATGAGTGTGTTTCCATGTGAACGTGTCAGTGTGCTCTTAGGGTGCCAGTGCGTTCACCGCACCTTGGTGTGCAGGTATGGGAGTCTGGGTGCCTTCGCTGTAATTACATCTCTGCCTCCTCCTTGGTTTGCCCCTGAGAATTGCGTCTGAGAATTCTGTCTCTCCAGTAATAGAATTACGCAACGCACAGCAGCCGCAGCATCGAGGGACTCGGATATTTAATGTCTTTTATGAAATATTAACGAAGTTGGTGGTTTTAATTATCATTCCTACCTTATTAGAGCTCTCTCTCTCTCTCTGTCTCTCTCTCTCTCACCTTCTCTCTCTCCCTCTTTCTCTCTCTCCCTACCTCTCCCCTGTGGGATGACTATGGTTGGTTTAAGAAATGGAGAGTTATTACCCTTCCATTAAATGACAGATTGGATCATATGTTATTAATGCGATTATCTCTCCCCCCCGACTCTGTTCCACGCGTTCGCAGCAGGCACACAGGGAATGCTCTTTTCCCTCTGGGGCCGTATAAAGGTGGGCTGGCGAGAAGGGGAACCTGACTTTCTCTATTTGCTCGGCGGGGTTTAGCGTTGCCGCGGTATTGGCTTTGGCTTTATTGCCATTGTGACGAATCCTCCTGGACACCCACCGGCAGCATGGCGAAATGGGATTATTGAGGTTATTCCAATGCTCGCACGAATCCAAAGCTGGTCCAGAGCTATAGCTGGCCTCTATCTCACCATGCCTAAAATACAGCCTGATATGCCAATATCATAATGTATCCATACCGTCCTCACTAATACATCTCAGTGTGTGACTCAGTTCAGTACACATTTCAGTGAGTCCGTCCATTTCCACACAGCAGAGATCAGTGCTGTGGTTTGGAGGTCCATGAAGATGTAGCACTGCTGCTCTGTTAAGAGCATTGCTCTGTAGAAAAGGGCGGGCCAGCGATTGATGAGATGTCCGTGTAGGACTGTGACATTAGCAGGCTGCTCTCAGAGCCTTAGATTACGGTGTCAAATAGCAGCATCACCCGTTCATTGGACCTTGCACCTGACAGGCAAACGAATGGGCCATGAGGCGCAGTGGCTAACAGCTTTGATAATCGGCCTCACTGGTTTGTAGCTTGTGCAGTCTTAATGGAACTAGAGTCGACAGTTGATGGCTGGAATCCCTTGCCATGATGTATTGAAGCTGATTTAAGGCAGACAACTCTATTTCTTCAATCCAGTCTGTATCTGTAAGTACATTAAAGCTAAATGCAAGTGTTTGCATTTACAGTGCTCTTCACTGATATTTTTAAGAATTAAACATGCACTTGCATCCATTTGGAGTCTTGATTGGACCCAGGCCTGAGACTGGTGAGGGGACACTGTGGCCTCTCTCTGTTTCTCAATGTTCTATTTCTCTCGTGTACTCTAATTGATCAGAGAGACATTTAAGAACAGACTCGGGCATGTGTGAGCGAGTGGAGGCAGGTAACCGCAGTCATACCAGCATCCACAGAGTGGCTATCTTGTCTGTGTCAGACATTTCTCATGTCTCTGCTGACTGTGATTACTCAGGGCAGGGCATGCTAGAATAGCAGTGTGGCACCTGACTTTTAATATACACTCGTGATTACTGACACTGACACATGGCTGAGAGGGATGCTTCAGTAAAGGTTCAGGCCTGTAATAGACTGAACGCAAGGAGCAGATGATTTACCTTAGGTAAGTGCGTACACCTCAGAAAAATCCAATAGAAAAAACAACAGACTGATGTGGACAGGTGTCTTTTTGCCTGTGATCTGAGCGTTGGCAGTCAAGGTGTGTACAGGCATTCTGTCTATGTCAGCTGATCATCCTGTGAGCACCTTATGACACATGCTCACCCATGACCACCTCTAAAGCCATTCTGGGTAAGAGGTTCTGCCATGTAAATAAATGAAACAAGTTATAACACAACACTACAATGTGGATCAGGTATAGACATGTGCCTCACAGGGGCACAAGTGTCTCTGTATTTTAGCCATCACCGGGACAGAGGTGTAAGACGTATGTATTTTCCTGCATACTGGGATTTTGGTCATTGTGGAAAGGTGTGTGATGTTGGGTGGGGGGGTGATTGAAGCGGAACAGAACAACAGAAGGGGGGCTCGTGTCTGACTGCTTTTCCTTGTCTCCTCTCTTGCAGAAATCAGCAGGGTAAGAAAGGACATGTACAACGACACGCTAAACGGCAGCACAGAGAAGAGGACCTCAGAGCTGCCTGATGCCGTGGGCCCAATCGTGCAGCTACAAGAGAAACTTTACGTGCCTGTAAAAGAGTACCCTGATGTGAGTGTTCCATATACCTCTGCTCTTTGGGAGGCAAAGGACTTTAGGGGGGTTTGGACAGTAGCCAGTGGGTGGGGTGGGGGAAGAGGAGACTGATTCATGTCTTATGAATGCACAGTCAGTCAACCTGTACCATATCACAATGAATAAAAAACTGAAGTTCAAAGTAACTGTGCAGCTGAATACTGTATACCCTCTATTTAATTACAGTAGTTGTATGAGTCAATACAATCTCATTTTCCCTACATTAGGAAGTAGGCCGATGTCCAAAGTATTGATCCAGGCAGGGAATGCTAGGGCTTGGTGACTTTGTTTCATCCTTATTTAAACCTGAAGGACTTTCTGCAAACTCACTTGTCTGGCAGTAGAATTCCACGGAAAGGATTTATCGTGCTTTGGCATGCATTATTTAAGCATTTTAATTGAGCTTTAATGAAGTTCCTTTGATCAAATTGTAATCAAACCTTTTCAATCAAATATCCTTTTTCAGGCAGTTTCATGCTGTTTTACTTTGACAGAAACCATTTTATGGTGACCTTTTAAAACAAGCATCTATAAGAATATAAGGAAGTGACTGTGGGCAGTGTGGTGTAGTCAACAAACTCAGAAATATTGCCTTGTTCCTGATGAGGGCAGACAGGCTATTATTTTCTCTGAAAAAATTTAAGTAAAAAATATGATTCATAGGTGTGTGAGAGTGAATGGAACAGGAGATGGAAATGTTAAAATACTGTGTATACTCCTCCTGGTCAATCCTTAATTCTCTGATATTTTATTTGCAGTGGCTTCTATTTCCTTTAATCTTTTGAGCAATCGTGTTCGGAGCCTGCTCACTTAAGCCCCGGTGCCCAGGGGAACGAGACGAGCCCAGAGCTGATTGATCCCAATTAACTTGTTCCATTACTACTGATTCTTGCGTGGGCAGCATTAATCGAGCCATTTCATAAGCCATGTAAACACCGCTAAGGATTAGGGTCCTGCGCTTCATTAAGGATGTAAGATACAGACCGACATCACAGACCACCGACATATAATTGTACCCCACCTGTGGTTTGGAAGAATAAAATAACATTGTGCCTTTGGGATGAATGAATGTCTGCACAGGGAGCTCAGACGAGAGACCAGCAGTGCTCCAATACTCCAAAAGACATGAGCAGTTTTATCAGTGGTTGAATTTCATTGTTATCATTTTGCATGTTAACCTGTTTAGAGTGTTTTACAGTGGAAAAAAAGGCTCTGAGTTTAGAAATCATCTGGAATCATCTCATAAACAATCCTCTAAGGCCAGGGGAAATTTTAAGATTCATTGTGCGTGCTACATCCAGCCCTACCCCTTCCCTGTGTTTTACTTGTCTGAGAATAAGTTCCTTTGATTTTCCGGTTGCTTCTTTACTTTTGGTTTGTACAGCAGTCCTCAGACGTGTGGAGAGGTTGTCTGGGTCACATCCAGAGCTCACTTTTTATTCGCTCAGGAGAGGGGCTGACGAGTACCCGGGGTAGGCACTGTCTTAGGTACTTTTCTGGGAGCTTGACAGGGAACTCGCTGTCTGTGGTGTCCGTAGAGGGACTCTTGGCTAAAACTTGCGGCCTTTTACATACCCACAAAGTAGAAAATGGTTAGAAAATCTTTACACAGAATCTGAGGCAGTCTTTTTTGGCTTGCTGCCCCCCACCACTCCCCACCCCTTCTCCCCTTCCCCCAACCAAGGAGGAGCAGTACTGTGTGAGTAATGATGTTGGGTGTCCTTGCTGTGCTGCTAGCTGCACTGAAGGACAGATAAGATCATTATTACGGGCTGGGGTTAATTAGTGAGAATGGGAGAGGCGAGATGAGAGAGCTTCCAATATCCTCCAGCAGAGAATACAGTCCCCAGAGTTTTCTGGTGCTCTGTGTGTGGTCACCCGTGTGGCTGGGCGCGTGGACGATCGTGCTCCTCCGTGCCGTAATATCAACGTCCGCAGTGACGTTAAGAGCCAGAGCAAAAGCACGTTTGTTTCAAAAGTGACTTGGCCATCGTGGCTGCCACAATCTGAGGGTTATTGACAGCCGTATCGGGGCGAAATATGGCAGGCAGAGGAAATGGAGGCAGGGGAGTTTGTATGTGTTGTGTGCATGGCTGAGATATACAGTAGATGCATCCAGGGCAGAAAATGGCAGGGAGATTGGTTGACATGTCACATTCAAAGGCATTAGAATTCCCCTGTGTTAAGTGTATGAAGATGAAAGGTGACCTTTAAACTCTCATATGGGCGATTTCAACGTCTTTTTTAACAGTCAGGATTTAAATCCGATAGGTGCACTGTATGTGTTTGTTTGTTTTCTTACACCATGAAACGTTGGGGCTGCTATCAGCATTAACCTTATCATTCTGTGAAGAGGGGAAGTGCAGTCAGGTGCGGAGTCAGTGGCACTGTCTCTATGGGGGGTCCTGAGGTCCCGCTGCATAGACGGGTTTCTCATATGCTGTTTCCTCTTAGGGATCCATTTTAACAACCTAAGGTCACCCACAGGATTGTTCTCGAAGTGAGAAAGGCCGTGCCCCACCACAGTGCGAAACAGAGCCAGGACCGACACACAGTGTTCCACCTCCTTCATCACCAGGCCAATTATGGGCCAGTTTTATAACCGAGAGAAGAGAGAGAGAAGGAGAAAGAGAGGGAGAGAGAGAGATCCCTGAGGGATGATTAACACTAGAGACTGTCAGATCCGCTAGCCATTCTGTGGCACTTTAAGGAAGCTCAGCAATTATATTATTTTTTGGAGGGAGGGAGGGGGTGTGGGAGGGGGTTTCTGAGAGCCCAAAGAAGTTGGTAGCGATAAATGCTTTGCTCTGTTGCACCATGGCCTCTTTCGATTTCGATTTGTTGAAATTCACCGGAATGAGGGGGGGAGCCGGTGATCGGAATGGGGGGGAGCATGTCAGCCCGGGCGTCTCTCTCCAGCGAAGCCGCCGTTGTGCGTCCATGGGGCAGGACGCAGCGGCACAGAAATTAATTTGTTCTGTCAACTCTGCGCAGTGCTGCTTTTTTGGCAGCGCACCCAATCCAATTTGCCGAACATGCTAGTGGGCTGGGGGAATAAAGGAGGCAGCCTTAGAACAATGTTGCTGCGTACACGTTGGGGTTTTTTTGCCATTCATTTGTATACGCATATCAGAAATGTACCAAGGGTTTGTGGGTGTTGGGACTGAGCTGATTATGAATCGTGTCAGGCTCTCTTCGGTAACAAAGAGGTTTATTGTACTCTCTATCTCTATATTTGGGGGTGGTAGGAAGAAGGGAAGGGGAAGGGGAATGGGGGGGGCAAGTTGAATAAAAGTGTTGTCATTTATCATTTCAGTCTGTGCCCTTTTCTGGGTCAAACGCATCTACTGAGGAGATGAGCCGCTATCGGTGATTATTAATCATAATGGTCATAAGGTAGCGCATTGATTCTCTTTCAGTCATTTCATTTGGCCTTGTCCATCCTTCAGCAACCTTCTGAGGAAGAGCTGTGAATGGGGTGGGGTTGGGGGGGGTGAAGCAGCATGAGTATGTGTGTATGGGTATGGGGGCGGGGGGATGGGGCTATTAATTGGTACAACATATTGAGTGTGGGTGCGTGGATTGTGCATGTGTGCTTGTGTTTGTGTGTGAGTGTGCATGTATCCACGTTGGTGTGGCTGCATATGACAGAAGAGGTTTAAGATCCTCAGCAGTGTCTATCAGGGTTGTACTCCTTTTAACCTGGCCTCACTGTTGACCATTAAAATCTCTCTCTCTTACTCTCACTCTCTTTCTCTTTCCCAGACACCTTTAGGAAAAAAACTGCTTCCCCTTCAAGAGTTGTGACATTGTTTTAATTGAACGACGCCGAGAAACTGCCACCATAAATCAACAAGGAACGAAATTCGTAATGAAATGCAAACCACTGTATATTAACCAGGGGATCGGTTGCAGTAGACAGAGCAGCTGGCCGTGATAAATTTAGTTTCATTTGCGGGTGTGATGAGTGCAGGAGAGGGGGTGACCTTGGCCTGGACAGGGCATTCACCCGTCAGGCTACCGCCAAGGCCCACAGACGCAAACGGGGGGAGAGGGACGGATTCTTCTAATTACGACAGGTATGCCGTATAAATTAGGCCCCTCATTATTATTTCATAATAAATACAAACAGAAACAGAGGAGAATAATGTGCCAATAAAATGGAGGCTGTGGATCAGCGGTTTGCTAATGAAGGTTAATTATAGTTAATTAGGACAATAATAGAGCTAAAAACATTGTCCATATTTTTTTATTGTGATGCTGGTGTTGCGATTAGTCACCTAATTCTGTCACTGTGCTACAATAAACTTTTTTATACAGCAGAAAGAAGCAAGGGAATTTATTTTTAAACCGAGTGTAAATATGTCATATAAAAATGAAATAAAATATGATGGTATAAAATGAATATGAATCCATCACGCACTAACAATGTAACACATATTATTATTCAAATAGTAAATGATAATGCAAGAAGTCACTGTTAATTTGTCAGAGCTTTTGAATAGGCTACACACAAATAATATTTCATGATAGACACCTAACATGACAGCCACACACTTGAAAACAAAACAAAAGAGGATATTTTAACTCCTGAATTTAATTCGAGAAACAGAGCCGACAACAAACCTGACAGAGCCCTCAAAATCCCTCTCCGCTCCCCTCCCGGGATCTTATCGTAACATATGGTGAATTATTTTTGTTTGTTTATTATTACTTTTTAAAAAAAACTTTTTACATGTCTGTTCAATTATTTTTGAAATATGCGCCACACTTCATCTTGTGAGGTTGTGATGGCATTTTAACCTATTTATTTCGGAGCAAAAATAATTCATAATTACGGTGGAAAGGGAAGATGAATATTCAGCCTCTACTCCACACTGCTCAGCCTGCTCATGAAAGGAGGAGATCTGGCCTTTGTTCTTTCCTCCCAACCTCCTCTGTCTTCCATAATAATGAAAACAAAAGAGTTCCTGAAAGAGAATTAAGAGCTGAGCGATATGAAAATCCATGAAATAATTAATTTGCCTATTACCAGCTCCTGCTCGTTTATCTTCGTAATAAGATCATTGGGAGTCGTTTAGAGTCCACTCTGCTTACGTTCCTAAATGGCCGTAATTAGATTTTTGCTCTGTGTTTTATTGCGGTTGATGGAAAACATACTTAAGATCTATCACTCAGATTTGGTAAATAGGGCGAATACATTTTAACCAGATATTAGGAATTCCATTACACCTAAATGATTTTTTTACACCCTCTATTAGCTCTCTTAAGAGCTAGTCACTGCGCCTGCGTCACTGCCATCAGATCCTCCATTGTGTTTGTTTCTTGTGCCATAATTAAACTTAAGCAGTGTTACGTTCACAGACAGGGTGATCCCCTGGTCTCTGTGCTTTGCTGGCAGGCACAGTGTTAGAGGAAGTGAGTAGTTCATGGTTAAAATGGTATCATTTCAGCCATTTTTTGTTTCGCTTGTCAATGTAAAATTTAAGGTTACATATCATATGTTACCCCCCAAATACCTATTAGCCTTTAGCCTGTTAGCCTTTTCTGATTTTGTTTTAATATTATATTTTGCAGATGTATTTTGCAAATATATTATAGGATTTAAGACTGTGTTGAAAAGCAATGCACAGGAACAATTCGGAGCAGTATTTAGTACTTCAGTACAGCTGGGAAATACTGTCATTACAATAGCAGTATATTTCGGAGGGTAAAGAGAAGATTTTTTAGTGTAGTGTATTTAGGGAGTGTAGTTAAGAAGGTAACTATATCACTGTACAAATGCAAAGTAAAGCCCAGTGCAACACATAAATACATTCACATAGACACAAGCACATTCCATAACACACGCACAACTATGCATTCAGAGAAAAACAGCACAGATATATAAATATACACATGTATCATGTGTACACACATGCTCAAACACACACAAACGCTCCAGACGAACACACACACACACACAGACAGAAACACACAGATAGGAATAAATGAGATCAGAGCTAAATATACTCCAGTATTTGAGGTTTTCCCAGCCCAGCACCTGCTTGCAGCCTGCAGTGCGGCGGAGGGGCGAGGGGCTTTAAAAGGAAGAGAATGCATTGTGACCCTGAATGAGAAACAGCTGCCGGGCGTATCACTCAGCACTCTGACAGATAAGGTTAAACTGTTTAAGAGGGACAAGGGCCCGCGCCATCCCAAACACAATGTGTGTGCCTGTCCGAGCCGCGCTAACCTGTCGGCGCTAATAATGTCAGACCAAAGCACCCCCCCCACCCACAACCAGTCACTCTTTGAGATGTACCGTTGCAAGATGGGAAGATGGACTTTAAATGTACTTTTTCTCCCCCCCTTTTAAAAAAACACTCATACTCAACACTCAACTCCACTGGATTACTCTGAGGCAGGGTTCATTGCCAAGTGCATAGAATTACACCATTTGATATGAGCTCAGAATGCAAAGAAGGGCATGAGAAATCTATTTTGGATTGAAAAAAGGAAAAATAATAGATGGTTGTTTGTTATTTCGAGGGGCAGGAGTCAGGGCAATGGGTGGGTAGAGAGAGGATAACTGAATATCTGAGAGCGGGGCAGGCAGGGGGTAAGGGGTACAGCCAGGAAATTGTTTGGGGAGGTTGTGTGGGATGAGGGGGGCAGGGGGATGTAGCATAAACAGATGAAGAGGACAGATTGCAAAACCTTGGACGTTTCCGACAGCTCCCCCATGAAGGTGTCCTGAAAATGTCAACATGTGGAGCTCTTAGCCAAGCGCCGAAGGTTACTGTGCGCTTCAGTCTCCTTGGTGGGGTGCGTTACAACGTGCTTTATTTTTACGTTCGTTCCAGAACAGAGGCGCAGTCTATCATTGTTCATTCTCTGTGATTATGGCCATAATTATGAAATAAGGACCCCTGTGTTTTCACCATCCCTTTCTCTGTCTCAGAGCAGCTTTTGCATCCCTATGGAGTGGGTGGGGGTGCTGCACTTTAGGCACAAGGGGTATGTGTTGTGGGTGGGGGTGGAGGGGATGTAGGGGATGGTGGGGGTCTTTTGAACTGTGCCAGGTGTGAACTCTTTAATGTGACAGCTGACAAACTGCTTGAAAAAAAACTCTGCATCTACTCATGCTGTATGCGCAAAAAATAAAAACAACCTAATTCCATCTGGGAATGCCTAACCTCCACCAAAACTCATTAATATTACATTAAGGTTATTTAAAAAGTTGAATAAACGAGCTGTATTGTGAATGATATTTGGTGGCCTCTGAACTAACCTTTTAATTTCAGCCTCCTATGAAGAGGCAGCGAATTATGACTGTCAATCACCAGACGGTGCTCCCTTTTTTAAAACATTTAACTTGACTCAACAAAAATGTTTGTTGCACTGCGTCTGTAGCCTGTCTTCTGTCTGCTCTGCTGAGTATCTGTGCTGTATGTTTGTAATGAATTTGAGCTGCACACAACACATGTTCAAGCCAGGTGCGAGCATGCACAAATGCACACACACGCACACGCACACACACGCACACACACACGCATACACAAATGCACACACACACACACACACACACACATGCATGTCAATGCATAAAATACTATTTTATACTATTTTATATAAAATACTAAAAACAGAAAAACAGTGTATGAACAATATTTTGTGCAAATTACAAACACCCTGTGAACCACTGAACGTCAGAGAAAAACCATGGGGAAAGACATATGGATTTTGAGAGAGAGAGAGAGAGAGAGGCAAAGTAAGACTATCAAATGATACCCAGACAGCAGAAAGTAACTCAGACTGATCAGTTCTGCCACATTATGTGAATTGCTTGTATTTTATGCCCGCCACAAAGTGGATTTCGTATCATATTCATTTTGTACAGATGCTGAGTGTCTGTTTGCGCTGTTGATGGATAGATCAGAATGCTTGACAACAGAAGAATGATGATGAAGAAAAATGTAAAAATGTAAACAGCATACTGTACTGATATCAGTGCAGACAGCTAAGGAGTCTCTGGCAGTATCTCAATTGCAAGGCGGTCACCGGCAAAGGCCATGTTTGCACTCATCCTTACAACAAGGCATTTCCCAAACCGAAGTACCCAAAAATCTGTCCTTTTAGGGGGCCTGATAATGAACGCAACATCCTTTCAACAGGTTGAACATCCCATTAACCAGCCTCAAAACGTTCATTTCCATTAAAATGACAGCAATCGGTGCTACTGCATGATCAGAGAGGTAATAAATCAACCATTTGATGTAGTTCAATATTACAGTGTGGCTGAAATTTAATATGTTAAATATGTTGAGTCAAACATTTGATTTACAGATAGTGAATTTTCACAAATTTTCCAGAACCTAGCTAGCAAACAAACTGAAGACCAGTTAATGTCAGATAAATGGATTCAACTAATTAGAATGAATGAATTACCAAAATAAGTTAACACGGTTTGGGTTTACTGAAAAGATGATTTATTAGCTATCCTTTTCATTAGCTGTCAAAACATAAGCCCTCAGTAGTCACTTGTGTATGCTGGCCTTGTTTGTGTGAGGTGCTGAAATGCTTTCTGATGTAATTCTGCCTTCAAAATCCATCTGAGATATGTTTTCTTTTGAGTTGCCTTTTCCATGTCTAAAGTGCCTTCAGAGACAGCTTCCTGTGAAGGACACAGGCAACGGGTGACCACCTTGCTAATGGGACACAGTGGGTAGCATGGAACTTCTGTACATCAGATTTCTTTAATTCATAGAAGATATAGCTGCTGCAGTACAGACATTGTAAACAACTCAATATTAATATCCCAAATTACAATCCATGGCTGCCATTACTGAGGCAAATTGTAAATTGCTGTGGAGGTAGTCGCAAATAGTGTATGATGTAATATTGGGTTGATTTGACAGCGTTATTGGGTACGCTAGGTTTCAGATTAGGAGACCTACAAGGCGAAGCTCACTGTGAACGGTTCTCTTCAAATGTTTGGTAATTGAGCACATCTTCAGATTGACTTCACCCTCAGACTGTTCAACAGAATCACCACCCCCCACCCCCACCACCCACCCACCACCACTGCTACCCGCTTTCCCTCTCTTCTTCCCCTCCCCAGAGAGGTAAGAGCAAAATGAAATGATGTGATTTAAATTAGTGAGAGAGCACAAGCAGCTAAACATTGACTGTACCCCCCACCCCCATATCTTTCCTCCCTCAGCTCCACACTTCCCAGAGAGAACGAGACAGAACACTCAATCTCTCTGTTTCATACTGCACACACACACACACACACACACACACACACACACACACACACACACGCACATAACCATGACATATTCACACCTAGAGGGATATCAATGCTATTAATGCATTTTAGCAAAACAATTCTTAAATTCAGCATGGCTTTTGTAGTGATCACAATAAAAAGTACAGCAACATCATTTCTGGTGACATAAGTTAATTTCTCATTTTTTATTACAGTATATTACTAGCTATTATTATTCTGGGGTTTGTTGTGCTGTTATGTGATTATCATATTGCTGTTTTTGCTGTGTTTGTCTGGTTGGTTGTATGAGTGGCTATTATTAATATTTTTTTGGGCCGTTAATGTATGGATTTTTATTTGTTGCACTGACTGGTTCTAGCTACCTTCTCTGATTGCTGTTTTACTTGCTGCCTTTTGTATTACTAGCTGAGAAGGTGACTACTGGGCGGTTATAACCGTATTGTACATTTGTTGTCTTTTCAAGAATTTATTTGCATTACTATTAATTGTATTACTGGCTAACAGTTGGTTTATACAAGCAGCTATTTGCTATATTACCACCTGGTTATTACATTACTACATTTCATGAAATGCTCATTGTATTCTTGTTTAAAATTTGTGTTACCAGCTGGTTCTTCTGCAGGCTGGTGTAGGCCTCTCTTCATAGCTGAGGCCATATCCACTTATCAGTCTGTCAACCTGTTCACCAACGCATTGACAAGGACAGCTGCTCTGACTGACACTTGTACCGTTCATCAATTAGGCATGGACTGCGATTTGTGATCGATATTTGAACGATCGCTGCTTCTTATCTTGTTGCCCTCAGAACAGATTTGAAGCTCTCCCTGGTATTGGTTGCTTTTCAGAGCAATTGAAGAGCATTGTCAAAGGCAGCGAGTGATGAGGGTTTTAGATAACACTGAGAAAGGGGGTCAAAGGAGGCATTTTCCTGTCAGACAGATGGTCCTGCTTAAGGCCCCGTGCACTCTCTCTGTCTGTTTTCCTCTCTCACTCTCTTTTCCTCCCTCTCCCTGTTTCATTTACTCTTGTACTCTTTTATGTGCTCTCTCTCTCTTTCTCCATATCTCTATGCAGTGTATATGAGAAGAAGCCTGTGTGTTTTGTGTCTGTGTTAAGAGGGATGGGCACAGCCTGCATTAGTTCTGTATGAAGTTGAAATATTTCAAATATTTTGTTTACAGCAGTGATCAAGTCCCCATAATGCCTACACCCCGCTCATGTATGTTTGACAATGACATGACCTTTTGATTATTATGTTAACATATTTGTCTAATTTTACTAGACGATTCAACAAAATCAAGTTTTGTGAAGGAGAACAGGCATGATGAAAAAATCTAAGTCAGGAAGTTTTTTGGTTTATCCTACAAAGCGCACAGCAAGACTGTGCACTTTAGCAGTCATTTAATAAGTACTGCAAGTACAACCAAATGCTTTCTCTGTGTTTGTGGGTCTCCTGAGAGTGTCACGCCCTGTTTCTAAACCGCTCCCGTATGTGTGTGTGTGTGTGTGTGTGTGTGTGTGTGTGTGTGTGTGTGTGTGTGTGTGTGTGTGCATCTCTCTCTGTGCAGTTCAATTTCGTGGGAAGGATCCTGGGACCACGGGGGCTGACGGCAAAGCAGCTGGAGGCGGAGACGGGATGCAAAATCATGGTGCGAGGAAAAGGCTCCATGAGAGACAAGAAGAAGGTGAGAGCTCACACACAAACACTTCAACAATAACAGCGCGCCCATCACAAACTGCGTTTGTACCGTTTATCTGAGGCAGTGCTGCAATCACTCAATATAGCAAAAGTACTTGAAAATGAAAGCAAAACAAGATATTAATTAATATATGTTAATAAAAGAGAGGTGGAGCAGTATTCATTCATCCATTTCCCTGCTTCAGCACAACATTCTATTCTTTACCCCACACTTACAGAGAAAAGACTAGAATGCTCTTCTTTCAGGACAGGTCCACTTTGGGAAGTTCTTGGGATGTTCAACACGTTCCAGCAGGAGTATGTTAGACAGTTGCCAATTGAATCTTTGTGGTTTGTTATATTAGGAGTATTTTCTCTGGATAACTGTTGGAGATCAAAAAGAAACAAAGCAACACGAAAACAGAAAATCCACTGTCATGTTTTAAGAATAGCTTTTGCTTTTAGTTTCTGCAAAAATCTCATATAAAAAGGCCAAGCCAGACTAGCCCAGGCTACACCCATCTACTCTACAAAAACATGTATGTAAAATGAACCACAGTACCATTCATTGTTTTATCATTTAAAAAAGTACAGACAAGAAGCCAGATTATTTATGAATGGTGTTACAGCTTCAAAAACCCATTTGTTCCATTTTTAACATCTTAGAGACAGTTATTTGAGCAGGCAGGTATTATGAACAATTGACAGATTGACTGATTGATTGACTGATCCCAGGTTACTGAAACCTAACATCTGCCTTTGGGAAAAGCAGGCTTGAAAAAGGAAAAGTGTCAATGACCCATAGCCGATTTCTTAGTAAATTACACACAAAAACCAGGGATTGATGTACACTTAAGGAAATATCTTAATTTTTTACTTCCATACACAGCACTGGATGGAACAAAAATCCTCATAGGGGTCCAAAGGAAGAAGTTAATGAAATACAGCAGTATGTGATTCTTTGAATTCAACAGTGTTGTTTTACACAGTACTGCTTTGAATGAATTTGAACGAACAGTATGAAATATAAATCTCAGGCAGCTACAGTACTTCATTAGATCATATTTGTGTTGATTTGAGGAGCCTGGGAAAGCTAAGTTATCACAGTTTATATGGTCCATATGAGTGCAGACACCATAACGTTCAGCATTTGGCCAGACTTCATGACTGAGGAAAATGACCCTGGACTGTGTGCTAGTTTATCTGTAATTCTGAAAGGGGTATATTACTGCCAGGAAAACACAGTCTTGCCTGTTTTTATCTGCTGCAAAACATGTGTGTTTTTTTTTTTTTATAAAGGACTGCATGTTAGTAAAGCAATAAGAGGGTTGTTTCCCTGGAGACCAGACATAGCCCTAGCATGGTTTGCTCCCACCATATGCCTAGAGGGGTGAGGGAATGGATTTATAAGGTTGCTGGTTCAAACCCTTTGAGCAGGGCGCTGCCATTGTACCCTTGAGAAAGGTACTTAACCTAAATTTCTGCCATTGGAATCCAGTATACAAATGGACACATACAATTCACATATAGTTAGTTATGTAAGTCACTATGGATAAGAGGAGTCTTCAGACCAAATAAATAATGCAATGTAAATAAGGGTTCACTCCCTTGACATGGTGACACCGTCTCCATTGCCTCATATGATAAAATGAAAAATAAAACCAAGCTCCATCGGCAGGTGCATGGCCTTAGCTAATTGAATAGATTCCTTTCCTTCCAGTTTTCTGGCAGTGGAATAACCTTAGGTGTAACATTTGTGATATTTTGTTTCTTTTTGTGGTTTTGCTCTCAGTTTGTTTATGTCATCATATCGTTTTTTCATCTTCGCGATGAAAAAGAGGAGGTCTGGAATGCTTGCAGTCAGTTACTATTTTCTAATGTTGTTCTAATCAGTAAAAGCTTGATGTGAAATGGGCTGTAATGGATTGATGTTCTTGTTATATTTTGTATACAAATGTATGAATGTGTTGTGCAGCTGACACAGTGTTATGCCCCTTACGGACACGCACACACACACACGGTCAGACATGATGCTCACGCCGGTCTTTATCATGTGCTTATGCAGATTTTATATCTGTTGTAAAACTCAAAGATGTATAACTTACCAATATAAGAACTTATCAGTACCTCAGTAGCCTCCTTCAGGACCAACCATGAACCCCCAAACACCTGAAATTTGGGGGGAATGAAAATATGATAACCATATGACACAGAAGGCCACAGCATTTATAAGCTATGATTATAAAGATTTCATGATCAGGTTTATAGAAACATGGTCCTAAAAAATATGGCTATCATAAATAGATTGTCACACCCGGGCTTTGGTTTTAGAGACATGTGGTGTCTAAGTTCCCATCCGTGGGCTCGAAGCAGAGGGAGAGGAGCCCTCTTATGTGGGAACAGTTGAGCGTTCGCAGAAATACTTGAGAAAATAAATGGCAGGTGTTCAAACATTGTCTTTGGCGGTGGATGCGCAGGGGTTCTGAGGCGATGTCACTGGGGCTGTTGTTAGTGGCACGCCCACAGTGTGGCGGCATGCTGCGTCTCTGTGCACACGCCCCGTCGCCGGGGGAGTCCGGCCCACAGGCGGGGGGTCCCTAAATAAGAGGCCGTCTCGCGCTTTGGAGAACACATGCCCGCTCGTGTTACGGACACACAGCCAGGGCGTGGGGTTTGTTTTGACAAAGCCACGTCGAGGAGAATGTTGTCAGGGACCTTCCAGAGCGCTTAGTTAAGAAAACTAAACAAAGGTTTTTTGATACCATTGAGTGCAATGTCCCCCTGTCTTCCCCCCCACATCTGGTTTAACTCTGCAACTCAACTGGAGTCCAGTGAGCCATGTCCATACAGTTTATCTGAGATTAAACACAGCGTTAAAATGCATATTCTAACATTCTAACCGAAGACCTTCAAATGATTTACAGTGACATTCCAACACAAGTCACATAGCCATCAAAAGTCAATGACACTCTCTTCCTCTCTTTCTTACTCACTGTCTTTTATGTTTCTGTCCTCTCTCTCTGCCTCCCTATCACACACACACACTCACACACACACACACACACACACACACACACACACACACACACACACACACACACACACACACACACACACACACACACACACACCAATGCACATTCCCTCACTCACTCATTCTCTGACAGAAGGGCATTGTTACAGGTCTATGCTACTTGCAGGCAATCTATTAGATTATTCCACAGTGGGTTTATGTCCTTGTCCTAAGTGGAGTTTTTTTCAGGGCATACACTGAATCCTTAAGTAACGCAAGGACCGGCTGTTGCAGTTAAAGTTTATGAAAACATGCAGCCAGGTAAACCCAGAACAACATTGTCGTACTACCTTTTTTTTTTACAGAGACACACTATAATGATTTTAGTTATGTTCGATAGTGATAAACAATTATAATGATGTTTGCAATGTGCTACATTGTCTTTAATCTATATAGTACATTTTTACTACTGCAGTCCACTGGAACACTATGCCAGGAATGTGTATTTGGAGAAATTATCTGTTTGTTTGGAGTAGGAGTCATGTTTCATTTTGAAAAGGATACAGCAAAAATATCAGATAGCATCTGGAATGACACAGCAGGCACTGCTGGAGTGGTGCACTGCCACGGTAGGTTTCTGAGCTTGAATATAGTCTTGAAATGAAACGGCCTGACTTTGAGGTTGACCAGAGTAGTGGACTGACAATATCCCCTTGGGCCAGGCTAGAGTAGTGGAGTGACAATATCCCCTTGGGCCAGGCTAGAGTAGTTGAGTGACAATATCCCCTTGGGCCAGGCTAGAGTAGTGGATTGACTGTGTCCCATTGCCCAGGCTTGCATTGCATCCGATAAAATCAGTTTCCAGAACATTCCCAGGAAGTTAGGGTAAACAATCACAACACTTAGAGTATCTTAGATTTTCCTTGAAGCCTATTTTTAAGTCATAACAAGCATAGCAAACATTGTCTTTCTGAAGAAGGCTTTAAAAGTCATTCAGTTATGTTATTCAGTTACGTGATTAAAATTAAAATAGTTATGAATGGTTAATCAGGAGGATTACAAATGTTAAACAAAAGTGGAATTTCAGAAATGTATTTGGAATATTAATGTTATTCACATACAGTCACCCCCAAAATTATTGGCATCCTTGCTACAGATGAGCTATATTCAATAGGCAATGCAAGATTAACTAAAACTTAGCGGTGTGCTATATTCTATGCCATAAACTTTGAGAAAATGATGTTTGCTTATTCAAATGCATTTGTTTATAAAGAAATGCATTTTTAATAAGTAAACATTTTATTTGTATGAAGATGGGAGTCAAGATTATCACCACCTTTTGATACAAAAGCATTTAATATTTAGATTGGCTTAAGTTCTTATTCCACATATGTGCACTAAAGCTGCTTTAAGAATCAGCCATCTATATCATCAGACTTATGATGCTTCCGTTGGAGAGATTTGCATTTGAATTCATCTCTATATCATTTTAGCAGTTAATGAGATAGATATTTTTTGCTCATGCATATCGTGAGATTTTATAAATAAAAAATATTCCTTTCTGAAAAACTTCTTTCTAAACTTATTGCAGTTGAATAAGCAAATAGGATTTTCTGAATTTTGAGAGCACATAACATAGTATATTAGTATTTTTTGTTAATCTTGCTCTGCCTCTTACCTCATTTTTAGCAAGGTTGGCAACAAATCTGGAGATGACTGTGTGACGTTCTCCATCTATCAGAGATGATACTAGCGCGACCCATGCCTGGATTGTTTTTCTGTGGCTTGCGCAGAACATGTCTGGAGCAAAGCACATGCATTTTAAGTCTGTTTGTGGAACATTGTTACCCTACCTTTACCTCACAACAAAACGGGAAGCTAAACATAAGTGCTCCCCCGTGTTTTTGATACACTTGTTGTTATGGATGAATGTCTCTGTGAGTCAGGCTGAAGTAGTGGAATGACACAGCAGGCTGCAGACTCAGGATGCAGAGATGTAGCGTAGCCTCCATGCCGCGGCTGAAAAGCTCTTTACTGCTGATTGAAACCTGGCTCAGCGTTCCAGCATCCGCTCCTCAGTCACTGAGGCCTGACAGCAGCCCCTGCATTGTGGAGCGATGTTATGAAAAGCAACTTTGCCCAGTTATCTTAATTAATTCCGCATCCGTGACTGCTATTAATGAAAGCGGCCGGCTGGGCTGCGTGCCAGGTGGAGACTGTGTCATCGTCGCGCCAGTGTGGTTGTCTCAGTCACCGCTCTGTGAGACTCCCCTCCACCCGCTCTCCCCCCTCCCGAAATCCTGCTACAACACCCCCCCCGCCTCGCTGCACCCCAAATTCACTTTCCAAATCACTCCTTCAAACCCACATCATATTCCTCTTCCCTAATTAGCCTTTTCACACTTGAAACTCCATGCCTCAGCCCACAAACATGCACACTTCAGTGCTGGAGTATACCGTATCCCCATAGTCGTCATTCCAGTCCACTTTATCCCTGTATGCGCCACACACACCCATGCACACACACGCAGCCACACGCAGTAACATATGAAAAAATACAAAGACACAGTCACACATATGCACACAGAGGGTCACAATGTTTGAAAATGCCTAACCCACTCAGGATTAAACAGTGTATTAAAATGACAATGTATTAAAATTACATACATATATATATATATATCCTATAGATCTAATGTTGAACAAGGATTTGCATGTAATGAAACTGGATGATGACCGTTATCAGCACAATGATAGCTAGCGGTCATGCTGTACCTGAGTGTTTGAAGGCCGAGGGACGGAGAGAGAAAGAGAGAGAGGAGAGATGTGGAGAGACCAGATATATTCTGCCTCCCTGCGGTTGACATCATCATTTTCTGACAATAGCTGTCAGGGCGGCCCTCCTCTCGCTGGAGCTTGCTGGCTTTCGCAGTTATTATGACTGTCAGAATCAGTTCACCGGAATCCAATCTAAGCCACACCAGCCATCACAGCACATCGATTTCAGCTTGGCCCACTCCTAAGGCTCCCAGGACCAGTGTGTGTGTGTGCATGTGTGTCTGTGAATGCGCATCTGTATGTGTGTGTATTGTGTCTTCTGAGGAAGAGTAGTGCTGTACATTATAATACATGTTTTATTTGTATGAGTACTGACATGGGTCTTTGAATTAATAGATTCAAACACGCTATAGAAACACAGGCATGAAGTTAGCCGCTGGCTCATTTCTCAGCTACAGTGATGTAAATACTGAGTGTATTTATAACACTGCATTTTAAACACAGTTTAATTACAGCTGCCTCACAAGGAATGAAAGTTGTACTGTAGCACGGTTTTGACAAGGACACTTGGGACATAAATAAAGCATTGTCTGAACCCACTAAGAATGAAAAGCCAATAGACATAATCATAAATATAAATACATAATTCATTAGCTTGTCTGTGTTACGGTTGTGTCTCAGTTTATTAATGTAAGGAGAATGTGACTCTCTGATAAGGTGAATCTGCAGTCACAAATGTATGTAAATAATGCGAGGGCTTGGGAAACTGTCTCAAGCACTAATGAAGTACGCTGGGCTGTTAACTCTATCATGTCCAGATTGTTTCCCCTATGTTTCTCATTTGCTGCAATATTAACAAACGCTTTGTAAATATTTTCCACAGGCATTTCTATTTTACTGAAAAGACCCAGTCTAGTGATTGCTGAGCACTATTTTAGGAATTATAGTAAGACATATGTAAGATGAAAGAAATATGTGCCCTTCAAAGAAGGTAATAATTCAATAACAACTTAATCACTTTCACAGTTGAATAATGAATAGTATTATTTCAACAGCAATCTATAGGTGAAACCAACCTGTTGATAAAAGGCCTAGTTAATTCAGCATGAACAGAATTTGTCTGCATCTGACACAGTTTGACATTTCACAGGCATATTATGGTCTGGAGGTGAAAGGTGAGTTGGTGTATAAATATTGGTGCGCATGCAGTATTGCATAGTAGGTGTTGGTGTAGTGTGGAAATATTGTTTATCCTGTATAAGCATTGATGCAAGTGTGGTGCAGTTCAGCATTTTAATGCTCGTTACAGTATATCTGTCCTGTATTTAGATTTTATTCATTTTCCTGCATAGCTATGCTACAGTAATGGCAGTTAGTGTAGAGGACAGTCATAGAATCTGCCTTTTTGCCATTTCCACTTTCTAAAGAACACCATCAAACTTCTTTAATATATTTGACATTTCATTACCTCAATTTGCAGTTCTCCAGTGCATTGGGTTTCCAATATGTCTGACATGGCTGGAGCAATGCTGCTGATTAACTGATGAGTTCAGGCAAAACCAGCAGGTTATCTTAGGGGAAGTGTTGCTCAATCCAAATGACATTAAAATTCCCAGAACACTCTGCCATCATACGACAAAGTACAAAGTACTTTTTCACTTTAAATAGGCAATTATAATCATGTAAGGTGCAATATTGCAGTATCTGTATGGTTTATAGACATCAGCATCATTTACTAAGTACTCTTCATTGGAAAGAGTAACATGAGAGCCTGTACAAGTGACATGTCTGTGTAAAGTATCGGGGTAGGACATAGTGGTAACAGTAAACTTATAATGCAAGGAGTGACACATTCAGCTGAGTTTCTACCACCATAATAAATTGCCATAAGGTCAGGATTCAGTCCTATGGGATCCTCATGGATCAGCTGCAGCAGCTGCGCAGTCCTCTGACCTCACAGCTCAGCCGGCGCATTGCTGAGTGAGGAATGATGGCGTTCAGATAGTGTGTGTACTTGTGTGGGTACTCCCAGCTTGACAGGTTATGTTACAGTGATGGACCAGGCATAAAAAATGTGCATGGGCCTTCCAGGTTGTGGCAGAAAAGGAAAACATATATTAAAATTTGTATTTAAATGTAATGACAAATGAATAGATGTTTGGTTTGGTTCTGCTTAATAGGTTTGTGTTGTTATTTTGTACAGTAAAGCACCAAAAAAAATGTCTTTAAGCATACAGAACAAAATAATGAAAACGGAGGGTATCTTAACAGTTTGTGAAATAATTCCCTTGTATATATTTAATTTTGTTGTTTTGCATATATTATAAAACTTTGTACATATAACAACCTGCTTTTTATCGATTGAAAAGCGAAGAGGAACAGTGACTCTGCCATCTGTAGTGATCTAAAATTTGTTAAAATAGCAGCTTAAATCAATGGTTAATCAAACATGGATCTTAGTACTGTAGGTGGAGCCAGAGATAGTTTTCAGTGTGGGTGTGTCTGTGTGTGTGAGACAGAGAGGGAATGAGAGAGGGAGAGGGAGAAAAAGAGAGTAAACCCTGAGCATGCAGGGTCTGGCTGTAATCCTCTCCACAGACAGAATTCTGCAGCGGAATGTTGCATACGTGAGTTCTATAACAAAGGAAATGTCCATTGATTTTTTCCCCTAAATCCTTTAACTAGGAGCTTTGATGTGGAGGAGGTTTTCACAATCAAGAAGTGGTCTGGATCCAGGAAAGAACAGGCGCTCATTCTGCTCCACAAAGCTCTCTGAAACCTGAGATCCTGAATAGTGTGGGGTAGGGTGAGAGGGTAGCCAGATGGTCTGAAAGCAGCCATGTGCCATTGTTTTTGTGGAGCTCATATTGGAACAGGGTTGCAGGTTCAAATCTGGAAAAGGACACTTCAGAGACGCGTTTCTGTAGTGTCATTTCAGTTTAGACCCTGGTAACACTTTGAAGTAAACATTAGCAACGCGTTGTGTACACAATTTTTCCACAATTTGCCCATATTCCTGGATTTATATGTAAGACTAATTAGGTCACAAGGACCACTGCAATATTCTTTTTCAGATACTTTGTTTCATCTGTATTTTTTAATTTCTTCTAAATTGTGATATCTTTCAAGCTCTGTAGACTATGTAAGTCACCCTGGATGAGGGATTTCGCTAAGCAAATAAATACTAATCTCTGAAAATGTATGGCCTGGGTTCAGTTATTGTCTCAGGGAATTTGGCATATTTTACAGAAGGATTTTGAGCCAGTCTGAGGAACTGTCCGTCATACTTTGTCCATCTCATCAAAAAATAACAGTCTGCTGTAGATTCCTTGTTTTTGCACTGACTTTCAGTGAGATATAAAATGGTCTACTGTCCAGACTGTGGCCTGGTTTTCATCAACATTTTTCTATAATTTTTGACTTACAATCAAGCACATCAGTTGCGTTTAGTTGTGTGTCAAAGTTAAGAGATGCTGATAGAATTAAGGCAGCTGTTCTTCAGAACGAGAAAAGACTAAACAAAAATGCCAGACGGCAGTGGGAATAATTCAGCCGCTGGTATTTTCCTGGAGTTCCTTGCTTATTTCAGTTGTAGGTGTTACATTTTTTAGCTCAGATTTTACCCTCCACGTCCTTGTCACCAGGTGTAAAAGCAACAGGTGGCTAAGCAATGTGAGACTCACCATTCCTGTGCCATATCCGCCAACCTCTCTGACTCACCTTCAACAAAGTGGTTGACCCGACCTCCCTGTGCCAAAGTCTCTAAGTGAGAGAGTGAAGGCAAAAAGGACTGGAGGAGAGGCAGAAGAGTTTGACCACAGAAGACAGGTTGATTGCTGAGTGCTGAAGAAAATGTCAACAGAGCTGGTCTTGCCTTTGGCACTTTTAGAGCCGAAGTTCCCAGTGAAAGGTGTTGCTTCTGTACTGTTAATTTGAGGTGATATTTGGCAACGTAGAAAATCCACAGCCTCAGCTTTTGTTTTCAGTTCAGGGCCAAGCATCTGTGTACTTGAGCATTTATTTGGTACATTGTCCCGACCAAACCAACGGAGTGGAAAATCATTTTCCAGAGAAATTTCATCAGCTCTATTGACTTCTCCTCATATAGTGTCATTCAGCTGTGTTGATTACCTTTCTCTCTTTCTCACACACAAAACACATGCACACACACCATTATATGGACTTCTGTTTTTGCAGTCTAACTGTTTATAAAGTATTTATTTCATCATTTATTTTTTAAATCATCATTCCCATGTGTTGTCTTTTTATACCCAATTTGGAATGGCTAATATCGCTCTAGAGACACCGCTGTCCTACCTGCACCTGCATGGTAGTAAGTGAGGCGTATGCCCTCCTCCAGTTCACTCCTTAGAAGGCCTGTAACTATTTTACGCCTCACTGCCCACACTGTACTGCATGGGGTGTATCTTTCACTGATGACTGGTACCTTGTGAGCACCTGACAGTTAATTGAAAGGAACTAATGGATCATTAGCACAAACAAACCTGGCCAAATTAACCCCAACCTGTCCCACTGTCTGCCATTGCTGTGGGTTTCAGGTCATGGTCAGCTGGTGACAGAGCCAAAGCATGAACTTTAATTCACTGAAGACAAATCTAAGCACAGTCCCCTGCTCTCCATGTACAAAATTACACTCACAGCCAACACCTACTTCACTAACCCCCTGCTCTTGCACACAAACAGCTAACTAGCCTCACTAATGCTAAATGTATCATTGGTAGTTATCACAGACAGATAAATCCTGGTGTTCACCAGCCTTGTCACTTTTGACTTAATTAAAATAAAGCGAATATTGGCTCTTTCGGAGCCTTGGTTGCAGGGATTTGGAGTCATGTTGTATCTCGTTTTACCTGTGTCTTTTCTCTAGGTCAAAGCTGCAGTTGTTATATCTTTATGATTCGCAGGGGGAAATACAAGAGAACCACAGACTGCAAATACCATTTCAAATGAATGTAATTTTTAAAAAATCAGCCAAATGTAAAATCATTAGAATATTGCAGTTTATGATTGGTCCTGAACAGAGTACTTCTTTATTATCCCACGAGTACAAGTGCTGATAGAATTCATGTTCTCACCCTACTCTTGAAGTTGGAATAAGATGTTATTTAAAGGAGGTGGAAAATAGGCGGGATTGGACAACAATAAGTTGCTCCCTGAAATAAGCCGATGTACTCTTTAACCATGTTTGCCTCTCTCTCCTGTTCTTTTTCTCCATTCCCCACGTTTCATGAAGTCCTTTCTTCTTCAAAGGGACTTCATTACCTCATCTCAGATTACAAAAGAAGCAGGAATGGATTTATGGGAATTGATTATCCTCCAATGCCACGGCAGTATTACAGGAGGATAGGAATGGGGTAAATATAGGCTCCATGTGAAGGCACACAGCGGGAACTCTGGTGTTTAAAGGCCTGATATTTGTCTTTCATGGGAGCATCACCTAGACAACTGAGCTTGTCATTTTCTGTTGGGGGGTCGGTCACCGCCATGAGATGAACTGAGTGCTACCTGGCCCCAGATGTGACGGTTGTCATGGTGATCACTCCCTGGGCTGCCTTGTTTGTTCTGCGGGTGTTGCTGACAGCACACTGATGGGTAAGGGGTTTGTCTGTGATAGTGAGGCTATGGGGTTCTCTGTACGCATCTGTCAAGACAGGTTGATGCTAAAATGGAGAATGAAGTGCATATTTTCTTGAACCAATTCATTTACAACCATTGATCTCTTTTGTGCTATAAAACACATCTATGGTGTAGCTATTTTATTACAGCTTTCTGTGTGTGTGTGTGTGTGTGTGTGTGTGTGTGTGTGTGTGTGTGTGTGTGTTTGTTTACTATTATTATTATGTGTATTGACATTGACAATGGGAAGATATGAAATCTAAGAAAACTGACATCAAAGATAGGTCCTTTGCTGATCATGCTTCACTGTGTTTTCAAATAGATCATTAAAATATGTGTGTGTGTGTGTGTGTGTGTGTGTGTGTGTGTGTGTGTGTGTGTGTGTGTGTGTGTGTGTGTGTGTGTGTGTGTGTGTGTGTGTGTGTGTGTGTGTGTGTGTGTGTGTGTGTGTGTGTGTGTGTGTGTGTGTGTGTGTGTGTGTATGGGCATATGTATGTGTGTGTCAAGGGTAAGTTTATTTAGTATTCGATTAGACCCACTCAAAGTAAGTGCGCAGAATCTGCTCGGAGAAGGAATCACCATTGATTTTTTATGTTGTCAATCAAGATGTCTTTGTATTGCAAAACCCTCTGTGCCCATGATAACATAATGATGCATAATTATTGGACCATAACACTTCCTCTTTAAAGCTTCCCAACCACACAATAATAAAACATAGTAATTTAGTATTCATGTTGTGTATTTGTTGTAATTTTCATGCCTTATGTAATAGGTGCTGTGTGTGTGTGTGTGTGTGTGTGTGTGTGTGTGTGTGTGTGTGTGTGTGTGTGTGTGTGTGTGTGTGTGTGTGTGTGTGTGTGTGTGTGTGTGTGTGTGTTTTTTTAACTTGGAAGAGTAGTAAGGAATATTTAATGGATTGATTGATCCCAGAAGCACTCATTATTTTATGGCAAAATTAACATATTAAACTGGTATTGCTGGAATATTACCTCTTATAGAAAGCAAGGTGTTTTGGGATATTGAGCGCTGAGTGTTCTTTCTGGAGATAGTACAGGATGTAAATGCTGGCTAGATGTAGCGGACACAGGCTATATATGGCTAATCACAAGCCATTCCTTTTTTTTTGTTTACATGCACTAATCTGTTTCCATCCTAGCATGCGCATAAGATGAATATCGCACACCAGCTGAATACACTGTATTTGAAGACTTATAAATAAGATGTATAAATAAGCATAAATAAGGTTTTGTTCTGTACGTGCAACCGGA